>CAJGYO010000010.1:9949521-10672181 GCA_904845875.1 Miscanthus lutarioriparius
ACTTTCATTTTTGTAGATTTTCAATTTCTTTAGAAAAATTGGGAGTAATTTGTAAAATGAACTCAGTGGCAAATCTGTAAATACTTCAAAAATCAAGTTGGCAACAGGGTATCACCGCCCCACCACCGGCGTCCTTTCTCCGGTCTTCCAGGCGCGTCTGCGACTGCCCTTGGCTTCGCGCTGGCGCGGGGAGCACGCTGCGTGTCGATTCTGCGTGCTCCTGGCCGAGCTATAAGACCCAGACGTCGTCGTTGGCTTTTCTTTCCTTCCCTCTGTTTTCCCGACGCCGCCGTCTCAACTCCGGCGAGCTTCTCTCGTCTCCTCAGCGCAAGATAGCCCCAGAAAAGCCATGTCCTAGTTCTGCCTGCTCCTTGCGCATCCGACCGAGTTGTTGCTACCGCTTGATTTCACCGAGAGCTCGCTGTCCACGTTCATCTTCCTCGTGGCCGGCGACCTCAATGGAAACTCCTATTCACCATGGCCAGCATCGTCCGGTGAGCTGTTGCCCTTCCTTGTTGATTCTACGGCTTCATCTTGATGCTGTAGTACTTATTCCACTCTTGCCTGCTCGTTTTGCCCAATGCGGTCGCCGTAACGCCGTCGTCCACGAGGTTCGCTCCGCCGTGATCCTGGTCACCGTCGAAACGCGTCACCATAGCTCCTCCGGTCTTACTCGTTGCTTCAACACATTCGGGGTGAGCCACTGATGCTTCCTGAACTCTCTGTTTCATAGTTACCGGCCTTGTTTCGCCGGCGTAACGCTGTCGTGCCTCCGCGTCCGCCATGGCCGTCGTCAGCCTTGTTCCATGTTGTAATCAACCTCCAAAGTACCACAAATCGATGCGTCTAGTTCTTGTGAACGTGTTGGTAGTTTGGCCGTCGCTGTTGGGCTCACCGGCGGCGAGTTAGCGCCGGTCAGCGCCGTCGATGCCACGGTCAATGCCAGAGGATAGGGATGACATGTGGGGGCCGGCTGTCAGTGAGACAGAGAGAGAGAGAATAGTGTATTTTGATATTTTCTGATTTTGAATAGTGCTGAAGCTTTGGAAATTTGTAGGAAAATAATCATAGCTCCAAAAATTCTGAAAATTTGTGTGTAGCTTCTGTACATGTTCTATTATGGTTTAAAAATTTGAAACTTGAAATTTGAATAAATTTTTAATGTTCAAAAATTCAGTCAATTAATTGATAAATGCAATTTCCATAATTTTTGTAGGTCACTGTGTAGCTCCAAAAATTATAAAATTTATTTTGGTACACTAATTTGTTATGAGGAAGCTTACATAAAATTTTGAGGTCGTTTGGAACAAGTTTATTTTTGGGCTTATTTCCAAATTAATTCAAAATTTAATAAAAGCAAAACCTAATTGTTATGGTTAGGGTTTGATCTTGTTTGGGTCATGTTGTGTGACCAGTAGGGTTTCAAGATCAAGTTGGTCAAGTCGCTTAGGTCATAAACCCTAGATGTTAGTGTCAAGTAGTTTTGTTAACTTACAACTGTATCGCGAAGGAAAGTTGTATTCAAGGTGTGATTACATTTCATGTACCATGAAAGCATCATGTTTATATTATCATCATATTGAAGCATATGTTATTATTTCATGTAGAATCCGAGAGTGAAACGATTCTAGTTGAGCAAGTTGTGGAAGAATCCCCGGTTGTCAGGGGATTCGATAATTGTGGTACTGATCCGGAACCCGAGATCGTCAACGAAGGAAAGCCCCGGTTTATGCATTAAACCATTACCTTGTTTACTTTGAAAAGTTTATCACCTATGTTACCTATTGCATTAAGTTGATTTATTCAAATGTTACCTACTTGATGCGTTGCCTACCTTGTTAATTGTTTACCATCCTTGGAGATGATTTCATTTATAAAGGCGTAGAATGCTTAGTATGCTTTATGGTAGGCTTTCAAAGTAAAAGTTTCGATACAATCAAAGATGGCATACTGGCCAAAGAAAGAAAGAAGATAGAATGAACTAGAGACTAGTCGGGTGACTTATCTTGAATGTTGGGTAATGTTGCCGACTATGTCGCTTAAAGGCCACTCATTGTGGATCTTCTGAACGAGACACTTTGTAGTACTAGTCACATACTCCGGTAAGCCTACTTCAGCTAATCCGATACTAAGATGAATGCCCACGCACTGGGAGTGGTGAGATGGCGGGAGTAGCGTGTACCCTCGTGGCTTGAATGTGGCCAGATTTGAGGCATGCTGTGCTCTCGGGTGGCGTGGAGACGGCTTAGTATGGGAAGATCCAGTACTGAGGTTGATATATGCAAGATTAAGTTCTACATATGTCGTGTGATAAGGAATCCCCAGTTGGGACTTGAATCAATTTGAATTACCGGTGCTCCGCGGATATGGAGACTCGATTCATTACAGAAGCAATGCAGGACTGGTGAATTACTAAAACATGAGAAAAAGAATGGAATGAGAAGGATTAGAATATGGGATATGAACACTTAGTTTGAGATAATGAACTAAAGTACTTAGGGGTAAAACTTGAAAATAGGATCAAGAATAGAAAGCTTTTTGCAAAGAACTTTTGAATCTTGTTACATCCTTACCTTGACCCAGTACCTGCATCCCTAAGACCTTTGCCCCTTTTTCGTCGGGTTAGTCTTGTTGAGTACTTTTGTACTCAGGGTTTGTTAACCCTTGTTGCAGGTGAGTCGCATGCGTAGGCTTGTTTTGGTCCCTGCTGCATGTCAGTGTTTGAAGTCGATGACGATGAGGAATGATGAATGACCTTTGGACAAGGCACTAGTTTGTGTGAAATAAATAATGTTAATGTAATATTATCCCGCTACTATGGTTGTATGATACTTATGGTTTTGTAAGTTTGAAACAACTGGTTTGTAATATTAAAACTTAAGTTTTCCGCTTTATAATCTCTGGTATGTATATTGAAAATTGTTGTAATCTGCAATGACTCTGATTGGGATCCTGTTTGGAAAAGATTCGTGGATGATTCAGGTTTCCCGAGGACACCCGACAAACCTGTTAAGTTGTTGGGAACTTGTGTACGCTATCTGAGATTTGTTGAGACATCAATAGATGCATGTGGGCCCGATTTCTTAGGAGGTTCTGCCATAGCTGGTATCAGAGCAAGTCCTATCTAAGATCATTGTAGGTTGCTTTTGAAAACCTTCAAACGGATTTGGATCAAAGAAATTAAACTGGATATTTTGAGTTCAAATTTCTTTCTTCTTTCCTCTGGTCTAGTCTCAATTCTATCTTATTGAAAGTTTGTGGTGGATAATATGATTAGGTTTGTCCTATGTATTAAAAATCTAGTACTTTTGATTATATAAACCTTTTGTACTCGGATTTGTAAGATCGATTCATGCATCATGCTTGAACACCTTGCATAATAATTCCCCTTAAAAGTGGTTGGGTAAGCAATGTCAATCCCATTCTTGCTAACCTCCATTATCCTCAAGCTATCCTTATAGTCCTACCCTAACTTCTATAGGCTATGGCAAAGACCAAGATAACTGCACACAAGTCCACTGGACCTCAAGGAGTCCCTCGTCACCAGTTGGCACCGCGTAACCGTGAGCTTGGTGAAGGAAGTTCCAAGACCCTAGGAGATGAAGGATCTTCAAGCAATCCCGCCAACATCGAGAACCTTACCAAGGAGCTCAACACTCTTCGTCGAGCTCATGCCAAAGATCAAGAGAAGCTAGCGGAAATGGAAAGGGACATCACCAAGAATACCAAGTTGCGGAATGAAGCCTGGACACGAGAGGATGCGGCCAATGAACGCATCCATGAGTTGGAGTTCTACGTAGAAGACCTAGAGATGGACAACGCCATTCTTCACAAGAATGTCCACATGATGTATGCTCAACTTCATCCTCCTCATGGGGATGGTGAAGTTACAGATGAAGAAATGATTGTAGATCCAGGAGAAATCGAGAATGAAGAAGATGAGGAGGATCCTGAGGAGTTAGTGTACTTTTCCGATGAAGATGAGGTTGAGTCCGATATGGACACGGACGCCAATGACTGAGAGTTTGGAGTAGAAATAGTTACTTTACTACTTTTCTAGTAAACCAGGGTTGTCTTGTGGGATACAAGACATGTAACATAAATAAGAAACCATATGTAGCATGAAACCTTTTAACTGCTTTCAATAAAATAATAATGTAAATAAACGTGTCTCTCTGACAGATGCCTCGTATTAACACCCGAACTGGTGCAAGTACTTCGCAAGACAATGATGAAGTCCCAAATCCTCCACCAATGCCTCCGACTATGGCAGATGCCATAACTGCACTCGTTTATGCAACGGTCAAGAATGCTAGGTTGTTAAGGGAAATGGCTCAGAACCAACAAGCACCACACCCTAATCATGGCCGTGCACCATTCCGCCCACAACAAAGCCAAAGCAGGCAGCAAATCTTTATTCGCCCTGTAACTAATACGCCTTATCCTAATCAAGCACTGCAGCAGCAAAATAATACAAATAATGCAAACCGCACTACTACTTCCCAGAATCACAATTATCCATGTTATAATTGTGGTAAAACCGGACACTTTTCCCGAGAATGTCCGTATCCCAGGAAGAGTAATCCTAATGTACCTAAAGCCCCTATTACTCAAGCTCAGAATTAGTACAAGGGCAATGCTCAGAATAGTTAGAAAGGTCAGGCTGAGAAGAAATTTGGAACGGTCTTCTATACTCAGGTGGAATCTATTCCAGAAGGAGAACCAGTAATGATTGGTATGTTTCCCATTGCTAAGCACCCTGCAATTACCTTATTTGATTCCGGTGCATCCCATACATTCATCAATCGTACATTTGTTGTGATGTATGGGATAACTATTGGGGAAATAAAAGAACCATATCATATACAGTCGCCCGGGGGACGACTCTGTACAAGGGAGATAGTTCAGCATGTACCTATTGATTTGGGAGGACATGAGTTCCCTACCAGCATGCTGATATTAAAGGATCAAGATATAGATGTGATCCTTGGTATGAACTAGTTAACTCAACATGGGGCTGTCATAGATGTCCTGCTTAGAACCATAAGAGTAAATGTACCTGGCAGCAAAACCCAACTTCTCATTCAACTTCCCTTTCCTAAGAGTACAGTTGGAACAGTCTGTGCAACTACTATGGAAGAAGCCAAGAACATTCCTGTGGTATGTGAATTTATGGATGTTTTTCCCAATGATCTTCCTAGACTGCCACCAGACCGAGATGTGGAGTTTAGAATTGACCTGAAACCAGGAATTAAACCTGTGTCCCGAAGAGCATATAGGATGCCACCCAAAGAACTAGCAGAATTAAAAATGCAACTACAAGAGTTGTTAGACAAGGGTTTCATTCAACCCAGTTCATCACCTTGGGGATGCCCTGCTATCTTCGTGAAGAAGGACCAAACCTTAAGGTTATGTGTTGACTATCGGCCATTAAATGAAGTCACCATAAAGAACTAATACCCCTTACCCCGAATTGATTTGCTTTTTGATCAACTTGCGGGAGCTAAGGTGTTCTCGAAGATAGACTTGAGATCAGGCTATCACCAGATTAAGATCAGACGAGAAGCTGTGCCGAAGGCAGCATTTACTACCCGATATGGTCTATATGAGTATTTAGTCATGTCTTTTGGGCTGACTAATGCCCCGGCTCATTTCATGTACCTGATGAACTCAGTTTTCATGCTCGAGTTGGATAAGTTTGTAGTGGTATTCATTGATGACATTCTTATCTATTCTAAGAGCAAAGAAGAGCATGAGGAACATCTCCGCATTGTTCTACAACGATTAAGAGACCACCAATTATATGCCAAATTCAGCAAATGTGAATTCTGGTTAGAGGAAGTACAATTTCTAGGTCATGTGTTATCTGGTGAAGGTATAGCTGTTGATCCGAGTAAGGTAGAAGAAGTCCTTAACTGGAAAGCACCTACCACTATTCATCAAGTTCGTAGTTTTCTGGGGTTGGCAGGTTATTACCGTCGGTTCATCCCTGACTTCTCCAGAATTGCGAAGCCAATTACTGGATTGCTAAAAAATCAAACTAAATTTGTATGGTCAACAAAATGTGAGAAGGCCTTTCAAACATTAAAGAAGTTGTTAAGAACTACACCAGTATTAGCACAACCTGATATCGAGATGCCGTTTGATATCTATTGTGATGCGTCTGGAATTGGTATCGGCTGTGTTCTTATGCAAGAAGGCAGAGTCATAGCATATGCTTCCGGACAACTTAAGAAGCATGAAGAACATTATCCTACCCATGATCTTGAATTAGCCGCTGTTGTTCATGCACTCAAGGTTTGGCGACATTATTTATTGGGCAATATCTGTCATATCTATACGGATCATAAAAGTTTGAAATATATCTTCACTCAGTCAGAGCTGAATATGAGGCAAAGAAGATGGTTAGAACTTATCAAAGATTATGACTTAGAAGTGCATTATCATCCGGGCAAGGCTAATGTGGTTGCCGATGCCCTGAGTCGCAAGAGTCATTGCCATTGTTTGACTGTGAAACCTATGCAACGAACATTATGTCAAGAGATGGAGCATCTGAATTTACAAATCATAGAACAAGGTTCCCTGTCCAATATTGCAGTTGAGTCCACTATCAAAGATCAGATCATTGCTGCTCAACAGAAAAGTAAGGGCATAGCCCATATCAAGGATAAAGTCAGATCTGGAAGACCAATATGTTTCAAGATTGATGAATCAGATGTCGTATGGTTCAAGGATAGATTGGTAGTACCCAAAAATCTAGAGCTACGAAAGCAGATTCTTGATGAAGCTCATTCTACAAGATACTCCATTCATCCAGGTAGCAACAAAATGTATCATGATCTGAGAACGAGATATTGGTGGACCAAAATGAAAATAGAAATAGCTCAATATGTGGCCAAATGTGATACTTGTTAGAGAGTCAAAGCGATTCACATGAAGACTGCGGGTCCATTACATTCCTTGCCAGTTCCATCTTGGAAGTGGGAAGATATCTATATGGACTTCATAGTGGGGTTGCCTAGGACATCTGTAGGCTACAATTCAATATGGGTTATTGTTGATCGCCTAACCAAGATAGCTCATTTCTTACCAGTCAGAGATAAATATCGAGCGGAGCAGTATGCAAAGCTTTATGTTGATAGAATCTTCAGTCTGCATGGGGCACCCAAGACCATTGTCTCTGACAGAGGGTCATTGTTCATATCCAAGTTTTGGAAAAGTCTACATGAGTCTTTGGGAACTAAACTTATCCGTAGTTCTGTTTATCATCCGCGAACAGATGGACAGATGGAAAGGGTAAATCAAATTCTTGAAGATATGTTAAGAGCATGTGTTCTCTTCTATGGTGCTATATGGGATTAATGCCTTCCCTTAGCTAAATTCTCATATAATAATAGCTATCAAGAGAGCATTAAAATGGCACCATTTGAAGCATTGTATGGCCGTAGATGCCAAACACCTTTACATTGGTCAGATGTTGGAGAACGTTGGTTCTTTGGACCGGATGTGGTCAATGAAGCAGAAGAGAAAGTTAAACTCATACAAGCTAATATGAAGGTAGCTCAATCCCGATAGAAAAGCTATGCTGATAAGAGGAGGCGACCGCTAGAATTCATAGTGGGAGATCATGTGTACCTCAAGGTATCGCCAATGAAAGGAGTTCATCGTTTTGGGATTCGGGGAAAGTTGGCACCCCGTTATGTCAGTCCGTTTCAAATCCAACAATGATGTGGACCAGTCGCCTATCGCGTCAAGCTACCAGATCACATGGCAGCTGTGCATGATATTTTCCATGTATCCCAGTTGAAGAAGTGTCTTCAAGTACCTGACCAAGTGATCGACTTTGGGGATGTAGAACTAGAACCTGATTTGACTTATGCCGAGTACCCCATTAGAGTCTTAGATCAGAAAGATCGAGTCACTTGAAGGCGTACAATCACGTTCTACAAAGTACAATGGACCCAACACACTGAAGAAGAAGCTACCTAGGAGTCCGAGGATTACTTAGAAGAAAACTTTCCTGACTTCTTTGCTTCCCTCTAGTTACAATACCTTGTCTATGTTGTAACTTGTCTCTCTTGTTAAAAGAATGGAAAACCCCTCACTAGTCTTTTGAATAAAGTTATGATGTGTTACCTTGACACATTTCCTTTTCCATTACTTAATCCTAAGTTTTAAATCTTGGGACGAGATTTCTTTAAGGGGTAAGGGTTGTAACACCTCTGGTGTTTTGACCTACCATTAAAATTTGACATGTCATCATATGCATTGCAAAGCATTCATCAATTAGAAAATGTTGAATGCATTCACTAAATAAGCTTTATTTCATAATGTTGTTATTTTATGTGATGTGATTCAAAACCCTAAATAAAGATCATGACCACAAGAGTAAAAATTCATGTGATCATGTGTTAATTGACTCAAATAACCCTAATGGGCCATGTTACTAGTCAAAAATCAAAGTTAAGTCAAAAGGTAAACAAATCAAATTTGAATTCAAATTCCAATTATAAAGGTCCTTTTTGCCCCTTTTGTCTATTTTAAAATCCATTTGGAATTTGGGGTTGTGACAAAAAGTAAAGTTGAAGCTTAGTTAATAAGGATAAACTTTGGTATTCAAAGTTTTTCAAGTTTACATATAAAATTTGGAGTAATTTTGAAATGATTCAAATACTCAAATGCACCCCAAATTCAAATTTCAAAATGGGGGCAGAATTTGAAAATGTGCCTTGAAGCAAAGTTGTAGAGTTTAAAAAGTTGAGCAACTTTTATTTTTGGAGATTTTCAACTTCTTTAGAAAAATTGGGAGTAATTTGTAAAATGAACTCAGTGGCAAATCTGTAAATACTTCAAAAATCAAGTTGGCAACAGGGCGTCACCGCCCCACCGCCGGCGTCCTTTCTCCGGTCTTCCAGACACGTCTGCGACCGCCCTTGGCTTCGCGCTGGCGCGGGGAGCATGCTGTGTGTCGATTCCGCGCGCTCCTGGCCGAGCTATAAGACCCAGACGTCGTCGTTGGCTTTTCTTTCCTTCCCTCTGTTTTCCCGACGCCGCCGTCTCAACTCCGGCGAGCTTCTCTTGTCTCCTCAGCGCAAGATAGCCCCGGAAAAGCCGTGTCCTAGTTCCGCCTGCTCCTTGCGCATTCAACCAAGCTGTTGCTACCGCTTGATTTCGCCGAGAGCTCGCTGTCCACGTTCATCTTCCTCGCGGCCGGCGACCTCAACGAAAACTCCGATTCACCGTGGCCAGCATCGTCCGGTGAGCTGTTGCCCTTTTCATGTTGACTCGACGGCTTTGTCTCGATGTTGTAGTACTTATTCCACTCTTGCCAGCTCGTTTTGCCCACTGCAGTCGCCGTAACGCCGTCGTCGACGAGGTCCGCTCCGCCGTGATCCCGGTCATCGTCGAAACGCGTCACCATAGCTCCTCCGGTCTTGCTTGTTGCTTCAACACATTCGGGGTGAGCCACTGATGCTTCATGAACTCTCTGTTTCACTGTTACCGGCCTTGTTTCGCCGGAGTAACGCTGCCATGCCACCGCGTCCACCATGGCCGTCGTCACCCTTGTTCCATGTCATAATCAACCTCCAAAGTACCACAGATCGATGTGCCTAGTTCTTGTGAACGTGTTGGTAGTTTGACCGTCGCTGTTGGGCTCACCGGCGGCGAGTTAGCGCCGGTCAGCGCCGTCGATGCCACGGTCAATGCCAGAGGATAGGGATGACATGTGGGGGCCGGCTGTCAGTGAGAGAGAGAGAGAGAAAAGTGTATTTTGATATTTTCTGATTTTGAATAGTGTCAAGCTTTGGAAATTTGTAGGAAAATAATCATAGCTCCAAAAATTCTAAAAATTTGTGTGTAGCTTCTGTACATGTTCTATTATGGTTTAAAAATTTGAAACTTGAAATTTGAATAAATTTTTAATGTTCAAAAATTCAGTCAATTAATTGATAAATGAAATTTCCATAATTTTTGTAGGTCACTGTATAGATCCAAAAATTATGAAATTTATTTTGGTACACTAATTTGTTATGAGGAAGCTTACATAAAATTTTGAGGTCATTTGAAACAATGTTATTTTTGGGCTTATTTCCAAATTAATTCAAAATTTAATAAAAGCAAAACCTAATTGTTAGGGTTAGGGTTTGATCTTGTTTGGGTCATGTTGTGTGACCAGTAGGGTTTCAAGATCAAGTTGGTCAAGTCGCTTAGGTCATAAACCCTAGATGTTAGTGTCAAGTAGTTTTGTTAACTTACAACTATATCGCGAAGGAAAGTTGTATTCAAGGTGTGATTACATTTCATATACCATGAAAGCATCATGTTTACATTATCATCATATTGAAGCATATGTTATTATTTCATGTAGAATCCGAGAGTGAAACGATTCTAGTTGAGCAAGTTGTGGAAGAATCCCCGGTTGTCAGGGGATTCGATAATTGTGGTACTGATCCGGAACCCGAGATCGTCAACGAAGGAAAGCCCCGGTTTATGCATTAAACCATTACCTTGTTTACTTTGAAAAGTTTATCACCTATGTTACCTATTGCATTAAGTTGATTTATTCAAATGTTACCTACTTGATGCATTGCCTACCTTGTTAATTGTTTACCATCCTTGGAGATGACTTCAGTTATAAAGGCATAGAATGCTTAGTATGCTTTATGGTAGGCTTTCAAACTAAAATTTTTGATACAATCAAAGATGGCATACTGGCCAAAGAAAGAAAGAAGATAGAATGAACTAGAGACTAGTCGGGTGACTTATCTTGAATGTTGGGTAATGTTGCCGACTATGTCGCTTAAAGGCCACTCATTGTGGATCTTCTGAACGAGACACTTTGTAGTACTGGTCACATACTCCGGTAAGCCTACTTCGGCTAATCCGATACTAAGACGAATGCCCACGCACTGGGAGTGGTGAGATGGCGGGAGTAGCGTGTACCCTCGTGGCTTCAATGTGGCCGGATTTGAGGTGTGCTGTGCTCTTGGGTGGCGTGGAGATGGCTTAGTATGGGAAGATCCGGTAGTGACGTTGATATATGCAAGATTAAGTTCTACATATGTCGTGTGATAAGGAATCCCCAGCTGGGAATTGAATCAATTCGAATTGCCGGTGCTCCGCGGATATGGAGACTCGATTCATTACAGAAGCAATGCAGGACTGGTGAATTACTAAAACATGAGAAAAAGAATGGAATGAGAAGGATTAGAATATGGGATATGAACACTTAGTTTGAGATAATGAACTAAAGTACTTAGGGGTAAAACTTGAAAATAGGATCAAGAATAGAAAGCTTTTGGCAAAGAACTTTTGAATCTTGCTACATCCTTACCTTGACCCAATACCTACATCCCTAAGACCTTTGCCCCTTTTTCGTTGGGTTAGTCTTGTTGAGTACTTTTGTACTCAGGGTTTGTTAACCCTTGTTGCAGGTGAGTCGCATGCGGAGGCTTGTTTTGGTCCCTGCTGCATGTCAGTGTTTGAAGTCGATGACGATGAGGAATGATGAATGGCCTTTGGACAAGGCACTAGTTTGTGTGAAATAAATAATGTTAATATAATATTATCCCGCTACTATGGTTGTATGATACTTATGGTTTTGTAAGTTTGAAACAACTGGTTTGTAATATTAAAACTTAAGTCTTCCACTTTATAATCTCTGGTATGTATATTGAAAACTATTGTAATCTGCAATGACTGTGATTGGGATCCTATTTGGAAAAGATTCGTGGATGATTTGGGTTTCCCGAGGACACCCGACAAACCTGTTAAGTTGTTGGGAACTTGTGTACGCTATCTGAGGTCTGTTGAGACATCAATAGATGCACGTGGGCCCGATTTCTTAGCAGGTTTTGCCACACATGGCAAGCCGGAAGGATCTGCTTGATGGACCTAGAGATCTGCTTGGCTTCCACGCAGGGATAACTGATCCTGCGTATTCCTCCCGAGGCGTGCTAGTCAATTTGACCCTGCAATTGATAAGGAGAGAAAGTTGATCAGTAATTTAAGGTGGAACATGCTGGTCTGTGCCCAGACAGTTCCAAGTGTGCCGCTTCAGGAGCAGCCAGACATGAAAAGCGACTAAATAGCCGATACGCACAAGTACAATACTCGTAGGTGTAAATGAGATCATCAGCTAGACAAATGTTACCAATATAAAGCATTGAGCCGATGAATCTAACGATAAAGGATATAGCATGCGAACGAATCAACTATCTAATACAAAGGGGCCTACAAACGCTCTAAATCTAATTTGTTACCACCAATAGTGAGGTTCGACCGGATCGATGGCAGCTATGATGATAGTAACAAACTAAAACCGAAGAATCCATAAAAACATCCATACATCGATAGGCTTTCCGAAAAACATGCTATATATGAAGGCTTGGATGAATCGGCTAAAATAGCCGATTCAGGTGAAGAGGACTACAGCATGTAAACAATCGACTATTTCACATGGACAAACCTGTGGAATCATCAGACCTAACCTGCTATCTCTAACAGTGGGGTTCGACCGGATCGATGCAGCCATGATAAACACAAGAAATCAAACCCTCAAAGTACATGGATCTATTCACGTTTAACAGATTCATGGACACACACTATAGGCATTAAAGCATAGGTGATTGGCTATTTAGCCAATGCAGGCATAGCAAACAGTTAAGGTCACGCCTAATCGAGAACAAATCTACTGACTAACATCCTCTAATCTATAGTGCTATCAGTGGGATCGACCGGATCGTTATAGCCATAATAGTGAACCATAGATCAGATTCAACTAACCAACAAACCTCTCAAAGATCAAGCGCACCTTAACCGCGTATTATGCGCGACCAAGATCGAGATAGAACAGCCGATAAGACATAACCCATCGTTCATTGTAAGAAGTATCATATTGTGATAAAGCAAACGATGGACCAAAAGGATATAAGGTCAATCTAAATCGATCTCGACCGGGCGGATTGATGTTGCTGCAAACTAACGACAATGAAAACATCCGCAAGATCGGTAACTTAATGAATCTACCTGAATGACGCCATCCTTAGATAGAGCTGATAACTTGACCTTAATCTAGTTTGAGCAGTGGAGATCGACCGGATCGATGCAGTCGTACTTAAACTTGACAAAAGTCGATAACTAGCTTATACTAAAGTTCGCAGTGGAGGTCTACCGGATCGATGCAGCCGTACAAACCAAAGTATAAACCATGGCGGTAATTACAGACAAACCGGAGGTCGGCCGGACCGATGTAGCCCTCCTTGCTAAAGAACTCATCGAGATCTACTCTACTCCTACTCCTAAGGGTTGGCCGGAGCAAAAAAAGTAAATGACTTGTATTTGATTGATTGGATGTGCTTTACAATAGCCGGGGTCCAGTATTTATACCCGGAATCTAAACTTGAGTCTTACTTATGCATGACTCATTATAATCTATGGTATAAGAGAAAACATTCCTAATTTAAGGTAACCTAAACCCTAATCTTTCCCTTTTTGTAGAGTCTAACATGCTTCTCCTGACGCTAATCGTAACTCTTATCGTTATCTACTAACGCTATCTGAAGAGAGCTGATTCCAGCGCTACGTTTGAATCAGCTGATATTGTCTTTGTGCAAATGATTCCTTGATGACACGATCTTGGCAGCTTCGAGTTCCTACAATTCTTCTTCCCAAATTTTAGTGTAAACACATGCCCCCCCAATTTTGTGATAAAAGTAATTTTATTCCAAAATTATCATGTCTGTACCCCCATAGGTCCATAGTCACGGGTAGAGAATCTCGATCTAGGTTCTACTGTCTGTCATCGTGAAAGCTCTAGTTTGGTTTTGGTAAATTGATGAAACCCTAAGTGCTAACCTAGTTCATCAAGTGATCATGAGATTGGTAGCACACTTCAAGTAGAGAAGCAAATGAAGGTCATAACATGACAATGGTGATAGCATGGAGATGATCAAGGGCTTAAACTTGAAGAGAAGAAAGAGAAAAACAAAAAGCTCAAGGCAAAGGTATAACATGTAGGAGCTATTTTATTTTGGTGATCAAGACACTTAGAGAGTGTGATCACATTTAGGTTTGATAGCCATACTATTAAGAGGGGTGAAACTCATATCGGAATGCGGTTATCAAAGTGCCACTAGAGGCTCTAACTCATTGCATATGCATTTAGGATCTAGTGGAGTGCTAACACCCTTGATAATATTTGTGTAAATATGCTACCACATGTGCACAAGGTGTTTGTAGGCGCTTTCGGGAAAATGAAATGTCTATTTTCTATTACGCCGGATGCAAAATTCTTGGTGGTTGGCACACTTGAGCAAGGGTGAAGAAGTAAGAGTTGAAATGGAGTTGATCGAAATGATGCTGGCGTCGGTCTTCTGACCGGACGCTGGGTCACTCAGCGACCGGACGTTGAAAGGCTACGTCCGTCGAAATGTCGAGCAACTGATGGCTAAGGTTGAGCACGACGACGGGTTGCGTCGATCAAAGGTGGACGGACGCGTCCGTTGAAAAAACATGCCTCGGGAGCTTATCGAAACGACCGGACGCTGGGGCTTCAGCGTCCGATCAGTTTTATCGAGCGCCCGGTCCACCACCATGACCGTTGAAATCGACGAACAGCATTTGAAGCGGGGACACGTGGTGTGAATCACGTGACCGGACGCTGAGGGCCAGCGTCCGGTCGATCGGACCGGAGCGTCCGGTCACCCCGCGTTGTGCCCAGTGAAGGGGTACAATGGCTCTATTTCACTGGGGCTCTATTTATAGCCCCATGGCCGGCTCAAGCTCGCACTTTTGGCCATTTCTATTGACATAGCAACCTTGTGAGCCTAGCCAAAGCCCTCCCACTCATCTACATCATTGATTCATCATCATAGTGAGATTGGGAGTGAATCCAAGTGCATTGCTTGAGTGATTGCATCTAGAGTCACTTGGTGATTGTGTTTCGCTGCGGATTTCGCTTGTTACTCTTGGTGGTTGCCTCCACCTAGATGGCTTGGAGCAGCAAGGATCGTTGAGTGGAGGAGGTGATTGTCTCCGACTCTGATCGTGGTGATTGTGAGGGGTTCTTGACCTTTCCCCGACGGAGCGCAAAAAGGTACTCTAGTAAATTGCTTGTGGCTTGTGTGATCCTCATCTTGTGTTGGTTGTGCGGCACCCTATTGAGGGTTTGGCGAGTGATGCCAATCAGCCCGTGAACCTCCAAGTGAGTGAATCGCCTAACGAGGACTAGCTTGTTTAAGCAAGCAAGTGAACCTCGGTAAAAATCATTGTGTTCATCATTTGATTCGGGAGGTGATTGGTCTACATTGGTATTCATTATTGTGATTGATTGGTTCCTACCACTACACGGGCGGTATAACTCTCTTGCTCACTCTTACATTATCAAGAAACTAGTTATCAAGCTCTTTAGTGTAGCTAGTTGTGAGAGCTTGTTTGTTTGATTAGTGTTGCTCTTTAGTTAGTCTTTGAGAGCACACTAATTTAGCTAAGTGTCATAGCTATTGTGTGGATATACACCGATATGATGAGTACAGCCCGATCTTCCGAGAGGTAGCCTCAGTAAGTTCGATATGTGGAGATCTCGACGTTGGCGATCCGGCTTCAATCGACGCGATTGAACCCCGCAACCGTTACACCATCGCTCCGTTGGTTATCAACCAAGCACAACTTGATTGACCTCGCCAAGAAGGCTTTTCCGCAAGTTTAATCGAAGAGCACAAGCAAGAAGGTAAAACACATAATCTGATATTGCAAATATGAATGACGCGAATATCAATAGAAGGTTCAAGAACTCGGTTCCAAAGGACTAATCGACACAGTGGAGGAGATCAAGAACGGGGGCCCTGGATCACTGTAAAAGGATTTGTCACCACAGTTACAATGAACGATTCAGTTTCTCGATGGAAAACTAAACTCTAAACAAAACCCAATTGTATAGCAGCGGCGACGGCTGTGTTTATAGTCTAAGACTCGACCTAGGGTTGGGGACGGCCAGGGGTTGGGCGCCCACAACTTGGGCTTAAGGCCCGACACGATACATGGCCAAGTTGGCCCAAATAGGTGACGCAGCACCTTGCCGTGGTCACACAGAATGATCCACGGACCTTCTGGAGCTGGGACCAGATCCAAAACGACGGCGTCGTCGTCCCCTTTCCAACGCATCCAAGAACGGCCCGTTTCGACGTCGTATGAGGAAGTTATGACCGAAACAAGATGACGACGTGTTCGCTGAATCCGAGGGTGACGTGGCAGCTGAGTTGGGAACGAATTGCAACTTGGGGAAGACCATGGCGTCGGTGTGTCCAGCGTGGCGATGTCCTCATCATCCTCCCCTTCTCGAATTGGAGTCGTCCTCGACTCCATCTTGGCGATGTCCTCATCATCCTCCCCTTCTCGAATTGGAGTCGTCCTCGACTCCATCCCATCATCAGCGAACTCCTGCAAAAGGTTAGTGACAGTAGGCAATGCACCAGACATAAAAGGTTGACAAAACATAGTATAACATGGTGCATCAGGATTATCACATAACTCAGCAGTAGCAGAAGTTGTAGCAAGAAAAGCACCTCCTTTTAACTTAATCCCATTATTTTTAGCAATGTCTGTTGGAGGTTTATTTTTGATCTCATTAGCATGTTTAATAATATCCGTAGGAGACAAAGGCAGCAATGTAATTTTTTTGTCCTTATGGATGATAGTGTATGTATTAGTTCTACCATGGTGTAAAGCATCATTATCAAATTCCCATGGTCGACCTAACAAAATGGAACAAGCTTGCATAGGGACAACATCAAAATCAGCAGTATCATGATAAGAGCCTGTGAAAAAACTAATGCGTGCTGATTTAGTTACCTTAGTCTTACCACTATTATTGAACCATTGAAGTTTATATGGATACGAATGTTGTCGTGTGGTCAAGCCAAGCTTGTCAACCAAATCTGAACTCACCAAGTTGTTGCAACTCCCGCCATCAATGATAGTGAGAACACGACAACCCTGCACAATGAGATACATGTGGAACAAATTGTGGCGTTGGATCTTCATCTCTTCTTCATGTCCCACACGTGTACTCAACACACGGTTGACGAGAAGGCTAGGATAGTCCGCGGCAGACAGCTTGAGTCAATGATGATGGCCTCCTTGTCTTGATCGCCCTCGGTGGGATTGCATCAATGTTAGCAAGCAAGGGCTAAATCATCTTCAACATCACTAGCACTTACATATCCATCCTCGGTAGCAATGAAAGCGCCGACGACCGGGGCAATCCTTCATGACATGTCCCATGCCTTTGCATCGGTGGCAAATGATTTTAGAGTCGGACGAGGAGGAGCTAGTAGAAGCACCGGAGTGGCACCTTTCTTCATTGTGAAACTGCACATTAGACAATTTACTTACCCCGGAAGAAAATGGAGGTGTAGATGGATGTGGTGCAACAGAAGCTTGGTCGCTCTCCGGCTCGAACGCTGCTGAAAATTCCTCCCATTGTGAGACCCGAAAAGGCTGGTGTTGTTTGCCCCTCAGATGTACTTCTCGTTACGCCTTAATAGCAAGATGATACAATTGGGAAAAATTGCGCCATTCTTTGTAATCAAGTATGTTCAGTATATCATGGTTTAAACCACCAAAAATCTAGCACTAGCATCAGCATCATCTTCATTTATACCACAACGTGCTAAACCAATAAGCAATTCTTGATAGTATGCTTCTACTCCTTTATCACCTTGTTTTAAAGTTTGTAGTTTCAAACGTAAATCACGTTGGTAATAAGGAGGAACAAAACGAGATTTCATACGTTGCTTTAAAACATTCCAAGTTTGAGGCACAAAGAATGAGATTATTAGCATTGCAAAGATCACTCCACCGAACAAAGCAAAATTAGTAAACTCACTAGTAGCAAGTCTAACTCTATGCTCGGGAGGAACATTATGAGAATCAAATTTTTGTTGAACAAGCAAGCTCCCAATCTAAATATGCCTCTGGATCAACATTACCGGCAAAGAAAAGGAGGTAGACTAAATTTAATTTTAGCAAAAGGATCATTATTACCATGATTATTACCTCCTATGCCATGACGATTGAAGTTGAGGCGGCGACGGCACCACCGCCAAGATAATGATCTTCATCACCAAAAACATCCGCATCTTCATCATCAAAGACGATAAAGGCGGAGGCGTTGCTCAAAAGCTGTTCAATGCGGGTGACCAGATTGTTCACGTTCTTTGTCACCTCGGTCATAAGATTGCGTTGTTCACCATGAACGTTGCAAGCTCGCCCTTGGACACGCACTCATTGAAGTCCGTCGGAGTTCCCGCCATGGTTAGAAGATAGAAAAGACAACACCAAAGTATTATCCCTATCAACTACAAGGAAACAAGTGGTGGTGGTGGTGGTGGTGGTGAAAGTGGAATGCAAAATCACTAGCGGCTTACCACCGTCTTGCACTGTATTCTTACCAACGCCAAACAGAGCAAAACCAAAATGGCGAAGCAATCTGTTGTGGAGCGTGGGTAATAGATTAGCAAGATGAACCCGTGTCTTGACAGAAGAATATGTGGAGCTATGGGAGGCACACAATATGACAAAGCAAGGATTAGCAATTAACGAATCACTGAGTAGCGATTGTTCAATCTGGATCCAAAGTACAAGTCACAGTGTTTGGCTAAGACATGTCGAGAGACGAAGCGCAACAAGGTGAAAACAAAGGACGATCGAAAGAACTCACAGAACAAGCAAATAGCCCGGATTTCTCCTTTTTTCCGGATTTTTCCAAAAGGCACTAGTAGGAAACAAACTTTTTTATTTTTCACTAATTTTTTATACTTTCTGAACAAGGATCACAAAAGATGCAACCACAAAAATTGGCACCTACAACTGAGGTGGGATGTGGTCTCTGTAAATTCAAAGACGTGCTCAAAAGCGTGCAAAAACTTTGACAATTTTTTTCTTTATTTTCCTGAATTTTTTTGGCAATTTTGACGAAACCAAACAGGGCGAAGCCAGTTTGGGTCGGGTCCAAATGGTGTCAAGAAGCTGCTGAAAAAATTTCAGATTTTTCTGATAAACGAGCGAAAAGTTATGCCTGTTTTACCGAAGGTATCTCAAAGTATGTTTTTCGGGAGGCACAACACGGCGGCGGCAGTTAGGGCAAAGCGTCCCTAAACTCTATCACCGATCACAGGATCGTCACTGTGACTAACAGCATTAGGTATTCGCCTGATGATGTAAGGAGGGCTGCGATGCAGGCAAAATAATAGCGGCTGGCAACCTATCTAGGGTTTGCGCGGCGGCGAGAAGTTACACAAGGCGGCTAGCGGGGCAAGTCGAGTAATGTGGTGGCTTCGACTTGTTGTTTGGGAACGGTGGATGGGATAGCGGCGGAAAACAAAAATCACAGCAACGGGCGATTGAACTACGACCACGAACACAATCCTAAACCAGCAACAAGACTCGACCACGGACACAAACTCAACAACACGAATCTGAAACGAAATTGCAAAGGCACAAAGGGTGATAGGACAGCGGAAATTGAAATATTTTTAGGCTTTTTGTGGACTCTAGGTAATGAACAAATATGAATCTAAGGCAAACGAGATTGTACCTCGCGGTAAACCTGAAATATCTGATACCAATTGATATGATGAGTACAGGCCCGATCTTCCGAGAGGTAGCCGGTAAGTTCGATATGTGGAGATCTCGACGTTGGCGATCCGGCTTCAAATCAGACGCGATTCGAACCCTGCAACCGTTACACCACTGCTCCGTTGGTTATCAACCAAGCACAACTTGATTGACCTCGCCAAGAAGGCTTTTCCTGCAAGCGAATCGAAGAGCACAAGCAAGAAGGTAAAACACGCAATCTGATATTGCAAATATGAATGACGCGAATATCAATAGAAGGTTCAAGAACTCGGTTCCAAAGGACTAATCGACACAGTGGAGGAGATCAAGAACGGGGGCCCTGGATCACTGTAAAAGGATTTGTCACCACAGTTACAATGAACGATTCAGTTTCTCGATGGAAAACTAAACTCTAAACAAAACCCAATTGTGTAGCAGCGGCGACGGCTGTGTTTATAGTCTAAGACTCGACCTAGGGTTGGGGACGGCCAGGGGTTGGGCGCCCACAACTTGGGCTTAAGGCCCGACACGATACATGGCCAAGTTGGCCCAAATAGGTGACGCAGCACCTTGCCGTGGTCACACAGAATGATCCACGGACCTTCTGGAGCTGGGACCAGATCCAAAACGACGGCGTCGTCGTCCCCTTTCCAACGCATCCAAGAACGGCCCGTTTCGACGTCGTATGAGGAAGTTATGACCGAAACAGTGACGACGTGTCTGCTGAATCCGAGGGTGACGTGGCAGCTGAGTTGGGAACGAATTGCAACTTGGGGAAGACCATGGCGTCGGTGTGTCCAGCGTGGCGATGTCCTCATCATACACTATTCGAAATAGAATTGTGGTAGGTGGCTTGCATTTTAGTAGGCTAGCGCAACACTCGCTTCGCCGCAAAATTGTCTAACACATTTTGTTAAGTGTTGTTGTCGATTTTTATTAGGCTATTCACCCCCCCTCTAGCCATTAGGACCTTTCACATCGTCTTTGCCAGCTTATGAGCCCATGCTTCAAAGCTTTACGAGAGCATCATCGGTTCACGGGCGTTTGGATCCATCTTTCTAGGCTGACTATAAAATGTCTATCCGACTCTGGCGAGAGCAATTCAACAACTCAGTTAAGTTTCTCTTCTGCTTGCTTCCTCGAGTGCCTCTGGCTCCACCAGACCCTCCATGGTCTAAGTACTTGCTATAAGGATCTTGAGTGGTTAGAAGAATTCTTAAGCATAGGATGATTGTGTCGCTCATCTTAGCGCCTTGTCGAGCAAGAGGATCAGCTACTATAGTTAGAAGAATTCTTGTGATATCACCTGAGTCTTCTCTCCATGATCGTAGAGCTGTTCTAGTGTTTGCAATGGCTAAAATGTGTGGACACCTTCCCCTTGTTCGCTTCATCAAATGTCTATCGGGAAAACCACGGACTTCTTTCCCACGATTTCTCAGCCATAGAGAAATGGGCATCTTTTTGTAGGCGGCTTTCTTTCCCATTGTTTCCTAGTCACCGAGAAATTAGTTGGGCATATGGGCATCTTTTAAGTAGGTGGTCTTTCCCTTCCTTTGATGCAATTTTTATCAACGGGCCAATGTGACTCGGTTTATGATGACCTTCGGCCTTGTGGGGATCCGAACTCCCTTCAATCCAAAGAAGTCTTGGTGGGTTGATCGCTGGTCAATGTAAACGTTTCGTATCTATCCCACGATATTCTGTAATTATGGGAAGTAATAAATCCGAATCTATTGTTTCTCCATGATCTGTCCCCTGAATTTCTGGAGTGTCAATCCATTTCAATATCTGACTTTAATTCCTTAACTCCGGCGAAGTCTATCTTCTCAACTTCCCAGGCTATATATACGGGTCACGGTTGTGGATTGAAAAAACAACCTACTTCATCCCAAACCTTCTGCATCTTTCATGCAACTCTGCTTCCTCATAGTTTTGAAGGTATGGGGAATGGCAAGAGGCCTACTAAGGAGATCTTCAATGGTTCTACATCACCACGCCTGTGTCTTCATCACCAGGAGGGTGCAATTCAGGATGATCCCATCGTCCCAGATCATGGGGCCGACTCCGCTAAACTTCTGGGGTCATCCTTATCAACAGCTCACCGCTAGCTCCCCTGCTACCCGAGGAGACGGATCGACAACAACGATCTGCTTGCCTTCATCGATCGGGCTAGCTAGAAGCTCGTCGACTGCCTTTCCATCGCAGAATCGGCTCTGGCCATGGCTCGATGCCGATCACCCTCCGAGGCTGACCCGGTGGAGGACAGGTTGGCCGAGGCTGAGGCCACAATCATGGGTGAGATGTCTACCACAACTTTTTATCTCTTCTTGATTTTATCTTCAAGATCTTGATCATCCTTCCCTTGAATCTTTTTAGATCTATCGGCTCAGCTGGAAAGCCTCCGATCAGCTGTGGAGTATGCGGCGGGGTTTGTCAATGCTAGGGGTGCCGTTTCGGTGGTTCGCTTGCACGACATTCCAGACCGTGTTAGAGAGTTCGCTCTTCATGGCGTTTGTCATGGTGCTGCCATGGCGATTGGCTGCTGTGCAAACACGCTCCGGCCATGAGCTTTGGCTTCTTCCCCATGGTTTTCCAGCCACTGAAAACCCTGGGGATCATGAGCGCTTGGCTAAGTATTTCTTCGGTGCCGCCAACTCTATTGCCCTTGCTACCCAGGCCAATGACATAGTGAACAAAGTATTTTCTGGCATGTAGCTTGTGATAGGTGACACTAGCAAGCAATCTCCTCGTCTTCAGCGGTTTAGTTTTGCTTCATGCTTCATGCTCCATGCATCAATTTATCTGTGTTTGTTTTGCTTTTATAGGCGATACTTATCGTACCAGCTTTTCCCCCTTCAGGTTTATTTTTGAGCTAGAGGCGACACCCTTCTGGTATCGGCTATTAGAGCCAATGATCGAACGGCTGTCAAGTATTAATCCAAATGTTAGGATAATATTTCTTTAGATATTTTCCATTGATTGCTCTTCCAAACCCTTCTTCTTCTCCTAGCATTTCCAAAATATAAGCATTGCCAGGTGCACAATATTTAATCCGATAAGGTCCTTCCCAATTAGGCGACCATTTGTCGAACTTGCTGTCCTTTGACCCGATTGGCAATTTCACCTTACAGACTAAGTCACCTTCAGAAAATTGTTTACCCCTGACCTTTTTATTGTAGTACTTTGCAATCCTCAACTTATTGGCTTAGATATTCTCAAGAGCATGCAGCCGATGGCAACTCAAATCCTCTAAATCATCCACCATAAGATTTTTGTAAACTTTGGCTGACAAATCATTTTGCAATGTGACACGCCTTGATCTAGTTTGAATTTCCCAAGGAACGACAACATTATGACCATACACAAGTTCATAAGGTGATGTTTTGATTGATCCATGATAGGCCATCCTATATGTCCATAATGCCTCATTAAGCGTTGAATGCCACTTCCTTGGCTGTTCCTCAATCTTTTTCTTGATCAGCTTAATAATAATCGGATTGGACGCCTCTGCCTGGTCATTAGCCTAAGCATAGTAAGGAGAATAATTTAGTAGCTTAATTCCCATACTGGCAGCAAAATCTCCAAACTCTTCTGACATGAACATCATCCCTTGATCGATGGTGATAGTTTGAGAAATCCCAAAATGATACACAATATGCTCCTTGATAAAATCAACCATGTTCTTTGAGGTCATCGTCTTCAAAGGAATTGCCTCAACCCACTTAGTGAAGTAATCCATTGCTACCAATATGAACTTATGTCATTTGCTTGAAGGCAGAAAAATTTGGCCAATTAGATGAATTCCCCAACCTCGAAACAGCCATGGTTTGATTATTGGATTCATAACCGATGCGGGTGATTTTTGAATATTACCAAATCATTGACAGTCTTGGCACCCCTTATAATATTCAAAATAGTCTTCCAGTATTGTTGGCCAGAAATATTTAGTTTTACGAATAATCCATTTCATTTTATAGGTCGATTGATGAGCTCCACATATCCCCTCAAGCACTTCACCCATCAACACCTTAGCTTCTTCTTGATTTAAGCATTTAAGCAACACTCCATCTACTATTTTGTAATATAGTTGATCATCCATTAAAACATACTTAGTTGATTTGTACCTTAGCTTCCTGGTAACTTTCTGTGATGGATTCCTAAGGTAATCGGCTATTTCAACTCTCTAGTCATTATTCGAGGTTTCACTACTTAAGACCTCTTGAAATACTCGATAGCCCGATGCACTTTGAGCTAATCGATTGGCTTCTTGATTTTGTGCTCTTGGAATATGTTGAAGAGATACATGAGGAAATTCATTGAGCAACTCTTGGCACTCATCATAATACCCTCTCAGAGTATCTTCTTTGCATTCTGTAACACCCTAAAATTTGCATTCTTTTAAAATAGTAAAATTTGATTTATTTATGTTATTATGTGTGCATTCAAATATAGGAAAATAATAATTTTTGTGAAATTAAAATCAATCATAAGGATATATACATGTTGATGCACTCATGCTGTAGCATTGTATTTAATATGTTGAGTGGTTCTGATTTAAACTCAAAAGGATTCAAAAATCATTTGGAAATGAATTTGAAAATTTGATTTGAAAAAAAGAAAAGGAAATTATTTTCCCTCCCCTTCCCTTCTTCACTTTCCGCATGCTGACCCATTTTCCCCGCCGGCCCGCTCGCCTCCCTTCCTTCCCCTTCTCTCTTTTCTCTTCCTAGGCTGCCCCAATCTGGGTAGGCAACCGTTGCCACTGCGCCTCCCCCTCCTGCTCTGCCATTGACGCCTTGGGCCCGCTTGTCGGTGTCGTCACCCACCTCCCGCGCCCCGCGCCCGGTCAAGGCGGAACTGCCGCCGTGCCCACCTCACGTTGTGGGAGCGTCTTCCCCCACACCCCGGCCTTTATAATGGAGCCGAGCCCATCGCCGCCCTCCCTGCTGCCTCCCCCGCTCCACTCTTGAACTCGCCCGACCGCGTGGAAGCCACAACCGCCGCACAGACGCGTCGGAATCCTCTGACGTCCGTTTCTCCACGCGGCCCGCCGTCCCCGAGCCGCCTTCGTCCTTGTTTGCATCCGCGGTGAGACCCCCTTGTTCCCCTCTTTCTCCCCATACCATTAGATTCGTAAATCATGGCCTCTAGGGCCCAATCCATGTGCGCCTAGGAGCTTCACGCCGCTGGCCATGGCCACCACCGCATCGGCCACGTCCTTCGGTTGCGTTCTCGGCTTAGGCAAGGTCGCCTTCACCTCCTCTCTCCCCCGGTGCTCTCAAATGGGCAAACCGCGGCTTGTAGGGCCCGTATCAATCGCACCGGCGACCTCCTCACCGCCGGCAATGGCAGCGCCGCCGTGCCGGAGCCCTGTTCCGGCCGCCAGCCTTCTCTCTCTCTGATGAGGACATGACCTCCATACATATGACCATGCTTGGAGAACCATAAGTGGTATTAGAGACCTTGTTGCCCGTTAGGTATAACTTTGTTTTCCCCTTTAGATTGCTATTGTTTTTGTTTTACCTATAGTCCACAAAAAGCCAAAAAAATATACACTATCACATATCTCTAGTCCTATAGCCCCGCTGTGCCTTTGCAATTTTTTTAATTTCAGTTTGCTTTATTGAACTATTGTCCCACGCCGCGTCTTAGTGTTCTTTGTGTTCTGATCTTGTTCTTGGTCTAGTGTCAAGTCTTGTTTCCTAGTGTGGCTTGCATCAGATTGATCTCTAGTTTTTCTTTGGATCTGAAATAGTCATGGAGTGGGTTGCGTGATTGAGTTTGTTTTTTCTAGCAATTCCTTCTACGACTTCCTTGGTTAAGTATTTATCTTCCACGGTGGAAATATCTAAAGTCTAATCTCTTATGTGCGGCACTTTTGTGAGATAAAAAAACATAAAACAAAGAAAAAGGCAAAGAGGTGCAAAAACCAAAAGAAGGAAAAAAAGCCGCACCTAGAAAAAGAGAGAAAAAAATAAAGAAGGAAAGAAAAAGAAAGTGAAAAAAAGTTTAGAAGTGCTTGCATCCTTTTGAGTCCTTGTGCTAAGTTGTATTGTATTGGTTGCTTGAACTAGATTCAGGACGAGTTTAGGCAAGCAACAAAGACTAGCTTGGGACTACTTTTCAATCTTGCAATTTCTGAATTAAATTATTGCTATTCCTCGCTACTATATTGTGCCTATCCAAGCTCCACTTTCTTCTAACTAAGTACAGGTTCGCCTTGTAACTGTTACACTCAAGCTACAACGGTATCACAGTCACCGACCGATTGCACCGCCTGTTGCTTTGGTAAGAACACTTGTAAGACCGTGGTAAGATGCTTGAGAGTTGAGTGCCTTATTTTTTCTTGTCCACAACCTAAGTAGTTGATAGGGATAATACTTTTCTATTGTCTTTTGCTATCTTCTAATAATGACAGGTTGTTCGTATCCACCGACTTATGATGGTATAGGTGCTGATGAGTACATGGAGTGGGAAATTGCCATTGATAACATATTTGCTACTCGCTTTATGTGTCCAAGGAGGAAGGTAAAAAATGCAGCTACTGTTTTACAACATTCTGCTTTATCTTGGTGGGAGTCTTTAGATCCTTCTGATAAACCTCAAACTTGGAATGATATGAAACATCTTATGAGAGAAAATTTTGTTAATCCATCTCTTGTAATTAATTCAAATGATGAGGTGCATCAACTAGATCAATCTCTTGTTATTCCTCCTGCTATGCCTAACCTTTTGCAGGACAATGTACAAAAGAGCGAGGATGACGTGACAGAAAAGGAGATGCTCATAGCCTCATGTGAAAATTCAGAACCATCAACTATTACTCCTGCTGAACATGAGAGCAAAGGTAATGCCCACGATGCTAAACTCACGGAAGGTGAGAGTTCTCTTGATGTGCTGAATTTTTCCTCCAATCATGCTATGATAGAGCCAATTTTAGTAGAGCCTTCACTTGATTTACCTTTGTCACAAGATGATTTGCTTGATGTTTCTTGTGACGAAGATGACTTGCATGATGATATTTATGTTATACCCATGCAATCATTGAAGAATGATCGTGCTATATGTGTGCTGAAATCGAGCACTTGTGCTGAAAATAGACTTGTTATTCATAATGCTAGTGAAGTTGATGAGCTAAAATTGTTGTATTCTTTAAATACTTTGGGTTACATTGAATTTCATGTTCCATGTAATCTTAGTTCTTTAGAGGAGAAACTTTATTCATATGTTGATTTTCCATGGTTCTCTAGACATACATATCATGTTTTTGATAAATACAATAACCAAGGGCAATATTTGATACAACGAGTTTACATTTGTACAAATCCGAATTCTCGTTTTGTTGTGCAAAGTAATGATCAACTAGAGGATAGTAAAATCAACACTATTGTTATGCCATATTCCTCTAGTTTTGCTTTTTGAACACAAGTGGAATCCAAAGAAAGAGTGCATATGTTTCTTGTTAGTACTAATCTTTTGCAGGATAGTATTGCCAAAGATCGTGTGTATTTCAATCGAGCAGACTACATGTCTGTAGGACAAGACATGATATAAACCTAGACATGTGGTCATATTCTTTCTCACAACATTGTTCATTTCCATTATTTTGGAAACCTCGTTTGTCCTCATGTTGTGCAGGATCGACTTCAAACAAAATCGACGTCGAGGATGGCTTTTCGTCAAGAAAGGGAGGATGATGAGGACATCACCATGTTTGGAGAACCATATGGAGACCAAGGAGATTAGCGAGGGTGTTCTAAGCAAGAAGGAGGTCTGAGCTAATTCGGTTCGAGTCCCCAAGGTGGAGGCCCAAAGCAACTCAAGTTCGAGTCTGGATGATGAGGACATGACCTCCATACATATGACCATGCTTGGAGAACCATATGGACACCAAGGAGATCACCGAGGGTGTCCTAAGTGAGAAGGAGGCCCGAAGCTCATCCGGTTCGAGTCACCAAGGTGGAGGCCCAAATCAAGTTCGAGTCCATCTCGGCCTCCAGGACCAGTCTGCCTTAAACTGGTCACCCAGGACGCATCCGGACTCCGTTTTCGATGATTCCTGTTGATTCCAAAGAGCTTTTGATGTGACACCACTTGGATTGGCTTTCTTATCAAATTAGCTTTCCATCCATATGTGGATCATTGAAAACGGAGTTCGGATGCGTCCTGGCTGACCAGTTTAAGGCAGACTCATCCTGGAGGCCGAGATGGACTCAAACTTGATTTGGGCCTCCACCTTGGTGACTCGAACCGGATGAGCTTTGGGCCTTAATGGTATCAGAGCGTCGATCGGTTTGAGTCCCCGAGGTGGAGGCCCAAATCAACTCAAGTTTGAGTCTGTCTCGGCCTCCAGGACCAGTCTGCCTTAAACTGGTCACCCAGGACGCATCCAGACTCCGTTTTCGATGATCCACATATGGATGGAAAGATAATTTGATAGGGAAGCCAATCCAAGTGGTCTCACATCAAAATCTCTTCGGAATCAATGGGAATCATCGAAAATGGAGTCTAGATGCGTCCTGGGTGACCAGTTTAAGGCAGACTAGTCCTGGAGGCTGAGATGGACTCGAACTTGATTTGGGCCTTCACCTTGGTGACTCGAACCGGATGAGATTCGGGCCTCCTTCTCGCTTAGGACACCCTCGCTGATCTCCTTGGTCTCCATATGGTTCTCCAAGCATGGTCATATGTATGGAGGTCATGTCCTCATCAAAAAGTGTTCATGATCGGCTTGTGAAGCGAGTTGTTGATCAAAATTGGGTTGATTATGAAGAGGAGGAAAAATACGTTTGGCAGGAAGGGCAATGGTGTCCAGGAGGTTTAACAAGAAGCCAGAAAAGAAGGGTGTAATGCCTAAGGAACATAGAGCTAGAACTGGCTCAGGCATCAGGTAGACCTCAAGTGTGGCATGCTACACAAACAGCCAATATGGGTCAACCATCGGCTAATATTCAAATGGCTTTTCTGTTACCGTTAGAATTCAGGGCTCCAGCAGATCAAGAAGTCTATTTAGATTTTGATGAATTGGAGTATGAGGAAATAGTTGCCAAGTTGACAGTGGTAGAACAGGCTATATTCGATAAGCCAGTCAAGCATTGGCACTTAAAGGCTTTATATGTAAAAGGTTTTGTTGATGGGAAGCCGATGAGCAAGATGTTGGTGGATGGAGGTGCTTCTGTCAATCTTATGCCTTACACCACTTTTCGTAAACTTGGCAAGGGACCAGGAGATTTGATTGAGACTGACATGATGCTTAAGGATTTTGGGGGTAATGCATCTAAGACCAGGGGGTAATGAACGTCGAATTGACAATCGGAAGTAAAACTTTGCTCACCACATAATTCGTCATTGATGGAAAAGGGTCATACAGTTTACTCCTTGGTCATGATTGGATTCATGCAAACTGTTGTGTACCATCGACCATGCATCAATGCTTGATTTAGTGGCATGGAGATGATGTTGAGCTGGTTCATGCTGATGATTCTGTAAGTATCGCAACAGCCGATCCAATGTACTGGGAGCTAGAAGACTTCGAGTGTTTTCTGGCAAGTTATGGGAATGAGGCTTCATTAAGATCAACAATGAAAGCCAATAGCCGATCCAAGCAATCGGCTCTAAAAGTTTATTTTAATGGATAATCCAATGGACGTTACTGATAGTAAACTAGGACATGGCTTCACATCGGCCAGTGAATTAAAGGAGATAGACATTGGTCCTAGAGATAGGCCTGGGCCAATGTATGTGAGCACTAAGTCGAATTCTGAGTACAAGCCAAAGTTGATAGATTTATTAAAGGAAATTTGAAGATTGTTTCACTTAAAGAGATGCCTGGCCTAGATCGGTCAATTGTTTAATCTTTGGTATGAAGAGTTCTGGTGCAACCCATCAAGAAGCGATCAATGGAAAATGTTTGAAGGAATATTATCCTAGCGTTTGGATCAATACTTGACCCCCGATTCATTCGGTCATCGGCTCTAATAGCCGGTACCAGAAGGGTATTGCCTTTAGCTCAAAATTAACCCAAAAGGGGGAAAAGCTGATACGAGATGTATCGCCTATAGGGCAAAAAACAAACACAGAAACAATCATGATGTATACAAAGACATTGTAGAAGTACGCTGAGATACGATCATGGAAAAGCAGAAGATTTCATTCTTTGGTTAGTTTGCCCTAAATACAAACTAATCAAAGACATTGTTTATCACATCCTGAGTGGATGTGATGTCTACAATGGCCTCCGCTGCATCGATGAATTCCTCAATCAACTTCTCATGCTCCTCGGGGCCGTCGCCCATTGGGAAACCGATCTCCGTGGTATGGAGCTCGTACCCGGTCTGGTCCTACGCCGCGGCCAACGCCACCGATGCGCCATGACGAACACCATGAAGGGTGATCTCCTAGACACAGGCTGGGACGTCATGGAGGTGGGAGTTGATGAGGGGGCCCGGGCATTGACGGCCACTGTAGCCACGTTCGCCGCCAGTTGGAGGGACTCCAACTGCACCGTCAGGGCTGGCGATCATAGAAACAAAAGAACTATCAAGATAAAGACAGTAGAAATGAAAATAAAAGGTGTTTTTGGAGTCCATCTTACCCACCACCATGGGGTCAGACTCGGCCAGCCACGCTCGAGTAGTGCTGGCCTCTTCCTCGATGGCATGAAGGGCGGCTTGAGAGACCTCGAGACAGATCTCAAGCTGGCCATTTTCCCAAGTTGCCTAAGAATAACGGTCCTGGGCTGCCCTCCACTCCCGGAGGAAACACCGGGCGCCGTCGCTGTTGTAGGAATTAGAGGAGTCCAACGATGAGTCCAGCGTGGAGGCAGCATCAAATGCAGCATTGGAGGGCTTGCTAGAACTAGGAGGAAGAGGATGAAGGCTGTCATTCAAGACGAACCTATAAACAAGTTAGAAAAGTCCATTGCCATGAGCAGAAGATATCGATCTCACCTCATACGATGGAGGCGCTAGCTCATCGGCAAGTTCGCCTTCATAACCTCCTCCACTGCACGCTTGCCCCTATTGTCCTCGCCAGCCATAAGGTCGATTGGATCTATGAAAAGGGGGAAGACGCTACAGGGTTTGTGAAGGCGGAGGAGTGCAAAGGAACAGAAGCGGTTGCGAGTATAGATGTGTTCGAGGCTAGAGCACTTTTTCTGGTATTTGTAGCCACGAAGCAAGGTGGTGGACGTCTTGGGACATGCAAAAATCATCCACAATTAATAGGAGGTGAAGCGCCACCTCACTAATGCCAAACAAAATGTGGCGTTGATAACTGAGGATAGAAGATTGGGGGTTTTCTTAATAAAGGCCATGTTTTTAGACTTAATTGGATTAAGGTCAAAGATCTGGAATTGGCTATTTTTAAAACGGCTCTTTAGCCGAGACAAGAAATACAATGGATCGGTAGAAAATATGGTTATCGTTGATTCTACACAAGATACATGTTGATATACAGATTACAAATCTAGAACATCCTAGATTGCTTTCAATGCTTCTAACCGGATAGCGTCGGCTTCCACGATTTGTTGCTTGTCTACTTCGGTAGATCCAGGAATATCCTCAAGGCTGCAACAAATGGCCCTGCCTTCTCTGACCTTGGACAGTAGTTCCTGTTTCTTCTACATGATGGCATTGGGTATTTGAGCCAGATTAGACCTATGGCGATCGATGGCAGCCTTCACGTTCTCTAGTTCCTCCTAAAGTTCTGCACGCTTGGTCTCTAGTTGGTTCAGCTCTGGATCAATCCTGAGGGAGGAGCTCTTCAAATTATCGATCAGCTATGTTAGCTCTTTGGCCTCTTGTTTGTTGGAGTTCTTCTTGGCCAATAAAGCTTCACGATTGGACAAGTTCCTCTGAGCCTTTTTCACCTTTGGGGCTTGATCTTCAATGATGGATAAAGGTGACAAGACTTTGATAAGAACTGGGGATGAATTATCCTTAATGGCCAAGAAGACTCTTTGCATTGAATCCACTTCTTGGACCAAATCAGCTATATTCTTCTCAAGCATTGGTAATATGTCCCTTAGCCGATTTTTGGTCTCTTCTGATAAAACTTATTTAGAAGAGGTGGCTGATGAGATGATTTCGTCTTCATCCAGATACTCTTCAAGATTGAAAGAGTAGCAAGGAGCTGAAAAATTAAGTACCTACATAAAAGAAAATCTTGTTAGGAGGATTGAATCAGTTGGTAATAAGATAAATAAATACGATACCTTTTCTGGGATAGCTTCTATCTGAGAAGATGGAATGGCTGATGATGCACCAATGGTATCTGGTTGAATCGGCCCTAAACTCTCAACATTGGTATCAGCAAACATCGAGAAAGATTTTTAGTTCATATTTGTTGTAGAGAGATAAACTAAGCATATGAGTTTCTTACCATCAATTGTTTGCTGGACTTGAGATTCGACAATCTGGGTGTCAACATCAACAGGATCACCTTCAATGGGTAGACTGCCAGACTCCTGCCCTTGCGTGAATGTTTCTTCAGGGAGTGTCTTGCATGGTAAATGGTCAGAGAAGGGTGAAAACTGAATAAAAATCAAGAATTTTGAGAAAAATACTTTGGCAGCATTAGGGGGTGAAATGGAATGACTCACATCTTCTGCTATCTTGGAAGCATCGGTTGTTTCAACCAAAATTGGCTCCTTTTGAGGATCGACCGATGAAGGTTTAGTTGATGCTGACTTGAACACCTGGGACAACTGTTCCACACCCAGAGCAGGTTGAGATGCAATGGTCGATAACTGCAAGGAAAGAATTAGAATTAGAGATTGAATATCATTTTGGGAAGAGGATGAATTGTTTTACCTGAGCAGTCGATGGTCTTGTTTTGTGAAGTCTTTTCCCAGTAACGGTCTTCTGGGTTGCCCTTGGGCCGCCTTGCGCTTTGAAGATTGATACGTTACAATTGTAGAGGCAGCATGAGTTTTCATCAGCTTCTTCAGTGGAGGTGCAGCTGATCCTATTCTTGAGGCTGGGCATGGTGGCTGATAATCTATAGGATGCCCCTTCCTAAGCTTGGAGGATCAAATTTGGTGTCCTGAAATGGTCTCTTAGAACAGTTGGCAAGGGGATTCATTGAATAAATTTTTTCTGAAAAGAAATGGTAAGTTACCTCACTATTGGAAGCAAACTCTCCATCTAGAGCTATGCATCTAGGATGGACAGACCCACAGACGAGATGGGAGTGTCATTCTTGCCACCAAGAGTCAAAAAGGTTGGAAGAGAAGTTGACTCTTATCCATTCATGCAAGCAAAAGGAAGGAAAATCTGATCCTAGTTGAAAGACTCTAGAGGCTTCCATTACTTCACTAATACCCTCTCTTGGCTTCAGTATATTCTTGAAGAACAGTTGAGAAGGCAGTTGACCAAGACCAAACTGACGAGCTACAAAAGAAGGGTTGTAAAACTCACAGGTTGGAAGGTTGCCTAGAAGGAAGGAACCTGTAGACATTTTGCCGTGGCCTTGACGAAATTCGGCTGGAAGAACACAAGGTTTGATGAAGGAATCAAATACTGCAGTTGCCATTTTGTCTGAGCAGCCTGATTCAAATCGAAATTTGAATGGGAAGACCAACTCATTGTTCGCATCCTCATCATAGGGTAGCCAAGTCAGGATATCTGCATCAAACCCTCTATAAAATTTCTTGAAGAGATGGCCAACATCGATAGCAATTGTTATGGCCGATGTAGCTTCACCATAGCTCATGCACTGGCGGGTTCTTTCTTCTTTGCCTCTGTATTCTTCATCAAAGTTGGAGGAGGAAAAGCTCAAATTCTGGAGATTTGATCTCACAATCTTATGCATATACAAATTTAACCAAGGGCCGCTGATGGTGTGCACTGCTTCATTCTTCTGCGGCTGAGCGACCACCTGATGCATCAAATGGTAAGCTGGTCCCAACAGATACTTTCCAAGAGGAATCTCAACGCCTACTGCCATATGCCCTGCCATGAGTTTGTGATTGTAAGTCAGACCATAAGATGACCCACAAAAGATTAATCTCTCTAACCACATGTTTAGAAAAACCACATATTCTCTTTCGCTGACAGTTGATCTGTCTCCAATATGGTTCAGGATGTAGCTTGCCCATCCTGTGTAGTCTGATATTTTGGCTAATTTTTTGGATCTAGCACTTACAAAGTCATAAGGTTGCATTGATCCTATTATTCTAAGGCCGGTCAACATATAAACATCGGCCAAATTGATGGTCATTGGGCCGTGACCGAAAACGAAAGCATTTAGGGTATTAGAGCAGAAATAAGATACAGAAATCAGGAGTGAATCATTCCTCTCCATTTTAGACAACAAGACTGTCAAGCATTGGTTCAAGTCATAAATCTCCCAATCTCCACCCGTTTTCTCCGATACCCTGTGAAACCAATCTCTCCATCCCCTAGGTATTTTGGGCTAGTTTCTAAAGTGAGTTTTGGAGTTCCAGGAGGGCAAATCCACTACAGGTTGTTTGAAGGAGATTCGGTTGGTTTCTTGATGCATAAAATCAGATGGATCAGGGTCACCCATAGGCCCAATAAAATAGATATTGGGAGCAACACCCGATGGAATCAAAATTTTGTTCCTTGTCTCCTAGAAACCAGATAAAATAAATTTGAGAAGAAGGGAAATGCAGGGTAGCGGCTGGTGCTTGGAAAATGGAAACTTGGAAGCATACCTTAGGGACGTGGTCGTTGGTCGCCATTGCAGCCAAAATAGATCTGAATCTGGGAAAGGTTGCTTGAATAAACAACTTGATGAAGTAGAGTATTTGCTAGGGTTGAGGCCTTGGCGATGGTGGCTTTGGTTGTTGATGCTCGCTCAAAGAAGAAGGGGAAAGTAGATGGGCCAAATGAATCGGAAATGATATTGTTGGGGTATTATATAAAATTCGGACCAAGAATATCAAGAGTCACGCGTACATCTCGGAATAAACGGTTGCGACATGGTGAGGAGGTAAATAGGAATTTTGGAATAAAATCATTTTTATCCCAAAATTGGGGGGGCATGTGTTTGCACCAAAATTTTGGAAGAAGAACGTGGGAACTCGAAGCTTCCAAGATTGTGCCATCAAGGAATCGATTGCATAAGAATCGACATCAGCTGATTCAGATGCGGCACTAGAATCGGGTCTCTTTGAATGACGTTAGCAAATAACGACAATGAGCTATGGTTAGCATCGGGAAAGACATGTCAGACTCTACAAAAAGGAAAAGATTAGGGTCCAAGTTATTTCAAGTTAGGAATGTTTTCTCTTACACCAAAATTGTAATGATTCATACTTGAGTAGGATTCATGCTTAGATTCCGGTTATAAATATTATATCCCGGCTATTGTAAAAAGAACATTCAATCAATCAATACCAATTACTTTTTTCGGCTTCACGCCAACCCTTAGGAGTAGGAGTAGTGTAGATCTCGGTGATTTCTTCAACAAGCAGGGCTGCATCGGTCCGGCCAACCTCCGGCTTGTCCGTAAGTACCGTCATGGCTTATACTTCTGTTCGTAAGGCTGCATCGGTTAAGTTTGACCTCCACTGCGAGCTCTAGTGTAAGTTAGTTATCGATTCTTGTCTAGTTCAAGTATGGCTGCATCGGTTAAGTTCGACCTCCATTGCTCGAATTAGATTAAGGTCAAGTTATCGGCTCTACCTAAGGGTGGCATCCTTCTGGTAGATTCATTAAGTTACCGATCTTACTGATGTTCTTATTGTCTTTGGTTTTCAGCAATATCAACCTGCCTAATCGAGATCGATCTAGATTGACCTCACATCCTTTTTAATCCATTGTTTATTTTGTTACATTGCGACGGTTCTTACTTTAAACAATGGATTATGTTTCATCGGCCATTTTGCTTTGATCTTGGTCATGCATAGTACACGGTCAAGGCACGTCTGATCTTGAGAAGGTTTACTAGCTAGTTGAATCTGGTCCATAGCTCGCTATTATGAATGTATAGATCCGGTCGACCCCCACTTTTAGTACTTTAGATCGGATGATGCTAGCTGGTAGATTTGCTTTTGACCAAGCATGACCCTGGCTATTTGTTATGCCCGCATCGGCTAAATAGCCGATCGCCTGTGCTCTCACGCCTATAGTGTGTCTCCATGATTCTATTAAGTGTGAATAGATCTGTTTACTTTAAAGGGTTGATTTGTTGTCTTTATCATGGCTGCCAACGATCTGGTCGAACCCCACTGTTAAACATAATAGGCTAGGTCTGATGAGTTCATAGGTCTATCCATGTTAAATAGTCGATTGTTCATATGTTGTAGTCTCTTTTCTACCTGAATCGGCTATTTTAGCCTATTCGCTTGTGCTTTCACACATATAGCATGTCTTTCAAAAACCCTGCCAATGTATAGACGGTTTTATAGATTCTTTGGTTTTAGTTTGTTATTATCATCATAGCAGCCATCGATCCGGTCGAACCTCACTATTGATAGTAACAGATTAGATTTAGAGCATTTGTGATCCATTTGTACTAGACAGTTGATTTGTTTGCATGTTATATCCTTTCTCGTTAGATTCATCACTCAATGCTTTACATTGGTAATATCCACCTAGTTGATGATTTTACATACATCTGCATGTATTGTACTTGTCATCATAAAATCAATCGCAACCCACGAGCTTTATAGTCCTTAATAGCTGAGTTTTTTGCGTATTGGCTGTTTAGTCGATTTTACCCGTCTGGCTACTACCATAGCGGCACACTTGGAACTGTCTGGGCAAAACCGGCTTGTTCCACCTTAAATTACTGATAAACTTTCTCTCATTGTCAATTGCAGGTCAAATTGATTGGCACATCTCGGGAGGAATTCATAGGGTCGACTGGTCCTGCGTTGAAGCCAAGCGGATCTCCAGCCTTGCTCCATCAAGCTGATCCTTCTGGCTTGCTGTGTGCCAGGCGCAGCGACACGTTTTTGCGTCGACAGCGGGCCAGCCTTCGAACCCCGGTCGGTCACCGCTCATATCGAATGAGACGACTATCGCTTGGTGATGCGACACGGAGCGTTGTGATGCAACAATTGCATATGCAATGCTTGGATGTATGGGATGAATGTATGGATGAATATATGACTGAATGTATGAATGCGTGCATGAGAATGGATGAATGAATACTCATGCACTGGAAAAGTAAAACGAGGGTTGGTAAAGTCACCTCGATGGCTGGAGTGATGGGTTCGGGGAGCTCCTATAGGATATGTCCGAGTGGAATCTAGGTCCATCGTTCATGATGGAGTCAGGATAACCCGCATGGGGCATCCCACCGCTCCTTACCTTTTTCTCGGCAGCCGCCCGAGCCGTCCAACCGACTTGGGTGACCGGCTGGCTTCACCTCGATGGAAATTCCATCGGTGGCCCCCTCCAAACCTTTCCTAGGAAGGTAGAGGGTTGTTTGGGTGTGGCTACGCCTTGTTTCCCATGCCCAAGTTGTGGTAGTGGTGGACCCTGCATAGGCCACATCCCGCTAGCTAGGCGACAATTTGTCGGGCAGGCGCGTCACGTCAGCTAGGCCACATCCTGTCGCATGTCCTTTTGCATTAAATAGGGGCGAGGAGAGGGTTTTTCTCCCGTCTCTTTGCCTTTTCTTCACCACTGTCGCTTCCTCTTCCTTCTTTTTGCTACGCACCATCGTGCGTCGTGGGGGTTTTTTGGAGAGAGGAGAGCAGAGCGAGGGATGGGAAAAACTTATAGATCCATTCGTAGATCCGTGGTGTGATGTCAAACTAGAGGCCTTCCAACATGGATGAGGAGGTGTTGGCCGCCTTCGCCGAGAAGGGGCTGCTCCCATCGAAGGAAGTGGCGTATTGGAGGGCTCCCGCACCGAGGGAGGTTGTTCCGCAACCCTGGGCCGACGAGGTCATCTCCTTCCTTGACTTCCACGTGCTCGGGCTCGGGCACCCCATGCACTGGTTCCTACGTGGGCTCCTCAATGAGTGCGGCCTGGAGTTGCAGCACCTCAACCCGACTGGGGTACTGCACATCACCGGCTTCGTCACCGTCTATGAGGCCTTCCTCGGGATGGAGCCGCACGTGGACCTCTTCCTGTGGATCTTCAGCGGGTGGGCCCTGTCCGAGGGGAAACCGCCCAGAATTGCTCCGGTCGGCGAGCTCGCCCTGTAGAAGTGGCCTAAGCCATCGGTCCCTCACCTGGTGTACTCCCCTAGTGACTACAACCGGGGATGGCAAGGTGAGTGGTTCTACATCAGGAACCCAGTGGAGATGCCATTCCCGACGTTCACTGGGGAGAGGCCGAAGAGGAGGGAAAGCTGGTCATGGGGTCCTGCCCATCGGTAGAACAAGCTGGAGATCATTGAGATAGAGCTTCGAAGGCTTGTGTGGCATGGACTTGACTGGTTGCGGGTCTTCCATACCTTCTTCCACCATTGGGTCGCCCTGTTGGTAGAGAGAACACGGCCGATATGGGAATACTCCGATCCGACAGATCCCGACCGCACGTCGCCGGAGGAGTTGTCAAGGGATGAAGTCTAGAGTTATCTTGATCGGGTGTTGTAGTTGGGGGATGATGAGTCCCTTGAAGGGATGCCCGGACCTCTCCATTCCGCGAAGATATCCGATCTGGCATACTCCTTTCCTATGACCTTTTTCCTTTCTGTTTTGATCTTTAGATCGATTTTAAGCCGCCTATTTCGTAGGAGCTCATGGGCTATAAATCCCGGTCGCATCTTCTAAGATTGGCAGAAGGCACGGCTTGGCAATTCGCCCAGAGGGAGGCCACGCTTGTCAAGAAGAAGATGAAAACAGTGAAGGTCCGAAGGAGGTTTGAGAAGGAGAAGGAGATCAACCGGCGGTTCCGCAGTGGCGAGCACCGGGAGGAGGCAGAGGAGGAGCTCTAGTCGGGTGACCCCACAGAGTTAGGCGACAATGTAGGTTCCTCAGAGGACGAGGGAGATGAGGGCGCTGCTTTGACCTTGGTGGAGCTCCACACACCTGCGGCTATGCCTGTCGGTGGCGGGCGAAGTACAGAGACGCGCGATGACGCTCTTGATTCAAGGAAGTGCACCGCAAGTGAGGATGCTGCCTATGAACAAGAGGCGAAGCGGGCGCGGTCATCGCGCCCTTTGGAGGTGCGTTGGCTTCGCAGCCCCCCGCTCTGAGTGTGATGGAGCATGCCGGTTGGTTGGGGGGCCATGATCATTCCCCTACGTCTTCGGGGTCAACACGTGTGCGTGACCCCCAATGGGGAGATGCCCCGCCAGTTGCTCTGGTGGTTTTGCCATGAGCTGGCGGCCATGGCTGTTCATGGGTTGAACGTGGACCGGCCGACTCGCCCCCACCCTCGATTGAACCGAGGGGGCATGGGTCGCGACCCCCGAGCGATCCTCATTCGGTCGACTCGTCATCAGCCGGTCGGGGCTTCAAGGTTCTTCTGCTTTTGTCTAGGTATGTATTCATGCTTCCCTTTGTTCTCATAGTTGAGTTTTTGAGTGTGACTAACCTACGCTTGTGCCTTTTTTTACAGAAACCAGGAGCTGGAAGGACTAGATATCTCCCCACCTCCTATGCGAGAAGAGTGGAGACCTAGCCTACCGTGGGTCGCGATGAGCGAAGGGGGAAGTAGGCTAGTGGCGGCGTGACTTTCCTTAATGGGGGTTGCGTCTTCCTAATCGGTCATGAGCATGGTGGCGGTTGTGATGGCGGCGATCCCTGTGTTGATGGCAGAGGCCAGGTCATAGGTGACTCTTGCAGTCCCTCCCCCGCCAGTTGTGGAGGGGGAGAGGAAGGAAACTAGGCTCCCTATCTCGCCCGGTGGAGGGGCGCTCGATTCGCCCACCTGGTCAAAGCTAGAGGGGGCCAGAAGAGCCATGGCCAGGGCAGAGGTAGAGCACCCACTGGCAAGCCATGGTGTCCTAGTGGTGGACATAACCTCCAACGGCGAGGAAGACACCGGGGTGATGCCGCCAGCCATCCTACCGTCCTAGGAGCGGGCGATGATCCCATCGTCGGTTGGTGCTATGATGGTTGAACCTTTTGACAGGTCACGGGTGACCCATGAGCTGGTGTGGCCTCACCCCGATGAGCCAAGAAAAGCCCAGTTTGCTCTTCACAATGAGGAGGAGGTGAAGCTTTGGCACCTGCTCGGGGAGAGAGGGCTATCGATGGGGTCCGATCTCGCTCTTACCAGGGCAAAGCTCAAGGAGACCTTGGAGAGGGTTGAGCTCATCCATGAGGCCATGACCATTGACCTGCCCCATGTTGTGGAGGTAAGTTTTTTGCGTTCATGGTGTTGTCTTTTGATTTCATCCATCAAGCGGTGATGGTCATCTCAAAATGCATGCTTCTTGTCACGCAGGACTTGGAGATGATGTCGATCCGCAAGTCCTAGTTTCTCCGATAGGAGCATGGTCGAATGGAGCAGGAAGTGGTGGCGTTGTGGTGGGTCAACGAGCTTAGGCACAAGCTGGAAGCCGCCCGCCGTGAGTCCTAAGATTGGTCGGCAGAGGCGATGGGAGCCCGAGAAACAGAACGGCATGCGGTCGAGCGGGCGACTGCTATTGAACAAAAATTTCACGCGGTGTAGGCTCACTTGGTGGGGACTGAGGTAGCACTCTAGAAGTCCTTGGAGGCTCTGGAGGTGGAGGAGAAGGCCCAGTCGAACACTGAGCAGGAGGCGGTCGCACTCTGGGGGCAGATGCTCGGGGCAACGGAGTCCAACGCTCGACTGCTTGAGAGGGTGACCTAGCTAGAGGAAGGGCTCACCGTTCTTGAAAGCTCCCGCCTCAGTATGTACCTATCCAGCCCTCAGTTGATGTCTTGAAATTTTCTTTTCCTTGCTCCTGAATCTGTCGCCTGTTTCCATAATTGGGTGGAAAGGTCAGCTCTCTAGAGCAGGAGCTAGAGGCGGCCAGAGCGATGGCAGGTCGGAGCACGGAGGTGCTAGCCCGGTCCCTGGAGGAGTTAAGCATTCTCAAGGAAGAGCTCAACCAACTCCGCAACATCGTGCAGGTGGTGGTCACTAAGGTGTTTGGGTTGGGCCCTAGCACCAGCACGCCCGCCGTCCAGTAGGCATAGGTCCCAAACGAGGTTCAGGCGCTCTTGTCCAATGGCATGTTTTATGGGATGTCGGGGGTGCTGATGTTAGTGGTGACCCACAACCCTGACCTAGACTTCATGGCCACCTATAGAGGATATGCCAGCGGGTGGAGCGTGGACGAGATCCAGGCACTGGGCGAAAGCTTGGTGCCACACGCACAGGTGGTCGCCGAGCAGGTCACTGTGCAGTGGGTGATGGAGGCTCGTCGCTCGATGACGACCGTAGGTGCATGTCAGGAAGATGCTGTCCAGCCTGTCATGGCAGAGGTCGGGTCGGAGGCGAGCGTCATCCCACCCGCAACCGAGCTAAACGTCGTTCTGACCGTAGCTGAGCCGAGCACCGTCGTCCCGACCACAGCCGAGCTGCCTTCATCTCTGACTAGGCGGGCGAACCGTGCTCTCCTCCGCCAGGCGAGACTAGGAGCCCAATTTCCCTCCCCTCTGCCTCCGCATCTAGCGGGGGAGGCACTGCTAGAGTCACCTTTGACACGGCCTCTACTGTCACCACAGGGATCGATGCCATCACGCCTGCCGCCATGCTCACGACCAGTCGGGAAGACGCAACCCCCATTAAGGACGTTCGCGCTGCCACCAACTTTCTTCCCCCTCACTTATCACAACCCGCAACAGGCTGGGTCTCCACTCTTCTTGCATGGGAAGTGGAGAGATCCCCAGTCCTGTTGGCTCCTAGCTGCTACAAAAAAGGGGCAAAAACGTAGGTTGGTCACACCCAAAAAAACCCAACTATGAGGGAGAAGGGAAGCATGAATACATACCCAGACAAAAGTGGCAGAACCTTGAAACTCCGACCAACTGACGACGAGATGACCGGACGAAGATTGCTCGGGGGTCGCAGTTCGTGCCCCCTCAGACCGACCGAGGGTACAGACAACACGGTCGGTCCTCATTCGGCTCGCGAATGGTCACGGCCACCAACTCGCAGTGACCCCGAGGGAACGGGTGGACGATCGTGCTCCTCCGACTGACCGATGCGTTTCATCACACTTGGAATAGGGGACTGAGAAGCCGACGGCGCCTTCGAAGGGCATGGCGACCACGCTCACTTAGACTCTCATTCGATGGAGGTGTCCCCATTCGCGGCGCACTTCCTGGACTAAGGAACATCGCCGCGCATCTCCATACCATGCCCGCCGCTGATGGGTGCGGTCGCGGGCTCACGGCGTTCCACCAAGGTCATGGCAGCACCCCTATCTCCCTCATACTTGGAGGCACTCATGTCATCACCCATCTCCATGGGCTCCTCTGACTCGAGCTCTGCCTCCATGTCGCTCCAGCTCTCGCCACACCGAACCCACTGGTTGATCTCCTTATCGAACCTCCTCTAGACCTCCATTGTTTTCTTCATTTTCTTGGCAAGCGTGGCCTCCCTCTAGACAGCATTTATAGTCTGTGAGTCCCTTCGAAATGGGCAACTCGAAATCAACTAAAACATCAAAACAAGAAGGAAAAGGTCATGGGAAAAAAGCATACCAAATTGGATAGCTTCGCGGCATTAAGGGGTCCGGGCGTACCTTCGAGGGAGTCTTCATCCCTCAACTATAGTTCCCAACCAAGATAATGCCAGACTTCATCTTTCGACAACTCCCCTAGCAATGCATGGTTAGGATCCATCGGGCCAGAGTATTTCCACATCGGCCGTGTCCTTTCCCCTAGCGGGGCAACCCAATGATGTAAGAAGGTGTGGAAGACCTGCAATCCATCAAGGCCATTTCGCTTGAGCTTCTGAAGCTTTGGATCAATGATTACTAGCTTTTTCTGTTAACGAGAAGGACCCCACATCCAACTTTCCCTCTTCTCCGGCCTCCCCCCGGTAAATGTTGGGAACGACGCCTCCACTGGGTTCCTGATATAGAACCATTCACAATGCCACCACCGATTGGAGTCGCTGGGGTAGTACGCAGGGTAGGGGACCGATGGCTTTGGCCTCTTCTACAGGGCAAACCCCCAACCGGTGCGGTTCTGGGTGGTTTCCCCTTGGACAGGTCTCGCCTGATGAAGACTCACCAGAATAGATCCACATGCAGCTCCATCCCGAGGAAGGCCTTGCAGATGGTGACGAAGCCGGCGATGTGCAATACCCTAGTTGGGTTTAGATGCTACAACTCTAGGCCCTACTCGTTGAGGAGACCGCGTAGAAACCAATGCGTGGGGTACCCGAGCCCGTGTTCGTGGAATGCGAGGAAGGAGATGACCTCATCGGACTAGGGTCATGGAACAACCTCCCCTAGTGTCGGAGCCCTCCAATGTGCCACCTCCTTCGACGGAAGTAGCCCCTTCGTGGCAAAGTCGGCTAGCTCAGCCCCATCCACGTTGGAAGGCCTCTAGTTTGACATCGCACCTCAGATTTACGAACGAATCTGTGAGTTTTTTCTCTTCCTCCTCTACCCTCCTCTCTCCTAGAAACCGCTGCGGCACATGAACAGGCTTGGCAAAAAGGATGAACGAAAAGCGGCAATGGTTGAAGAAAGGCGAAAGAATGGGAGCAAAACCCTCTCCCTTCCCCCTATTTAAGGTGGAAAGGCGTGCCATGGGAGATGGCCCTGGCTGATGGGACGTGGCCTGCCCGATGAAACATCGCCTAGCTAACGGGACATGGCCTGGGTGGGGTCCACCACTATCGCAACCCCGGCATGGGAAACAAAGTGCAACCAGACACAAACGACCCTCCACCTTCCAAGGTAGGGTCTGGAGGGGCCCACCAATAGAATCTCCATCGAGGAGAGGCCAATGGATAACCTGAGCCGATCGCATGGCTTGGGCAGCTGCCAAGAGACAGGTAAGGAGAAGTGGGATGCCTAATGCAGGTTATGTCAACGCTGTCATGAACGATGGACATGGATCCCGCTCGGACATATCCGATAGGAGCTCCCCGGACCCATCACTCGAGCCATCAAGGTAACTTACCAACCCCCATTCTACTTTTCCAGTGCATGAACATTCATTCATCCATTCTCATGCATGCATTCATACATTCAGTCATATATTCATTCATACATTCATCCCATACATTCAAGAATTGTATATGCAATTGTTGCATCACAACGCTTCATGTCGCGTCATGAAGCGGTAGTCGTCTCATTTGATATGAGCGACGACCGACCAGGGTTCGAAGGCTAACCTGCAAAGGGCTCAAGGCCGCCTCGCATCAAACAGAGCTAGGGGATAAAATGCAGATGAGCCCCAGCGGCCCTCGCCCGATCTACTCAGAAGCGGACAGGGTCATCTCGACCTTCTTGTTCGATCCTAACCTCGAGCCATGCCCATAGGATCTCCATTGAGGGGAGGCTAGTGGGTCACCTGAGTTGGTCTTTAGAACGGCTCGAGCATCTACTAGGTGGCGGTTTAAGGAGAAGTGGAGTGCCACATGAGGGCTATGCCGACCCCGTCACGAACGACAGATCTAGATTCCACTCGGACATACCCGTTAACAAGCTCAACGAAGCTCGCTACTCAAGCCATTGAGGCATGTGGCGTCAGCTCAACCCCTCTATTTATGGAAACCACGGATGGGGTGACATAGGAAATCATGTGACCGACCCCAAGTGGCTCGAGGGCTCGAGCTGCCGGGTCCCTACTTAGGAACCCGACCAACCACACAGATTGTGGTCGGAACAGACACGGGCGACAATCCCGACCCTTGGGTTCATGCTCCATCTCTCACGAACCCTCGGCCACGGGCTTCATCTCACCCGATCCTTGGGTTCGCGCTCCATCTCGCCCGACCCTTGGGTTCACGCTCCGTCTCGCCCAACCCCATGGCCGCGGGCTCCGTCTCACTCGACCCTTGGGTTCACGCTCTGTCTCGCTCAACCCCATGGCCATGGACTCTATCTCGCTTGACCCTTGGGTTCACGCTCCGTCTCGCCCGACCCCATGGCCGTGGACTCTGTCTCGCCTGACCCTTAGGTTCGCACTCCATCTCGCCCAAACCCAAGGCTGCACCGCTGTCTCCGTCTCACCCGACGCCTTAGGTTTGCGCTCTGTCTCGTCCGACGGGAACCCACAACCTTACACCCACCGGGTGCGCTCATGAAACGAGTGTAAATAGCCCCTTCATGACTTCCTAGAAGTCCCAAACAGGCTCAGGGGCTCCTGTCGGGTTCATAAATGCAGGGTCCCCAATGGACCCGCTTCCGTACATAATGATAGGCTAGGACAATGATCTGATCCCCGACCGGAGGGCCTAACCAAGGTGGGACCGCAATCTAGCTACGACCTCCTTCTCCGACCAAGGATATGCCAGACCTCTACTCGCAGCGCTTTCCCGACCGACAAGGTTGGGACCGACTAACCAAGGACGCCCGCTCATTGAGGGCTCGGGGATCAGGCGGAGTAGATAAGGCAAGGCGCTCAAATCAACTGCAATACCGAGGACCATACACTGCCATGCCCTACGCACCTGCAGGACAGTGCCACCAGGCCATGCCAGATAGGCACTATACAACCTTTTAGACATGTCAGATCATAAATAGTATTGTAGGCACTGACGACCGTCTCGTACCCGATAGCTTGGGCAACAAGACTAGGTAGCACATGTATACACTCTCTCTCTTTCTCCCTGACTTGTAAGGCCATCCCTTTCAACTATAAAAGGGGATGCGCTCTCCCCCCCCCCTCGAAAAAAGACTGGACGACTCGAGGACTCGACGACCTGATGACTCGAACAGCTCAATAGCTCTAGAACTCGACAGCTACACAGAGTATACCCTCAAGTACTTAGCGCACATTAGAGCACCCATCACTCTCTTCTATTCAGTTCAGAGTTTGACCGGGCCTTTAACACCCCCTTCTCATCCCTTATTTGTTTGTAACCCCACAACAAACTTTGAGCACCTGGGCTCAGGAATAAAGTCATCGACCGACTGAAATTGGACGTAGGGCATGTTTCCTGAACTAGTATAAATCTCGTGTCATCGCGTACTAGGCCACATCCGATCACAACGCACGGCAAAACTACAAATTTTTACTTGTTAGTCACTTTTTGCACCGACGGGGGCATAATCAACAAGGAGAAGCTTGAAAACTCATGAAAGAGTTGCATATTGAATTAATTGCCTTAGAAGAGCTAGAAGAGAATGTTGGCTTATCAAGCAAGCAAGTGATTTGAAAACACTGGATTATGTATGAAAATCTTAGAATGTTGGAACAAGAAGAGCTATACTGGCTCCAAAGAAGTCATGAGACATGGCTTTTTAAGGGAGACAGTAATACTGAATATTTCTACAGATGTGCAAATGGTAGAAAGAGGAAGAACACTATCATAACCCTTGAGAATGATGGGATTTGCATTGAAGGGATGGTAACTTACTTAGGCATGCGTCTGAATACTATTCTAAACTATTTGGTCCAGTACCTCAACATGATATTCATATGGATCCATCCATTTGGAATGCTTCTTACAAATTATCTGAGTCAGATAATGAAACATTATGCCAGCCTTTTTCTGAGTTAGAAATTAAGGTTGCTCCATTCCAAATGGAGAGTAATAAAACCCCAGGCCCTGACAAAATTCCCATTGAATTTTTTCTGAAATGTTGGCACATTGTTAAAAATGACATTGTGTAGTTATTTGAAGAATTTCATTGTAACAAAGCTGATTAAAGTAAGCGCAGACAGATGATGTCGAGATTAAATTGGACAAAGTGCTTGTTGATACTTCTTAACAACTATTGGAGGAATTCCACAAGCATACAGAACTATTGCGTAGCACTTCGCTTGGTGAGTACTGAGTGTCGAATTTATATTTTTCCCACAGGAAGGTGGAAGGCTAGATTTTATATTGAGCTAAGAATTGCTAAGGTAGAGCCTAAGTTAATCCTAGGTTGGTAAACAAAGTGGAAGTTAAATGTAAACTACCTAAACTAAACTACTAAATACAAGCTACACTATAGATAGCTAGGTGGGAGAGCGAGCAATTTATCTTTCCAGTAACTAAGGGTAAACTAATGACTAGGAGAAATGCGATCGTACTTTGGGGCACAGCCCGCCTACCAACTAGGAGAGTTAAATAGACAAGGTCTACCACGAGCCCTATGATTTAATAACTATACCTATCGTGGAGGAATACAGAGGATGGACAAGGCTGTCACCACTTGCCACCTACCACAATCTCTCCGTAGGCCTAACCATATCCATAGGTAATATATAGCCTAAGCACCACGCTTAATCTATAGCCTTACTACTTCGATCCGAGCTCCGATGAAATGAGATCAAAGCACCCTAACCAGACGGTGGAACCGGTACTAACGAAAGACTACTAATTAAGAGATAACCTATGCTACTAATGCCAAACAATAAGCACCTAAGGTCACTAATGATGAACACTAATTAACTAGAACTTAAGTAAAGCAAAGCAATAATACTAGAATAAAGTACTTAAAATAAATACTGAATAAAGTAAATGCTAAAATGAAAGAATTACAAAGGAGCTATACTAGACCTAGAAGACTCTTCTGGACTTCAAGAGAAGCTCTGTTCTTGCTCTACTCCACTACTAGACTACTACTCTATAGCTAATGCTAAGCTGGAAAGCTAAGAGAATCTTGGAGAGCTTGGAAATGAATGGGGCGTCCTTCCACATAGCTCCACACCCTCTATTTATAGTGTAGAGAGGCATGGGGGGTACTTGTAGGTAGCAGGGAGGTCAGTGGGCAAAGGGGGGCACCGAGCGGCGGCTAGGGGGCACCGTCTGGCCCTAGGATACACCACCATTACATCCTATGACGCTGGTTGGCTCCCAATGGCGGTTACCAAGACAGCACATGCAGAGATTTGGACACAAGGTCGGTTCCAAGGTCGGTTGGAGCCTCCCAAGCCTATGACAGTGGACCCAGAGATCCATGACCTCTTGATCATGACCATTGGTGCAAACCGACTTAAATCAACGCATGGGAGGGCTTGTGGAGCAGCTCCCATGGATCGATGACGTGGCAAGTGCCAAGGTGGCACTTGGGGGGCTGGGAAGCACCCTTATAGGGCCGAGCAGCGCTGCCAAGTGGGTTCAAGGCTCCCTACCATGTCCACTTGCTCCATGTGTCCATATTTGTCACCAATTTGGCCTATTTTTGCTCAAATTTCCTGCATACAAATAATTTTACAAGCACAAGTGGAACAAGGTGAATTTTAAATAGAATTATACACATGTGATGATGATTTACCTTACTTTGCCATGCTTTTGGGTGGAATGTTGATGGTCAAAATAGGTGTTAGTGACCGTCAACAGTGCTCATCATTATTAAAGCTATTATATGCTTTGGGCGTCGACATTGTTTTTCTACTGACTAGTTGGATTGGTCATTGATTCCATGGTTGGTTCCACACCCGCACAGTCACAATCTTTAATTTATGGACCAATGGCTTTGGGACAGCCTCTATCAATATAAACATAAAGTGTTTTTTCTAGCTTCTCATCAAAGATAGACTAAGCACAAGGAATATTCAAACAAGGTGAAACATGCACATACCCTCCTATAGCTATGTTTTGTGTAATCAAGATACATAACGGAAGGGACCATACAACACCTCTTCCTTCGGTGCCAATTCTCGCAAAGCAGTGCTGGGAGATTATCAACCTAGTCATATCCCCCTTATGCATACTTTTCTAAAATCACAATTTACCTCAAAGACAAATTAGCGTGGCTAGCGCCCGGACGTCCGGATGCTAGCCCCCGTGTCGGGGATTATCACGGGTTCATAACCACAGTGAGCATCATAGTTGTTCATTGGAGGTTGATGTGTGGGTCTCCGGTGGCTCAGATACTCAAAACATGGAAGGGACACAACTGGGTTTATCCTAGATCAGGCTTATGAGCCGTACGTCCAGCGTATAGTAATCTTGTGTTAGGAATGCCCAAATGGGGATTACAGTGGTGGAAATCGAAAGAGATTTGTAGGGGAACGCTCAATGCTATCCTAGAGTTTGTTGGTATTCTTCTTCAGTCCCTCCTCCCTAGAATGAGTCGTTGAGTCAGATCTCTCACTGATTTCGTCTGATCCTCCATCTGAACATTTGGGCCAATCCCCCTCCATGCAAAGCCGTGCTGCCCCATGTATTCTGAGGAGGGCACGGTGTACAAGGTTTGTTTCTAGTCTATGGTCCATACGGCGGGTGCATGCGTCCTCTGCTGTGGTTGCTATATGTTGTTTTGTCGTGTAAGTGGGAGCCGACAGTGACACAACCGCCCCTTGACGCCACCATAGACACTCTGGCACTTGACTATTAGAGGCTGCCTGCTGTGGCATGGCCTCCCCCATGGTGAGCCTTCTTATGGCTTTCTGGGTCCACAAGGAGCCTCTGCCTGGGAGTGCTGACAAGTGGGCCCCGGATCCCATCTTGCCTTGGAGCTGGTGGAGCCCCTTATCTTATTGTGCCATGCCTGTTTTGTGACCCTATCCAGAGATTGGTAGACAAGGCCTCGTGTCCATTGAATAGGTAGACGGTGTAGCATCTCCGTACTTGACAGGCTCTGAGTGTATGATGGGTTTTGGAGCTGCATCCTGGCCCATCGCTTAGGGCGCCAGTTGCCACCCGAGCACTGGCCCAAGTAGGTGCTGAGCGGATGTCAGGCTTAGGCCGCAATCGTTCGATAGCCCATGGCTGCTGTGCCTGACCCCCAAGCCTTGAGCTACGATTGTGAGCTTGCTCAAGCTCACGTTGACTTTTCCAAGCGGGTACGCATGACCATACCCTATGGGTATAGCCCCTGAGCCCCCGAGCGATCGGTGGGATCGGTCTGTGGGTTCATCGGTCGGCTTCCCCTTTCCTGGAGACTTAATATACCACAATGTTAGACTCCTGTTAGGAGCCCTTGAGTCCTTCATGGCCTTCCAATTCGCTTTCAGGATGGCAATGAGCGGCTCTACCTGATGTTTGCTAAACAGGTCGACCGGGTATGCTAAGTCTTGGAGCTTTTTTATCAGACGCCCCTTTGAGGGCGCCTGAGGCATCATGTGTGGCTTCTCAGCCAGGCAAATACTTGGATCGAGTGTTATGTGGGGAGGCCTAAGCATGTTCCTGGCTGACCCATCGGGGAGCCACTAGCTCTGAGCCTGCATGAGGCGCCCTGCTTACCTTGGCCAGGTGTGGGTTCGAGCGACCGGGCTTTAGGGCCCTAGGTTGCTACGATTCTATTGCTCGATGACCCACACCCATCTAAGGGTTCAAGGACAGGCCTCCTTGGACCAAAGCCACACCTTGTGATGGCCGGGAGTGCTCTATGTGCCCTACACTTTAGTGTCCTTTGGTAGGTCCATCACTCGGTGCTCATTGCCCTTATTTCTTATATGTTCGGGAGCGATCACGGGCCACCCATCAGCCGGACCCCGAATTCCCAGTGGAGGCACTGGCATAGCGCAGAGCCCGTTGTGGGACCGATTTGTTAGCTAGTGGAACGGTTTCTCCACACGCGTCCTTCCCACTGACACACAGTGTAGTCTTTTGATATTCTTCGCTCGTCGTGCCTCGAGCTCCATGAGGGGGGAACTGCCACGCCACGTGGTGACGATCCAAGGGTCAGGAAGCTATGATGTTTTGCTCTTTCTGGCGAGCAAATCATGACTGAGGGTCAAGCACTTCATCTATGGTCTCCCACAGCCACGTGGGCGCGCTGCCCCGACGGTTTCATACCGTAGCGACCTTGCAGCCATCTTGGTTGTTCCTGGATGACAAGATCATTTTCTGAATAATCAGCTCCCGCAAGTCGTGCTCGGGTGAGTTGTTCCCTCGTTGGGGAGGGTTGTATGACAACAGCTTCAGTGGCCTAGAGTGTCGCACCCGTGCTGGTAGCAGGTAAGTATGTGGGAACCCCAAGTATCCTGTAGCCCGGTCCTTGGTCTCGGGCCTTTGGGTAGTCATTGTCGACTTCTGGACCAAGCTGCTTGCTTGGTTCTTGAGCCTGTTTTGCTAGGCTCTGGGGCTCGCTACCTTCCTCGGTGGATCACCACAAGTAGCTCGAGGTTGGTACTCGAACATCATTCGTGAGGACGGCCGGTCTGCCTCGGGGCGTTCCGGTTTCAGCCACTTGTCCCCATACAGGATCACTATCTTTTCGACATCTATTAACTCGACTTGGGTTATTTCTTGATCCACGTTCGTTTCAGTAATTAAAAACATTTAAATTTTAAAATATAAGAAATTCAAACAAAATTTTGTGACTATAAATGATTTCAAGTGAAATAGTCATCAACTATGAAATTATAGATCTAATCAAGATCTACAATTATAGTGTTAGTAATTTCTTCATTCAATTTTGTTCAAACAATTCAAAAGTTTTGAATTTCAAAATATGAGAACTTCAAATAAAATTTTGGGACCGTGATTGATTTCAAATGAATGTCATCAAACTAGAAAGTAATATATGTCATCGAGACCTACAAGTTTGAATTTTTTTCATTTCTGCATCCGAATTCATTCCAATAATTAAAAAAAAAGAATTTTGAAATATCTGAACTTCAACCATAATTTTGTATTGTAAATGATTACAAATGAAAATGCCATCGACTATAAAGTTGTATATGTCATCGAGATTTACATGTTTAGTTTTGGTCATTTCTCCATACGAGTTCTTTCAAACATTTAAATTTTTTTGAATTTCCAAATATGCGGACTTCAAACAAAATTTTGGTACCATAAATGATTTCAAATGAAAAGGTCATCTACAAAGTTATATATCTATTTGAGATCTACAACTTAGGCTTTGTCATTTCTCCACCCAAGTTCGTTCAAATAATCCAAAAAAAAGAAATTTTAAAATATGGAAACTTCAAACATGTTGATTATATTTTAAATAAATTCAGACTCATATTCAGAACAAAAAGATCCAATATATAAATCCAATTTATAGGCAATGATTCGAGGGCTAAAAATGGACTTAATCCAATTTGGAAACGAACGAACTTTCCAGATAATGGCCTTGACCTGCCTTCGGCCGGAGGGCTCCACAGAGTATAGCAGGCCAGCCCCAGCTTCACGCCACCCAATTGAGAAGGCCTGATGTGGACCCAAAGTAGTGCATGTCCACCATCGTAGCTTGACTGGCCCATTTGCTTTTCCCCCTCCTTAATTGTGAAAGTAAAGTGATTATCGTACATTGAGTGGACGTGCTGTACTTTGGGTAAGCAAAGTGATTGTAGCTTAATTCGCAATAAAATAATAAAGAATTTCTTATATTAAATCTTATGTTTTCTCTTTGTTTATTTTCTAACATAATAGACATAATAGATACTCTGTAGCCTGTATCAGGTTTTCATAAACTTATTAATTTCTATTCTGTTGTGGTATTAATCTATATATTTTTATATCCATATTCTTAGTTTTCTTTGCATGGCACCTATATATACTTTAAATATGCAATCTTTTATATACGAAACGGGCGCCCAAACCGTAGACAGCTAGCGTGCCACGTCACGGGCTTTCCGCGGCCGTTCGATCGGGCGCGCAGACGGCCCAGATCGGGCGATCCGTGATCATTTTACGAAAAACCCCTTCTATTTTTCGGAAATCAACCCACGCTCCAGAGGCCCTCTCAGAATATTTTGCAAAAAACACCTCATATTATTTCCAAATCAACCCGCAGTCCAGAACGGATGATCTCCGGGTTTTTTACAAAAAAGACCTTCACTTTATCGAAAATCAACCCACGCTCCAGAGACATTCTCAGCAATTTTTGCGAAAACCTCCTCAAATTTTTCTCAAATCAAAATACAGGCCACCTTTGATTATATCTCTTTTTTTCAAAAAATAAATTAGCTGAAACTTTAAAATTGCATAGTAAATCATAGAGAAATTGTAAATTAGAAAATCAAGTTGATCCGAAATCCTAACGAGTAGAACTATGCAGTGCATCCATAATATCACATGTTTTAGTAAGGATTTTTTCATATAAACTTTTACCTAGGCTTTTTAGGGGCAAATAAAACTATACCTTCATGATGATAAAGTCTCGAAAATACATAAAAATCATAAAATGAACAAAAAATTACTGAGTTTCTCATCACTACACTTATATTCTTATTGCCACTGGCCTAATCGAAAAGGAAGGCGCGACAAATCTACGCCCGCGTTTCTAGTTACATTGGAACCTTAACATTAATCATCATGTACTTAAAACTGACGCCAGTTGTTGTTATGTGACGGTGACATCACTGCTCACACAGCAGCTTTAGGGCGCGGGTGCACACCCTCTCTAGGGGCGGTTGGGACAGCGCCCTTACCCATCCGTCTTTAGAAATTAACTATTTGTATGGGCGGCTGTGCAGCATGCGACCACAGGGCTCAAACCCGCTACCTCAGCCTTCACAAGCCGCTCCCCTAACCACTCCACCCATCAGAAACTTGTGTTCATTCAGGATTTTGTCCACCTCATTTTATCCCCATCCGATTGTAAAAAGAATTTTTGGGACTCTAAACAATTTCAAATAAAAAAATTATCAACTATAAAGTTTTGTTACTTTTCGAGATCGATATTTTTTGTTTTCATCATTTCTCCATCTGAAGTCATTTGAAGAATTTGAATTTCACTAGTGAGAAATTCAAGCATATTTTTCATGGACTGATGATTTCAAATGAAAATGTTGTCAACTACAAAGTTGTATAAATCTTTGAGATTTACAACTTTCATTTGGTCATTTCTCCGTCTGAGATCATTTAGAAAAATTTAAATTTTAATACGTAATTTTACTGTTGGGCGTCTATTTTTTAGAGACGGTTCTATATACTGCCGCCTTTAGAAATTGATGTGTAGGAGCGGCTGGATCTAGCGTCGTCTCTATAAATTGGGCCATTTATAGAGACGGCTCGTTTTTGAGCCGCTCCAATAAATTTATTTCTAGATACGACTAATTTTAGGAACTATTTTCATAGGCGTTTTAGATGGAGCCGTCCCTAAAAAAATGCGTCTCTACAGATGCTTTTTTAGGGGCATTTTGGTAATTTCAGTAGATGCATTGGTACATGTGCCTGGTCCTACCATTGTGTTTTTTTTATCCTCCGTCCCAAAAAGAGTGTCGTTTTTTACTTTCAAGCATTTTGTTTAACCATCCGTCTTATTCAAATTTTTTGTATAAATATCATCTATTTTGTTATGACTTATTTTATCATTAGAGATACTTTAATAATGGTTTATTTATTTTATAATTTACATAAAAATTTTGAATAAGACAAACGGTCAAATACGATGTCTGGAAGTCAAAAAAACGTCACTCTTTTTGGGACGGAGGGAGTATGCGATTACCAGAATCGTGACAAGAAAATCCCATGGTCCTAGTAGATTTTTAGAATTTTACTCCCTCCGTCCCACAAAACATGGAATCCTGCTGTTCAAATCTTATCCCAAAATTTATGTAATCCTAGATCTCATGTTATCTTTTTAGATGGGCCCCACCTAAAAAAAAACATTGCACCTTTGGAAAAACAACTCATCCCATGCTATATTTTGAAGGAACATTCTAGATTGCTCTTATGTTATAGCATATGAGTAGAAGGACGTAGGAGGGGCGCATGCGTAATTTTATATTTTCACTAAACTTGCCTTGAAAAATGAGATTTACATGTTTTGTGGCACTGAATCGAATAGAATTTCTATGACTATTTTTATCCGGGTCTTATCAACTATTGGGATTCAAAGGGTACATTATTTCTTGGCTATAGGTAGGACAAGGTTAGGTCGCCGACGTCCTTCCCAAACATTAACGTTGGTGGCCAAGTGGCGCAAGTGGGCATCACAAGTTGCTGTCGATGGTCTGCCGGCGGAGCGACGAGGAAGGATGAACCGGCAGCAGAAACTGAAAGGCCAGATAGTTGCCGAGCAAGTGGAACAAGTGGTAATAAACGATTAAACAGCACAAGACGCCAAATTGCACGAGCCTGCGCAGTACAACGATTCTAGAGCATTCGGCAACAGTGCGTACAGTAATTCATGACTAGCATTGGCCAGATCTCGAATCTGGAATAATTCCGCGCGTTCGGCTGGCTGGCCGCATTCGTCTGGGCTGGCCAGCGCTCTCAGAAAAATACTGTTCATATGAAGCATTTCAAATCAGTCGGAATAGTATTTTTTTCTCACAACAATCAGTCGGAACAATATTTTGGTTTATTTTTCAGTCCTGCCGAACAGGCTCAATTAAAGGTGCATCTTTTTCTTTTCAATTTAAAATCGAAGGAGAACTGAATCAACTTGCATTAGGAAGCATATACTCCTGTACTACCGTATAAGGTTAGCTCCCATGGTTCCAGTAATTGGGCGGCTACACGAACTTTGCTTTACAAACCCCACTCTAGAGCAGCTCAAAAAATATATATAGTTTTTGAAATACTTTTAGGTGCTCTCTCAACTCCACTTTTTTTAAAAGCAGAGTTTCTAGGGCCACACCAGTTCAACTATTAGAATCTAAAGCAGAGCTGAAAAAAATAGAGTAGAGCAAAGCCAAACAAATTGTCACAAGTTGGAAAGTCACTATTGGGCGGGCTCCGGTCTTAAGAGTGTCAAAGAGGGCTGAATCGACAAATAAAGGGACACTTGCCTAGATAAGTTGTAGAACTGTTGGGGTTTAGTTCCACATCGGATATCGTTGGTGGAGGAGGACAACATATAAGGTGGGGGTTGTGCAACAAATTAGGCTAGTTTTTTGGGTTGAGTTAGGCCCTTGGGCCTTATATGTTGTCAGCTCCGGTGGACTTGGGACCTGTGGGAGCACATGCTCATGGTAACGAGGCAGGCCGGCTTCAAGCCAGCTCTAAGATCGAGAATTCGGTGATCACCACCGGTTCCAACAAAAACAAGTGGAACAAGTAGCACAAATTGAGACAAGAGATGATAAGCGAAATGAGCAGGTCCCTTATATCAATGTTTGTTAGAAAGGATTTCAGGAGCTCTTATTTGAGGGCTTTTGTTGAAGTAGATGCAGAAAATCAAGCATTTGAAAATGAGTAGAGCCCTGAAATCAAAAGCAGAGACCTAATTTGGGGGCTCCTACTATAGTTCCTCTGTTCTTCATTGGATGCTCCACTGCGTGCAATTGTGTCACTAGTAGGTGGGGCGAATTGACAACAGCACGTTGCTATATTTTTATAGCTCAATTTATATCTTGAAATTCTTGAACCACCATATTAATGGTATTCGATTGAGCAAACATGTAATTAAAGTAAAGTTTTATTTTATTGAGTAAAAATTCCAAATCCTTTGTAGATCTAGCTTGGAGGTAGAGTATTATACTAAAGCTTTAAAGAAGAAGAATTGGAAAGAAAAAGAGGACCAAGATGTGTAAGAAACAAAAAGTGTGCAATGTGCTCACAAGTAAAAAACTGCAAAACAAGTACATGCTCCATCCCATAATGTGTCATTTACTTTTTTTTTTTGCAAAGGGAAGGGGGACTTATATAAAATTTCGACACAATACATCCCTAAATTACACATGAAAAAAATCTTAAATATAAAATACACAATATTCTATCTAGATTCTTCCATCGTCTTCATCCCCAATGGCTTCCCTCGAATGCCAGAGCCAAAGTGCGGCCCTTATGCTGAATCCAAGGACCAACCCCAAAACATTGGATATGCCGCAAGATCCAACGCTTCAGAATAAGTCCAAAATGCATCTAAATTGCTAAAAGAATATCAGCAGTTGCATCGACGCATACAACATAGGATGCAGATTCATCATCCTAAAATTTTGATTCCTCGCCGCGACCATCGATGATGACCCGGAGTCGCTGTCCTCATAGGGACCTCCCAGAACCACCCCTCCCCTTAAAGATAAAGGCTAGAAATTGGTCGCATGCCAATGAAATCTATGCCTACAACGACGATCTTGTCGTGGCCATCACCGAAGTCATCGCAGGACACACCATCCCAACTGAAATCATATGATTTTGCCAAAAAATTATTTGTACTCAACCATAAGACACTTCTACGAGAAACGGATGCTTCCCCTCTCCTTCATGTCTCTAGCAGACGCACTGGAGAGAAAGAAGGAGAGGGGCCCTAGGCGCGACAACGGTAGCGGCGGAACAAGGAGCAAGAAGGTGGCGACATCTCTACCATAGGCGATGGCGTGGAATATGTGGTATGCCGCGAATATTTGGCATAAAGTGTCATTTCTACTTTCCTAGAAATCAAACATTTTTAACTTTAACTAGATATATACAAGAAACACAGTGTCGTCTCAAGCTCCAAAGCATGAAAAGACGTGGGGACAAGAAGGTATTTTCTCACATGGGTCAGGAATCATGCCTCGTCGACGCCGTTGTTTACCAAGTGCAAGCACTGCCACACGGGCACCTCGCTGATCGCTATTATCGGTGTTTCATAAACCGAACTAGTAAATTTATACGGTTGCCGCGCTGCTCTAGGAAGACGATGGTAGTATAAAATAGACACGAGGATTTAAACTGGTTCAGGCCAGAGCCCTACGTCCAGTCTCAAAGAAGATCAATTGCATGTTCCTCGCTTGAATGCTCTGAAGTTCTTACAATGGGGGTGCCAGAATGGTGAAAGAGGTGGTAGAACCTATGCTAGACGAGGGGTAGCCCGAAGAGAAGCTCCAGGAGCCCTACTGCTATGAATGAAATGGTAGAGGATGAAGAATGTGAAGATGTCGCAAGGTGGGTGCCCTAGCTGCCCTTATATAGAGTTTGGGGCCAGGGCTTGATAGAAAGAGGATGTTCCCCCGACCGAAGGGTCGTGAGCCTGAGGGAGGTCCTAGCTGACTCGGCATGCAAGCTACGCTGTCTTTTGATGCTCGCTCGGGCATGGCTATCATCATGGTCTTGTGGTCATGTCACGGCAGGGTCTGCGGTGATGCTTCTGTGCTGGTCATGGCAGCACTATTGACATGGTGATAGTTCGTCAGTTGTCCTGTGCAACGCGACATCTTTCATGGTCTTCACCGTTGTCTCTAGGTTCCTCGGGGCATCGTACCCGTATTAGGTAGCCGCCCTTGGTCGTCGTTCGCCTGGTCACTTCATGAGGCTGTGGGCCATGACCCCTATCGTTGGGTTCAGGTCTCTTCACAAGTCGGAAAGGTCTCTAGGTCGAGACCCTTGTCATGGATCCCATCCCATAGTGGGTAGGGTCATACACGTGTCCTGTCGGTCCGTATTTGGATTGTAGGTTTTATACCCATTGTCACCGTTGTGCGGTGTTGTCTTGTTGATGCGGTATGGAGCTGCGTTGGTGCCTGACTGGACCGAGGTGACAGCTATCATATCAGCCCTTGCGGGGTCAGCGCGGCATGCTTGCCTTAGTCAAAATGGGCACATCACATAGGACTCAACCTCTCCCTATCTCTCCCAGGGGTCGTGATAGGGAAGAGGTCGCGTATTTGAGCATCGCGCGACTAATGCTAGAGGAAGGGATCGTGATCGCCGCCGGCCTTAGCGCCAGGCCTGTTCTGCTCTGCTTTTGCTCAGCCTCAGTCGTTCGGGCCTTTGCTAGCTGCTGGGTTGTGGACCATACAGTCCGCTAACTAATCGGTGCCCTGAGACACCCTAGGGTTATGACCCCGACAGTAGCCCATGAGCATTTTCATGATCATGAAGTGATCCTGAGAGCGTTGATACGTGTGTAAGTTAGAGCGTGCGCTGGTGGTCATGACCTAAGCTGAGCCGAGTGATCTCATCGACCATATTGCGGCTACATCTTTAGGAAGATCTCGATTTTTCTAACCTCTCGCGGGCGTCTGGTGTGGTCTGAGACCTCCCTGGGGCCACCACGTGGCGAGGCAGTCCTGAGCTGCTCGGTCTTTATGAAAGGCTCTCTTTCCACTTCAACCACCCCTAGATTCTTTGGGAGATTGAGTTTTGTAGAGGGGAAGGTTTTGGAGAGGACCGTGTGGTTCTTGAGCATGCAACCCGCTGGGGGTAGTTCACGGTGGTCGGAGGCGGCCGTCATCCATTCTAGCGATCGGTGCTAGAAGGGATCTTGCGGGCAGAGGAGTGAACGAGGGGCACGGAGACCGTGTAGGAGGCAGTGCAGCCTTTGTGACATGGCTGCACTTTGGCCTCCCTTTTGCTCCATCTTGGCATCAGGATGGTCGCCAAGATTCTTGTTGGAGCTAGGTAGTCGTGCCGCTCTCTTCCTCCTCGCGCCTCATTCCCAGGTTTGCGACACTACATGATGGTCTATGAGTTCTTTTTTTGCTTCCTCTCTCTTCCCCTATAGCGCTGTTCCCCACAGGCCTTTCAGTGATACCACCACTAGGGTGCGGTGGCATTAGTTTTTTCATTCCTTATTGTGCGGATCGCTCACACATTGCTTTGTAATCATATAGGATAGAATAAAAGCTCAAGGAATCCACCTTCTAGAGTTGTTTGGGGCTCAAAGTTGTGATGAGCCCCCAAGCCATTTTGGCTAGATTTAGGCTTGTTGACTAACGGTTTCCCACATGGGCCATCATTCTCTCATCGTGTGAGGTTGCTTGGTAGCTTTGGGCTTCTCTGCCTGAGCTACTGGGTCACGTTTAACCAAGCGTTCGCTTTTTCTCTTACATGGATCGTGGCCTTGGGCCATTCTCCTTGGGTGTTCTCAAGTCAGAGTTTTGCAAGCTTCGGGTGAGTCATTGGCCTCTCGCCGCACTGGGTGATGAGGTTGTCATGCGACCTCAGACCTTTCCTCCTGAGTGTCTACGAGTTGGAGGTTGCAGGCTTTGGGTGAGTCATGGGCCTCTCATCACATAGGGTGATGAGGTCATCGAGTGACCTTGGACCTCTCCTCCCATGTATCTGCGAGTTGGAGGATGCAGGCATTGGGTGAGTCATCAGCCTCTCACCATGTAGGGCGATGAGGTCGTCGAGTGACCTTGGACCTCTCCTCCTGAGTATCTATGAGCTAGAGGACGCAGGCCTTGGTCAGTCATTGGCCTCTCGCCGTGTAGGGCGATGAGGTCGTCGAGCCACCTTGTACCTCTCCTCCCGAGTGTCTACGAACTGGAGGTTGCAGGCTTTGGGTGAGTCATCGGTCTCCCACCGCATAGGGCAATGAGGTCATCGAGCGACCATGGACCTCTCCTCATGATTATCTGTGAGTTGGAGGACCTAAGATTTAGGTGAGTCATCGGCCTCCCGCCACGCAGGGCGATGAGGTTATTGAATGACCTTGGACCTCTCCCCCCGAGTATCTGCGAGCTAGAGGACGCAGGCTTTGGGTGAGTCATCGACCTCTCACCATGTAGGGCGACGAGGTCGTCGAGCGACCTTGGACCTCTCCTCCCGAGTGTCTGCGACCTGGAGGTTGCAGGCTTTGGGTGAGTCATCGGCCTCTCGCCGCGTAGGGTGACGAGGTCATCGAGCGACCTTGGACCTCTCCTACTGAGTGTCTTCAAGCTGTAGCATCACTTCATGAGGAAGGTGTTGTTTTATGACTTTTTTAGCCAGTGCTGGCGATGACCTCCCTCAAGAGATTGTCTATCCTAGGCCTAGCCTTAGGTTGCTATTTTGGGTCATCAGATGGTGCTGGCCATGGCCAGTCCTATTTATTAGGACAATTTGGACCGGGCCATGGCTTCCTTCTACTGCCCTTTTTGTCCCTAGAGGATCGTGCCACCTTGTTACGAGGGGGGTTTAGTTTTCGCCCCATGTGGGGAGAGGCTTGTCCACTGTAACCATGTGGTCGGAGCAGTGCACCTCGGTGGGGTCGATGGGTAATTTAAGTGGAACCCGATATCCTCCCCAATCGATGTGGAGTTTGGCTGTGCCTCATGTGATACATCCCATAAATCATCGACCGTCAATCCCCATTGGTCCCCAACCGCCTCCACAATGGCCAGAGGGTAAGATGCCTCACCTAGAGGGGGTCCACCTAGGAGACTTCAAAGCGGATGACTCAAACACAAGGAGAGATGGTCGTGTGGCTCCACACTACCGATTAGAGCCATAGGGACCCATCTCTCTCTGCCCCTATCCCTTTTTTGGCCTCTATCCCGTCTAAGGGCTGGCCCAAGTGTCGGTTTCCTATGCACGACGCGGGGTCATGTTCATAGCAGGTCGCCTTTGAGTGTAGATTTGGGGGCATGCGACCTCCTGGCTTGCATGGCGCGGACGACGTCTACTCATTGGCCGTGGGGCGCCCTTTGAGTGAAGGCAAATGAATCAAAGCGATATGAAGAAATGAACACAAGTAGGGCATACCTGGTCTGGGTCACTGTGGGGCAGACCGCCGCCTAGCCTTCCATCCAGTCACCTCTCCTATTCTGTGGGATTACCAAAGTGGTCAGTGCTAGTGTGGGCCTATTTCACTATGCCGAGGTTATCCTTGCGGCTATAAGTCCGCTGGGAAGGCGCATTGTGGGAAAGCCTCGCTCTCCCGCCTCTTGCATTGTTGTCTTCCCCTCTTTTGCTCATGTGTTCGTCGCTGCTCTCTCTCCAGTGATGGATCTCGGGAAACATTCCCATGAGGAGTCTTCTGAGGTCGATGGGCTACCGTCTCTTCTCTCGTTTTCTCTGCGAGAGCAAGGGTAAGTGGTTTCATGTCATTACTCAGGTTCGATTGCATTTGAGCTAATTGTGAGTGTATTTAGGGTTGTTCCTCCGACGATGGCGTCGAAGACCAGGGGAATGCTAGGCGTCCCCAATCTCCAGCCCATTCCAACACTGAGATCGGTGAGTCCCCATCCCCTGTCCCATTCCGTCGGACGGCAGGGGATATGGAAGTATGTGCTCGAAAGGGACGAAGCTCACCGGCAGTACTCAAATTCTGTCTGCAAGGTGATCCAGCTGAAGGTCTGTGTGGACTACCTCTAGGCATCCCTTCAAGTGGTGGAGGAGGAGGTCGGGTCAGTGGCTACCGCCGCACGGGTGTGGGAGTACTGTGAGGCTTCTTTCATTCCTAGCTTTTGTTCACTGGGTTCTCACTCTTAGGTTTTGATGGGACTTTATGTATAGCAGTGCTCGAGGAGCAGCTCGTGGTGTCCTGCTACAGGGTGGGGGAGGCTCGCCCTCACAGAGGCCCTCCGGGGGAGGAAAAATGCCACTAAGGCGCGGCCTCTGGAATCCGGTGGTGAATTGGCTTTGCCAGGGGATCTAGCCGTCACTGCGGAGGCTGCTACGGCGATCATGAAGACGAAGGTGGCCTTCATGGGCGTAGCTAGGTTTTCTAGGTGGTGTTGAGCGTTCGTAGTCCGTCAGCCTTCATGAAGACCAAATTGTAAAGCAAACCATTTGTTTGTGGAGTTTGTTAATGGTTTCTATTTCTATTCGCTCGTGTCGTTACGTGGCTTTCGCTGTTTCTGGATTATTTTTACTTTTGCCTAAAGCAATCGGGCCTATGGCTTTGGTTTGTGAATTGATCGCTTCACTTCGTGCGAGAGCTGGCAATGGGCCACTCATCGAGCTATACCTCTTATAATGCCATGTGACATGGGTCATGAGAATGTGTGTCGGTGGGGGCCCTATGTAAGCTCCCTTCATAGGCCACGATATCACGGCCACCCTTATGGAGCGGGTTGTGACATTCAAGAGGTGAAATGCCACTGAGACGGAATAGGGTGGCTTTCCATCCCTAGCTTCATCCGGCACTACATGCTGACCGGTCGGGTTTGTCGTCGTGTCTACGTGCATAGATGAACGTGTTCAAATAACGAAGAGAGGAACAGGAATGATATCACTGATGCTTGTTTGGGGAGTAGGCGCTTGCCCCGCGGTTGCTGCTCTTGCTGTGGAGAGCTTCCGAGCACTTGCTTGTAGAGAATCTGTCGTGGTTCCTGAGCCGTGAGCTAGCGAGGGTGCTTCTCGGCTACTTGAGGCGGTCGTGGCTAGCATGGGTCATCCTCTTGGGCTGCCTCGGGCTCGCCTTTGCCGTTTCGACACCTTCAGTGGGCTCACGATCTTCCTAGGATGTCTTCGCCGTGTCTTGTCTATTGTCGCTCTTGGTCTAGGGGACCTACGTGTCCTGGTGCCTAGGTTCGTCTAGTGCGACGATGCTTTTTGCACCGTGTCTCTACCTCCGGTTGCGACTGCCGCTTTCCATGGAGGGCTAGAGTGTCTTGTCGCTATGGAGGTTGGCCATAGTTGCAGCGCGGTTTGATCCAATCATTGTGGCATGCGGTGCACTTAGGGAGCTCACCTCCTCAGAGGCACATGCCACAGTGCAACGTATGACGGCCCATAGGGACACGTCGCGCGGTCTGCCCACATTGCAGGATTGGATCCTGACTCTAGGTTTGACCCTTCATGGAGTGGTGCCAGCTAGCGACTCGGTTACTATCGATGGCGCCGTGGGGTGGTGGATGATTTCGTTGCTCATGCGCACCCTAGCTTGTGGCGTTACACAGGCGGAGCCATTGTCTAGGGTGTGTTTCTACTGTAGGATATAGTTCCACCATGTTGTGGGTCCGGATCAGGTAGGAGCCAGTGATGGATGTTGTTCTGCTGGTTTAGGTGATCTCACGGTTCCCTAAGAGGATGTGGCCACCGCAGGCCATTCCTTGGGCGAGGTCACCATGAGCCATCACCGTCTGGCTCCCTAGGTGGAAGTCTCGACTATGGCTGGTGATGAGAGAGGCCCCCGAGCCCCCTACATAGGTAAACTCTGGGATGTAGCCCCAATAGATAGTTTTGAGAGTGCGCCCACCATAGGCCGTAGGACGCAGATTCCTGAGGGGAAGGTCTGGGCCATGGCCAAGAGTGGACGTGGGTGCCGGCCCTCTAGTGTGGTTAACTGCATGGTTCCCTAGGAGGATGTGGCCAGTCGAGGCCATTCCTCGGGCGAGTTCACCATGAGCCATGGTCCTTCGGTTTCTTGGACGGGAAACATGGCCACGGCTTGCGATGAGTGAGGCTACTGGACCCTCTGGGTAGGTGAACTCCGGGATGCAGCTACCGAGGGTAGTTTCGGGAGTGTGCCCACCGTGGACCATAGGACTTAGATTTCCAAGGTGGAGGTCCAAGCTGTGACCGATGGCAGACGCGGGCGTTGGCCCGTTGGCGCCAATGAACCCAAAGTTTTCATGGTGGATGTGACCGCCATGGGCCATTCCACCAGCGAGTCCACCGATGGTGCGAGGAGCCATCGCTTCCTTGCTCAATCAAACAATACTGCACTACTGTCCCTACCTGGCGTGCCAACTGTCGATATTTCGTAAATGGGACTAGTAAATTTATACAGTTGCCGCGCGCTCTAGGAAGACGATGGTAGCATCCAATAGACATGGGGATTTATACTGGTTCAGGTCAGAACCATAAGTCTAGTCTCAGAGAAGATGGAGTGCGTGTTCCTCGCTTGAATGCTCTAAAGTTCTTTACAATGGGGGTGCATGAATGGTGAAAGAGGTGATAGAACCTATGCTAGACGAGGTGTAGCCCGAAGAGAAGCTCCTGGAGCCCTACTGCTATGGATGAAATGGTAAAGGATGAAGAATGTGAAGATGTCCCGAGGTGGGTGCCCTGGCTGCCCTTATATGGAGTTCGGGGATAGGGCTTGATACAAAGAGGATGTTCCCCGATCGAAGGGTCATGAGCCTGAGGGAGGTCCTAGCTGACTTGGCTAGCAAGCTTCGCCGTCTTCTGATGCTTGCTCGGGCATGGCTATCATCATGGTCTTGTGGCCACGTCGCGGCAGGGTCTACCGTGGTGCTCTGTGCTGGTTGTGGCAGCACTATTGCCATGGTGATAGTTCATCAGCTGTCCTATGCAACACGGCATCTTTCATGGTCTTCGTCGTTGTCTCTAGGTTCCTCGGGTGTAGCACCTGATTTAAGAACAAAACCAGATATGTGTCATATGTGAGCCTAGGAAGTCAAATCTCACATATAGCTACAAATAAGGGTAATATCAATAGACAATGCTCAATATATATTGTACTTAGTATAAAGGATATAACCTTAAACAGCAAACAGCGGAAAGACAACTCCGATCTTTGGGTGAAGAGTCCAATTCCACAAGGACAACTGACTAGTTGATCACAAGCCTAACTTCTTGGAACCCTAGCAATCTGATACCCATTTGGGATTTTTATCTAAATATTTGAAAAATAAAGCAAGCCTAAGTACATATCGTACTCAACAAATATAACATGGGGTTCATGAGGCTCAAAAGGCTGACACTAGTTTAACTACGATTAGCTTTTAATAAGTGATCTTTTAGCAATTGGGTGGCAACAAGTTTATTCATAAGCCCATATAAACACATGATCAGGTAAACATGAATAATGAATAGCATAAATAGTGAGCATCTTTATCATCAGTATCATAAGTGTTCATCATCATTAAGCATTAATGATCATCTATTCCGTAAAGGTCTAAGGACTCTCGTGACCATGAGCACGGCTGTTATAATAGTTTTACACTCTGCAGAGGTTGTACACTTTCACTGTGAGTCGTGACTTACCCTTTCGCCTAAGGTCGCGAGCCTCTTAACCCACTACCAAGGAAGGTCAGCAGGGTTCACTATGAAGCCTTTCAAAGGTTCGTCTAACAAGTTAGGGCCACTAAGGTTTCCCCATCAATAAACATGAACCCCCCTCCAAGGAGTGACTAACAAAATACCAAGAAACCAAAGTGCACCCTCTTAGCAGGCCGAGATCATACCTATCGGAGCCCCTCTTGCGCCACAAAGGTAACTACTAACAAGCTAGAAAAGGTCCTCATACTGAGCTAAAGCTAGAGCCATGTACCCCTCACAGCTGTACTGTAAGTCTTGGATGTTCGCTTACAGATAAGTCCTTAGGATGAGGAATCTAGAGCACCATAAAAACAACCCAATGCTCTAGCCCCCTGATACCATGTTGCTAAAAAGCATCCTTTAGTGTTTATTGCATATATCATTAGTCAAGTTACAAGATCATGGCGCCAATTGAGCACTAGAATCATACTACCCAATGCAATAACCCATAGGAATTAAGGTACAAGGTAACAAAGTACTAGAAAATCCTTAGTGGTAGTCAAAGTAGACACATGCAGTATGAATTAAATGATTAAAGATGTATAGGTCAACAAGGAAGATTCCATACTATAATTGCCTTAAAACTCTGATCTTCTTCTAGTCCAAATCTTCAAAGATCTGCTTTTGCTTCTTGATTCACCGCGTATAGCTCACCGACTGCACATGTTCATAAAGCACCACACAAACATACATGTAATCATACACGAAGCAAACAATAGGACTAAATTAGAATAGTACACCAAACATAAAATCAAGATGAAAAGTTTGTAAAAGGAATCTATGTCTCGCTATGAACACACAGACGCGAAAAGCACTCTAATCGGAGCTAAAATGAAGAAGTTATGAATTTAACAAAATTTCCTTTAATAAAATAATAGATTAAATCTAACCTCGAATTTCAAAAGTTGAAAATATATTTAACAGTAGTATAAACATGTAGATTACGCAATTACAAATCTAACGCAACTTGAACGGATCAAATCGGAGTTAAAACGAAGATTTTATGGCTAAAACAAGATTAGTGGTAAAACTATAAATAGATGAAAACATATTTTGAATCTGCTAGAAAGAAACTATGCTTTCAGAATAGGAAAAAGTATTCTCGGGAATACGCTTTGGACCACGGCTTCAAATTCCAGAAAAGACAAGGGCTCTTATACAATGTTGCCAGCTGAATCGGTATCTTCAAATCTAAGCCGTCGGATCGACGACGGACAGTGCAGAATAGGTCAGGAGGGGCGGGATCGCCGGAGCGGCGCTGAGTGTGGCAGTGCCATGGCCGGGACAAGTGACCTCGCCGGCGTAGTTGGATCTAGGCCTATGGGCTATGGTTTTGCAAGGGAATAGCATGAGGAGATGGAGAAGAAAATGATGAATTCGTCTAAGCGACTTACTGAGGCGCGGAGAGGACAGAGGCGATGCGCGGCTCGGCGGGGCGACGGCGGATGGCGGCGCTGTGATTCGGTGACTTGGCTGCGGCTCCGAGGCTAGGGATGGAAGCGGCACGGTGCGGGGCGCCCGATATTTATGGCCGGGAGCATATTGGGGAGCACGACAAAAGGGAGGGGCATGGTGGTCGCGAAGTAGGAGGCGGCTCGATGAAGTCCGGCACGGACACGTGAGGAAGACGACGGCGCCTGACACGTGGGGCCCGTCGGTCAGCGAGACACGCGGAAGAGAGGCAGGGGACATGGCTGCCGGGCCGGGCGGTGCGCTGGGCTGAGGGAGAAGAAACTGGGCCGCGGCGGGAGAAAAGGCCGGTTTGCCAGATGAGAGGGAGAAGAGTTTTTTTTCCTTTCAAAACCATTTTCAAATCCAAATTTAGTTCAAATTTAAATCTTTTTGTAAATTTTGATCAAACCCAAGCATCACAAAATAGGTATGCATCAGCATGAATGCACCAACATGTAGCTAAGCCTTATTATTAATTTTAATTTAAGGAAAAATATTATTTTCATATGTTTTCAAGAGCACAAAATTGCATAATTAATTCAATTTTCATCTATTTCAAAGAGAGAAATTTTTAGGGTGTTATATCGGGGCGCCGTACCCGTAGTCGGTAGCCGCCTTTGGTCGTCGATCGCCTGGACACTTCATGAGGCTGACGGCCATGACACCTACCGTTGGGGTCGGAGCTCTCCGCAAGTCGGGAAGGTCTCTAGGTCGAGACCTTTGTCATGGATCCCATCTTGTAGTGGGTGGGCTCGTACGCGCGTCCTGTCAGTCCATATTCGGACGGTGGGTTTCGTACCCATTGCCACCGCTGTGCGGTGTTGTCTCGTTGATGCGGTATGACACTGGGTTGGCGCCTGACCAGACCGAGGTGACTGTTGTCATATCTGTCCTTCCGGGGTCAGCGCGGCGTGCTTGCCTTTGTCACAACGGGCACATCACGCGGGGCTCGACCTCTCCCTGTCACTCCCAGGGGTCATGACGGGGAAGAGGTCGCGTATTTGAGCATCGCGTGGTTAATGCTGGAGGAAGGGATCGTGATCGCCCCAGGCCTTAGCGTCTGGCCTACTCTGCTCTGCTTTTGCTGGGCCTCGATGGTTCGGGCCTTTGCTAGCAGCTGGTTGCAGACCATATGGCCAGCCAACTAATCGGTACCCTAAGATACCCCGGAGCTATGACCCCGACAACTATGCTTGAAGTGGGTCAGTGCTCCCCCATGTGCGCCACGCAAACGGCTATGCTATTTGTCGAGGCATGCCCAGTCATGCTCCGATCCGCAGCCATTCCTCACTGGTGGCCGCTGCTCCACGACCACGCCTCACAGGCGACCGTAGCTCGCTGCGTCGCTGCTCCTTGGGCTTGTGTCCTTTTTTGATTGGAGGAATGAATAGAAAGAGAGAATATTGAGTCGGCAATGATCGGAATGAAGAAAATGAAGGAGCCCACATGAATAGTTCATCACTACGCTATAAAGGGTTTCTAGGGTGGATTGTTTGTAGATGGCTGGCTCAGCCGCCCCTACATAGGGTTGGACAAAATACTCATGCCTCGTCAACTCATAGACTCATGTCCAGCTCGACTCGGCTCATTTTAACTTTTTCCCAAGCTGAGCTAGAAGTCTAACTCGTTGTTTTAACGAGCCAGCTCGCGACCTTCTCACGAGCTCAAAGGAGCTGAGGCTTATCAGCCCACGACCATGAATCCAGAAGATAATGATGCTGACCTAGAAGTGTACACATATTCCATTGATATGTAATCCTTATTTTCATTTGTTTCATATGAATTTTGATTTTATAATTGTTGTGGTACTTAAATGTTGATTTATGGATTGTTTTTCAGGGAGAAGATGATGATGCTGACATTGAATTTGTGGACTTTCCTAAGTCTGTGGTGGCAAGCAACTAGTAAGTATGCTGAAACTGCATGAATCATGAATGGACCAGCTATGTTGTATGGTTGATACTTTTGATGAACCTGATATATATTAATCAGGTATGGTTACATAATGGTGGACGTCACCTTCTAGAATTATTGTGGCATGAATATTATAAACATGTGTGTCCTATTTTTTTTAGCTCGCGAGCTAAACAAGTCAGCTGGATCTCGCTAACGAGCCGAGCAGAGCTACCCCTCTAGCTCGTAATATTAACGAGCCGAGCCAAGCTGGCTCGTTAGCCTAACGAGCCGTCTCGAGCTGAACCGAGCCGAGCCGAGCTGGCACTATATCCAGCCCTACCCCTACCCATCCATCTCTAGAAATCAAGTATTTCTAGGGTCGATTGGCCAGCCGCCCTTTGAAATTGATTTGCGGGGGCACTTTCAAAATTAGCCGCAACTACTAATCAGTTTTCAGAAATCATTAATCTCGCTCATTTTTTAAATGAGTGTTTGGAATGGTAAGCGAATTCAAATGAAAATTTTGTCAACTACAAAGGTGTATATTGTTTTGAGATCGATAACTTTATTTTGATACTTTCTCCATGTCAGGTCATTTGAAAAACTCAAATTCCAAATGTGAGAACTTTAAGTGTAGTTTTTCTTTCATAGATTATTTCAAATGAAAATATAGTCAACTACAACTTTAAGCGTATAACTGTTTGAGATCTAGAACTTTAGTTTTGATCATTTTTTCAGCCAAGATCGTTTGAAATATTCAAATTTCAAATGTGAGAACTTCAAATTTAATTTTGCATTGACAGATGATTTCAAATAAAAAGTTGTCAATTAGAAAGTGGTATAATGCTTTGAGATCTACAACTTTTATTTGGGTAGTTTCTCCATATGAGGTCGTTCGAAAAAATTGAATTTCATTTCTATGAACTTGAAATATAATTCTCCATGGAAAGATGATTTCAAATAAAAAATTTGTCAAATATAAAGTTCTATAGCTTTTCGAGATCTACAACATTTGTTTTTGGGCATGTCTCCATCCGAGGTCATTTAAAATTCAATTTTCAATATGTAATACTATTGTTCGGCGCCCATTTGTAAGGGCGGCAGAAAATATCAATGAGGAAGGCCACCAAAGATGTGAGGTCTATCATGCACACGAGTTTAGCCTATCTGGGCTCAAACAAGTTCATGTACCTTATGTGGCTGGCCAACCACTCAAAAAGTCAAAATCAAATGTGAGACCTATTGTACAAGCTCAAGTTATGTAATAGTTCCTGCCGATGTTTAGTCCACTACTCACATCCATAGTAAGAAACGAGCCTTCGATTTAGTTTTCAGTCTTTTGTACTTTTATTCAGGCTCACCGACATTGCAGCACATAGAAAGTGTCGGGTTCATAAACCCGGGGTCCCTAATAGACTTGCTTTCCAGCAAAAGCTCGGCCCAGTAGAAGACATTGCGAATGACGCACAACTCCTGGGCCGGCCCAAATACCTAACAACAGGCCTGAAGGGCGATCCAGTTTCCGACCAGAAGGCCTGGCCAAAGAAGGGACAACGCTCGCATCCGACTCCAACCCGCCTCTCCGACCGAAAGGCTAGGCCAAGGTGGTACGACATTCGCTTTTGACTCTGGCCCGCCCTGACTGGGAGTACACCAAACTTCTGCTTACAGCTCTTCTCCGACCAGCGCGGTTGAAACCAACTAGGAAACAACCGAACGGGGATGCCCGTTCCATAAGGAATCGAGAAATTAGGTGGAGGAGATAAGGCATGGCTCTCAAGTTAACCACAATACCGAGGATCGTACCCTGCACACATGTAGGACAATATTGTCAGGTCATGTCAGAAGGGTGCTCTGCAACCTTCTAGACATGTCAGAATATGAACAGTGTTATGGGCACCGACATTTGTCCTACAGTATGGTAGGCGCCGACATTGGCCATACCAGTAGAACACGATGGAGCCTACCACATGCATCTGGGCGTCAACAATATTGTGGGCGCCGATAAATCACCTTGTACCCGATGGTGTGGGCAACAAGACTAGGTAGCTCTCTCTCTCTCGTAAAGCTATCCCCTTCATCTATAAAAACGCATGCCCTCTCTCCAAAAGGATGATGATTCACATAGACGATTCAGACGATTGATCCTGATTCTCTCTGCTTGGCTCTAGAATTCTAAAGCCAAACACAGCATACATTCGAACACTTAGCGCAGCGTTGGAGCTCCCGTCACTCATGGCCCTTCGGTATAGAGTCCGACCGGACCTCTAATACCCCCCATCTTAATCCCGCTCGTTTGTAACCCCACTGCAAACTTTAAGCAACTGGGCTCAGGAATAAAGTCTCCGACCGACTCAGACTGGACGTAGGGCACGTTGCCTGAACCAGTATAAACCCTGTGTCATTGAGTGCTAGGCCACACCCGATCACAACGTACGGCAAAACGACAAATATTTACTAGGTGGTCACCTTTTGCTCCGACATTTGGCGCCGTCCATGGGGAAGATGCCATACGTACATGCTTTTGGTCATTGGATGGCCCACCTTTCCACCATCTTCACCATGACAGGCTCAAACGATTCGATTCGCTTTGGCTCACTGGAGTTTCCCACGCTCCCACCAGTTGGGACGTGGGTTTCTCCCGTCTTTGAGCCATTCCAGACCTTCCTCTTCGAAAGCCTGGACTTCGTCGCCAACTGGCTCAGTGTGCTTTGCCTCAGCGAGGAGGCACTCTTCCCAGCACTCATCATAGGAGGACCGCCCTCTGTCGGCCCTAGGACACCCGGCGACCTCAACGACAAGACGCCTATGCTTCGCTCTAAGCCTACGCTACGCTCAAACCCCACTGTGAGTAATGTATATATTGTTCTTTACTCTCTATTTTATATCTTCCGCCGACTCTCTGGAGGGACCCTGTTGTCCCCACCACAACCGCCATGCAACCAGTTCCCCTACGGCCTCGCGTCCCCCATGGACACGTACGCACGGGGGCTCCAAAAGATGCTAACACCGGCCCCACTCACATCCGAATTCATGGGGATGGCGGGCTATGCTCCTGCCTCTTTCCACGACCTCGTGGATAACGAGGTTCAGAGCAATGGCTCTAGCATCAGTGATGTCGTGGCACCTAGCCACCCTCTGTCCCGAGAGTGCGCTATGGCAAACGCTCCGGGACAGCCGCCGGTGGTGGCGGAGTCTCTACAGACCCACACCCCTCTAGACCCTCGCGTGTGCGTAGGGGCATGGCGAGGAGCTACGACAAAGGCCCTAGAACCAGCCACCACGCGCGCGTAACCCGGCGAGTGGCGCTCGAGGTCATGCCCGCCAGGTGCAGCGCAACATCATGGATGGGGGAATGATCCCCCACTGTTCGCTCGGGCTGGCCAGAACATCGCTGCTGCGGTGATGCTTATGCGCGGCCTTCTGAAGCCCATTGACCCCTAGGAGCAGGCGGTCCACCAGAACCTCCAGGCGCTGGTGGAAACCACTGCCGTTCAACAGGCGGAGAGCTCTGCGTCGCGACATGGACTCGTGGCCTCTCTCCGCACCATGGGAATCGGGATGCACCAGACAAAATACTCCATCCGCTCACCACTACAGTCGCCAGGCGTGGCATAGGAGGCCACAGCTGCACCATGGCCAGACCTGGCACCCGCTCCACACCAACCACCTGTGCGCGAACATCTCGAGTCGAACCAAGATGCTTGTAGTGTCATCAACAACCAACGTTAGTCCTGGCATGATGATGACATCCATCGAGGGGCGGTGAGAGCAGGCAACATGGGCCCCATCCGGACCATCGAGGGGAGAGGTGAAACGCACCCCAGGCATGGTCGCTGACCCAACAACTGGAGTCCTAGCCGGAATGGCCCATGACCATGGGCCTTTGGCCAACGCATCCAGAGAGCACCATTCCCACAGCGCTTCCAGCCACCTACCAACATCACCAAATATACCAGGGAGATGAATCCTGGTATATGGCTCAAAGACTTCTGGCTCGCCTGCCGAGCCAAAGGTGTGGATGATGACCACTTCATCATTCAATACCTCCCTATCTGAGTCAGGGAACATGTTTGAGCGTGGCTCGAATTCCTCCCATAGGATAGCATCCGTGAGTGAACAGACCTCAAGAGTATCTTCGTCGGGAATTTTCAGGGGACGTATGTCTACCCGGGGAACTCCTAGGACCTTAAGAGCTGCCAGCAGGAGCCCAATGAGTCCATGTGGGATTACATTCGTAGGTTCCCTAAATGATGCAACTCCCTTCCTGATGTCATCGACGTAGACGTCATCAGTGCGTTCCTCTCTGGAACAACCTGTCAGTATTTGATTCACAAGCTTGGCTGTCTAAAGCCCCGAACCACCCGTGACCTGCTCGATGTCACCACGAACCACGCCTCCAGCGAGGAGGCGGTCGGAGCGGTCTTTATTGGAGGCCAAGACAAGGGCAAGGCCAAGCATGAGGATCAAGACGAGGGCCCCTCCACGTAGAGGGGCAAAAAGAACAAGAAGGATTGGCGTCGATCGGCCAACCCCACGTTGGTCGTGGCGGCTGATCGTGCAGGCAAGCAACCCTAGCTAGGCCTGCCTGACCACTTCGACAAGCTCATGGAGAGCCCATGCACCAACCACGCCTACCCCATCAAGCACCTCTACAAGGACTGCGAAATCCTCAAATGCTTTTTACGATAGGTCGGCTGACCGATAGAGGGAAAGGGCAAGGAGGCAGCGACCAAGAAAGGAAGCACGGTGGGCAAGGATGAGGATGGCTTTCCTAATCCCAAGGAATGCCTCATGATCTTCGGGGGATCCGATGCCATCTACTCCAAGCGCCAGCACAAGGTGCGCTACAGAGAGCCATGCGTCGCCGAAATGGCCATCCCCGCCTTCCTTAGCTAGTCGAAATCTCTGATCACTTTTGATCAGAGGGACCATCCCTCCCACATTGCTAGACCAGGTCGCTACCCGCTCATCATCGACCCCATTGTCCGCAAGAAGCACCTCACCAAGGTGCTGATGGACGGAGGCAGTGGCCTCAACATCCTCTATGTCAACACCCTCGACGCCATGCGCATCCCATGGTCAGAGCTTCGCCCAGTGAGCTCTCCCTTCCATGGTGTGATCCTAGGAATGCAGGCATATCCGCTCAGGCAGATCGACCTGCCTGTCACATTTGGTGACCGAGCCAACTTCCGCTCGGAGGTCCTCACCTTTGAAGTGGTGGACTTCCCAAGGTCCTACCACGCCATCTTGGGGCGGCCATGCTATGCCAAGTTCATGGCAATCCCCAACTACACCTACCTCAAGCTGAAGATGCCGGGATAGAACGGCGTCATCACTATGGGTAGCACCTTTTCGTACACCTACTTGTGCGACCGTGAGCATTTTGAGCTCGCCACTACCGTCATCAACTCCGCTGAGATCCCTCAGCTCAGAGAATCATCGACTCCAGCCATCCCAAACTGCAACAAGCCAACCACTTTGACTGCCTTCCACCCACTCAAGGAGACTAAGGCGGTAGGGATTGAACCCACTGACCCAACAAAGATGGTGTAGATCGGCACCCAGCTCCTGGCCAAATAGGAATGCGAGCTCGTCGACTTTCTATGTGCCAATTGCGATGTCTTCGCATGGAAACCTTCTGACATCCCAGGCATACCACGGGAGGTTGCCAAGCATGCATTACGCCTCGTCCCGGACTCTAAGCCCACCAAGCAACACCTGCATCGCTTCGATGATAAGAGGCGCAGGGCCATAGGCGAGGAGGTCGCCAAACTCCTGGCAGTCGGATTCATCAAAGAGGTATACCACTCCGACTAGCTTGCCAATCCTGTTCCTGTTAAAAAGAAGACTGGGAAATGGAGAATGTGCATTGATTATACTGGCCTCAACAAGGCATGCCTGAAGGACAATTTTCCTTTGCCATGCATAGACCAGATAGTCGACTCCACCTCAGGACGTGAAATCCTCTCCTTTCTGGATACCTACTCAGGCTACCGCCAGATCGTGATGAAAGAGTCTGACCATCTCGCAACCTCGTTCATCACCCCATATGGTTCATACTATTACGTAACCATGCCTTTCGGTCTGAAGAACACTGGTGCCACCTATCAATGGTGCAAGCAGCAATGCTTCATCGATCAAATCGACCTGCTCGACTAGCCTGACCAAGTCGAGCGGCCTAAACCAACATCGTGTCTGAACGTGGTATCGAGGCCAACCCCGAAAAAATCACGGCCATCTCCAACATGGGCGCCATACGCAACGTCAAGAGCGTACAAAGGCTCACTGGCAGTTTGGCCGCCCTGAGCCCCTCTACAAGCTTCTCAAAAAGACAGACATGTTTGTCTAGACTAAGGAGGCACAACAAGCTCTGGAAAGCCTCAAAGCGTCACTGATGTCAGCCCCAATCCTCATCGCTCCCGAATGGGGAGAACTCCTTCTCCTCTAGGTCGTGGCAAGCAACCACGTGGTGAGCGCCGCCCTAGTCATCGAAAGGGAGGAGCCGAGACACCACCTTAAGGTCCAAAGACCCGTATACTTCATCTGGGAGGTACTCACCGACCCCAAGTTTTGGTACCCCCAGTGCAAAAACTCCTATACGCCATGCTGATGGCATCCCAGAAGCTCCTGCACTACTTCACCAACCACGAAGTCTCGGATGTCACTTCATACCCGCTTGGAGACATCATCCACAACCGCGACGCCACAAGATGAATCTCCAAGTGGGCACTCGAGCTAATGGGCCACAACATCAGGTTTATCCCCCATACCACTATTAAGTCTTAGACTCTCATAGACTTTCTCACCGAATGGACAGAGGTCTAGCTCCTGACTCCAAATGTCACCCACGAGTATTGGATGATGTACTTCGATGGGTCTGTAATGGCACCCGTCTTGAGGGCTGGAGTGGTCCTGATCTCCCCAGATGGGAGTAGGCTCCGCTACGCAATCTGCCTCCACTTTTTGGCCTCAAACAATGCCATGGAATACGAGGCATGCTTCAACAAACTGCGCATCCGCGGTGACTACGTAGCTCTACATCCGCGGTGACTCAGAGCTGGTCTTTGACTAGGTCATGAAGGAGTCCTCTATCAAAAGGCCCCTCATGATAGCATATTGCTAGGAGGTGCGCAAGCTTGAGGACAAATTCTAGGGGATCGAGCTACACCATGTCCCCCAAATGGACAATGATGCCGCCGATTTTCTCACAAAATTGGCTGCCAGACGGGTTTTGTATCCTAGAAGGTCCAATCCAGACACACCTTGATGCCAACCCGACGCACGGGGGCTTCGACCTCAGTGCCCCCATGACGACATTGCATGTCGATGTTGCCGTGGTAGCACTCGATCAAGCCGACTGGCGAGCACCACTACTCACCTACCTCCTCGAGGAGGTTCTCCCACCAGAAAGGACTAAAGTGCGATGAATCGCTCGACACGCCAAGACATTCGTCACGATAGGTAACGAACTCTACAAATGAAGTCCATCGAGAGTACTCATGAAGTGCATCCCCACCGACTAAGGGAGAGAACTCCTCCTTGAGGTCCATGCTAGAATCTACGGACATCACGTGGCCCTGAGGTCGCTGGTCAAAAAAGCCTTTCGCTAAGGTTTTTACTGGACCACCGCGCTACAAGATGCAGAGGAGGTCGTCCGCAGGTGTGTTGAATGCCAGTTCACCTGGCCATTTGCGGTCTGGGGACTCGACATCATAGGGCCCCTCAAAAAGGGTCTAGGCGGCTTCCCTCACCTACTCGTAGCAGTCGACAAATTCACCAAGTGGATAGAGGCCAAGCCCATCACCAACATTCGCTCAGAAGAGGCGATCACGTTCTTCCTTGACATCATCTATTGGTTCGGCGTTCCTAACATATCATCACTGACCATGGAACTAACTTCACCAGGAAGAAGTTCCTAGACTTTAGTGATGGATACGGCATAAGGATCGGCTGGGCCTCGGTCGAACACCCACGTACTAACAGTCAGGTGAAGCGGGCCAATGGCATGGACCTCCAAGGACTTAAGCCACGGATCTTTGACCAACTCAATAAGTACGTTGAGTGATGGGTTGTAGAGGTCCCAGTGATCCTCTAGAGCCTGAGAACGACCTGAATCGATCCACAGGGTTCACACCCTTCTTCCTAGACTACGGAGCTGAAGCAGTGCTGCCCTCCGACCTCGACCACGGCACTCTAAGAGTGAAGGCCTTCGACCCTGACCGAGCCACAGAGGCTCAGCAGGACGCAGTCGACCTGCTCAAGGAGGCCTATGAGACGATCGTCATTCGCTCCGCTCGCTACCAGCAAACTCTCCGTAGGTACCATGAAAGAAAAATCAGATGGAGAATCCTCGAGGTCGGAGACCTCGTGCTTCCAAAGACCCAATCGACCAAGGAGAAACACAAACTCTCTCCACCATGGGAAGGACCCTATACAGTGACAGAGGTGATCCGCCCGGGCGCCTACCGACTGAAGGACGACAACGGCAACGTTCTCATCAACACTTGGAACATCGAAAGGTTACGTCATTTCTTCCCCTAAAAATTCGGTCTTACCGCTTTCTTTCATTCAACGTTTGCTCCTACAAGGACCACGGCCCGAACACTTTCGGCCTGGGTCACTCGGGGGCTCCACGGGGTGCGATACCACATCTCTTTTTTACTATCATATAGCAATACTTTTTACCCTAATGAAAGGATAGTCCGTTCCGTTAATTACCCTACACAACTTATGCTTTAAACATTCTGACCGATCACATCCAGTCACGACCTACGGTTACGAGCAGCTGAGCCTCGCAGGCCAAGCCTGGGTTTTTAAGGTTGCAGCCTACAGTTCAAACGTGCAGGTGCGAAAAAGAAAGAAAAAAAACAAAGCTATGCTAGGGTAAAAATAAGAAACGGATGGGACAAGCTTCCCCTCACGAAGTGATTCCATAACAAAATGAAATTAATGTATTCATGAATACACACAATTGTTTACATAGGGGGCTCCCTCATGAACTTATCCCTTACACATATTGACTCTTTTTACTTTACATTCTACTATGCCCACTCGGCGGCATCGGCTAACGGCGCGACCGACGAAGATAAGGGTTGCTTGCTCTCAGGCAGGACAACGTTTGGCTCGGTTGGAGGTAGGACGACATTCGCTTCTGACTCCGGCTCCACTCCATCCGTAGGCTGGACGACATCTTCTGGATGCACGCCATCAGCCACGCTCGCACAACGAGCATCCATCTCCCACTGTGCAGAGACTTGCTCGGCCACCATCTATGCGCATGGCAACAAGCTCTCCCTGAGCGCATGGATGGTGTCCGCGCCCAGCCGTCAGTGTACCCACTGCATATGGTGGCAAAGTCCAGGTTTGGGTGGTGCGTCACCACCAAAGTTAGCACCAACGATGTCCCGTAGAACATCCTATCGGTGATAAGTGCCCAAACTTCGTCTGGGACCTCAGCCAGTTGAATGGCGAGCATGCTGGTACTCGGCGCCGACCCGAACACCTCCGAGACGATGACCTAGGCGACATTGCGGATCTGGTCAAGCTCCCCCTCGAGAGCACGTTGCTCTTCAAGGGACTTGGCCAGTACCTCTGTGCTCCAACCAATCGTCGCATTGGTTGTCTCCAAGTCTTGCTCCAAAGAACCGGTTCTTCCGCCTACTTCTAGAAAAAGCACGACAAGTTTAGAAGCAAGGGAAGGAAAAAACTAAAGCATCCACCAAAAGTGGAAAAGGTACACACCGAGGTGGGTGCTCTCGAGGATGGAGAGTCATTCCTCCCGTAGAGTCACCTGCTCACGTAGTCGAGCGTTCGACTCCTCCGTCCCAAGCACCTGCCCCTGGAGCGCGAGCACTTCCTAGTCGACCTCCGACTAGGCCTTCCGCTTTGACTCTAGAGCCTTTAGGGACTTCTAGAGCGCTACCTCAGCCTCCACCAGGGATTTCTCGAGTGCCGCCTTGGTCTCCGCCTGGTGGACCTTCGCCACGTCGAGTCCCCACTCGGCGGCAGTTCCACCGCCCGCGCTTCCATCGCCTCGGCCACCCGGTCTTGGGCCTCACGGCAGGCAAACTCCAACTAGCGCTCGAGCTCAGTGACCCACTGTGACATCGCGGCTTCCCATTCCATCCAACCATGTTCCTCCCGGAGGAAACAGGACTTGCGGCTCGACATCCTCCAAACCCTGCAAAGCGAGAAGCAAGCATGCGGAGACAATCGATGCAAGACCAAGGAGTAAAGGACAAACGTAGAAAACTTACCTCTATGATGCAGGGCAGATCAACCATAACCGCTTGATGGACGAGCTTGACGCGTTCCAAGGCCTCCTTGTGGCAGAACCTCCTAAATTATAGGGCCCACATGCATCTGTCATTGTCCAATGACTTCTGACGACTATGCACATGTTCCTGGTAACTTAAGAAGCCTATCGGGTGTCCTCGAGAACCCTGAATCATCCATGATTTTTCCGAGCAGGATCCATTATAGAGTCATTGTAGTATTACAACAGTTTATTCATTAATATACATCAGAGTGAAATAGCGGAAGTCTTACAATAACTTAGATTACAAAACAGTTGTTTCAAACCTTACAAACTAAGTATGATTATTATTACAAACCATAGTAGTGGAGTAGCCTTAGTAACAAAAAACAAAACACGCAATTAAAGTACCCTGCCCAAGGGCCACACATTTACTTATCATCATCGATCTGAACAAGCATCATGCAGCACAGTCCAAAGCCAACCTGCTCATGAGGCTTACCTGCAACAAGGGTTAACAAACCCTGAGTACAAAAGTACTCAACAAGACTTAACCAAAGTAAAAATATAGAAGACTCAGGAAGGCAGGCTCAGGGATTCAATGTAAAGCTTTAGCAAGCAACAAAGTTCTTTTGCATAAAAGCCCTTTAAAAGATTCTTTCTTTCAACATTTAATCCTCATCAAGATCATATATGAATCTGCCATGATCCGTATTGAGATCATGAACTTCATATCAAACTCTTTCTCAAATCTTACTCAAGTTCCATTTGTTAACTACGATGATGAACAGTGAGTTGAGTCTCCATAACCGAGGAGCAACGACGATTCGAACCGATTATAACCTAGCTGGGGATTCCCAACCACACGACATATGTAGGTCCCCGACACAGGTCCTCTAAAACAAGAACGGGTCCGCGCCACCTGAGAGCACAGTACTCCACCATTCCAGCCCATTGCCACATGGGTACACGCTACTTCCGCCATCTCTCCACTCCCAGTACACGCTTACCGGAGTATGTGTCCAGTACTACAAAGCCTCACCTCATGCAATTCAACAACGGACGGTTCTTAATCGACACAGGCGGAAAGAACCCTCTCACAAGACATCCATGTCTTGTGGCTCTCATACACCGAGTCCACCCGGTCCAAATTTATTACTCCACAAGATTATATCTCATGATAACACAAATAACCAGTTGTATCCAAAAACAAATTTGTATCTCACAGGTGACAGATAATCACCCAACTTTTATTGGTCTAAGCATGGCTAAGCATAATCAGGCATTCTCGAATTAAAACTGGTAACAAGGTTGATATGGAAGAACAATGTTGGTAATGCACCAATTAGGTTTCCACTCAACTCCTAATCACTTAATGCAGTATTTAAAAACAAAAGCGATATAAATTTGTAAAACACAAGGTAGGTTTAAATGCATCCAGGGCTTGCCTTGATTGTCAGAAAAGTCAGGTTCCGGAGATGCTCCACAGATATCAAACCCGACCTCAATAGTTGGATTAACTTCCTCAACAACTTGGTTGACTACCACGTTCTCACTTTCGTTCACTACACGAAGTAACAATGCCATGTTTAATATGATGCGAGGTATAAAACATGATGCTTGACGATGGATGTAAAAGTTAGTAACTTGAATATAACTTTCCTTCGCGGCATAGTTACAAGCCAAAAACTAACTAAACCTTTTTCACAAACTCAAACACTTACTTTAAGTACCAAGGATCATTTTATGCCAATGCCCAAGGTCATCACTCAATCCCAAATTCAAACAAAACCTAAATCATTAAGGTTTACTATTTGTCTTTATTAAAAATTAATTCAAAATTATGAAATAAATCAACTTTCTCCAATTGAGTTCCAAGTTTTTTTGAAGACTCATCATATGATAAATAAGTGGAAAAACAATTTTCATAATTTTTGGATAATTATTTAAGCCTAGAAAAATCATGGAAACCCATTTATTAATTAATTTGAGCAATTTTTATCACATTAAAAAAGTACTAAAAAGTAACATTTAATATTTTTCCTAAATATTTTACATCTCAGACAGGTCACATAAAAATTTTCATAATTTTTGGAGCTCTATTTATTTCTACACAAAATAAACAAATCATAGCACTATTTAATCAATTCTGCAAAATAGAAAAAATCCTTTTCAAAGAAACGGCCACTGACAGGGTGACCCCACTGTCAGCCCGCGCTGACCACGGTGGCGGGACCCTCTAACTGATGGTTTCTCGCCGATGGTGAGGTCTCCGGCCACGACCGAGGCACTACCATGTTCCCCACCTCACATCGTGTCGGTTGGTGGTACTAGCTGAACTACAAACGGCTTGGTCCGAGCTCGACGCCGGCCATGGCAGCCACGACGGTGTGGCTGCGTTATGCCGGCGAAGTAACACCTTCAGCGATTAAACTAAAGGCTCGGGTAGACTCAGTAGCTAACCCCAAACTCGCTCGAGATGAAGAACCGGAGGAGCAACAGAAAAGCTTGTCGACGACCAAGGCAGATACGGGGGCGTTCCAGCGTCGACGGCGACTCTCCGGTGTCTGCAGTGGATGAACGGATCAACCAACATGACACAGAGCATCACGGCAACACGGAGAAGCTAGAGCTATGCTTAGCAAGGGCAGAGACGCACCATAGAGTGCTGGCCACGGAGAGGCGAGCTCGACGGCGATGCTGTCGAAGAAGAAAGACGGCGCGCAGCATATCTCGGCAAAATCAGGCGCCTAGGACTGGTCGGCTGGGTTTCCAAGGAGCAGGTGGAGTGGTGACATGCTCAATTGAGGTAGAGAAAGGTCTACGGCGACAGCACGAGCTCAACGGAGCAGGGCGGCGCTAACGGGAAAAACAGAGGAAGGAACGGATGAAGACGACGACGGCGTCCTGGCTTTATAGCGCGGCTAAGAAGCACGGAGACGACACGCAGCAGCCTCCCCATGCCAGCACAAAACCAGAGGTGGCCACGAGCGTGCCTGGAAGACGGTGGAAGATCACCGACGGTGAGGTGTCTGCCTGCTTGCACTGTTCCAACTATTTACCGAATTGCCACTCGCCTAATATCTCAAATTACTCTCAAATTTGTATGGTAACTCAAAAATCTCCAAAAATAAAAGTTGCTCCAAATTCAAAGTTCTACAACTTTTCTTTAATAACCATACTCTAATTCGGTCTACATTTTAAAATGCAAGTTTAAAATCAAAAGGGGACACTTTAAGAATCTATCCCTTTTCAAATTACTTCAAATTTTATATAACAACTTTGAAAACACTAAAAACCAATTTTGTACACATTGACAAGCTCTACACTTTCACTTTTAGGCTCAACCCCAAAATGTGCTTAGATTTTGAATTAGGTTTTCCAGGGTAGAATTAAATACTGGAAATTAGGGTTTTAGAAATCCAATTCAATACAAAGGTTTTGAACTCGATTCATCCATACAAGTCAACACATATAAACATAAAAATAAACTTGTTTTAGTGAATGCATATCAAAGTTTTCACTAACACAAAAATGATGTGCAATGCATATGATGACATGGCATATTTTAGGGTTTAAAACACTAGAGGTGTTACACTCCTCGAGCCTCGCCTTGGTTTGGGTGAGATCGGACTCCATCGCGAGTCCTCTCCCCCTAAGTAAGTCCTAGAGCTGCACCTCCTCCTCATCCTGAAGGATGAACCGAGCCTTCCTCAGGTCACCAGGGTAGGGCCACACCAACTCATGGGTCCCCCCCAACCCGCTAGAAGGCCCAGCCGACGACCGGACCACCACCAGCTCCTGCGATGGTGGGATGGTAGGCGGCTCCACCCTGGTGCCTACCTCACTGGGGTAGGGGATCTCCACCTCCTCGACCCTGTGGCCCACTGGTAGATGCTCTACCTCTAGCCTGGCCGTGTCACCTCCCGACGCCTCTAGCTCCGACCAGGAGGGCGAGCCATGCGTCACTCCACCGGGCAAGGCAGGGAGCCCAGTCTCCCCCTCTCTTTCGCCATAGCCGGTGTAGGAGGGATCGTAAGGGTCAACTCCGACCCAGCCTCCACCATCGCCACCGAGATCGTCGCCATCACCTCCGCTGCCGCCAAGCCTACGACCGGTCAGGAGGGTGCAACCCCCTGAGGGGAAGGTCGCACCGCCGCCACCCTGCTCTCCCCGTCGCTCGTCGTGACTCAGTGCAGGCTGGGTCTCCACTCCTCCTGCATGGGAGGTGGAGCGATGCTCAATCCCGTTAGTAACTAGCCGTTGTCAAAAAGTACAGGTCAGTCACGCTCAAAAAACTCAAACTATGAGATCGAAAAGAAACAAAGAATGCATACCTGGACGTGAGTGGTAGGGCTCTAATACCCCAACCCATTGGCAATGAGCCCGCCGAACGAGGATCATTCACAGGTCGTGACCCACGCCCCCTCACTTCAATCAGAGCGTGGGGGAGTCGACCCGGCCAGTTCCTGATCGGCCCACGAGTCACCGCGACCGCTGTGGGGGAATAGACCCCCTATACCCTCATGGGTATACATGGGCTTCACCACTGGAGGTGGCCCGGTCCGCAAGATGAAGCGTGCGGAGCACGACGCTATATTGTAATTGTACCAAATTGCATACTTTACTTGTAACCTTGTCCCTTCAGAATATATAAGGAGGGGCAAGGGTCCCCTAACGGACAAGATGATACAGATCATATAGATCTTACCTCAATCAATACAGAATAATGAGACACAGGACGTAGGTATTACGCCAACACGGCGGCCGAACCTGTATAAATCTTGTGTCTTGTGCCCTCTGTAACCATCTGGTTCCTGATTACACACACCAACTACCGACAATCTACCATCCTGGGCATACCCCTAGATGGACTGCCGACCATATTTCGTCGACAGTGGCGCGCCAGGTAGGGGTCTTCTTTTAGGGGTTGTGTGTCCTGATCTTCCAACGAATCAGATGGCGATTTTCTTCATCAACATCATCCATAGCGACCTGGCTTTTGACGACATTGACGCTCGTGCCGGCCCTCATCGTCGACTGCTCATCGTGGTCCCACGCCTTGTCAGCGCATCGACAGCTTGCTGCAGGCCCCATTTGCCAACACTATTCATGGCTCTATAATCCGATCTACAGAACTGTAAAGGCCATGAAGATTTGCATGTATTCATGCATGATGGAAAGATGCGGCCCAACAGATCCAAGTTCGATTGGCAAGCACCAACCGAGAAAGCTGTCGTTGGGAATTTCACTGAGAAGCAAAAAGGACGGGCTTGAGACGTCAACAGCTCAGACACGTGCAAGACACAGCACAAGCACGGGACTCCTACTCCAGCATCAAGACTACACGGATCCACTATTTGTATGTGTATACATCTTCCACGACGACTGGATCGGCGTAAATATGCATGCACATACGGATCAACCACATGCACGCACTCACCGTCGGAGGGGCCAGCCGTCGAGTTGCATGATGCTGTACAAGCTAACTGAAGCGTGCAAGGAGGATCTCGGACTGCTCCGACCACGTCCATCCGAGCTGCGTTCATCTACTCCGACCACGGACCACATCGACCACGGACCACGTCGACCACATCTCGAGTGGCTCCGCCGAGCTCCGACCACATCGACCATGGACCATGTCGACCACGTCTCGAGCGGCTCCACCGAGCTCCGACCACCTCGACCACTAGACCACGTCGCAATGATGATCGCCACGAAGAACAGCGCTATGACAACCGCGACCACCGTCACAACAGGCCGAAAAGTACGAGGATCGAACAACTTTATCGGCATCGACCAGATTTCTATCCAAAGATAAGTACACTTCTAATATTTATATTTAATATAATTTTCATTATGATGTTTCTCCACAACATTCTCATCATGATTATTCTTCAAATAACATTTGTCCGTGTATACCATCTTAAATATAACATACAGCTATACTTAATGCAAATCCTCGACCAGTCATGCTGACGCTCGATGTCTCCAAGTATGGCCCTGTCTTCGGCTCCTCCCTACACGTGCATGAGCGTCTACCCTCTGCGTTATGGGTGGTCGGCAGTGGCTCCTCAGCGACGCTTTATTCTTCCTACACGTGCACGGGCTCCGCGCCCCGCGTTATGGTTAACAGGCTAGCTAGGGCTGGAGGCTCAGCTGGATACTAACTGGTCGGGCAGTTTATATTAAGTATAAACACAAACTTCACATTAACACTGATGTTTACAAAGCACCAACTGCTTTATCACATCATGCTCATTTGCAAATGACTGCTGAGCGTCATACGCTATTTCTTCACCGCTAATTTTTTCTCCATAATTTATTATTTTGTACATCATGTACTACCATTCTACATATTTATATTGCAGGAATTTTGAGCTACGCATGGGGACTTCATCGCTCGCTCCTCGACCTATGCTCGGAGACTGCCCGATCACTCTCTGACTACAGCTCGGGGACTTCGTCGCTCGCTCCTTGACTTGTGCTTGGGACTGCCTCGACCACTCTCTGACCACAGCTCGGGGACTTCGTCGCTCACTCCTCGACCTATGCTCGGGGACTGCCTCGACCACTCTCTGACCACAGCTCGGGGACTTCATCGCTTGCTCCTCGACCTGTGCTCGGGGACTGCCTCGACCACTCTCCGACCACAGCTCGGGGACTTCGCGTCTCGACTACATGCGATTGGCGACTTGCATACAATTGGGATATTTTTTCTCCTTTAGACCTTGCTACAAGGCTCATACCTCGCCTTCTAGCAAGCTCGGGGACCACATCGGTACAATGCACCTGTCGGTGCATCTCGTATCGCCTGTACGATGATTGGATTCTCAACTTAACTGGGAATTCTTTTTAGACCCTGGCACCACGTGCCTACGTCACCTACTACCAGGCTCGGGGACTAAGTGGACACACTTCACCTTACGGCGAATGTGCTCGATCTGATGGATCAAACGCCTCCGATTCTACAAGGACGGTGGTGTCTCTTCTCGACTCAGAGTCAAAGTGGGCACACTTCGGAGGAAATATTTTTCAAATTTTATCTTGAGCCCCTTACATCCTTCTGGCAAGCTCAAAACGGCGCTACTCGAAGGATACAAGGCGCTCGGGGACTAGCTATGGGAGAATAGACCCCCTATACCCTCATGGGTATACATGGGCTGCACCACCAGAGGTGGTCCAGTCCGCAAGATGAAGCGTGTGGAGCACGACGCTATATTGTAATTATACCAAATTGGATACTTTACTTGTAACCTTGTCCCTTCGAAATATATAAGGAGGGGCAAGGGTCCCCTAACGGACAAGATGATACAGATCATACAGATCTTACCTCAATCAATACAGAATAATGAGACACGGGACGTAGGTATTACGCCAACACGGTGGCCGAACCTGTATAAATCTTGTGTCTTGTGCCCTCTGTAACCATCTGGTTCCTGATTACACACACCGTCTACCGACAATCTACCATCATGGGCATACCCCTAGATGGACTGCCGACCATATTTCGTCGACAACCGCCGGCTCCTGGCGCGCCCACCGGACCAGCTGGCGGGGCGTCCCCCCATTGAGGATCATGTTCTAGCACCGACCCCGAAGATGTGGGGGTGTGAGCCTGCTCCTCCGACCGGCCGGCCACGCCTAGAGCAACGAGGGCAAAGCCAGTGATGCCCCCGAAGGCTGCGGCAACCGCGTCTGCTTCGCCTCTCTCTCAACGGTGGCGTCCGAGCTCGCGGCATGCTTCCTTGGCGGGGAACATCACTGCGCCTCTCCGCATCCCACCCACCGCCTGCATACGTGGCCGTAGGCTCATGATGCTCCACCGAGGTCACGACGACATCCTAGCCTCCTCCATCCTCGGAAGAGCTCATGTCGCCACCCATCTCTGTGGGTTCCTCCGCCTCCACATCGCTCTGATTCTCGCCGGCCCGCACCTGTCGGGCGATCTCCATCTCCTTCTCGTGCCTCCTCTGAGCCTTCTCAGCTCTCTTCTTCTTCACGACCGCCGCCTCCTTTAGGGTAGCTTGCCGAGCCACGCCCTGCAGCCCCTTCAAAAGATGCGGCCGAGATTTATAACCGGCAAATCCCTGCGAAGTGGATGACTTGAAGTCAAATTATAGGAGAGCAAAATCGAAAGGGACATATAATAAGGAGAGGAGAACGTACCAGAGTTGATAACTTCACAGCATGAAGGGGTCTGGGCTTTCCGTCGAGGGTCTCTTGGGCCCTCAGTTGCAACACCCGGTCGAGCCAACTCCAGACCTCGTCCTTCACCAACTCCTCCAGCGATGCGTGGTTGGGATCTGTTGGGCCCAAGTAGTTCCACATCAGCCGCCTCCTCTCCACCAGCGGGGCGACCTGATGGTGGAAGAAGGTGTGGAACTCCCACAACCTATCAAGGCCATGCTACACCAACTTCTAGAGCTCCGCCTCGATGATCCCTAGCTTGTTTTACCAGCTAGAATGGTCCCACGACAAGCTTTCCCACCTCTCTGGCCTTCTACAGGTGAATGGTGGGAATGGCGCCTCCGCCGGGTTCCTGATGTAGAACCACTCCCCAAGCCACCCCCGATTGGAGTCGCAGAGGGTGTACACGGGGTAGGAGCCCGACGAGCTCGTCTTCTTCTGTAGGGCGAAGTCCCCAACTAGCATGGTCCTGGATGGCTTCCCCTACGATAAGGCTCACCCGGTGAAGATCCGCCGGAAGAAGTCCACATGTGGCTCCATCCCGAGGAAGGCCTCACAGACAGTGATGAAGCCGACGACATGCAGCACCCCAGTCGTATTGAGGTGCTGCAGCTCTAGGCCCCACTCATTGAGGAGCCCACGTAGGAACCAGTGCAGAGGATATCCTAGCCCACGCTCATGGAAGGTGAGGAAGGAGACAACCTCGCCTGCCCGAGGTCACAGAAGTGACTCCCCCAGAGCCCTCCATTGCGCTACCTCCTTTGGCGGAAGCAGCCCCTTCTCGGTGATGGCGACCAGCATCATCTCGTCCACATTGGATGGCCTCTAGCTCGACATCGCGCTCCGTATTCATGAATGGATCTGTGAGTTCTCCTCTCCCTCGCTTTACCCTTTCTCACTTAGCAACCATCGTGACACATGAATGCACTTGGCAAGAAGGAAGAAGGAGGAGAGGCAGCAGTTGAAGAATAGGCGAAGGAATAGGATGAAAACCCTCTCCCTTCCCCTATTTAAGGAGAAGACGCAGCAGTTAGAGAAAGGTTAAGGATTTAGGTGAAAAACCCTCTCCCTTCCCCTATTCAATGCAGATGGGAATGCGGTGGGACGTGTCTTGACTGATGGGATACGCCCTGCCCGACGAGACAGCGCCTGGTTAGACGGGATGTGGCCCAGGCACGGCCCACCACTACCACGCGCTGGGCATGGGAAACAAGGCGCAACCGCACGTAGGTGGCCCTCCACCTTCCCAGGCAAGACTTGGAAGGGCCCAACAATGGGATCTCTGTCGAGGAGAGACCAACGGGCTTCCTGAGTCAATCGGACGGCTCAGGCAAATGCCGAGAGACAGGTAAGGAGCAGAGGGACGCCCCATGTGGGCCATGCCGACTCCATCATGAATGACGAACATGGATCCCATTCGGACATATCCAATAAAAACTCCTCAAGCCTGTCACTCGAGTCATCAAGATAACGCTACCAATCCCTCTTACTTTATTTTTCTGATACATGATCATTCATTTATCCATTCTCATACACACATTCACACATTCATTCATACAGTCATTCATTCATCCCATACATCCGGAGCATCGCATATGCAATTAATGCATCACAACGCTCCGTGTTGCGTCACGAAGCGGTAGTTGCCTCATTCAACATGAGCAACAACCGACCGGGGTTTGAAGGCTAGCCCGCGAAGGGCTCGAGGCCACCTCGTGTCAAATAAAGCTAGGGGAGAAAACACAGATGAGCCCCAGCGGCCCTCGCCCAATCTGCTCAAAAGCAGACAGGGTCATCTCAACCTTCTCGTTCGAACCTAACCTCAAGCCATGCCCATAGAATCTCCATCGAGGAGAGGCCAGCGGGCCACCTGAGTCGGTCTTTGGAACAACCCGAGCATCTGTCGGGACGAGGGTTAAGGAGCAGTGGAATGCCACATGAGGGCTATGCCGACCCCATCACGAACGATGGACCCAGATTCCACTCGAACATACCCATTAGCGAGCTCACCGAGCGCGTCGCTCGAGCCATCGAGGCAAGCGACGTTAGCTCAGCCCCTCTAGTTGCGGAAACCACGGATGGGGTAACACACGGAACTAGACCCACCCCTACCAAGCCAAATGGGGCTCTGGCACTTTGGCCGCCCGACACCGACTCGGAAAATCAACCAACCGCGCAGGTCGTAGGCGGGCCAAACATGGGCAAACACCCCAAACGATAGTTTGTGGCCCTAGGAAAGAGTACCAAGATGCTCAGCCTCCAACCGACTCACCAGTCAAACGCAGGCTCAGGGGCTACACCCACCGGGTGCGCTCGCGCGCACCCGTTGTCAAAACAAAAAAGTCCCCAGCTGGCAAAAAAAAAAAAACTCCTAGACGATTCTACCCAAATCGTCCGGGGGCTCGGAGGCTACACCCACGGGTGCGCTCGCACGCACCCGCTGTCAAAACGAAAAATTCCCCATGCGATTCTACCAGAATCGCCCGGGGGCACGGGGGCTCCTGTTGGGTTCATAAACCTAGGGTCCCTAATGGACCTGCTTCCCAGTAAAAGCTCGGCCCAGCAGACAACGTTGTGAATGATGTGCAACTTCTGAGCCGGCCCAAATACCTAACAACAGGCCGAAAGGGCGATCCAGTCTCCGACCGGAAGGACTGGCCAAAGGAGGGACAATGCTCGCATCCGACTCCAACCCGCCTCTCTGACCAGAAGGCCTGGCCAAGGAGGGACGATGCTCGCTTCTGACTCTAGCTCGCCTCTCCGGCTGGAAAGCCTAGCTAAGGAGAGGACAACGTTCGTTTCCGATTCCAACCCGCTTCTCTGACCGGAAAGCCTGGCTAAGGAGAGGATGACACTCGCTTCCAACTCCGACCTGCTTCTCCGACCGGGAGTACACCGAACTTCTGCTTACAGCTCTTCTTCGACCGGCACGGTCGCAACCAACTGGGAAACAATCGAACGGGGACGCCTACTCAGTAAGGACCCGGGAAATCAGGCGGAGCAGATAAGGCAAGGCTCTCAAGTCAACTGCAATACCGAGGATCGTACCCTGCACACCTACAGGACAGTATTGTCAGGTCATGTCAGAAGGGTGCTCTGCAACCTTCCAGACATGACAGAACAGAAACAGTGTTATGGGCGCTGACTTTTGTCCTACAGTATGGTAGGCGCCGACATTGGTCATACCAGAAGAACACGATGGTTCCTACCACATGTATCTGGGCGTCAACAGTATTATGGGCGTCGATAAACCACCTTGTACCCGATGGCGTGGACAACAAGACTAGGTAGCACACACACACTCTCTCTCTCTCTCTTGTAAAGCCGTCCCCTTCATCTATAAAAGGGGATGCGCTCTCTCCAAAAGGAAGACGATTCACAAAGACGATTTAGACGATTGATCCTGATTCTCTCTGCTTGGCTCTAGAACTCTAAAGCCAGACACAACATACGTTCGAACACTTAGCGCACGTTGGAGCTCCCGTCACTCTTGGCCCTTCGGTCCGGAGTCAGACCGGACCTCTGATACCCCCATCTTACTCCCACTCGTTTGTAACCCCACAGCAAACTTCGAACAGTTGGGCTCAGCAATAAAGTCTCTAACCGACTCAGACTGGACGTAGGGCACGTTGCCTGAACCAGTATAAACCCTGTGTCATTGAGTGCTAGGCCACATCCGATCGCAACGTACAACAAAACGATAAATATTTACTAGTTGGTCACTTTTCGCACCGACAGAAAGTCTTTTATTCGGACCCAGATCGACTGTAATAGTTCCTACAATCTTTCCAAACTAAAAAACACTATGCATCCAACTCTTGAACTTGCTGGTGATTCAGTCCTAGGCTGTAATATTTACTTGCTTGATAAATTGTTTGTTTTGGTTAATTACAGGTGGTAACTAGCTGACAAACAAAAAAAAATGTTAGTTTCTTCTACATATGTTTATTTTTGCAAAGCTCCTTTAATTATGGACTTTATTAGGCCCTGTTCGGCTAGCTAATTTTTCAGTTGATGCTGATTTGTTGTGAGAGAAAAATATTATTCTATAATTGAAAAGTAGTGTTCATAAGTTCAAGTGAACGGACCAGTTGTTTCCAATTGACGGTTTCAAAAGAAAAATGTGAAATAAGTGGATGCTTTCCAGTTATAGCATGTATGTTTTACGCAATCCCAGTACTCTTATCCCCTTGATTCATCTACACATAACTTTTATTTTAGAGAGAGAATTTTTCCAGTGCATCATATAGCTCCATCTTCAAGCGATGCTTCATAAACATAGTCAACACAATGGTGCTGCATGCTGGCAGCAGGCATGGGCTTGCGGCAGACTGACACTAGACCTAGACTCTCGGCACTTTGGCACCATGGAATGGCAGCCGGCTAAGAGGTGGCGGTGGGGGCTAAAGCGATGGAGATGTCTCAGCTCTGCGCCATAACTGTGCTGGTGCAGAGAAGCGCCATTTGATGCTTATGTTTGATTATTTGAAATTAGCATAACTGTGAGAGTTATACAATTTCGTAGTGATATATTCAAACAATGTATGGAAATATTGAATAAAAAGTCAACAAATTATTTAATTGTATTACGATGATATATATTCAAATAATATATGGATAATGTTTATGAATAGATTCGATTCATATTCACTATATCAAAAAGTTTTCATAGCACGTGCGTGTCGCACATGTCTACTAGTAATATTAAATAAGTACTTAATTATACTTTCATACTATATTTTACTTGGTGTCATAAATATTTATGTATATATTTTATCAAGCTTTAGATATATGAACAAAAAATGTGTCTAAAATTGCGGACCCGTTTGAATCCCATGCGATTATGAGAATCCGGAATAAAAAATCCCATAATCCTAGTATGTCACCTAAGCGGTCTAGATTCTAAAGTGATTTTAACTCATACTCCCTCCGTACCAAAAATAACCGCCGTTCTCGCTTCCCGATAAATAACTTTGATTAATTATATATAAAAAGATATTAATATTTATGGTACACAATTAATATCATTAGATAGACTGTTGAATCATTTTTCATAATAAATTTATTTAGAGATACAAATGTTGCATGTGTTTTCTACAAATCTAGTTAAACTTATGGCATGGAAACCCAAAGCGACAGTTAATTTGGGACGGAGGGAGTAGATTTTTAGAATTTTATAATCGAATAAAGCTATTATGATTATTTTTATCTGGATTCTCAAAATCTAGTGGGATTCAAACGATACATTATTTCTTAGCTAGACGTTAGGTTGCCGTCGTCCTTCCCAAACTTTATTGTTGATGGCCAAGTGGGGCACAACGTGGCGGTCACGAGTTACTCTGGATTGTGGGCACGCTTAGGTTCTGGTCTTAGGGCCTATTTGGATTCTCTGAGATTCTAGAATCTAGCTTATAGAATATAGGGCTCCGGACAGCCGTAGCTTCTAGCTAACTTCTGGAATCTACAGACCCAGAATCCGTAATCTGGTAAGCTCAGGGAACCCAACTTCTTGCAGCTTCTAGACATCAAAAGACCCATTATGCCCCTCTTTCTTCCATAGTAGCAGCATAAAAAATAAAAGAGTAAGGACATTTTGGTAATTTTACTCTGAAAAGTTGTCTATCTTAGCTTATGCAATCTATCAGTCCAAACCACCTCCAACTTATTAGCTTTATAATCTAGCTTGTAAGTAGTAACAGTCTAGCTTTTAGAAGTCATTGGCCAATTGCACAAGACGTTCCTCCGCTCCAATTGCAGGAGCGTGCGCAGTAGGACGATTCTAGAGCATTGGCCAGATCTCTGAAACGGGGCTCATCTGGAATTGAAGGTGCATCTTTTTTTGAGAGGGAAATCGAAGGAGCAAGTGGAACAAGTGGCACCAATTGACAAAAATAGCACAGGATGCTGCGCACCAATTTGGGACGCCTGCGCAGCAGGACGATTCTCTGTTAGTGCTAATGTGTTCAGCAATGGTACGTGATTAATGCTGACCGCCCAAGCAACGACGATTGTTTTTTTTTCGCAAATGAAGGGCAGTTGTTGTGGCGTGACCGTACATGGGGTAGTGCAGTGAAATCCTTTCACTTTGGTCCCAAACTAGATGCATATCATGCATTTTGAAGAATCAAAATACTTTTAGTTCGACCGAGTGTATAACAAAAAGAATATTAATATCTATGATGCACAATAAGGATGAACGTAAATTCTATAATAAACTTATTTGGAAATACATAAGTTAATACTACCTTTATCTCCTAATAAATCAATTCATAAAATCGCTTAAATTTAAACTATCTTAAGTTTAACCAATTTTATAGGAAGAGAAACATTCTCTTTAACATCAAATAAGTATATTTTGAAAATATATTTTATGATGTATCTAGTGATACTAATTTGGTGTAATAAATATTAGTGTTCTTTCCATACATTTGGTTAAACTTAAATAGATTGACTTAGGACAACTAGAACTTTATTTAATTTGGGACGGAGAGAATACTATTTTCTATAAAAATTAGTTAAAATTAAAATCATTTGACTCTTGACAAACGAAATGTCTAATTATTTTGGAACAGGTACAATAAGATTAGCTCGCCGTCGCAGTCGTCCTTTACAAAGCTTGTCACGGATGGCCAAGTGGACTGGAAAGTGGGTGTCAAAACACAAGTTGCACTGGATTTTTTTTTTTTGGACAAACAACTAGTTGCACTGGATGGTTGGCAGGGCACCAGTGCCTGAAAAGTGACGCGGAATGGACCTTAGCACTAGCAGGTACTCGGTAGCAGCCATGTTCCCAATGATATGGGTAAGTAACAGGGACGAGGATATGGTATTATACTAAGTTTAGAAAAATGTTTTATACTACAGGAACATAATTATTCTCAGAACATGAAACCAAATTATTGCAATACATGTTCCTGTAATGGAAAACATGGTCATGCTGGGGTTGTTTGGTTCTACCTCCTGAAGTTGAATCTCTGTCACATAGAATGTTTGGTTACTAATTATGAGTATTAAACATAGCTAAATTACAAAACTAATTGCACAGATGGAGGCTAATTTATGAGATGAATCTATTAAGCCTAATTAGTCCATGATTTGATAATGTGGTGCTATAGTAAACGTGTGCTAATGATAGATTAATTAGGCTTAATAGATTCGTCTCACGAATTAGCCTTCATCTGTGTAATTAGTTTTATAATTAGCTCATTGTTGGTATTTCTTAACGTCTACATAAGTTAATCCATAAGTGTACGGAATTATCATTGTAGCTTTCACCCGGAAGTATTCAAGGTATTGTATTTCCATAAGGAACGGAGGTACTTCTTCTAGCTACTTCGTCCAAGGACAACACAAGGGTAAAGTTGGAAAGGGTAGAGACGGATTCCTATGGCTTTTGGGTCTATGAGAAGATAAACTCTACTTTCACTTGCTTACTTCGAGCACCGGGTAGCACCTGGTCTGCCAAGTGAGCTTGGCCTCCAGCTCTACGCCGTACCCAAACGTGGAGGATTACGAGGGACGGACAGGGTTGTCACTATCTGCCGCCTAACCCTCAACCATGGAGTACGAGGCAAACGAAGGTAACCTCTAGTCTAGACACCAGGTCTATGCTATTGATCACTACTCTAGCATGCGCAGCGTTATCCGTCTTTATCAGGGCTCTCTACTAGAGTATCCGCCACGGAGACGAACGATGAACCCGTAAACAAGTAAGAGCAAAACTTAACTAACCAAAGACTTTATACCAACATAATCACAAACACTCACTTCGCGGAAAGCTCTATTAAGTCTATTGGATCTCTAGTAAACCTAGAGGGGGTGAATAGGCCTATTTAAACAAAACTCGAGCAAATGTCAAATTCCACACGCGGCACTGCTGCTCTTAACTCACGGCACAACCTGGCTGCAGCACCACCGGGTCAGAATAGCGGCACTGCCGCATCTGTAGACAACTTTAAGTCCCAGTTCAATGAATGGAAACTTAGATCGGAGAAATTACTGACCTTCCTACAATATAATAGGTCACAGATAGACAACAACAAGTTGTAGGAGAAGCACATACAAGTAGATCGACACCAAACCCTAGAATTCACCTTAACAACAATATGAAATGCACGTGAAGTAAATCAAGCACAAGGTGACACAAGTATTTATCCCATGGTTTAGCTCGCCACCAAGGCTTGCCTAAGTCCATGTTGTTGAGGCTAGCCACTAAGGCTTAGGGCTTTGCAACCCTTCCTCGTTCACAAGTCAAGAGACTTAACTCTTGAGATGTGAGGTGAGTTTACTAGCTGCAAGAGGTGGTTACAAACCTCCCGGGGCTGCCATACAAGTTGGCAAGCTCCACGGGCGATGCTCTAGCTGGCTAGGAGCCAAGCTCCAAGAGTAACAAACACAACCACCAGCTAAAATGTGAACCAAGTGCTCTTAGGGTTTGGAAACAAGTGCATCTGATCTCTAATCGAGTTTGGGACCTTTTTCTCTCAAGTATTGATGGCAATATCATAAGGGGAAGCTTGAGAGCTTGAGGGCACCAATGGAGGAGAGAGAGAATGAACACAGAAAGTTCTGGCGTTGATCTAAAAGAGCAAAGGAAGAAGAGAGCCGTTGTGAGGGAGAAGGAGAGATATAAATACCTCCCCAACCCCCAATGGTCAGATAAGTCATGGCAGTCCCACGGCTCATCTGCTGTAGTGCCGCATAGCGGCAGAGCCTCTCTCCAGGTGCGGCACTACCGCACCAAGCCAGATAGCAAAGGATGAAAGAATATTGAGCAGGCTGTCTTGGCCTGATTTGAGGATGCATTTGTGTAAGATTAGGCACTTGGTTGCACATGTTAGCTTGAGAATTGTGTCCCCTTTATAGTACGGGTTTTTCTATACTCAAACTCAAAATATAAAATAAAATAAACCTCCTTTGAGCTCGATGCCATCATCTTTTGTAATTGGGGGCTCCTCCATTATGTATAACATCCTCATTTATGAATCTCCTACTTATCATCTCGGTAAATCTCATTAGTCCTCTAATTATGTGGTCATTATCACTAAAACCCACAATTAGGGCTTGATCGCACTTTCAATCTCCCCCTTTTGGTGATTGATGACAATCTAATTAGACCTTACAAAAGATATGAAATATAACTGAGATTTTTCAAGCCATGGGTGTAGAGGCTCCCCCTAAATATGTGAGTCGAGAATTGAATTCTCATTTTGGCATTAGAGGCTAAAATTCACACTTTAGTCAATTGTGATGGGTCTCCCCCTACATCCATGCTCCTATGGGGAGCTACACACTGTGTCGAGAATATAATTCGTGATGCGAATAAAAGTTGATGCACACATGAGTTGTTGATACAGTAAGGCACTGCACTACTGCGCCTTAGCTGGGGCATTGCCAGGCTAGAAGTGTGGCACTACCGCACTAGCTGCAATAGCACAGATCTAAATCAGGCACCACATAGCAGTATACATATAAGAGATAATCTTCCTAGCACCTGAAAATGACAAGGTACAACACACAATGATACATGTCCATTTCAGATATAAATAGAAGTACTTAGGTAGCAATATTACAGTAAAATAGAGTTTGAGCGGCTCTCAAACTCACTCCTAAGGAACTAACTCTCATTGAATAGGACATGAAACTCCAGCAGCAGCAAACACATGATGTCGAAATCGTTGAAAAGAGTTTGACCTCCCCCTTTGGCACCAAGCACCAAAAAGAGGAAAAGAAGAAAGAAATCAAACTCAATCATCGTCCTCCTTCTGTATATTCTCCCAATCTACGCCATCTCCTTCACAAGCAGCATGTCCATCACCGCCATCATCATCATCGTCGTCATCGTCTGAGGAGACTACCGCCCTTCCTTGTAGATGAGCGGTAGAAGTGTGACGCATAGAGCACAAAGTCGAACCCAAGGTCATCTTGAAATCAAACTCCTCCTTGGTTTCCTCATCATCTTCCTCAGAAGCTGAAAGACTAGGCAAGTCATACTATGGAGGTGGTGGTGGTGGAGGAAGAGGTGGAAGATTTGTAGCGGCACGTTGCTCACACTGCTCCAAGTGAGTCACATAGGCTATGTCAGCTGCATATGTGCACTTCCCAAATATGGCCTTGATCCACTGCACCATCTTGTTCTTCTTATTTCCATAGTGAGAGTGTGAAGATTCAGGCACATCTGTGGGAGAGGCACTGGTCTCATTGGCTTTGGCATGTCTAGCCTTCTCAATCTTGTATTCCTTATGCAACCCATCCTTGACAAACCTATAGCCAGTGACTCTCTCAATCATGAACATAAGGTAAGGAGCAAGGGTAGCCCCTTCCTAGCATCCACCATTGCCACCCGAAGCTCATGCCACATGAAGCAAGGAACATTGAATTTATCTCCACCTGGAGCAAATCTAGCAAGCACATTATTCACATATTCATTTAGGTCTGATGCAGCTCCATCCTTGGAATTTATGGTGTGCCTGATTAGGTTGTTGAGAAGGCAATAAAAGTTCTTCAGGCCCTTTACCTTGCCATCTGCAGATCTGCTATCAATGTACATGTAGGCAATCTCTCTGACCTATGCCCTGCGCTCATCATGAATATATGAGAAGCCAGGATGCTCCTCATCAAAGCCAAGAATCTGGCCGAAGGTAACAAAGTCAACATGATAGTGTCGATCCTCGGTCATCTAATGTATCTCATCTGTGTCATGGCTGTAGAAGTAGGTGGCATGAAATTGGGCAAGCACCTCTATGTTCCAGTTGTACCTGAAAGCCATGATGTCAGTCAATCCAAAGTTCTCAAAGCCTGGATAGCCTTGTTGAATTATGGATCATTCTTTGCTCTCAGTTCATCCCAGTCAATGTACTGCATCATCACAATCCTTGACTTCTTGCTATTGAAGATGACTGAGGTATAGAAGTTGGAATGGAAAACATTCCAAAACCTATAATCAACACCAAGATCCTTTTGCACCATATATGGGTTATCTTCTCTTGACTCTAACACCATTTTCTGTTTACCCATATAATCAATGACTTGATGCTGATGAGTGTTAATAGCTCTCTTCTCCACCACATCCTCAGCACAGTCAATAATGTAAGAAGGATCAAACTCATCAATGTGTGGTGGTGTATCCGGGCATGCATTGGGGGGAATGACACGCTCGGCCATCCACTACTGCATAAATCTCTGGAGCTTCCTCTTGTTGGATTTCTTCATCTCTCCTCCCCCTGCTTCTAGTAGCTCCACTGGAACTTGCTGCCACTCTGCTACTGCCTACTGTCCTTCCTCCTCGGCGAGAAGCTTGCTTTTCTCTAGGAGCATCATGTTGCCTCTTGACCCTCCGCTCATCGTCTCCACCGGAGGACATCTATGCACAAGAATAGGCCCAAGTGAGAAACAACATTAATGGGAAGTAGAAGAACACTTGAGAAACAGTTTAAATAAGCAAGAAGACTCAAATTGTGAACTTGGAAAGCAATCTGGACAGGACTAGTCCAGGTGATGCGGCACTGCCTCACCCAAGGAGCGGCACTGCCACACTAGATGCTTTACCTAGTTCACGACTTGTTTCGTCTTGCTTACTTAATCTATCTCCCAAATTATCTTGTAGACCATCACACAATCTCAGAGCATGTAGGACTAACAACATAATAGAGTCAAGCAATAGATTGGTGAGACAACAACATCATTAAATCAGGGATGAGACATGGTGGATGAATCTAGTCACTACAGAGAGTCATCGATAGAATGCCACTGCAAACTGCATGAAACACAGCTGCAGCACGTGGCACTGCCGCGTACAGCGTGCGGCACTGCCACATGGGCTAGACGCATTCCACCAAGGAATCTCCATTTTGATTCAATTCATCCATCATATCTACTTCTAATCCTTTCATGCTGTTGCCATAAACCGATATCTACAACAAAATGAACTCCATTGCATAGATCGGGGATGGTTGGGGTTTCACTATCACGCCTAGTTTTAAGAACAAAACCAGGCTCGTCATATGTGCCTAGAAAGTCCACACATACAACAACAGAGGGAATAGTATCAAAAACAATGTTATTAAATAATATATACATATCTATATTAACACTTACACCAGAGTATCGCGGAATGGTAACTAATCTTCTTCACAGGGGACGGCTGACTGGGGTAACATATACCTAGAACTCCTCAGAAACTTAATCGAGCTCCACCTTCTGATCTTCAGCGCTTATAAATGGTTCTCGTTCTACTCGTAGCAAGCACCATGCACAAGCAATACATATAAGCAAATAAATAGAAGCAGCTAAGAAAATTACACCAGACAACATGAAGATTTGTTTAAAAAACACACTAAAAGAATTTAATATGCACTCGTGTTGGAGATAAAGAAAAGAATAAAGATTGATTAATCGAAGTGCTAGTTCACGGTTGCTTTAGTGGATAGTAAATACGGCATGAAAGATAGATGATTAGATGATCTTGTTATACGCAAAGATGTACCAGGTGGATATGCTGCTCGCTGGTCCTGCCTAGCAAGCACGTACGCAGGCATACACGGATGGCCTTGACCTTGGCTTGGTCGCTGGAAGATGGAGGATGGTCGCATGCGGGCGGGCACACAGCACGGCTCTGGTTGTGGACAAGATGCAGTTCTGCAACGGGCAATGACGAATCTACGATTTTAGCTAAGGGTACGCCGCCTAAAAAATTTCATATACAATTCAGTAATAATTATAAAATTGATAACCTGATTCGGTATATATACACTAAGTAACATAATAAGGTTCAAATTCATGGATTAAGTTCAAACCATCCACTAAATATAGTATAAATAGTTTAAAAGCCATACCGCTTATTAAAATATAGGCATAAAAGAGAACCAGAGACTTACAATGATATTTTTCTGACTATTTTATTTAACGCTTTCGAAGGGACATAAATATCTTGATTATATCATCTTCATCAACTTTAAAGAAAATATCCCGCTCAATAAAAGTGACTAGACAATCATCCAAAAGACTATCTCCCATCTTATTTCTTAACTTTGTTTTCACTAAAACCATTGCAGAAAATACCCTTTCAACACTTGCCGTTGCCACGGGTAGAAGCAATACTAATTTGAGGAGCTCATAAACCATATCATACACTTTTGTGTTTCTTTGTTTGAACAAGCTTAATCGAGAGATCAACAATATTTTCTAGACCTTTGAAGCTATCATCATGTCTCATGTCATCAATATAATTATATAGCTGCAATTCAAGTTTGAGCAAATTATTATTTGAGAACTCCTTTGGGTAGAACTCAGCTAGTCTATGTAGCTTTTGTGCATCAAAAGAAGCAAATGAATTGGAAAGACTGAAGGCCAACAAACAAGACAACAACTCCATATTAATCTCGTCAAACCGATTATCAAGTTCTTGACTTATTTGATCAATGACACCAATATATACTTCTCTTCTGAAGTGGTCATCATTGGTTTGCTTTTGGGCACGAGCTTTCCTTGCTGATTTTCCCGTAAGGAACATAATCACCATCCATAGCAGGAACTTCAACACCATGTTTATCGCAAAATGAAGTGACCCTCTCAAGAAAATTATTCCAACCATCAGACCTCAATTCGTGCATTCTTGTCTTTGCCACATTAACAAGTGATATTGCATTAAGAATATCTTGGTCCCTCATTTGCAAACACTCAAATAACTCATTTGTATATCCAAGAATAATATACATTAAGTGTGTAAAGAAAACAAACTTAAATGTCTCAAATGCTATAGTCACAAAATGTATTTTGGTCCAATCATCCTTATATGAAGGATCATCCACAAGATCAACCAGTACACCATGGATTGCTTCATATATGGTAATGATGTTGCATACCATTTTGTAATGAGATCCCCATCGAGTATCTCTAGGCCTAAGCAAACTCATCTCTTGATGTAATCCGGTTCCAGATTCAATTTCACCACAGTCAAGTGCTTTCTTGACATTCTCAAGTCTAGCATTTCTAAGCATGTCATGACGCTTACAAGAAACTCCAACAATATTCAATAAGATAGATATTTGATCAAAAAAACTTCCATGATGGCATGATCAGTTGAATATTTTTTATTTTTTTTATAAATACAGATGTATATAATACCTATATTATATTGCACACTTACCAGTCAAACAGGGTACCCTGGCATACCCTGCGGCTAAGCCACTGGCAATGGGAGTTGGGCCATGGGGAGCTGCGGCATGGAGTGCAATGGTAGTTTATGTTAGACTGTCTCCCGTAAGCGTGACCCAAAATACAAGACACATTCGTCATTTAGCTAGTGGCCCTTTAGCTAGTGTCACTGTTCGGCTGATTGTTGTGAGAGAAAAGAGTTTAATACCTGATTACGTGAGAGAAAAATAAGCCACTGGCTTTCCATTTTAACAGGCCGATGTCAACAAAGAGTTTAATACCTAGTTTTGGTCTTCTCCAACAACAAGACCTAAAAGACAACCCTGCCACTCTGTCACTCAAAATAGGTCTTCCATATAAGTACTCTGTTGTAGGCTATAGATATTGTGTTGGAGACATATTTTGGATTTGAGTTATGTAACGAGTCTACTGTCGGAGACAGCCTTAGAAGCTGAATTAACAGGACGTCAGGATATGGAAATTATGGAATTGCTCACCCAAGATACTACCGTGACGGAGATGACGGCTGGATGTAAATTAAGGAGATGACAGCGGCCTAGTCCCTTATTCGCATGACGATGGTTCTGGAGAGGCCTCGGAGCCGACAGCCATGGAGAGCATGTAGGCACGGCTGAAGGCGGCCGGCGGCGAGTCTTCGCGCGAGCAATAAGCATCCATAGTGAGCAGACGGTGATGGGGGCATGGATCGATCAACTCCGGGCGTGGCTGCTTGGCGAAACTTCTCCTGGAGATGGCTTTTGTCGCATATGACGGTTTGGACCGTGCGAGCGCCCGGTGATGCAAACCTAGGCTACGACAGCTCGGGATCCACAACAAGATCAAAGAGAGAAACGTAGGCACGTATTTATATGCGCTAGGTTTAAGCCAAATTGGAATAGGATTAGATTTTATTATTTTCGGAATTAATGAATTTCATGATTAAAAATAATTCTAGAAAGTCTAGAATTACTATTTGAGCCACGATAAATACTCTAAAAATTCCAAAAATTCGGTGAAAATTTTGAGAGATATTTTGGAACATGAGGAACCCAATGAAGTGTTTGGAGCTCATGAAAAGATATATTGAAGCATCTAAAGATTAAATTATGCTCGCAGAAAAGTGGGAATAAGTTCCGGAAAAGATAGAAAAATTACCGAGAAGTTTTGAGAGACATGTTGACCGATGATGAACTCAAATGAGTGATTTGTATTACAAATAAAAGATTTTGGAGAAGCTCCAAACAAAGGCTTAAGCTGGGCAATAAGGAATTTGGTGGTGGAAAAAGACGGAGACAAACCGGAGAAAGATAAATGACTTACTAAGCGCGTTTTGAAAACTTGACGCATTCACAACACAAAATTAAGCAACAAGCAAACATCACATCATCCAAACGTCCGTCAAAATTAGAAAAGTTTCAACTAAATTTGCGCTAGCTCAAACTAAACTAGGTAAATTCTATCCAAATATTAAAACCTTTCATTTTATTTAGTGTTTTCTATGCACAAACCAAAATCAAAAATTTTGGGGTGTGACAGTTATCAACCACACACAACACGATTGAACCCGCCAAGAAGTCTTTGTTGCAAGCGAATCGAGAACACAAGTAAGAACGGGATAAACACAATCTAAAATTACAAGTATATATGAAGTATATGAGTTTGATAAAAGGTTCAAGTCTTAATTCCAAAGGAATAGTTGACACAGACGAACAAGATCAAGAACAGGAACCCTAGTTCATAGGAGTCAATCTTGACGATACAAGTGCAGCGAACAATGTCTACTTCGTGAGGAAAACAAGAACGCAACAAACTCACACCATAATGTGAGTGACAACAGCTATTTATGAAGACTTGGGCATGATCACCCCTGGATGTGCCCCAAATGGGCTCTAAGGTGATACATATCCCAAAGGACAAAAGATGGTGTCCTAACACCCTAGCCGATTCTGGTTGTTGATTTGTTTTGACAATTTCCATTGATTCCAAATAAATTTTGACGTGAAACCAAATCCATTAGTTAGCTTATGAAATTAGTTTCCCCGTACATATGTGGGTCATCAAAAACAGAGTTCGTATACGTCCCAGCGTTGATTTTACCTGATCCTACTCCTTAAATATCAGATGGACTCCAACTTGAGTTGGACTGGGCCACCGCCATGGCGTAGATGAGTTGGATGCCCACACTGGTCCTCCTTGTCTGCTTGTCTTGTATTTGAAGGATTGATGTCCTCATCAAATAATATTTAATAAAATGATAGGGCAACAATTAGTCATTTTGCTTTAGCAATTTTTTTATAATTACAAAATTATTACACAAGTAGGGAATAAAGTATGCGGGTATATAACATAGACAAGGATAACTCATAAAAGCAAATATATTTATTATGAAAAAAAAATAATTAAATGTATGAATAAATCAATCATTACCTATATAATATTTACCATGTCTTTATAAATTATAAAATAATTTACATCAGCAAAAATATTATTAAAATATTCTACAACAACAAATGTATTAGGTTTAAACTAGATTAGAAAAATACTAAAATTAATTCAATATTTTGTACCATTAATACAATAGTATTAGACTATAATATTAAAAGTTACTTACAGGTATAGTACTAAATAGTTTCACTGAATCATTAGTAATATTGAAATTAAGTAATTAGTCACTAGTCATGGAAAGAAAACTTTAAATAGATTCATTATACCTTGTTTTCCCAGGATACGGATTAATGTCGGGTATTCCATATTTTTGTCGAATATAGATTTGGAGTCGGATAAATTGAAAAACGAATTCAGAGATATGCATTTAGTATCCAAATTAGAAACAGATACGAATACAGCTATCTATATTACAAGTTCTAAAGGATACATATTTAGATAGTTTGGATTTTCGGACATCCATCTCTTCCTCTAGTGGTCAAACCTGTCTTTTCTTTTTAGCTGTGTGCACGATGCGGTGAAGGAAATTGACTGGCGGAGCAGGTAACCACGATTGCCCCAGCTGGAAAAACAAGCCGGATTCTAGTCCAGCCGAACACGGCGCCGGGGTCTCCAGTCTCATCCGTGCGTTCACCGGCAACAATCGCCGTACGGCTGTGCCGTCGCTGTCTGTCCTCCGTCCTCGTCCTCACCGAGCGACAGACAGCGGGGTGGGCAGGGGGAGGTAGCAGGAGGCAGATGCACTGCACCACGTCTCGCAGCCCAATCGCCGTACTTCCCTCCGTTGTCATTCTAGTACAAGCATCAGTTAATGGGTCCATGGGAAGGAGGGGCGCGTTTAGTTGGCCGGAATTTAGACGTAGAAAGTTTGTATAGTGCTGATTTTTTAGTGTATCATTTTGTTTATATTTGTTAATAATAGTTTAACCGTTGGCTAATTAGGTTTAAAATGTTCGTCTCGCAAAGTATAATCAGTTAGCGCAATTAGTTTTTAATTTCGTCTACTTTTAGTATTCTATATATATACCGTAAGTTTAATGTGATGGAGAATCTTCTTTTTGTATAGTGTCAAAATTAGGAACTAAGGGCGTGTTTAGATGCAAAATTTTTTAGGTTTTAGCTACTGTAGTATTTTCGTTTGTATTTGGCACTTAGTGTCTAATTATGGACTAATTAGGTTCGAAAGTTTCGTCTCACGATTTTCACCTAACTGTGCAATTAGTTTTTTTTTTTGTCTATATTTAGTACTTTATATATGTGCTATAAAATTCGATGTGATAAATATTACGTAAAAATTTTTCATACAAGGGCCAGTAGGGAAGCGACGAGGTGACCCGTCGTGCCGGCGTGTCCGCAGCGGCCTGGGCAGCTCCAGTCCTAACATCGAACCGAGACTGACACAGGTCAGTTAAAAATCGATTTTGGAGATGGTTGCGTCATTCTAGTACAAGCATCAGTTAATGGGTCCATGGAACGATTAGAAAGCCTGTGTTTAGTTCGTTAGAACTCCTGAAAAGTGCACTATAAAAAAAAAATTTGTCGTATTAAATTTACGGTACATACATATAGTATTAAATATAGATAAAATTAAAACTAATTACATAGTTTGCTTACGAAACAATATTAGTCAATGTTTAGACAATAATTCATAAATATAAACAAAATACTACAGTAGAGAATTTTTATTATGTAAAATTTACCTGCGCAAACTTTGCCTAACTAAGGCCCTATTTAGTTTTCAAAAAATTTCAACCCAAAGTGTCACATCGAATCTTTGCGGCACATACATGGAGTACTAAATGTAGACGAAAAAAAATTAATTGCACAGTTAGGTGAGAAATCACGAGACGAAACTTTCGAACCTAATTAGTCCATAATTAGACAATAATTACCAAATACAAACAAAATTGCTACAGTAGCCAAAGCCAAAAAATTTCGCCAGCTAAACGTGCCCTAAACACCACCTTTCTTGCTTGAGCTGCATGTGCAAGTGACTTGGAGCTGTGCTTCGTTTTTAGGGCCTGTTTAGTTCCCAAAAAATTTTACGTGGTATTCATCATATTGAATCTTGCGACACATGTATGGAGTACTAAATATAGATGAAAAAAAACTAATTGCACAGTTGGATGAAAAATCACGAGACCAAAGTTTTAAACCTAATTAGTCCATAATTAAACACTAATTACAAAATACAAATAAAAGTGCTACAATAGCCAAAACTAAAAAATTTTACATCTAAACGCGCCCTTGGTGTCCACGGTACGAATCGAAAGTAGGAGTCACTTTTGGTCTGACATCCCACGGTTCAATGTATGGCCTTGTTTAGATTACAAATTTTTGTAATCTGGACACTGTAGCACATTTTATTTGTATTTGACAAATTTTGTTTGATCATGGACTAACTAGGCTCAAAAGATTCGTCTCGTGATTTACAATCAAACTATGTAATTAATTATTTTTTTACCTACATTTAATATTCCATACATATATCCAATTAATATGATGAAAAGAGAGTGAAAAAACTTAGAATTTTGACACAATCTAAACAAAGCCTATGTAGTGTGCCCGGTTCGATAATCGATATGAAGATAGCTGCTCTTATCCCTTCCCTCCGTCTCTCCCGCAGCGCGAATTTTGGAGCCCCCACGCCACAGCCATCACCACCGCACCCACTGCACTTGTCACGGCCGCTTTTCCTAGAGAAAATTGTTATTTCGCTATTATCAAACGTGGATTTTGCTTTTTATCATCCTATAAATGAGATTCGTCTGTCTACTATTTTCAAACACAACACACCGTCAGAATGTATATATACCATATTTTGATTTTGAATTTTTTTTTGTTATTTCGTTTCCCCTTTTACCCCTCACCCATCCCCCATCAGAATGTACGCAACACATCAGTCCGTCGTCGCTGTCTGCTCCTGGAGCAGCTCACGCTCCTTGTCGAGCATCTCCCTGAACTCCACGTCGGTGGCCTTGAGCATGTCCGGCAGCGGCAGCGCGACGCCGGCGTCCTCCGCGGTGCGGTGGCGCGGCGCGATCCGCTTCTCGAGGCTGAAGGCGAAGTACTGCGGGAAGGCCTTGACGTCCTCGACGCCGCCGTCCATGGCGTCCACCAGGTACTCGAACTTGGGCCTGTAGTTCCGCTTGATGCTGAAGGTGAAGAGCGCCGGGCACCGCAGCACCATGGCGATGGCGTCGTCCCGCGACATGCCCAGCCCGGCCAGGAACTCCAGCTTCGGCGCTAGGGTGCGCTCCACGCTGGAGACGAGGAGGATCGGGTCCTGCAGCGCCAGCGCGCGGCTGTCCCGGAACCCTAGGCGGCGGAGGTAGATGAGCGCCGGGCGGAGCTGGTCGCGGACGCTGCACGCCAGCACGCGCGGGCACTTGATCACCACGCGCCGGTGCGCCGACTCCGGGACGCCCAGGTCCTCGGAGAGGAAGGCGAAGACGGGGCGGAGGTCGGCGCGGACGCTGGCGGTGAGCACGGACAGGCACATGCCGAAGACGCGGCCTAGGTCCTTGAACTGCAGCCCGCGCGACTGGAGGAACGACACCACCGCGTGGATGGACTCCGGCGCCGCGTCGCGGAGCGCCGGGTTCAGTTCCAGCGCGCCCGTAGTCCACGCCCATCAGCTCCAGGCTCAGCATCTTGTCCTTCACCTGCGACGGCAGCTCCGGCAGGTGCAGCGACAGCGCTGGGCTCGCTGTGGGCACGGCCGTCGTTACTGTCGCCGTCGCCGCACTGCGCATCGGCACAATTGTAGCCACGGAGGCCGCCGCCGTGGAGGGGGACTTGGAGGAGGCGACGGACTGCTGGGGCTTGACGACGGGGACGGACGTGGAGGCGTAGAAGCTGCAGAGCGGCATGCCGGGCTCCTCGTCCCTTCCCTTTCTGATTGATCTGGAGAAAGCTTGGAAGACGGAGGGAAGGGGAAAGACGAAGAGGATACAAGCAGCAGGAGTGAAGTGGAGTGGCATCTCATCCGCAACACATTAGTTGATGGGGATGGGTGAGAGGTAAAAGGGAAAAGAAAATAATAAAAAAAAAAATCAAAATATATACATATATTGATCTAGGATATTTTGCTGGTGTGTCGTATTTAAAAATAGTAAACGAGCGAATCCCATTTATGAGATGACAAAAACACATGCATGATAATGGCGAAATAGCAATTTTCTTGTTTTCCTAGCCCAGCAACCCTGGCGCGTTCTCCTCCACCTACAGAGTATTTAAGAGCACCTCGTCATCCAGAGACTTCCATTCCCAAGCAAACCGAAAAGCTTCCAGAGCCGACCAGCCAGCCAACCTGCAGCAGCAGGAGCAGCAAGGTGAGAGGGACAGAGCAAAGATGTGTGGTCGTGCGGTCCTCGTCGACGTCAAACCGAGCACGCCGGCGCGCCGCAAGGAGAAGCAGCGCAAGGCCGACGACTTCGAGGCCGTTTTCCGGGAGTTCCATGAGGAGGACGAGGAGATGGTGGAGTGGAAGACCAAGCCCGCCCCCGCCCTCGTCTTCCGCGCCACCAAGCCCATGGCGCGCCAGGTGCAGCAGCAGGCCGCGCTGAGCCGGCACCGGAACCCCGCGCGGCATTACAGGGGCATCCGTTGCCGCCCGTGGGGCAAGTGGGCCGCCGAGATCCGCGACCCCGTCAAGGGCGTCCGCGTCTGGCTCGGCACCTTCCCTACCGCCGAGGCCGCCGCGCTCGCCTACGACCACGCCGCGCGCCAAATCCGCGGGCCCAGGGCAAAGCTCAACTTCCCCTCCGCCGCCGGGGCCCCAGCCAGCCGCAAGCGCGCCCGCGCCGCCGACGCCGTCATCAACCTCGTCGAGCAAGAGGAACAAGAGCAGCGCGCGGCGGCGGCGGCGGCGGCCGCCGTCTTGAAGCAGGAGGCCGCCGAGAGGAGCTTCGGCTCTAGCACACTCCCGGACTTCTCGTGGCAGGGTGTGTCGGCGGCTTACGACGAGGCCCCGAAGACCGAACCGGAGAGCACCGAAGACGAGGCGTCGCCCCGGGCCCCGGGCTCCGAGTCGGACGCGCTCCTCTTCGGCGACCAGCAGTTCTCCTTCGACGCCGGCGCGTACGAGTCACTCGACAGCATGTTCTGCGCGGACCTGTCGTTTTAAGCTTTCGGTTGCTGCTTTCCTGTGTCTTGAGGTTTTGTAAATTACGACCGTTTTGTGGAGTTTCTGCTGTACTTTGTAGCAAGCCTGTATGTATGTATATCAGTAACAATGATCTAGTAGCCTAATGCCATGAGCACCCTAGCAAAATTCATAATTGATCAACGTAAATAGACTAACCGGTACGGTACTGGAGATGCATCTTTTGGATCTTGACTAAAGACCATGGGTTAGGGAGTGTTTTGGATGCGGCGACTAAAATTTAGGAGGTATGTTGAAAGGATGTTGTATGAGGTATTTGAATACTGATAAAAAATAAATTACATGATTTGTCGGTACTCCACGAGACGAATTTTTTAAGCCTAATTAATCTATCATTAGCACATGTTTACTGAAGCACCACATTATCAAATCATGAACTAATTAGATTTAAAAGATTCGTCTTGTAAATTAGTCGTAAACTATATAATTAATCTATATTTAATACTATATATATATATATATATATATATATATATATATATATATATATATATATTCGATGAGACAACTGACCGTAGTTAGCTGGATAATAGTATGCATCACATTCACATCCCCGTTCCCACTTGGCCTCCTGGCTCCTGGTCTTGCTCAACGCAACCAATTCTTCCCAGGTGGCGTTTGGTTGGCTGGTGGGTTTGGGTTGAGGGCCCGTTTAGATTTAAAAAATTTTGTGTCACATCAAACGTTATGTATGGAATACTAAATGAGATGATTACACAGTTAGATGAGAAATGACAAACTTTTTATAATTAGTCCATAATTAAACATTAATTGCTAAATTTTTTTGCTTTTTTAGATGTAAACGGGCCTGAGTTGTGTACGTTAGGGATGAGGATATGACATTTTATCCATTTTTTTTTTTGGCTTCCTTTGGAGTGGCGTTGGGTTATGTGGTGGGACCCACAAAATAAAAGAAATTAAAAAAGCCTTTCTTTACTGCCTCGTGAACTCGCTGCCCTCATCTCCATCTCCGTCACACTCAGATCCAGTCCTGAAGGCCAACGGCGCTTCCAGCTGCAACCTACCGAGGACGGCTCCAGCCTCAAGATCCCCACGCGGGCGGCGCATGAGACGCGAGCAGCTCTTCCTCGCCTCCAATCTCCCTAGCTCGAGTCCGCGAATCTTATCCATTTCTTCTCCTCTGCTCTGCTTCATTCTCTAGTGGGGAGCGCCGCCGCCACCAGAGGCGTCCCTCTCCGAGATGGCGACAACGGCTGCTGCCCTGCGCGTCTGGCGGCCATGCGCTCGCTCTCGCATTTCGGCCCCCTCGCAGCGGCCGGAAAAAGGGGCAGTCCTCAGCCTCAAGCCTTCGCCTGACTGGCACCACACGCTCCTCTGTGGTGGGCGGAGTTAGATGACTTGTGACGGTAGTATAACATTCGTCGCACCCTCAATATACCTGGCATAAATCAATAAAATAGATTAATAACATAGACTTAAGAGTCTAAACTCATAAATTACACGAGTTTTGGTGATTCTATGTTTTTAGCAGGATTTAATCAGAAAACTATCAAGGAGGACATATTCGTCAAAGGAAATCACGGTATTCCACCGCTAGATCAACGTGGAAAGGTTCCGAAAGACTCCAGGAGGCCCTCCACCGAAGCGGGGCTCAACCCACTGACATGTGGGGCTGGCCGGCCCCACCTAGAGACTGCCCGGCCCCTATGGGCCCCACCTGTCATCCTCTTTATTACGTCGGTTCTCCACCACCTCTTAGGATGCATCTTAGCCATTATTGCAAGTCGGTTTGATCCAAGGGCTGAGGATTAACGCTACGGGCAATATATATCTGCTTGCACCACCCAGGGCAGATGCCTTATTTTTTATCCTGAGAGCTAAGAAGTAAGAAACCTAATTCAGGCCCTGTTTGGTTGAGCTATGGCTGTGGAAAAAAGCTGCTGTGGGCTGTGAGCTATGGAAAAGCTGCTGTGGGCTGTGAGCTGTAGAAAAGCTAAAAGCTGTTTGGTTAAACAAGTATAAAATATACCTTTTATCTTTATCTCTCTTGAAACAACTATGGAAGAGCTTTTTATTCCACCAATTTCGAAAAGCAGAAAGCCAAAAGCCAAAAGCAGGGTCAACCCAGCTTTCAAAAATGAACTACGGAAAAGCAGCTGCTTCTGAAAAAACACCCTCCAAAAGCAACCCCTTTGGTTGGGCTTTTGGCTTTTGGGGCCAAAAGCCAAAGCCAAAAGCCCAACCAAACAGGGCCTCATATGTCCACCAGGATCAAAGCTACCAATCAAGATAAGATTAGTCCTCGATAGGATCTAGTCTTGTATTAGAAATAGAGAGATAGAGTTAGAGGGAAGAGTTTTGGAGGAGTCTCGGCCAGTCAATGCTCTCTCTACGGCTTGTACCCTGGTAGAATTAAGTTCTTCTTGAGTTTGCTTCTGAGATGTCTTTGATAATCGACTTCTAATTCAAGTAAGCATCTTGTCCATATTATTCTTTAGGTTTGCGACTCTCTTTTGAGTACTTTAATCATTGTAGCTCCTTGGTTAAAATAGTATCCGGAGTGTAAGAGTGGTGCTTAGACTCGGTTACTCATGGATGTACCCTATTTTTCGGATCGATGGTAGCTCGCGAGGGTAACTTTTATAGCCTCGTTGAATCATCTGTAGTCCACCTCCCGTTAGTAGGCTTAGCAGGACTTTGTTACTATAGGAAACATACTTTGCTTGTATTTTCTCTAGTAATATCTCCAGAATTAAATAATAGAAGACAAAGCTTACGTAAGTTAGAACTAGAAGGCCTTAGCAGTCTCATCTACGCTCCTATTATCTAGCCTTGATTGTGAAGTTGGGTTAAGTTAGAATTAGTTACTCTCACCTCCGTTCCTTTGGGTTCGATATAAAACTGGATTACGCTCGGTGAAGTGCTACAACGATATAATATCTGTGTTTTGTGGATTATTCTGTGTGCATTAATTTATACCAACAAGCATTTCTGGCACCTTTGCCTTAGAACGGTTGCTGAGTTAACTTCGAGTCTAGCTTAGCCTTGTATTATACTTTTATCCTTTTATCTTTTCTTTCCTTTTTTACCATGGATCTAGAATCCATCCCTATCTACCAATATGGTGCACCCACGGGCACAAGCCTATAGCCATAAGACTTTTCAAAGCCTATCCTAACACCTAGCTATGAGCTACGCCCACGGTTAATCAACATCGTTCAGGATCAACCCTTTTCAGATGAAGGTGATGAAAATCTCTATTCTCACTTAAATGAGTTTGAGCGGACATGTGCATGCCTACACATTGCGGCCATGTCAGATGAAACCTTACGATGGAAGCTCTTTCCCTTTTCTTTGATGGGAAAAGCTAAACGTTGATACAATCTCACCATTGAGAGTAGACAAGAAGATTGGGAAGCCCTGTGCTCTATCTTTTGTTTGCAATTCTTTCCCATCTCTAGGGTAGTCAGACTTTGTTTAGAGGTTCTATCTTTTAGACAAAAGAAAAAGAATCTCTAGGCATGGCATGAGAACGCTTTAATGCTCTCATTAAAACTGGTCCTAACCTTGCCATTTAAGACCATATTCTTCTTCAACACTTTTATATGGGTCTTAATATGAAAACCTCGAAGCATCTTAAGACGGCCTCAGGAGGCTTGTTCTTGCATGTCTCCGACAATATGGGAAGAAGCATTCTTACTAAAATCTTAGAGGATGCCTTTGAAGAAGTAGAGGAGAGGCCATTAGAGGAAGAATCCCAGATAGCTGAATCTAAATCCATAGAAAACCCATCACTAACTTCAGCTATCTTAGATCCCGAACCACCGGAAAAGGAGAAAACTCCTATTTCAGATTTTATGCTTGAATGCGAGGATAAACTTTTTTATGAATATGGAAATAACTCGAATTACCATACTATGAGGAGACTCCAGAAGTCTAGAAAATCATCATTTCATGAAGAACCTATAGACCCTTCTGAGGAAGCTTTCCTTAAAAAGACTACGAAAGAGCTAGTATCTATTAGAAGCAATGAATGGTTAGAAGAATCAACGCTTTTCTCTAACGTGATTCGTTTAGATTCACCTTCTATTTCCATTCGTTGCCAAATCAATAAAGTTTCATTCGATGCTCTTTATAATCCAGTTGTGGGTGTTAACATCATGTCTACATCTTTTGCTCATGATTTATTGAAACACATGCCATTAATCCCAACAATAAAGTTATTAAAAGGTCTTTTAGGACACATTCTCCCATGTTTGGGAATACTTTATGTCCTTCCTATCTAGGTAAAAGAAACTAAGGTTCGTCTGACCTTCTATATCTTTGATATTATGAAGTTCGACCTATTGATAGGACAACTAATTGAAAAACTTATCCAAGAAGGATAAACGAGGAAGTTGAATATAAGACTTGGGAAAAACTTCAAGCTTTGTATACCCATTACTCATTCTCTAAATGCTGAGACTAAGCCAATTCCTGAGGAAGACCCAATGGAAGAGGTTAAGGCTGCATCCCTTGATGACTTAATCGAACCCAACCTTAAAGATGATGTCCGGTTCTTCATTGAAGAAGAAGACGAAAATCCTATAGACCCTGAACCCTTAGATGAATTGCTGGAACCACCTAAGCCCTCCATTGAACTTAAACCCCTGCCTTCTGGTCTTAGATATACTTTTCTCAATAATGATCAGGATTCTCCTATGATCATAAGTGATAAACTCTCTCAGGAAGAATTTCTCCGCTTGCTAACTGTCTTAAAAAAGCATCGTTCTACTTTTGGCTACTCACTCTAAGAGCTTAAGGGAATTAGCAATGCTCTTTGCACCTATCGTATCCCTACAGATCCTGATTGTATACCTTTTAGGGAGCCCCAGCGTAGGCTTAATAATGCGATGAGAGAGGTTGTTAAGAAAGAGGTTTTAAAACTATTGCACGCCAGGATCATCTATCCCGTGCCACATAGTGAGTAAGCTCTGTTCAAGTTGTGCCTAAAAAGGAAGGCATGACTGTTGTTAAAAATAAAAAGAATGAATTAATCCACCAAAGAACCGTCACTGGATGGCCGATGTGTATAGATTATTGAAAACTTAACAAGGCAACAAAGAAGGATCACTTTCCATTGCCCTTCATTGATGAAATGTTAGAGCAATTGGCGAACCACTCTTTTATTTGTTTCCTTGATGGGTATTCAGGTTATCACCAGATACCGATTCATCCAGATGACCAAAGTAAAACCACCTTTACATGTCCATATGGAACTTATGTTTACCGTAGAATGTCTTTTGGATTATGTAATGTTCTAGCTTCTTTCCAAAGATGCATGATGTCTATATTTTCTGATATGATTGAAAAAATCATGGAGGTTTTCATGGATGACTTTTCTATTTATGGAAAATCTTTTGATTATTGTCTTGAAAATTTATACAAAGTTTTGCAAATATGTGAAGAAAAACACTTAGTCCTTAAGTGGGAAAAATGTTATTTCATAATTAGAAAAGGCATAGTGCTTGGACACTTGGTGTCCAAACGAGGAATAGTGGTAGATACAGCTAAAATTGAAATAATTTAACAGTTACCTCCTCCCGTAAATATCAAAGGGATCCGTAGTTTTCTTGGTTATGCTGGTTTTTACCGCCGCTTTATAAAAGTTTTTTCACACATTGCTAGACAACTAACAAATCTTTTGGCTAAGGATGTTCTCTTTGAATTTGATGAGGCTTGATTGAAATCTTTTAACATTCTTAAGAAAGCACTCATATCTGCACCAATCATTCAACCCCCTGATTGGTCACTACCATTTTGAAATCATGTGTGATGCTAGTGATTATGCTGTGGGGACAGTTTTGGGACAAACTAAAGATAAGAAGTATCATGTAATTGCTTATGCTAGCAAACCTCTAACAGGACCTTAACTTAATTATGCAACAACTAAAAAAAACTCCTAGTCATTGTTTTTGCTATTGATAAGTCTAGATCTTACTTGGTAGGAGCTAAGGTGATTGTTTATACTGATCATGCTACTTTAAAATATTTGCTCACTAAGAAAGATGCTAAACCCAGATTAATAAGATGGAGTTTTCTACTCCAAGAATTTGATTTAGAAATAAAAGATAAAAAGAGAGTAGGAAATTTTGTTGCCGATCACTTGTCTAGAATGCAGTTTGAGAATTCACAGGGACTGCCTATCAATGATTCGCTACGGGACAACATGCTCTACAAGGTCACAAAATCTGACCCCTGGTACACAAATATTGTAAATTTTATGGTTGCAGGTTATGTACCACCAGGGGGAAACAAAAGGAAGCTTATCTACGAAAGTTGTCTCCACATATGGGATGTGCTACCGTACCCCTTTAGAGTCTACTCTAATGGCTTGCTTAGAAGATGTGTACTGGCAGAAGAGGGCATCAAGATCATTGAACGATGCCACTAATCACCATATGGAGGACATTATGGGGCATTCCGTACTCATTCGAAGATTTGGCAGAGTGGATTCTTTTGGCCAACCATATATGAAGATACGAAGGACTTTGTTCGGAGATGTGGAGCATGTCAGAGGCACGAGAATATCAATTTAAGAGATGCCATGCCACTCACCAACAACCCCTAGATCTCGCTCTTCGATGTCTGGGGAATTGACTACATGGTACCGTTTCCAAAGTCAAACGGCTATGAGTACATCTTGGTGGCAGTTGACTATGTCTCTAAGTGGGTTGAAGCCATGTCATGTAGAGCTGCTGATGCAAAGAACTCCAAGAAGATGTTTGAAGAAATAATATTTCCAAGATTCGGAGTTCCAAGGATGGTGATTAGTGATGGAGGAACTCACTTCATGGACAAGAATTCCACCACTATTTGATGAAGCATGGGATCCGTCACAACATCGCTACTCCATATCACCCTTAGACAAGTGGCCAAGCAAAAATATCAAATAGACAAATCAAGAAGATTCTGTAAAAGACAGTCAACGAGATGGGAACTGCATGAAAGGATAGACTACCCGATGCACTATGGGCTTACAGAACGGCCTACAAAACACCACTTAAAATATCACCATATCAATTGGTCTATGGAAAGACCTGCCATCTACCCGTCGAACAAGAATTCAAAGCTCACTGGGCCATCAAGCGATGGAACATGGACTTTGAAGCCACAGGAACTAAAAGGAAGATGCAACTCTCTGAGTTAGATGAATGGCGTGAAAAAGCATATCATAACGCCAAGATATATAAGGGGATAACCAAGAGATGGCATGACGAGAGGATTAAGAAGGAGTTCGCTCCTGGAGATAAGGGTTGCATTTGGAAACGGAGCACTTTTGGCTTTGAATTAGAATTAAGTTTGATTTCTAAACAAAATTTGAAAAGAAATGGTTTGAGTTGATTTCAAAAGTGTATTTCTAAAAGGAGTCTTCCAAAATGGTTTGAAAGGGTTGAAAATTATTTGATTTGATTCTCCAAAAGTTTTATTCCAAAAAGAACTTGAACATGTGTATAAAGTCTTTTGTTTGATTTCAAAAGAAAATGGGAATTGAAAACTTACTCTCTTTATTTCTAAGGTAGTTTTGAAATTGATTTGGTTTGATTTTAGAAATCCCAAAAGAGTTCATTCAAAATGATTTGAAAATGAAGTTCGAATGTTTCATTTGTTTTCTAAAATCTTGAAAATCCCTTGTTTGAAACAGATTTCGAAAGAACCTGAGTTGATTTGTCTACTCTTTATCTGAGATTTGATTATAAAGTCTAGTTTTCAAAAGAGTTTGAAAAACAAAGCTTAGTATGTTTACCTGAGTTTCCAATGATTTGAAAATGGTTGGGTTTATTTCGAAACCTTAAAAACATTTATTCCAAAGAGTTTCAAATCATGGTTGAAATATTTTATTGAGTTCTAAGCATAAAACATATTTTGAAAGCTATTTCAAAAGGAGATGAAAAAAGAAAATTTATTCGGTTTTGATTGAAAGTCTTCTTTTGAAAAGAAAAACATTTCAAAATACATAAAAAAAATAAACCATAGAATTCAAAGTTCTGATTCAAGCTAAGCAAGATCTTTTGAAAGCTTAGCATATGGATAATAAGATTCATTGGAATGAATTAAAAGAAGCAACAAGATTGGACTTGGAATAAGATGGAACAAGAATCTGCAAGAGTGGCCACGTGATGAGTTCTCCTACAACACAAGGTGAGTATTAAGATGGTGTTGCTCAAGGAAGTGAAGAAGATCTCAAGTTGAAGTATCCCTCTCTTCTTTGCTCTTCTTCTCCGAATCTCGGGGACGAGATTCATCTTAAGAGAGGTAGAATTGTAATACTCTAAAAATTGATTTCTCAAATTTAGTAATTAAGTTGATCATTTATTTTTTGTGCAATTAATGTAGGTCAAATAATAATTTTGGTTTAACTAAAATTAATATAAGGTTTAGAAACTTTTATGTTGCATTCATGCTGGCCGCATTTCTTTATTTGAGTGAAAAATGAATTTTAAGGTTCGATTAAGTCTCGAATAGGTTTTGTTCTATTTTCAAAAATTTCAAAAACAAGATTCAATTTATTTTATCAAATCAAGTTTCAAAACAATTATTTTATTTATTATATATTTATAAAAATACAAAATTCATTTTGTGTCAAATATCTTCCTGGCCTAACCTTTATTCCATGTAATGAGATCATCAAATTGAACCCAATCTATTCCTTCCTTTTGTCTACAGAAATTCCTTGGCCTTTTCTACATTCTTTTTATTCCCTTTTCTTTGAGATTATTTCCTTGCACGTCATTTTATTCCCAGCATGCATCTACCACCCGCAAATAATCACTTCAACCTCTCTTCACGTGAAACGTGATGATGCAGCCAGCCCACCTTGTTTCCTCCTCTTCCTCCCACTGACGGGTGGGACCCGCTCGTCATCTCCCACCTCTGGCTCCTCTGTGTCTGTTCGCAGAACCGTGCAGAGCTCCCTCTGTCGCCTTGGACGCCCGGCCCACAGCGCCCGCCAGCTTGGCCTGCCCAGCTCGCCCGCAAGCGCTGCCCGCTTTCCTCTCTCACTGCACACTGGCCCCGCGTGTTAGCGCCTCTCCTTCCCTTTCCTTTCTTCTCCCCGGCGCTTTCCTTTCTCCACCGCCGTCCCGCATGCAAGGCAGGCGGCCAATCCCGCCCGATCTCCCTGCTTCCCTTCCTTCTATCAGCGCCTCGCCTGGCCTATAAAGCGCCGCGCCGCACGACCTTCTTCTCCCATCCTCTGCTCGCGCCGATCCAAAGCCGCCACCGGTGATTTCATCGGAATCAGTTGACATTTGGGGGCTCCCCGAGCTCGCCGCAGCTCCGTCCATCATCATCCGCCTCTGACCGGCTCCCTCACCCTCCGGCCTACTCCCGTCGACGTGGGACTCTCCATCGGTTCCACGGTGAGGTCCTCTGTCTTTTGGTCTAGTTTCCAATGCGAGCTCGCGCTGGCAATGCCTCGCCGTGCCCAAGCCATGGCACGCACACGCGCGACTCCGGCGAGCAAGTAGCCCGGCCGTGCATGCTCTGTTTTGCTTGTTAGCTTGTTGACATCATCGTGACATCACTCGCATTTATGGTCATTTTCCTTTGGAAAAATAAATCTAGAAATACAACTTCAAATACACCATTGTGGACATGGTCCATGGTGGACTGCTCTCACAGCACCTCCACCAGTTCACGGCTCGCAGACTCGGTCCACAGCATAGTGCATACGCACTTTGCGTTCTAACCCCTGTACTTTTCCGTAATCGATCTACTGTTTTGTGTGTCCTGTATATCTTTCAAGCTAGCCCCTGTAATCTATAGTTATTTCTGTTTTCAGCCAGTCAACAACCGTAGTCAGGCCAAGCCGCGCATGTTTTGCAGTTAAGACCCTCTATTTTCGGTGAATTAACCCGCAGTCCAGTCCAGTTCAAAATAAATACAATTTAGTCCTATTTTTATTCGTTTAGGTTCCTATAATTTACAGAATTAATACCCGCAGTCCTATAACCGTGTATATTCATATTTTTAATTATTTTAATTCAAAAATAAGTTCAGCTTATTTACTAGAATGCCATTACATCTTATTTTATGCATAACTTTCGTGTTTTAAGTCCGATTTGACCCGTTCGAATTGCGTTAGGACCGTATTTATGTTTTTTACTTGTTTATACTACTGTTAGGCATGTTTTCAATATTTGAAATTCAAGGGTAGATTTAATTTATTATTTAACTATAGGAAAACTTGTTTAAATCATGACTTATTTATTTTAACTCCGAAATAGTCCGTTCGAGTTGCGTTAGATTCATAACAACGAGATCTACACATTAGTAATAATGTTTACTATATTACTATTTCAGAAAAATCATGGTTTAAATCATATCTTGATTAATGATTATGCAACTAGATTTTATAAATAAAATATGATTTGTTTTTACTTTTATTTTATAATTCAAATTTAAAATTGACTTCATTCAATCTATATTATTTATAAAATATCTTATATATATGAATTTATATAGTTAAAATAAATGAAGCCTATAATTTTCTTTTCCACGTTTTAAGCAAATTTCTCGGTAGTTGTAACTTTTCAATTGTAGCTCCAATTAGCGTGCCTCTCGTGACTGTGTGTTCATAGCGATGCGTAGAATCGTATTTCAAACTCTTTACTTATTTTTCTATGATTGGTGTACTATTCTGATATAGATGCACTTGTATGCTATGCATGTATGTGTATGGATGTTTGTATGGTGTTCTACGATTACGTCTATTCGGTGAGATATACGTGGTGATCCAGAAGAAGAAGAAGGACATTGAAGATTAGAGCTTACCGAAGGATCGATATTTAAGGCAAGTGTATCAAAGGCCCCTTTTACCTATGAACAATTACTATTCATATTCATGCATGTGTTTAATTTGATATACCCTTAAGGACTTTACCTAGATGAATTCTTGTACCACATATCCTTGTTACCTATGGTTTGGGTATGCATTTTGGATAGATGCTGCAGCGCTGAACATAGAATAATAGCTAAACATGACTAAAGACATTATGCAATATGATAACATGAAGCTTTGTAACAACAGATAGGGGGCTAGAGTACGGGGTTGAGTACTCTATTGCCTCTCTATAAGGACTTAATCCTGAAGCGGCAACCCAGGAGGTTCCGTACAACCCCGAGTGTCAAATGGCTCTGACTTTAACCTGTTAACTAGATTATACTAGCTCATCTGTAGCTTCCATTAAGGGTAAGAGGGTATCTTTCCTTTTTCTGCTAGGATGTGTGTACCGTGCTGCGTTGCCCACGTGTGCCACTCCTTAGTAGCTACGACTTGTTAGTGCGACTAGCTAAGGGTTTCATAGTGAAACCCTGCCACACTTTCTAGGTAGAGGTTTAGTGGGCCTTGCAAACCCCAGCATTGGGAATCATGGCTCGATGGGTAAAGATGTACAATTTCTGCAGAAATATTTGAACTGTTATAACAGCCGTGCTCACGGATACGAGCGGTCTGGATCCTTCAAGATTAGTGGTTACTCTGGATGGTGGATGGCTAGGAATTGAGATAAACTTGAGTATACTTTAATATCACTTGGGAATTGGGATTGTTCACTAAAGTAGTGATACAGGATGCTAAAACTTGATCAACTAAAATTGCGAACCGCAGTCAAACAGTGTCAAGCCTTTTGAGCCTCATAGATCCCTTTGATATACTTGCTAAGCATGGTGAGCTTACACTTGCTTTACATCCAATGAAAATCCCAGATGGGTACCAGATTGCTAGTCTAGAGGAGTTAGGCTTGTTGTCAACCAGTCAGTCGTCCCTATGGATTTGAAGTTTTCGCCTGAAGATCGGAGTTGTCTTTCCGCTGTCTATACTCTGAGGTTATATTGTTTATACTAATACATTATGTATTTAAGCATTGTCTATTGATATTACCCTTATTTATGGCTATATGTGAGATTTGGCTTCCTGGGCTCACATATAGTGTGTATCTGGTTTTGTCTTTAAAACCGGGTGCGACAAGTACTAAAAAAGCATATCATAACACCAAGATATATAAGGGGATAACCAAGAGATGGCATGACAAGAGGATTAAGAAGGAGTTCGCTCCTGGAGATATGGTACTACTTTTTAATTCCAGGGTTAAATTATTCGGGCATGGAAAACTTTGAAGCAAATGGGAAGGACCATTTATGGTGATAAGCACTTCGTCGCATGGAGCGGTAATACTTCAAAACGACAAAGGTACGTTATTTAAGGTAAATGGCCATCGTCTTAAGATCTTTCTAGAACCTGAAAAACCACCTGAGGATTTGGATGAGGTAGATTTTCTGATTTTACCATAGATTTACACCACTGCCATCCTCTATAACATTTCGTAATGCGAAAGTATACTTTTCGAGATTAGATAGGAGTTAGAAACCACCGCGAGAAAAATCAGTTCGAGACCTTGACATGTGGAGCTGGTCGGCCCCACCTAGAGGCCGCCCGGCCCACTGTCAGCACCTTTCGCGTCCCATCAAATCTCTCATGTCTTCAAGATCCTTCCTCTTTGGAATCTCGTAGTTTTTCGACGCTTACTGTTCATGACCTGCTGTACCTGGCAGGCTGCACAGTGTTCGCCTAGGACAACAAACTATGGCACCCACAATACTGTTTGTGCTCTAACGCGTCTGGCAGGCTGTATATTGTCTGTCAGACATGGCCCGACGACACCGTCCTGTAGGTGCGCAGGGCATGGCAGGGTAGGGTTTTTGGTATTGCGGTTGACTTGAGTGCCTTACCCAGGCCACCCAGGCCATATCCCACCAGCTAGGCAACGTTCCATCGGGTAGGCGCATCTCGTCAGCCAAGCCACATCCTGCTGCACGTCCTTTCACATTAAATAGGGGGGAGGAGAGGGTTTTTCTCCTGTCTCTTTGCCTTTCCTTCACCACTGTCGCTTCCTCTTCCTTCTTTTTTTACTAAGCACCTTCATGCGCCTTGGGGGTTTCTAGGAGAGAGGAGAGCAGAGCAAGGGAGAGGAAAAACTTACAGATCCATTCATAATTCCGTGGAACGATGTCAAATTGGAGGCCTTTCGAAGTGGATGAGGAGGTGGTGGTCGCCTTTGCTAAGAAGCGGCTGCTTCAGTCGAAGGAAGTGGCGTATTGGAGGGCTCCCGTGCTAGGGGAGGTTGTTCCACAACCCCGGGCCAACATGGTCGTCTCCTTCCTTGACTTCCATGAGCGAGGGATCAGGTACCCCGCACACTGGTTCCTACGTGGGCTCCTCAACGAGTGGGGCCTAGAGTTGCAGCACCTCAACCTGACTGGGGTGCTGCACATCTGTGGCTTCATCACCATATGCGATTCCTTCCTCAGGATGGAGCCGCACGTGGACCTCTTTTGGTGAATCTTCAGTGGGCGAGCCCTGACCGAGGGGAAACCGCCTAGAATCGCTCCGATCGGTGGGTTCGCCCTGCAGAAGTGGCCTAGGCCATCGGTCCCCTACCTGGCGTACTCCCTAGCGACTCCAACCGGGGATGGCATGACGAGTGGTTCTACATCAGGAACCCAGTGGAGGTGCCATTCCTGACATTCTCCGGGGAGAGGCCGGAGAGGATGGAAAACTGGTCGTGGGGTCCTACCCGTCGGCAAAACAAGCTAGAGATCATCGAGATGAAGCTATGGAGGCTCATGCAGCATGGCCTCGATGGGTTGCGGGTCTTCCATACCTTCTTCCACCGTTGGGTCACCCCGTTGGCGCAGAGAATGCGGCCACTATGGGAATACTCCAATCCGATGGATCCCAACCATGTGTCACCAGAAGGGTTGTCAAGGGATGAAGTCTGGAGTTATCTTGATCGGGTGCTGCAGTTGGGGGATGATGAGTCCCTTGAAGGGACGCCTGGACCTCTCGATGCTGCCAAGCTATCCAATATGGCATACTACTTTCCTGTGACCTTTTTCCTTTCTATTTTGATCTTTAGATCAATTTTAAGACGCCTGTTTCGTAGGGGCTCATGGGCTATAAATACTGGCCACATCTTTCGAGAGGGGTGGAAGGCGTAGCTCAGCAAGCCACCTAGAGGGAGGCCACGCTTGCCAAGAAGAAGATGAAAACCACGAAGTTTCGGAGGAGGTTTGAGAAGGAGAAGGAGATCAATCGGCAACGGCCGTTCGTGGGACGAACGGGGACCGGCCAGGTCACCCCCACCCTCGGTTGATCCGAGGGGGCACTGGTCACAACCCCTGAGTGATCCTCATCCAGTCGGCTCATCATCAGCTGGTCAGGGCTTCAAGGTTCTGCCGCTTTCATCTGGGTATGTATTCATGCTTCCCTTTGTTCTCATAGTTTTGTTTTTGAGTGTGACTAACCTACGCTTGCGCCTTTTTTTGCAGTAGCTAGGAGCCGACAGGACTGGGGATCTCCCCACCTCCTATGCGAGAAGAGTGGAGACCCTACCTGCGGTGGGTTGCGACGAGCGAAGGGGAAGCGGGCTAGTGGTGGTGTGACCTTCCTTAATGGAGGTTGCGTCTTCCCGAACGGTCATGCGCACAACGATGGCCGTGATAGCGGCGATCCCCGTGGTGAGGATGGAGGCTTGCTCAGAGGTGACTCTTGTGGTCCCTCCCCCGCCAGTCACAGAGGGGGAGAGGAGGGAAACTAGGCTCCCCATCTTGCTCGGGGTAGGGTCTTTCGGTTCACCCGCCTGCTTGGAGCTAGATGGGTCTAGAGGATCCATGGCCAGGGCGGAGGTAGAGCAGCTGCCGATGAGCCGTGGTGTCTTAGTGGTGGACATCCCCTCTGATGGTGAGGAAGGCACAGGGGTGATGCCACCAGCTGTCCTTCTGTCTTGGGAGCTAGTGATGATCTTGTCGTCGGTTGGTGCTGTGATGGCTAGATCTTTCGATGGGTCGCGGGCGACCGCGAGCTGGTGTGGCCTCACCACAGTGAGCCAGGAAAAGCTCGATTCATTCTTTGTGATGAGGAGGAGGTGAAGCTTTGGCACCTGCTTGGGGAGAGCGGGCTGTCGATGGGGTCCGATCTCGCTCTTACCAGGGCAAAGCTCAAGGAGACCTTGGAGAAGGTTGAGCTTGTCCATTAGGCCATGACCATCGACCTACCCCGTGTTGCGAAGGTAAGTTTTCTACATTCATGGTGTTGTCTTTTGATTTCGTCCATCAGACCATGACAGTTGTCTCAAAATGCATGCTTCTTGTCACGCAGGACTTGGAGACGATGTCGATCTGCAAGTCCCGGTTTCTTCAGGAGGAGCACGATCGGATGGAGCAGGAAGTAGTGGTGTTCCGGTGGGTTGATGAGCTTAGGCGCAAGCTAGAATCCGCTTGCCATGAGTCCCAAGACCGGTCGGCGGAGACCAAGAAGTGGAGCAGCGCGTGGTCTTGTGAGCGACTGCTATCAAGAAGAAGCTTCATGCAGCGCAGGCTCACTTGGTGGGGATCGACGCGGCGCACTGGAAGTCCTTGGAGGCTCTAGAGGTGGAGCAGAAGGCCCGGTCGGACGCCGAGTAGGAGGTGGTCGTGCTCCGGGGGCAGATGCTTGGGGTAGTGGAGTCAAACGCTCGACTGCTCAAGAGGGTGACCCAGCAAGAGGAAGGGCTTATCGTTCTTGGAAGCACCCACCTCGGTATGTACCTGTCTAGCCCTCGATTGATGTCTTGAATTTTTCTTTTCCTTGCTCCTAAATCTATCATTCGTTTCTAGAACTAGGTGGAAAGGCCAGCTCTCTGGAGCAGGAGCTGAGGCAGCCATAGCGACAATAGGTCGGAGCATGGAGGCGCTAGCCTAGTCCCTGGAGGAGCAAAGCATTCTCGAGGGAGAGCTCGACCAACTCCACAACATCATGCAGGTGGTGGTCGCTGAGGTGTTCGGGTCAGGTCCTAGCACCAGCACGCCCGCCGTCCAGCTGGCAGAGGTCCCGAACGAGGTTCGGGCGCTCATCTCCGATGGCATGTTCTATGGGACATTGGGGGTGCTGATGTCATTGGTGACCCACTACCCTGACCTAGACATCGTGGCTGCCTATAGAGGATATGCCAGCCGGTGGAGCATGGATGAGATCCAGGCGCTGGGGGAAAGCTTTCTGCCGCATCACAGGTGGTCGCTGAGCAGGTCACCGCACGGTGAGTGATGGAGGCTCATCGCTCGACGGTGGCCGTTGGTGCTTGCTAGGAAGACATCGTCTAGACTATCATGGTAGAGGCCGTGTCGAGGTGAGCGTTGTCCCGCCCGCAACCGAGCTGAATGTTGTTCCGACCGCAGCAGGGCCAAACACCGTCGTCCCGACCACAGCCGAGCTACCTTCATCTTCGCTGGCCGCACCGTCCGCCAATGAGACCGGAGGACCATAATAGAATTGTATAAAAGTAGCCAATCTTTGTAGAAAGATAAATTCGTGGGGGGAGCCCCTGTGTGAACAGTTTATGTTCTTTTGTGATGAAATCAATCATGAGGGAAAGCTAGTACTGCCCGCCCTTGTTTTTATCTTTGCGTAACTTTGCTTTTTGTCTTTTGCTTTTCACACCTACCCATTGACTGTGGGCTACAACCTTATGAACCCGAGCATGTCCCACGAGGCTCAGTTGCTCGTAACCTTTGGTCGTGGCGGGGTTTGATCGGTCGAGAGGCTAAAGCGTAAGTTATGTAGGGTAGTTAAAGGAACGAGATGCCCTTTTATTTGAGCCAAAAGTGTTACTGATTGATAGTAAAGAGGTAGTGGTATCACACGGCCGTGGAGCCCTCGAGCGACCCAGGTCGAGAGTGCTCAGGCTAGGTTGCTGTAGTGTAACACCTCTGGTGTTTTAAACACTAAAATATGTCATGTCATCATATGCATTACACATCATCCTTGTGTTAGTGAAAACTTTGATATGCTTTCACTAAAACAAGTTTACTTCTATGTTTATATGTGTTGACTTGTATGTGATGAATCAAGTTCATAACTTTAGTGTTAAATTGGAATTCCAAAACCCTAATTTCCACCATTTAAATTCTACCCTGGAAAACCTAATTCAAAATCTAAGCACATTTTGGGGTTGAGCCTAAAAGGAAAAGTGTAGAGATTGTCAATGTGTACAAAGTTTGTTTTTAGAGTTTTCAAAGTTGTTATATAAAATTTGAAGTAATTTGAAAGGGGATAAATTCTTAAAGTGTCCCCTTTTGATTTTAAACTTGCATTTTCAAATGTAGACAAAATTTGGGTATGGTTATTAAAGCAAAGTTGTAGAACCTTGAATTTGGAGCAACTTTTATTTATGGAGATTTTTGAGTTACCATTCAAATTTGAAAGTAACTTGAAAAATAAAGCGAGTGGCAATTCGGTAAATAGCTTGAACAGTGTAAGCAGGCAGCTCTCGCCTCCGGCCAGCTTCCACCGGCTTCCACACGTGTCCGCGAGCGACACCTCCTGCTTGACATGTTTACGTTGCCGTTACGTGTCATGCGCACCTCCTCTGCCGCTCTTCGCTCGCTTGATAAGTCTGGAGTGCCCTCCGTCGCTCTCTCCATTCCTCTGTTTCCCGTCAGCGCCGCCCAGCTCCGACGAGCTTGTGCCGGAGCCGTAGAGCCCTCCCAGCCTTAGCAGAGCACATCACCATGATTGCCATCACCTAGCGCCTCCATATCACCCACTTGCGCTGCTTCGTTCCCTCTAGTTTGCCCGGCGCAACCTTGTCTTCTTCAACTTCGGCGAGGAGCCGCCGTGATCCATTCCACCGTGGACAGGGAGTTCGGGTGGGATTCTTTCTTCATCTTTTGCTGTTTCTTGATCTTCATTCTCTCGTGATGTGCATGAGCTTGATCGTTGCTCATTTGGTTAGTTGCTTTCCTCAGAACGGAGCTTTGCCGTGAGTTCACGCCGTCGCTGTCGTCTCCACCGCCGACGACTTAGCTCCGCCTCGCCTTAGCCGTCGTTCTCGTGCGCATCAGCTTCAGGGTGAGCCACTGATCATAGCTGTGTAATCTATTTTACCTCTACCATGCCGTAGCCATGGGACCGCGGGACGCCGGTGAGTTTTGCTCCGCCGTGTCACTGCGCGCGTCGCTGCTTGTGTTTTGGAGTACCGTTGGTTCAATTAGGTGCCCAGTTAAGTCCATTAGGTGGTACTGAGTACGTCGGCGACCTTAGTATTGCCGATGAAGTCGTAGAACGCCGTCGCCATCTCAGCGGGACACTGCCGTGCCGCCATCGTCGCGGGTGAGGTCCCTGCAGTGGTCTAGATGCTCAACCAGTACCCTCAGTTGAAGCGCAGCACTAGGGAGATCGTGTTAGTTCACTCCATACCACCGGAGACCTCACCGTTGGCGAGTAATCGCCGGTCATAGGGTCTCGCCGCCGTGGTCAGCATGGGCTGACCGATGGGGTCACCCTATCAGTGGCCGTTTATATGAAAATGAATTTTTCTATTTTGCAGAAATGGTTAAATAGTGCTGTGATTTGTTTATTTTGTGTAGAAACAAATAGAGCTCCAAAAATTATGAAAATTTTTGTGTGACCTCTCTGAGATGTGAACTATTTAGGAAAAATATTAAATGTTACCTTTCAATACTTTTTGCATGAGGTGAGACTTTGTAGTACTGGCCACATACTCCGGTAAGCCTTAACTCGGCTATTCTATTACGAGAATGGCTACTCACACACTGGGAGTGGAGAGATGGTGAGAGTAGCATGTACCCACATGGCAATGAGCTGGATTGGTGGAGTACTGTGCTGTCGGGTGGCGCGAACCCGTTCTTGTTTTAGAAAATCTAGGGATAGGTTGGTATATGTAGGTCAGGGACCTGCATATGTCGTGTGGTTGGGAATCCCCAGCTGGGTTATAATCGGTTCGAATCGTCGTTGCTCCTCGGTTATGGAGACTCAACTCACTATTCTTCATCGTAGTTAACAAATGGAACTTGAGTAAGATTTGAGAAAGAGTTTGATATGAAGTTCATGATCTCAGTATGGATCATGTCATCTTTATATATGATCTTTATGAATATTTAAATGTTGAAAGAAAGAATCTTGTTAGAGAGCTTTTACTCAAAAGAAATTTTATGTTACTAATGCTACTCCACTGCTATGGTTTGTAATAATAATCGTACTTGGTTAGTAAACTTTGAAACAATTGTTTTGTAACTAAGTTATTGTAAGAAATTACTCTGATGTAAATTAATGAATAAACTATTGTAATACTATAATGACTCTGTAATGGATCTTGCTCGAAAGAAATCGTGGATGATTTGGGTTTCCCGAGGACACCTGACAGGCTTCTTAAGTTACCGGGAACGTATGCATAGTCGTCAGAAGTCATTGGGCAATGATAGATGCATGTGGGCCCTATAATTTAGGAGGTTCTGCCACATGTAGGAGCAAGTTTTAAATAGAAATGAGCGGGAAAGACCAAGCTTAGGGAAAGAAACAATGTAACTGTTTGATGTTCCATGTGTTGGTGAGAACATTGCCATTGTCGTCCTTCAACCGGTAGGCACCCGGTCGAATCACCTCGGCCACAGTGTACGGTCCTTCCCCTGGTGGAGAGAGTTTGTGCTTGTCCTTGGTTGACTGGGTCCTCCGGAGTATGAGATCACTGATCTTGAGGGTCCTCCCTCTAATTTTTCTCTCGTGTTACCTACGAAGAGTTTGCTAGTAACGAGCGGAGTGGATGACGGCGGTCTCACGAGCCTCCTTGAGCAGGTCGACCGTGTCCTGTTGAGACTTCGTGGCTTGGTTTTAGTCGAAGGCCCTCACTCTTGGGGTGCCGTGATCGAGGTCGAATGGCAACACGGCTTCAGCTCCGTACACCAGGAAGAAAGGGGTGAATCCCGTGGATCAGTTTAGAGTCATTCTTAGGCTCTAGAGGACTGCTAGGACCTCTGCAACCCATCGCCCAATATACTTTTTGAGTTGGTAAAAAATGCGGGGCTTGAGTCCTTGGAGGACCATGCCATTGGCCCATTCCACCTAACCATTATTATGCGGGTGTCCGACGGAGGCTCAATCGATCCTGATGCTGTATCCATCACAAAAGTCCAGGAACTTCTTGCCAGTGAAGTTGGTTTCGTGGTCGGTGATGATACAGCAAACCGATAGATGATGTCGATGAAGAACTTGACCGCCTCTTCTGATTGGATGTTGGTGATGGGCTTGGCCTCGATCCACTTGGTGAACTTATCCACCGCTATGAGTATGTGCATGAAGCCATCTAGGGCCTTTTTAAGGGGCCCAACCATGTCGAGGCCCCAGACCGTGAATGGCCAGGTGGTGGGGATGGTTTGTAGCTCCTACGTTGGCAAGTGAGTTTATCGAGCATAGAACTAGCATCCTTCACACCTACGGATAACCTGCTCTATGTCTCAGAGTGCAGCGGGCTAGTAGAAACCTTGGCGAAAGGCTTTCCTGACCAGCGATCTCGAGGCTGCGTGATGTCTGCAGATTCCAGTGTGGATTTCAAGGAGGAGCTGTTTCCCCTGATCGGTCGGGGTGCACTTCATGTGTACTCCCGACAGACTTCATTTCTAAAGTTCATCGCTAACGGCGACGAACGTCTTGGCGCGTTGAGCGACTCGTCGTGCTGTAGTATTTTCTAGTGGGAAGACTTCTTTGAGGATTTAGGTGAGCAATGGCGCTCTCTAGTCGGCTGGGTCGAGCATCATCACAGCGATGTCGCCTGTCGACATTGTGATAGGAATGTCAGAGCCTAAGCCCCCGAGCGCCTGGTCGAAGTCGGATCATGTCGGAGTGCCGGAGCCCTCGAGCGCTTGTTTCAGGTTGAGCCACAATGAAGTTGGATCCTCTAGAATGCGGGCAGATGGCTCATGGACATCGTTGATGAAGACCCCATCTGCAGACGGAACCCACCTGGCAGCCAATTTTGCGAGAAAGTCGGCGGCATCGTTGTCCTTTCGTGGGACATGATGTAGCTCGATCCCTTAGAACTTGCCCTCGAGCTTGTGCACCTCTTGGAAGTACTCCGCCACGAGAGGGCTATTGAAGGAGGATTCCTTGATGACTTGGTCGATGACCAGCTCTGAGTCGTCATAGACATATAGCCGCGTTGCGCCGAGCTCGATGGTGATGTGCAACCCATTGATGAGGGCCTTGTACTCCGTGGCATAGTTCGAGGCTAAAAAATGGAGATGGATTGTGTAGCGGAGGCTGCTCCCATCCGGGGAGATCAAAACCACTCTAGCCCCCGAGCCGGGTGCCATGACTGACCCATCAAAGTACATCATCTAGTACTCGTGGGTGACGTCCGTGGTCGGGAGCTAGACTTCTGTCCATTCAGCGACAAAGTCGACAAAAGCTTGATATTTAATAGTGGTGCAGGAGGCATACCTGCTGTCATGGCCCATGAGCTTGAGTGCCCATTTGGAGATTCATCCCATGGCATCACAGTTGTGGATGATATCTCCCAGCGGGAACAAAGTGGTGATGATGACCTCGTGATCGGTGAAGTAGTGTAGGAGCTTCCGGGTCGCCATCAACACGGCGTATAGGAACTTTTGGACATGGGGGTAGCGAACATTGGTGTCGGTGAGTACCTCACCGATGAAGTACACTAGTTGTTGGACCTTCAGGGGGTGTCCCGGCTCCTCCCTCTTGATGACGAGGGCGGCACTTACCACATGGTTGCTTGCCACGATGTAGAGGAGGAGAGATTCTCCCCGTTCGGGAGCGATGAGGATTGGGGCCAACTGTCGCACCCAATTTTGCATAGCAAAACCAAGTACTCATATATGTGCGCCCAGGATGTCCAAACACACACATATATAAAAAATTGTAATAATATCAAAGTAAAGTACTTATTACATCGCATATCTTATCATAATGTTTATACATGGTTTGCTCATTGGCAACATTATTACACACAGCGGAAAACTAAACCCAATCTGCCACAGGGACTCCAACTGGTGAACGTCATCCTAGAAGTCTTGGACATCCTCTGGAAATTCTTCATAATCAGTATCTGTTATCCATCTGGGATTTTCATTGGATGTAAAGCAAGTGTAAGCTCACCATGCTTAGCAAGTATATCAAAGGGATCTATGAGGCTCAAAGGCTTGACACGGTTTGACTGCGGTTCGCAATTTTAGTTAATCAAGTTTTAGCATCCTGAATTACTACTATAGTGAACAATCCCAAATCCCAAGTGATATTAAGGTATAATCAAGTTTATATCAATTCCCAACCATCCACAGTAGCCACTAATCATGAAGGATCCAGACTGCTTGTATCCGTGAGCATGGCTGTTATAACAGGTCAAATATTTCTGCAGAAATTATACAACTTTACCCACTGAGCCGTGATTCCAAATGCCGAGGTTTGCAAAGCCCACAACACCTCTACATTGGAAGTGTGGTAGGGTTTCACTATGTAACCCTTAGCTAGTTGCACTAAGAAGTCGTAGCTGCTAAGGTTTCAACCATCTAGCCGTATGTGGCCCTCCTTTAGTAGTGGCACGTGTGGGCACGCGGCATGGTACACACACCCTAGTAGATAAGGAAACATACCAACTAGTGCCCTCTCTTGACCTTATAGAAAGCTACAGATGAGCTAGTACAATCTAGTTAATAGGTTAAAGTCAGAGCCATACGGCACTCGAGGTTGTACGAAACCTCCTCGGTGGCCGCTTCAGGATTAAGTCCTTAGGGAGAGGCACTAGAGTACTTAACCCCGTACTCTAGCCCCCTATTTGTTGCTAAAAGCTCCATTTTATTACATTACATAATGCCTTTAATCGTGTTTAACATTTATTTTATATTAAGCGTTGTAGCATCTATCCAAAATGCATACCCAAACCCTAGGTATCAAGGATATGTGGTACAAATAATCATCTAGGTAAAGTCCTTAAAGGTATTTCAAATTAGACACATGCATGAATATGAATAGTAATAGTTCATAGGTACAAGGGGCCTTTGGTACACTTGCCTTCCTCAAAGTTGTCCTGGTACTGCTGATCCTGTTGCTAGTCCTCAGCTACCTCAAACTGCTCACCCTCTAATCGTGTTCCAAATCACCAACCAAGCATCCAATCCAATCATTACATGCATACAAATAGACTTCTATTAGAATAGTACACCAAACAGTAGAAACATAGATTAAAAAGCTTATAAATCTATTCTACATACTGCTACGAGCACGTGAGCGAAAGAACCACTCAAATGGGATTTAAAACGCGAAAGTTTTGCATGAAATAAGATTCAATGGCATTTCAGTAAATAAACTGAACTTATTTTTGAATTAAAACAATAAAAATATGAATTTACACGGTTACTGGACTGCGTGTACTATTTCTGGAAACTACAGGGTCTAAAATGAATAAAAATAGGACTGAAACGTATTTATTTTGAACTGAACCGGACTGCGGGTTAATTCATAGGAAACTAGGGGCTTTTCTGCAAAACTACACGGCTTGACCGTGTGTTGACCGCGGCTGCTGACTGGATAGCCACGTGGTGCACGTGGACTGGCTCAGTGACCAGCTGCGTGGTGGACTCGCTGACATGGCACCATGGGCCGGGTCCATGGGTCCACGGTGGACCAGTTACACATCCAACCGGTACGTTGAGATCTCGGTCGTCTTGACAAATCCGATGGCACTAGATCCACGAGAGAACCTCCACTAGCCACACAATACCGCCGGCGAGCACGCCATGGCCGGCGACGAGGCGGGAATGGAGGCGAACGCCGGTACAACGATTTCGGCCATACCTAAACAAACCAAACACACCTAATCGATCTACAGGTGCTCGTGAACACGATGGGATGCAACCTGAGGGTGGGGAATGCGCTGAGGTGCTGATCCCACAGCGGCGCCATGGTCGGCGGGGTGGGAGCTTGCCGATACGGTGCTCCAGGGCATTATACGATGAACGAAAAGCACGGGAAGACGGAGAAGCTCACCGCGAGTCGATTGAAGTTGGCGGCGGCATCTAGGAAGTCTGCAAAGTCATGTGTCGACGACGGCGACGGCTAGAGAGAGAAGACAAGGCGCATGTTAGGGGAAATCCGAGTGATAGTTGATGAAAACAATGAATTGAAGCCACCTACGGTCATGGGGGAACACGGCGGAGCTTCGGGAGTCATCGGCGTCGAGGATTGAGGCGTGGGAGAGGTGAATTGCCGGCGGCGGTGAGAGTGTGAGCATGAGCAGAGGAAAGCGGAGAAGGAGGGGGTCTGGCTCGGGTTTTGTAGGCTAGGCGGGGTGCAGTAGATGGAAGGGGCATGGCGCTTGGGTGGGATTGGTTGTCTGCCTTGCATGTGCGACGACGGCGGCTTTCCATGCTTGGCCGCGCCATCACCGGGCGGCGAAGAAGGAAGGGAGCGCGCGGGAGAAGAAAAGGAAAGGAATGGGTCATGGCTGGCTGATGGGTGGGCTAGTGATGCAGTGAGAGGGAGAAGGGAGTGGACGGGTGCGGGCGTCAGCACTGCGGGTTGCGGTACCGAGCTAGGCCACGTGGTGCGCCAAAGTAGGCCGCGAGTAGTGGGCGCATATGTGGGAAAGCGGGAAGGAGGGGAGGCGCGCGAAGCGAGCCGCCGAGTGGGCCGGTGCGGAGCAGGCCATGCGGAGGAGAAAAGAAGGGATGGGGAATGCTGGCTGGGTAGACGAGCAGGCCAAAGCCAAGAAGGGGAGGAAGAAGAGGGCTGGGCCGATTCTAGGGCTAGGCTGAAAAGGAAGAAAAGAAGATTTTTCCAAACTCAAATTCTTTTCTATTTCTAGATTTCAAATCTAAGCCAATTCAAATGAAATTTGAATTCAACTTCAAACCAACTAGCCCTACACTCAACCAAAAACAATATGTTTCGGCATGAATGCAGCAAACATGTTTCTAAACCTTATAGTTAATTTTATTTATCCAAAATTTGTTATTTGGCCTAAGTTCAAAATATAATAAAAATTAAATAAATGCTCAAAATTAATTGCTAATTTGCAGTTGAAAATTTTCGTTGTTACAAACCTACCCTCTTAAGATGAATCTCGTCCTCGAGATTCGGATGGTTCAAAAAGATTGGGATAGTTAGATCTCAGATCTTCCTCTCTTTCTCAAGTTGCCTCATCCACAGAGTGTCTGTTCCACTGCACCTTGCACATTCTTATTATCTTGCTTCTCATGATTCTCTCCGCTGTTTCCAAGATTCTCAATGGATATTCTTTGTATGATAGATCCTCTCGGATATCCAGTTCATCCAAGGGTAACTATTCCTTAGGTACTCTCAAACACTTCTTAAGTTGCGATACATGGGAGGCATCATGAACACCAGAGAGCTGTTCCGGTAATTCCAACCAGTAAGCAACTTCTCCTCTCCTGATGATGATCTTGAATGGTCCCACATGCCTGGGTGACAACTTTCCCTTAGTATGAAATCTCTTAATTCCTCTCATAGGTGAAACTTTGAGATAAACAACAAATCTCTTCTTCTCGTGTCAACATAGCTTTTCTATCGAGATTGTGTAGCCTTTAAGTGTTGCCTTATTGTTTGTACATGTTTCTCTGCCAGTAGCAAAACTTTCGGTCAAAAGACTTGACTTTCTCCCATTTGATTCCAAAATAGTGGTGTCCTGCACTTTCTACCATACAACGCCTCAAACGGTGCCATCTTAAGACTTTTCTGGTAGCTATTATTATAAGAGAATTCGGCATAGGGCAAACTTTTATCCCAACTTGTACCGTACTGTAGAGCACAAACTCTCAATATATCCTCTAAAATCTAATTTGTCCTCTCTATCTGTCCATCTGTCTGAGGATGATAAGCTAAGCTAAAGTTCAACTTCGTATCCATGGACTCGTGCAATTTCTGCCAAAAATGTGATGTGAACTGTGTACCCCTTTCTGAAACTATCTTCTTTGGTACTCCATGTAAACATACAATCCTTTCCATAGATAGCTCTGCCAACTTTGCACCAGAATAAGTTGTCTTGATAGGAATGAAATGTGCTACTTTTGTCAGACAGTCTACAATTACCCAGATAGAGTCATATCCCCTATGTGTACGGGGTAATCCCACTATGAAATCCATTCCAACTTCTTCCCATTTCCACTCGGGTATCTTCATAGGCTGTAGCAAACCTATTGGCCTCTAATGCTCTGCCTTAACTCTTTGGCATGTATCACATATGGCCACATGTTCAGCTACATCTCTTTTTAGTCCATACCACCAATATCTCTCTTTAAGATCAAGATACATTTTAGTACTCCCCGGATGTATGGAATAGGCTGAGTCATGAGCTTCCCTCAAAATAGACTCCCTAATAGACTTTACTTCTGGCACACAAATCCTTTTGTCAAACCAAACTATTCCTTGATCATCTATGTGGAATCCTGGGGCTTTACCAATCACTATACGTTCAACAATATCCTTGATCCTCTCATCATTCAGCTGTCCCTTACGAATCTCTCATTCTAGAGTAGGTTCTACCTCTAACTCCATGGTGTTAGCCACAATACCCAAATTTAGGTATTCGAACTCCTCACATAACTCTTTAGGTAGTTGAGTTGTATAGGCCATGTTCACATAACTCCTCCTACTCAAGGCATCTTCTACAATGCTAGCCTTTCCTGGGTGATAGTTATCTCCAAACCATAATCCTTGATTAACTCTAGCCATTTGCGCTGCCTCAAATTTAGATATGACTGTGTGAATATATACTTCAAACTCTTATGGTCTGTATAAATCTCACACTTATGACCAATCAGGTAATGCCACCAAATCTTGAAAGCATGTACCACAACTGCCAACTCCAGATCATGAGTTGGATAATTTAACTCATGTTTTCTCAGCTGTCTGGATACATAGGCAACCACTCTACCCTCTTGCATAAGAACGTAGCCTACACCTTGAATGAGTGTGGGGGGTATGACCCTGGATACCCATGGCAGACCACATGGGCTGCAACCCCAGGGGCGGCCCAGTCCACAAGACGAAGCCTTACGGGGCACAACTCTGCTCGGCGACTCTCGCAAGACACTGAGAAGATATCCTAATGATACTACGAGATCTATTAGGATACGTATGATCCCATGATTCCTGTAATCTATTGTTACTTTCCGGTTATCTCTTAGATCTAACCAACTTGTAACCCTGCTCCCTAAACTATATAAGGCGGGCAGGGACCCCCTCCAAACTCATGAAAATACATACGATAGTCAATACAATCCAACAGACCACAGGACTAGGGTATTACGTCATACTGACAGCCTGAACCCGTCTAACTCGTGTGTCTCTGTTGCCTTCTTTTCTTGATTACACGCCTCTCTGCCAATCAATCTACCTTCGTGGGATACTCCTCGGAGGACTATCGATGATATTTTGTCGACAGTTGGCGCGTCAGGTAGGGGTGTGCGTGCTGTTTCCTTATCGAACAAGATGGTTTTTTCCGTAGGCTCTTTGTCCCTCCTGTAGCCTGGCTAGATCTTCATGGTCGGATCCATCTCGTGGGTCCTCAATGCTGATGGAGTCGGAGAGCTCATCAAGCCGGTGCAGATCAATGCTGCGCCAATCATCCCTGCACCTACGACTGCAGACCCGATCTCGGAACCGCCTCTGAGGTCCCCTTCATCGATGACTCACCGCTCGCTTTGTCGCTACCAGAGGAGGCAGATCAACAATGACGATCTGATCGAATCCATCGATCGGGTCAGTCTAAAGCTTGCCTATTCCTCTCCATCGCCGAATCGGCTCTAGACACTTTGGTTCAGCGCCAACCACTCTCCGATCTAGGTTTGTGGGAGGCTGCTCGGAAAATTCTAGGAGTTGTGGCACTGCCCTTTGGGCTCACCAACGCCGCCGCTACCTACTAAGACGTCCTAAGGGGCAAATTCGGCGACCAGATGGGAGACGTCCATCCTCTCGCCGACCAGCTCCCGCCGACTGTCAACATGCTGCAAGCCAGCTGACGCCCTGAAACGTCCCTCCAGACCATCCTGGAGGAAAACCCGGACTCTGAGTCCTAGGGCTCTACGGAGACCCTCGTCAAAACCTTCACTGAGCAACTCCCTCTCCCACACTTTCGGGGTGGCATGATCTTCAACATCAGCATCGACAGCCCCCCTTGGAATGGCAAAACCGAGGAGGAATGCGTCACTCGTGAGAACCAGAATGTCAACTGTGCACAACGCCGAGCAAACGAGATCACCCTCGTGATGGCCGAGCAGCAGCTTGACTCGCAAGGAAGGCCACGCCAACTCCACCGCAACCTCAACGATGAGTTTGTTCATGTTGACGGCCACGACGTCTACAAGACCCCAAGCGCCAACCTGGCCATGGCCGCCAATGAGCTTGCCTGACTCCCATAGACACGAGGGGTCACCAAGGTCACCGTCATGCTAAAAGCGGTGCACTGCCCCATCAATGAGATCCGCTAGGATCAGAGGCCTTCGTACTCCACAAGCTCGATTCGCTGATCAGCTGCGACAAGAACCGATCGCCGCCAAAGTCGCTTCACCGACCAGCACCGCGACGATAGGCAACCCCTCCAGGACAGAGGTAGGGGCAACCATCCCCGCCAGCACGACCATGAGGTCGACCAGGATGCCCGAGTGCACCTCAGCAACCTCTAGGATGCACGACGATGTATCAAGGAACGTCGCTTTGGTCACCATGAAGATGAAGTACGCTGCCGCCAGGAGTATGAGCAAGAGTACGGTAACCTAGACTCAGCTATTGAGCCACTCGTCGTCGGCAACGCTATAGACGACGGTGCTGACAATCCCGAAGGGCCCCCAGCATTCACGAGGGCGCTCCGAACACTTCAGTGGCCCCATGGTTTTAAAATCACTGGGGTCGAGCCCTATGAAGGAAGGATGAACCCTACTCAGTGGATACATGCTTATGCCATTGCTGTTCGTGCCACCGGAGGAGACACTAGTGTCACGGTGAACTATCTCCCCATCATGCTCACACCAGCCGCCATGAGCTAGTTTACATGCCTTGCCCCGGACTCCACCGGATCCTAGGAAGAGCTGAAAAAAGTTTTCACCGACAATTATATGGCTACGTGTACTCGGATGGGCACTAAGCATGATCTGAACCACATCAACCAGAAGCCATCTGAGATTCTCCATAGCTATATTAGACGTTTTTTCGGGATGAGGAATTCTATTCCCAACATCACAGAAGCCGAGGTCATCACCGCCTTCATCCGAGGACTCCATCACCATGAGCTTCGCTCCAAGTTCAACCGCAAGCTGCCCATAGGAATTTGTGAGATGATCATGACCACCAAACAGTACGCCGACGCCGAGGAAGCTGAGGTGTGCTTCCACGAGGATGCGGACACTCATCGCCCAACTCGCCGCAGTGACGACCGCCTCGACGACTGATGTTACAACGACCGCCGCTACGACGACCGCAGTTATCATCGGGACAGCGGTCATGATCGGCCAGAAGGATCCAAGCCCGATCAAAATCGCCACCGCTGGCCAGACCACATCGTCGCCACCATCAATGAAGCTCACGCCAAGTGCAACTACGACGAGCAGTACAAGATCCTCGATGGCCCATGCCCCCTCCACAAGAACACTAGGCATAAAATGAAGGACTGCCTCGGTTTGGCTAAGGAGTTCCATGACAAAAAGCTGGACGACGACACCAATGATAGAGCCGGAGGCCGCCAACCACCTGGGGGCAACAACAATGCCTTCCAGGATCACAACAAGGTGGTCGCCACCATCTTCGGGGGCCTCGCCTCCACCGAGAGCAGAAGAGAATGGAAACTCGTCACCCAGTAGGTGCTCGCCATCACTACGAAAGACGCTGCCACTAACCCTAGCTATTGCCCGTGGTCTGAGGTCCCCATCACCTTTAGCAAGGTCGACTAGTGGGCGGACATCCCCTACATAGGGCGTTTCCCCCTTGTCCTCGACACAACCATCTAGAAAGTGCTTTTTAGAAAAGTGCTCATTGACAGTGGGAGCGCTCTGAATCTCCTCTTCCCCGGAGCCCTAAAGGAGTTGGGCCTCGAGATAACAGATATCACACCCCTCCAAAACTGTGAAGATTGGGGCTCACCTCGACCCCAAATAGGAAAGCGCACTCATCTCCTTCCTACGTGCGAACGCCGACGTGTTTGCTTGGAAACCTACATACATGCCAGGGGTACCACGGGAGAAGATCGCGCACTCCTTGAATGTCTCGCCAACCGCCAAACCGATCAAGCAGAAACTCTGCCGATTCATGCCAGACAAGATGGAGGCTATTAGGGTAGAAATAAAACGGCTCTTAGCTGTTGGATTCATAAAAGAAGTGTATCATCCTGAGTGGTTAGCAAACCCTATTCTTGTTCGAAAAAAGAATAAAGAATGGAGAATGTGCGTTGATTATACTGATCTTAACAAACACTTCCCTAAAGACCCCTTTGATCTGCCTCGGATAGACGAGGTTGTAGACTCCACTGCCAGCTGCGAACTGCTCTCCTTCCTCAACTGTTACTCCAGCTATCACTAGATCTCCCTCAAGGAAGAAGACCAGATCAAGACATTGTTCATCACATCCTTCGGTGCGTACTGCTACACCACCATATCCTTTGGACTCAAGAACACTGGGCCGACCTATCAAAGGGCCATCCAAATGTGCCTCGATCAATAGATCAGCCGCAACGCCGAAGCTTACATTGATGATGTGGTCATCAAGTCTAGGACCACCGTCAATCTTATCGCCGACCTCGAAGAAACATTCGCCAACCTGAAAAGGTACCGATGGAAGTTGAACCCTTCAAAGTGCATCTTTGGAGTTCCATCCGGTATACTGCTGGGCTACATCATCAGCGCTCATGGCATCGAACCCAACCCTGACAAGGTCTCTGCCATCACCAAAATGAAACGGCCAACATGCATCAAGGATATACAAAAACTTATAGGTTGCATGGCTGCTTTAAGCCGCTTCATATCGTGCCTCGGCGAAAAAGGGCTACCCTTTCTTCAAACTCCTCAAGGCCACCGAGCACTTTTCCTGGTTGGAGGAGGCAGACACAGCTTTCGAGTAGCTCAAGTTGTTCCTAAGAAAGCCTCCGATCATGATGGCGCCATGGCTAGATGAAACTCTCCTGATCTACATCGCCGCTACTTCTCGCGTTGTCAGCACAGCCATCGTGGTTGAACACAAGGAGTCTAGGCACGCCTATAAGGTCCAATGTCTGGTATATTTCATCAGCGAGGTCCTTAATGAGCCAAAGACTCATTATCCTCAAGTCCAGAAGCTATTATATGCCATCCTGATCACGCCACGCAAGCTCCGTCATTACTTCGAGTACTAGAAGATCGCCGTGGTCATCGAGTTCCCTCTAGGTGACATTCTCCGCAACAAAGAGGCCAACAGCCGCATCATCAAATGTGCTGTTGAGCTTGGCACTTACTCCATCGAATTCAGAAGCAGGCCTACCATCAAGTCATAGGTGCTCGCTAATTTCATCGCTGAGTGGACTGAGATCCAAGAGCCCATCGCCGCTACTTGCCCCGAGCACTGGGTGATGTACTTCGACGATGCCCTCAATATCAACGGTGCTGGTGTGGGCATTCTGTTCATCACGCCGACCAAGGATAAGCTCCGATACGTTCTCCGGATACACTTTCTGGCCTTCAACAATGCCGCCGAATATGAAGCATGTCTCCATGGACTCCGTATAGCCATTGAGCTCGGCATCAAATGCCTCATGGTATATGGGGACTCTGCGCTAGTCATCAACCAGCTCAACAAGGATTGGTCCTGCTCTAGTGAGAAGATGGATGCATATTGCGCTAAAATCAGGAAGCTTGAAGGGAAATTCTATCGTATCAAGTACCATCACGTGGTACACGATCAAAATTAGCTCACCGACCACCTATCCAAGTTAGGCTCCTCTCGCGCCATGATTCTGCCGGGGGTCTTCATTCAAGATCTTTTGGCACCATCCATTAAGGAAGAGAAAGAAGTTCAGGAATTTCCCCCTGCCGAGCAGCTGGTACTTATGGTACCTTCGCCGGCCGGCGATTTGAGGGAATAGTTCATCAAGTACCTCACCAATGCTGAAGTACCAGCCGACAAGACTGAAACTAAATGCCTAATTCGTCGAAGCATGCATTACGTGTTGGTGGACGACAACTTGATGAAGAAAAGTGCCAAGGAAGGGATACTGCAGAAATGCATCACCCAAGAAGAGGGAGTGAAGTTGCTTCTCGAAATTCACTCTCGTTCCTGCGGCAACCATGTGGCCTCGAGAAACCTGGTCGGCAAAGCTTTCTGAGCTGGTTTTTACTGGCCCACAGCCATCTCCAACGTAGAAGACCTCGTCCGATGTTGTGAAGGATGCCAATTTTTCACCAAGCAAATACACATGCCGACACAAGAGCTGCAGACCATCCCAGCTTCCTGGCCCTTCGCATGCTGGGGACTGGATATGATTGGGCCTTTCAAGCGAGTGTCAGGTGGCTTCCGGTATGTATACGTTGCTATCGACAAGTTCTCCAAGTGGATCGAGTATAAACCGCTCGTCTCGGCTACTGCAAAGAAAGCAGTCGAGCTCTTCAAAGATATCATCCACAGATTTGGTCTCCCGAACAGCATTATCACTGACCTTGGAACTACGTTTATTGGCCATCACTTTTAGGACTTCTACGAAGACCGATGCATCTCCATCAAATACGTCTTAGTTGCCCATCCTAGAGCCAACAGCCAGGTCGAACGGGCAAACAACATGATCCTTGATGCCCTCAAAAAGAGGATATATTAGAAAGAAGAAAAGCATCCGGGCAGATGGCTCAAAGAGCTACCAGCTATGGCCTAGGGACTACACACTCAAGCTAGTCGCAGCACTGGTGTGTCTCCATATTTCTTGGTCTATAGCTCAGAAGGCATACTACCAGCGGATATTGCCTTCCGAGCACCAAGGGTGAAAAATTATGATGAAGAGCAAGCCGTAGTTGTTCGAACAGAGGAAGTCAACAGGGCTGAGGAAGAACGCCTAATCACCTGCGTCCGCACAGCCAAATATCTAGAAGGTTTGCGGAGGTACTACAGCCGCAACATCAAAGGTCGTTCATTTGCTGTCGGCGACCTCGTTCTCCACAGAAAACAAAAAACCGAAGGGATGCAGAAGCTCTCCTCCCCATGGGAAGGGCCTTATATCATCAAAGAGGTTACCCGACCAGGGTCTTATCACCTATGTGACTTATATGGAATCGATGTCCCCAACTCATGGCACATCGAGCACCTCATACGTTTCTATCCTTGAAACGCCCTAGATATGTACTCTCCACTTTATGATGAATAAAGTTTTGGTCCCCATAATTTGTCTCCATTTTTTCTCCATTATGGTTTAATCTCCACTTACGGTCGCCGAGCACTATGCTACTCCATAACGAACTCCAATACGAAATCTCCAATCTTTTCGCCAAATGAGTTTCTTGAAATCACCGACCACGTTTCTCCAACTCTCCAATGTTTTTGCCAAACGAGTTTCTCCCAATCACCGACCATGTTTCTCCAACTCTCCAATGTTTTCGCCAAACAAGTTTCTCCAAATCGCCGACCATGTTTCTCCAACTCTCCAACGTTTTCGCCGAACAGGTTTCTCCAAATCGCCGAGCACTTTTCTCCATAACTCTGAAATGTTTCGCCGACCAACGAGCAGCACACATTCCGCTCTGTGCTCTATGGAGAAGGCCCAGTCTCCGATCTCTCACTACACGTGCTACGGGCTCCGTGCTCTGCGTTATGGGTGGTCGGCTGCGGTTCCTTGGTGACGCCTGTTCCTTCTACACATGCACGGGCTCCGCGCTCGATGTTATGGACTATGGGCTAGCTAAGGCCAAAGAGCTCAGTAACGAACTAACTGCTTGGGCGCTTCTTATACTACGAATAATTGTGTTAGGGTTATTACTACAATGATTTTTCCCCGAAATACCAGCAAGCTGCATAAACATGCACCTTATAACATTCATACGCATACATAAATGTTTTTGTGCCTTCGTGCGTTCTAACTACCCTATCCAGATGTTACAGAAAATACTATCCGAGCAGGTCACCGAGCTCCACCATCGCCGTCTGTCTCGCCGAACAGGTCTATGTCGCCATCCAGCTTCTTCACCGCATCCTCCACCTCATCCTCCAACTGCTGGGTCTCCACCTCGCCCATCCCTTTGGTGAATCTGGCTCCTATTGCCTGAAGGTCAACGGATTGATAGTGGGACCAAACCACCATAAGGGCATAAGTAATGGCGGTAACAACGGCATCATGGTTGAAGCTCTCCCACGCTGCCTTGCATCTCTGGATGATAGTGTCTGAGTGTGGCTGCCTGCCATTGGGCTGACGAGCTGCCTCTAGGTTGACACAGCCAAGCACCGGTTTAACTCCGGTGACTACGGCGTCGAACTTCTCTGGTTGGGTCTTGGCTTCCTACACCAGCACATCAAACTATGCCTTGACCCTCTTATAGTTGTCTGCAAGCATTACAGGATTACATTAAGCACGGAAAACACTTCAGCAGCAACTCTGACCAGGAAGTACTCACCTTTTAGCTCCCTGACCAGTTTGTCTGCTCGCCCAGACTCCTTCGCCTTCTCCTCTCGGAGTTGCTCGACGGCCTGGCGTAGCTGGCCGAGCTCCGCATCTTGCTCTACAAGCACAATGGTCACCAATCACAATGATATTTTAGCAACGCCAAGCAATTTCGTCGATCAGATATACCTTTCTTCTCTCGGAGACTTTCTGCAGCTGCTCCAACTGCTCGGAAGCACCCTTCAGTTGCTCGGAGACAGTGGCTAGCTGTTCGGACGTGGTCACCAGCTATTCGGACAGGATGCCCTTCTGGTATTCTAGGTCCCGCATGTTGGACTCAGCCAGGTCTCGCTCACGCTGGGCCCTCTAGATGTTTCTCTCTGAGAGGTTCATCGCCTCCCTAAGTTTTTCGTTCTCCTCGGCGAAGGGCTCCATCCTCTTTATCAGCTTGTGTCGCTGCTCGGCAGTCTGAGTTATCCGCTACAAATGCACAATGACAATGACAGAATTCGATCTCCAACATCAAAGACGAGTACTCCGGATGTAGTACTAACCTCGATTTGTTTAATTACTCTAGCGAGGGTAGATTTTAGTCTCCTCAACTCCTTGGTGGTGTCCTCCTCTTCGACAATCACCGACTCTTTACCACGCTTTTGGAGGATTTGGACAGCTTGGAGTCAAGGTTCATCACGCTCGATCTCCTCAACCTTGTCCTCCTCCGCTACAGCTGGAGGCACCACCTGGGGGCTCGGTGGCCAGATAGCGGGTCCAACCATGCCCTCCGATGCCTCAGGGAGCGTCGTATGCTCCTCCGGCACCGTAGGCTTCACTATTCCAGATTCCGGCGTGACGCCGGCAACTCCCATCGCCTGCTGCGTAGGGACTCTCCCATCGCCTGCTGCGTAGGGGACTCTCGTCGCCTACTGCTCGGGGACTCCCATCGCCTGCTATGTAGGGACTCTCCTCGCCCGTTGCTCGGGGACTTCTTCACCTCTCTTTAATTGTACCACCGCATGCGTGTTGCGTAGAGGTGCTTCAGTGCTCGATGGAGGAGCAACCAGAATCTCGTTGTCATCAGACCACTCAGACACCGCGGTCCTTCACGTTCGAGTGGTCTAGTCAACACCAAGCCAGATGCCACCCGGTTTGAGGGAAGCGGTAGCCGCCATCTTTCTCTTCTTCTGGGCTGACTCATCTGCCACTGCCCTCTTCCCCTGAACTTTCTCCGACACCAGGGGAGAACTCTCCGTCCAACCAGTGTCCGTGCCTCTGGAATCCGATGAGGTGCTGGCCGCATCTTCTTCAGGCTGAGCTTGTGGCCAGGCGGCTACTCCTCTCGGCCAATCCCCTCTCGACACGCTTGAGAAATACACCACTCTTTCCTATGAATGGATCTTTGCATAAGTGAATCAGTTCACTGCTCTATAGGTATCATGGAAAAAAAGCATCGAGATGGTTACTTGAGGATGTGGATACATACAGTTGAAGGCCCTTGTCTATGTTGGCACACTGAGTGAGACGTTGGGAGCAAATAGCTCTATGGCCCGCTTTACCACATCTTTCCTCGTCGGCCGCTCTGTCCTCTCTAGGGTCCCGTCGTCGTCACCCTTGAAGTCAAAGCCCGGGTGGGCCCTCTCCTTGCAGGGCTAGATGCGGCGCACTATGAAGTTCACTGCCACTAGTCCACCGTTAATCTCCATGTCTTCAATCAGGTCGAGGAGCTCCCTCACCTGCTCCATGTCAGCGCTGTTCGGCTTCTTCGACCAGCTCTTCTGGCTCTTCGGGATGTGGTCGACGTCATAGCGGATTGCAGGGTGGCTCTGTTTCATGTAGAACCACCTGGCATTCCACCCCTTTAGAGAAGTGTTCAGCAGTACATTAATGTACTCGCTGGCCATCCCGTCTCGGAGTTGTAGATATACACCGCCGACCACCTTGGAACCACCACCATCTTTCTTTTTCGACCAGAATAGGTGTCTAAAGAGGTTGAAGTGCGGAAGAACCCCCAGATATGCCTCACAGAAATGGATAAAGACCGAGATGTGCAAAGTGGTGTTTGGGTGTAGATTGCACAGGCTAATCATCCAGAACTCCAGCAGATCCCTCAAGAAAGGATGAATAGAAAACCCCAACCCTCGCTAGAAATAATCCTCAAATACTACAACTTTATCAGTGTGAGGCATCGGGAAGGGCTCACCACTGGCTGGCCGCCATCCGACGGTTACACAGTCTGGAAGAACGCCCGCCGCCACCATCCTATTGAGCTCCGCCTCCCCTATCTTCGACTGCACCCATTCCTTGTCATAGCTGGCTTTGGCGACCACCTTCTTCGGCTTCACAGCTCCCTTTTTTGGCACCATTTCTCAGATCTGGCTTGAGATTGGTGCCGGATGCGCGTGTAGATGTGAATCGGGAAGCACAAGGGCTGAGGGGGAAGATGAAATGGCAAAATAGCACAGGTGGGAGCATGGGATGCGGCGGCACAGTTATAAAGCAATCCTCTCATCTTTTCGCATTCGAGGGTTTTTGGGAAACCGCTCTCGCAGTTTGTGCCTCTCTGAATTCTCTGACGTGGCTTAATGGGCCGTAACCTGGGCTTTCACGCAACCGTAGCCCATGTCGCTCATTTATCGCCGCCGTTGTTTGTCACTTGCCAAATAATCACCGACTTCTCCGCCGTTTATTGAGGCTCAGTAACCGTTACTGTGTAGCCATTACTCCGGTTTTTTCTCCACGGTTGGATTTCTCCAATATCTCCGCTTGCGGCTCGGGGACTGGATGCCTGCTCGGCTGGTCTTTTACTATTTTTCTGACCCTGGCACCACGTGACTGCGTCACCTACTGTCATGCTTGGGGACTAAGAGGGCACACTTCACCTTGCGGTGAATGTGCTCTTTCTCATTTTGGGGCTACGCCTGGGGACTGGCTGCTTGCTCGGCTGGTATTTTACTATTTTTCTACTTTGGACCTTGACACCACATGACTATGTCATCTACTGTCAGGCTCGGGGACTAAGTGGGCACACTTCACCTCGCGATGAATGTGTTTGCTTTAATCTGGTAGACTCCACGCCTCTGGAAGCTAAAGAAGACTATCTCCCTTTCTCGTTGTTGGACTCTAAGTGGGCACACTTGGTCCACTGCAAAGAAATTTTCGATTCTTAACTTGAGCTCCTTACACCCTTATGGCAAGCCGTACTTGGGTTAAACTGCTCGGCAATGGTTCCCGCTGCTCGACGATGGTTCACGCTGCTTGGCAACTACTCACAACTCGTTAGCAACTCATCACGGTGGTTGGACCATGAGTTTGACTGCTTGGCTTCGTTCGCACCTGCTCGAACAAGCTCAAGATGGCGTTGCACAACGGGTACAAAGCGCTCGAGGACCAGCTGTGGGGGGTAAGACCCTAGATACCCATGGCAGACCACATGGGCTGCGCCCCCAGGGGTGGCCTAGTCCACAAGACGAAGCCTTGCGGGGCACGACTCTGCTTGGCGACTCCCGCAAGACACTGAGAAGATATCCTGAAGATACTACGAGATCTATTAGGATACGTATGATCCCATGATTCATGTAATCTATTGTTACTTTCCGGTTATCTCTCAGATCTAACCGACTAGTAACCCTGCTCCTCGAACTATATAAGGTGGGCAGGGACCCCTCCAAACTCACAGAATATCATACGATAGCCAATACAATCCAACAGACCATGTGAGTAGAGTATTACGTCATACTGATGGTCTAAACCTGTCTAACTTGTGTGTCTCTGTTGCCTTCTTGTTCTTCATTACACGCCTCTCTGCCAATCAATCAACCTTCGTGGGATACTCCTCGGAGGACTGCCGATGATATTCTATCGACAGTGAGGCATCACAATAGATAGAGAAGCTTTTGGTAAGATTAGGTAAGACAAGCACTAGGGCAGAAGTCAGTCTCTTCTTAAATTCCTCAAAACTATCCTGACATTGCTTAGTCCATACAAATTTGGCATTCTTTTCTAACAAAGCAGTCAAAGGCTTGGCTAGCTTAGAGAATTCCTCGATGAACCTCCTATAGTACCCAGCCATACCAAGAAAACTCCAAATCTCACTAACATCCTGAGGTGGCTTCCAACTCAACACATCTCTAACCTTCTTGGGATCTACTGCTACTCCTCCATTAGAGATTATGTGACCAAGGAAAGATACTTCTTTTAGCCAGAACTCATATTTGCTAAACTTAGCACAGAGCTGATGTTCTCTAAGCTTCTGCAATACTAACCTCAAATGTCCCTCATGTTCTTCCTCATTCTTAGAGTATACTAATATATCATCGATGAACACAACAACAAACTTGTCTAGGTACTCCATGAATACTTTGTTCATCAAATACATGAAGTAAGCAGGTGCATTGGTCAGACCAAAGGACATGACTGTGAACTCATGTAGTCCATATGGGGTCACAATAGCAGTTTTAGGAATGTCAGAACGCCCTATTCTCAACTGATGGTATCCAGATCCGAGGTCGATCTTGGAAAACACACAAGCTCCTTTAAACTATTCAAACAGGTCATCGATTCTAGGTAGTGGATACTTGTTTTTAATTGTGACCTCATTACGTGATCTGTAATCTATGCACATTCTTTGTGTACCACCACGCTTCCACTGCGCAAACTAGAATGTAGGACACTTCATCTTGCAAATTCTTTAACTTGGATACCCCCCTTAAGAAAAGATAAACTAGGGGATACCAAAGTGTAGCTTGCATCTCCTTCTAGATGAGCTAACTAATATCAAGACATTCTGTCATCCCAATAACACTTTCGTGTAGGGGCAACAACAAAAGATCTGAAATTCCTCGCGATTAGAAAAACAACAGTGCAGTAAAACAGCTGTAACTCTCATTTTGTTAATCCAATGAAGTTGTAGCTTATACCGTTGCAAAGATAATCAAATTATCCACAACTTCCTTATAGAACACTTTCCAAAATTCTACAGTTAACTTGGTCGAAAACAGTGCACAAGAGAAACTGTTCCAGGTTCCAAACAGCACAGATGCATCGCCTTGTGATTTTCGTATCTCCATAACCAAAATAGCTATCAGGCTGATTCTTGCACTCAGAGAAAGATATGGAAGTGTACTATTGTCCAGAAGTTTTCCATAATTTTAGGTCATCCAAGAACAGAGATATAAACCGATAAAAACAGGTTGCTCCCAAAGGACAGAATAGAGAAGACAGGAGGTAAGGGAAACACCTCTATTTATTGCATTAATCCTTATGCCTCAGGCCTATAAACTAAATGAAATTATGGGAACACCCAACAAGATCATTGCAGTCATTACAAAGATGCAAAACAATCATAAGCATAATGACAATTCAACAAGATAGTAAAGATGCACAACTCAATCATCGACTCAACTTGTGATACTATCGTTTTTAATACATAAGGGCCATGACTCCTATCCTTAACTAAGGATCTTGGATAGTCTAGTATAACTTCTCCATTCACCACTCTCACCAAATGCTTCTTTTAGGTTGGGTATCACTGACACTTTCTGGTAATAGTCCGGTAGTGATCTCAGTCTGGCTACTTGCTTGGTGTAATTATTGATTCTTCTGTGGGCAAGATTTAACATAATGTCCTTCCTACTGGCAATGATAACACTTTCTTTTTAGCTCGCTTGATCTTTTGGGTTGAAACTCCTTGTAGGTGATTGTCCACCCGTTTTTGCATACCTCCTATGGAAAGAGTGGAGTAATCTTAGCTTGAGAAACTTCTGACTCTTTAGAGTCTGAGTTTATCTGGCTAGGGATTAGAGCTAGATGTGGCAACGTAGTAGAACTCAAATGTTGATTACTTCTTATTGGTGTCTTTGATGATATTGCCTTCCTCTCATTATCCACATTGTCCTCTGGTACAAGCTGAATACCTTCATACTCAATTCTTTTTCCTGACGGTGTTGTTAGAAGAACCAAACGTTGGGCAGACTTAATCACTCCTTTACAAGCTGATAGCCATCCTTGTCCTAGGAAAACATCAATTTCCATTGACTCCAAAACGATAAGGTTTGCCATGAAGTTCACCCCTTTATGTCAAAACTAACTTTTGGGCATATGTGATTTGCCTTCACTTCACCTCCTAGAGAGTTAATTATCACCGGTTTCCTTATCGGAAACATAGTTATCTTATGATCTTCTACATATTGGCTAGAGATGAACGGATGTGAAGCTCTAGGGTCAAACAGCACTGTGGCAAAAGCTGAGTTTACTGGAATGAAATGATACACAACCTCCTTAGCTCCATGAGTAGTAATCATATCCACATTATTCAATCTTCCTTGGATTTAGTTTCTCTTTGCTTTACTTCCTTGCTCCGATTTCTTCTGTACCTTCTGTTCTTACTTCTATTGTGGTTGATCCTGGCATCCATGCGCCGTTCTTCCCACATCTTCTTTAGACTTCATATTCTTCTAAGCTTCTGCTACTTGTCTCTGCACTGGTCCCTTGGGTATGTTGATCTAACCTGGCAATGAGCACTGTTGAGAGTTCCCATGTTGAGTCATTCCTTCAAATACTTGTTGTTGCATAGCTACAAGCTTCTCCTTGTTGAATGCAATCAAGGACAGCATAGCCTGGTCCTCTTGACCTTTGATGCTGGTGGTCTCTTCATTATGACCCATCTACTTAGACGAAGAGAGAGGATTGAGAATAGAGACAAGGTTTTCATAACAGAACAGAGGTTGAAGTGAGCATAACTTTTAGAAAATAACAAGATTAGAGAGAAAACAAGAACTAAGCAAAGATGAAAGCATGCTAAAATGTCCAGTTCTAACTAGGTTGATCGTCCTACAATCAGTTATAGCTCTGATACCAATTTATTGCACCCAATTTTACATAGCAAAACCAAATACTCATATATGTGCTCCCAGGATGTCCAAACACACACATATATCACAAATTGTAAGAATATCAAAGTAAAGTACTTATTACATCGCATATCTCATCATAATGTTTATACATGGTTTGCTCATTGGCAACATTATTTCACACAGCGAAAAACTAAACCCAATCTGCCATAGGGACTCCAACTAGTGAACGTCATCCTAGAAGTCCTGGACATCCTCCGGAAACTCTTCATAATCATTATATGTTACCCATCTAGAATTTTCATTGGATGTAAAGCAAGTGTAAGCTCACCATACTTAGCAAGTATATCAAAGGGATCTATGAGGCTCAAAGGCTTGACACGATTTGACTGCGGTTTGTAATTTTAGTTGATCAAGTTTTAGCATCTTGAATTACTACTATAGTGAACAATCCCAAATCCCAAGTGATATTAAGGTATAATCAAGTTTATATCAATTCCCAACCATCCATAGTAGCCACTAATCATGAAGGATCTAGACCGCTCGTATCCGTGAGCACGGCTGTTATAATAGGTCAAATATTTCTGCAGAAATTGTACAACTTTACCCACCGAGCCATGATTCCCAATGTCAAGGTTTGCAAAGCCCACGACACCTCTACCTAGGAAGTGTAGTAGGGTTTCACTACGTAACCCTTAGCTAGTTGCACTAACAAGTCGTAGCTGCTAAGGTTTCAGCCGTCTAGTCATATGCGGCCCTCCTCTAGGAGTGGCACGCATGGGCACGCGGCATGGTACACACACCCTAGCAGGTAAGGAAACATACCAACTAGTGCCCCCTATTACCCTTACGGAAAGCTACAGATGAGCTAGTACAATCTAGTTAATAGGTTAAAGTCAGAGCCATATGACACTCGGGGTTGTACGAAACCTCCTGGGTGGCCGCTTCAGGATTAAGTCCTTAGGGAGAGGCACTAGAGTACTCAACCCTATACTCTAGCCCCCTATTTGTTGCTAAAAAGCTCCATTTTATTACATTACATAATGCCTTTAATCATGTTTAACATTTATTTTATATTAAGCGCTGCAACATCTATCCAAAATGCATACCCAAACCCTAGCTATCAAGGATATGTGGTATAAGTAATCATCTAGGTAAAGTCCTTAAAGGTATTTCAAATTAGACACATGCATGAATATGAATGGTAATAGTTCATAGGTACAAGGGGCCTTTGGTACACTTGCCTTCCTCAATGTTGTCCTGGTACTGCTGATCCTGTTGCTGGTCCTGAGCTACCTGAAACTGCTCACCCTCTAATCGTGTTCCAAACCACCAATCAAGCATCCAATCCAATCATTACATGCATACAAATAGACTTTTATTAGAACAGTACACCAAATAGTAGAAACATAGATTAAAAAGCTTATAAATCTATTCTACATACTGCTACGAACATGTGAGCGCAAGAACCACTCAAATCGGACTTGAAACGCGAAAGTTTTGCATGAAATAAGATTCAATGGCATGTCTATAAATAAACTGAACTTATTTTTGAATTAAAACAATAAAAATATGAATTTACACGGTTACTGGACTGCGCGTACGAATTCTGGAAACTACAGGGTCTAAAATGAATAAAAATAGGATTGAAACGTATTTATTTTGAACTGAACCGGACTACGGGTTAATTCACAGGAAACCTAGGGGCTTTTCTACAAAACTGCATGGCTTGACCATGTGTTGACCGTGGCTGTTGACTGGACAGCCACGTGGCGCATGCGGACTGGCTCGGTGCACCAGCTGCGCGGTGGACTCGCTGACGCGGCACCGTGGGCTGGGTCCATGGGTCCACGGTGGACCAGTTACACATCCAACCGGTACATTTAGATCTCGGCCGTCTGGACGAATCCAACAGCACTGGATGCATGGGAGAACCTCCGCCGGCCGCACAGTACTGCCGGCAAGCACGCCATGGCCGACGGCGAGGTGGGAACCACGGCGAACGTCGGTACGGCGATTCCGGCCTTCCCGAGACAACCCAAACACACCTAATCGATCTACAGGCGCTCGTGAACACGATGTGATGCAACCTGAGGGTGGGGAATGTGCTGAGGTGCCGATCTGGCATTGGCACCATGGCTAGCGGGGCAGGAGCTTGCCGATACGGCGCTGTAGGGCATTATACGATGAACGGAAAGCACGGGAAGATGGAGAAGCTCACTGCGAGTCGATTGAAGGTGGTCGCGGTGTCCGGGAAGGCTCTGAAGGCATGGGCGGCGGCTGGAGAGAGAAGACAAGGCTTGGGTTAGGGGGAATCCGAGCGACAGTTGATGAAAATGATGAACTGAACCCACCGATGGTCGTGGCCGGCTAACGGGTGGGCCAGCGATGTAGTGAGAGGGAGAAGGGAGCGGTCGGGTGCGGGCATGGCTGTTACGGGCCATGGTGCCGAGCTGGGCCACGTGTTGCGCCGAAGCAGGCTATGAGTAGTGGGCACACACGTGGGAAAGCGGGAAGGAGGGGAGGCGCGCGAAGCAGGCCGCCGAGTGGGCCGGTGCGGAGCAGGCCATGCGGAGGAGAAAGGAAGGGAGGGGGAATGTTGGCTGGGCCGCTGAGCAGGCCAAAGCCAAGAAGGGGATGAAGAAGTGGGCCGGGCCGATTCTATGGCTGGGCTGAAAAGGAAGAAAATAAGATTTTTCCAAACTCAAATTCTTTTCTATTTCTAGATTTCAAATCTAAGCCAATTCAAATGAAATTTGAATTAAACTTCAAACCAACTAGCCCTACACTCAACCAAAAACAATTTGTTTCGGCATGAATGCAACAAACATGTTTCTAAACCTTATAGTTAATTTTATTTATCCAAAATTTGTTATTTGGCCTAAGTTAAAAATATAATTAAAATTAAATAAATGCTCAAAATTAATTGCTAATTTGCAGTTGAAGTTTTTTGGTGTTACACCAATGTCAGTGACGCGTTGAGGCTTTCCAAAGCCTGTTGTGCCTCCTTTGTCCAGACGAATGCATCTATCTTCTTGAGATGTTTGTAGAGAGGCATCCCTCGTTCGCCTAGTCCAATGATGAACTGGTTCAGGACAGCCAAGCAGCCGGTGGGCCTCTGCACGCCCTTGACATTGCGTATAGGGCCCATGTTGGAGATGGCCATGCTTTTTTCGGGGCTGGCTGCGATGTCGCGCTTGGACACAATGTATCCGAGCAGCTTCCCCTTCGGAACCCCAAAAACACATTTTGTGGGATTCAATTTGACGCTAAACCTTCGGAGGTTCATGAATGTGGTGGACAGGTTTGCGATCAGGTTGCTAGCTTGAGCCATTTTCACCACTATGTCATCTACATAGACGGCGATTGTCGATTTTGTCCGCTCGACTTGGTTAGGTTGGTCAGGCAGGTCAATTTGGTCGGGTGATGCATCGCTGCATGCACCGTTGGTATGTGGCGCCTGTGTTCTTCATACCAAAAGGCATGGTTACGTAACAGTATGAACCATATGGGTTGATGAATGAGGTTACGACCTGGTCGGTCTCTTTCATCGTGATCTGGTGGTAGCCTGAGTAAGCAACCAGAAAGGAGAGGATTTCACATCCTGAGGTGGAGTCGATTATCTGATCTATGTGTGGCAAAGGAAAATAGTCCTTTGGGCATGCCTTTTTGAGGCCAGTATAATCAACACACATTCTCTATTTCCCATTATTCTTTTTCACAAGAACAGGGTTGGCTAGCCAGTCGGAGTGGAATTCCTTTTTGATGAATCTGGCTACCAGAAGTTTGGCGATCTCTTCGCCTATGGCCCTGTGCCTCATGTCATCAAAGCGACGTAGGCATTTCTTGGCGGGCTTTGAGCTTGAGATGACGCATAGTGCATGCTCAGCGACCTCCCTTGGTATGCCCGGCATGTTAGAAGGCTTCCATGCAAAGACATCCTGATTTGCGCGTAGGAAGTCGGTGAGCTCGCTTTACTATTTGGCCAGGAGCTTGGTCCCGATTCACACCGTCTTGGTTGGGTCGGTAGGGTCGATCTCTACCGCCTTGTTTTGCTCGGTCCGATGGAAGGCACTCAAGGAGGTCAGCCCATTGTAGTCGGGGATTGCTAGAGTCACCGAATTCTTGAGCTTCGGGAGCTCGGTGGAGTTGATGATGGCAGTGGCATGCTCGTAATGCTCGTGGTCGCATGTGTAGGCGGCGAGAAGGTGCTACCCATGGTGATGACGCCATTCGGTCCCGGCATCTTTAGCTTGAGGTAGCTCTAACCGGAGGATGCACAAGGCGTTGAGGGTTTCGACGTATAGAATGTTGAGGCCACTGCCTCTGTCTATCAGCACCTTGGTGTGGCGCTTCTTGCGGATGATGGGGTCGACGATGAGCAGGTTGCGACCTGGTCGTGCGACGTGGGAAGGATAGTCTCTCTGATCAAAAGTGATCGGGGAGTCTTACCAGCTAAGGAAAGAGGGGATGCCGACTCTGCGGCACATGCCTCTCGGTAGCGTACCTTGTGCTGGTGCTTGGAGTGGACAGCGTCAGATCCCCCAAAGATCATGAGGCATTCCTTGGGTTTGGGGAAGCTATCTCCATCCTTACCTATCATGCCTCCCTTCTTGGACGCATCCTCTTTGCCTTTCCCTTCCTTTGGCTTGCTGGCTTGCCGTAGGAAACGCTTAAGGAGCTCGCAGTCCTTATAGAGGTGCTTGACGGGGTAGGCGTTGTTGGTGCATGAGTTCTCCATGAGCTTGTCGAAGTGGTCGGACTGGCCCTATGGGGTTGTTTGCCCACGTGATCAACAGCGGCGACCAAAGGTGGGTTGGCCGATCGACGCCGATCCTTCTTGTTCTTCTTGCCCTATTGTGTAGAGGGCCCCTCGCCATGGTCCTCGCGCTTGGCCTTGCCCTTGTCCTGACCACTACTAAAGACCGTCCCGACTACCTCCATGCCGGAGGCGTGGTTCGTGGTAATGTCGAGTAGGTCGCAGGTGGTATGGGGCTTCAAACAGCCGACTTTGTGGACAAGGAACTAGTTGGTTGTTCTAGAGAGGAACACGCTGATGACGTCCGCGTCAATGACATCAGGAAGGGAGTTGCATAGTTTTGAAAACCTACAGATGTAATCCCGCTGGGACTCATTGGGCTCCTATTGGCAACTCTTGAGGTCCTAGGAATTCCCAGGACGGATATACGTCCCCTGGAAGTTCCCGATGAAGACCCTCTTGAGGTCTGCCCAATCACGGATGCTCTTGGACGAAAGGAATTTGAGCCATGCCCGAGCATGCTCCCCCATGCAGATGGGGAGGTACTAGATGATGAAGTAGTCATCATCCACTCCACCGGCTTGGTAGGCGAGCCGTAAGTCCTAGAGCCATACACTAGGATTCATCTCCCTAGTGTACTTGGAGTTGTTGGTGGGCGGTCAGAAACGCTATGCGAATGACACTTTCTGGATGCAGCGACCAAAGGCCTGTGGCCCCAGGCCATCAGGGCTAGGGCTCTGGTCGTTCGGTCAGCCACCATGCGTAGGGTGCGTGTCCTCGTACTCCTCGATGGTCCAGCTGGGGCCCACGCCGCCTGCTCTAACCGCCATTCGATGGATGTCATCATTGTGCTGAGTATGGCGCCGATTGTTGATGACACTGCGAGCGTCACGGTTTGGCTCGAGTCACTTGCGCACAGGTGGTTGGTGTTGAGCGGGCGCTGAGTCAGGCTATGGTGCAGCCGTGGCTTCCTGCTCCATGCCCGGCAACTACTGAGGTGAGTGGACAGAGCAATTCAATTTTTGCGGTCCCAGTGCCCTAGTTGGACAAGAGGCCATGAGCCGGTGTCGCGACGCGGAGCTCTCCACCTACTGAATGGTGGACCAGAAGTTTCGGTGGATCGCCTGCTCCTGGGGGTCGGCAGGCTTAGGGAGGCCGCGCAGCAGCAATGTTCTGGCCAGCCAGAGCAAACTAAGGGGGGTCATCCCCTCCATCTAGTATGTTACGCTAGACCTGACGGGCATGACCCCGAGCGCTGCTCGCCGGGTTACGCGCATATGGCGTAGCGTGAAGCGCCAGGCGCACTGGCGTAGGTGGTGACTGGCTCTGCCACCTTTTTTGTAACTCCTCACCATGCTCCTGTGCACGTGCCAGGCCTACGCATGGGGGTCCAGAGGGGTGTGAGTCTGCAGAGACTCCACTACCTCTGGTAGCTGTCCTAGGGCGTCCGCCATAGCGCACTCCCGAGACAGAGGGTGGCCAGGTGCCATGACATCGCTGATGCTGGAGCTGTCACTTTCGACCTCATCATCGACGAGGTCATGGAAAGAGGTGGGGGCACAACCCGCCATCACCACAAACTCAAACATGAGAGGGGGTGGCGTCAGCATCCTTCGGAGCCCCTGTGCGCATGTGTCCACGGGGGACGTGAATCCGTAGGGCTGTATAGTGTTCGTCTAACATGAACGGACGACCCTGTCCTATAGGTGCACAAGGCATGGCAGGGTATGGTCCTTGGGATTGCGGTTGACTTGAGCGCCTTACCTTATCTGCTCCGCCAGCTACCTAGGCCCACACCGAGTAGGCGTCCTAGTCGGTCATTCCCTGTCGCCCCCGACCATGTCGGTCGAGAAAGAGAGGCGAGCAAAGGTCCAACATATCCTTGGTCAGAGGAACGGGGTCAGAGTCGGACTACGGTCCCACCATGGGCAGGCCTTTTGGTCAGGGCTCTGACCAAGTCTCCTGGCCAGAGATGCCAGTCGGGGACCGGATCATGGTCTCGGCCTATCATTGTGTATCTAGGCTGGCCCAATTGTGCATTGTCGCTATGCCACCTGTTGGGCCGAGTACTGTAGGGAAGCGGGTCCATTGGGGACCCTGGGTTTATGAACCTGACACATTGTTATGAGACCTCATATGGATAGATCTTGACCCCTGCTGCAAGTTGAACCCCCCTATATAAATAAGCCCTTGCCTACCTCCATTGCCATTCCATCAAAGCTTTCTCCTCCAACAGCATCAAAGCTCTCATCCTCTTTAGTTCCAATGGTTGGTAGAGAGATCATCCCCAATGGAGCCGATCTTAGCAAGAAGCCCGATGCACTGGTGCAGACTGTCGTTCCTCCAGAAGTTACCCCTATTTGCTCAAATCAATCCTACTATGCCCAAGCCATTCGCCACCCACTAATTGCTCCGCCACCACCGCCGCTACATCTTGAAGGAAAGCCTTTCCAACAAGAGCCCATAACCTTTTCAAGGTGACGAAGGAGATCAATCGTCTTCCGTTGAAGGATCATGAGGTGCTGACTAGACTAAAGACCAACAAATTTGGAGAAGTTACAGGTGCAAAGTAGCGGTCAGTCACCCCTCGTACAATCATCAATGGAGTTCGGGCCCTGCCAGATCAGATCAAGGTTGTTCCCCTGAAGGAGAGGAAGAGGAAGGCGCCATCACCACCTAAGTGTCCAAGGATGACCATTGCCCTTCTAGAGAAAAAGATTGAAGACCTGTCGGGTTGATAAACCAGGGGTCCCTCGTGGACTGGCTTCCTCGCAACAGCTCGGCCCAAGCAGACAACACACAACTCATGGACTGGCCCAAATACCTGAGGGATAGGCCGGGGGAGTGATCCAATCTCTGACCGAAAGGCCAGGACGAGGAGGAACAACGCCCATTTTTCTGACTTCGGCCCACCTCTCTGACCGGAGTGCTCGCTCCGGTCTCTAGCCCACCTCTGGATGGCCTCTGCGACCGGAAGGCCTGGCTAGAAGCACCGCTTCGGACTCCAACCCCATACTGTCCGACCGAGGATATGCCAATCCCCTGCTCATAGCTCTTCTTCGACTGGCGCGACCAGAGTTGCATGGGGCCAGCCGACCGGGGATGCCCGCTCAGTAAGGACCAGGAAATGTCCAGAGAAAGTAAGACAGGGCTCACAAGTCAAACCACAATACCAAGGATCGTACCCTGTACAACTATAGAAATAGTAGTTTGCAGCCTGCCTGACACAAACAGTGTTGTAGGTGCCGACTTTTTCCCAACAGTATTGTGGGCATGATTAACTCCCATACGGTAAGGCGCCCCCACATGCCTCTGGGCATCGATAGTGTTGTGGACGCCGGGATTTACCGTACCGAGTGAACATGGTGAAACACCTCACGTACCTCTGGGCATCAACAGCATATGTAGATACCGACATCTTCCATACCTGAAGAAGGCGACACAACCTCCCACATGCATCTGACATTCTACAGTGACATCAATAGTATTGTGGGCACCTACAATCGTCTTGTACCCACCAGCGTGGGCAACAAGGCTTAGAAGCAAACGTACTCTCTCCCTCTCACTTGTAAAGCCATCCCCTTCATCTAAAAAAGGGGATGCGCTCCCTCCAACATAGGTCAGTTCTCTTCAGTTAGCCCAAGTTGATTCAAGTCCCTTTAGATTCATTAGATCAACTAAGTTCACTAGTTCACAACCACATAACTACCAGGTTCGGACCTCAAGCACACGCTTGAACACTTAGCTCATAGTAGAGCTCCTGTCGCTCTCGGCCCTTCCAACCGGAGCTCGACCGGACCTCTCGTACAACCCATCTTTCTCCTTCTCGTTTGTAACCCCACTACAAACTTCGAGCACCTAGGCTCAGGAATAAAGTCACCGACCGGCTCAAACTGGACGTAGGGCACGTTGCCTGAACCAGTATAAACCCTGTGTCATTGAGTGCGAGGCCACCTCCAATCACAACGTACGGCAAAACTACAAATATTTACGTGTTGGTCACTTTTTGCACCGACAAGACCTCTCAGATGTAGTTTATACCTTAGAGCAGAGGCTTGACGAAGAACGTGTTCATTGGAAGAGTTTAAAAGAAGACCTAAAGGCTTTAAATCACTTCGTTGTCAAATCTAAGAAGGAGAATTAGGTAGTCATTTTGATAACGCACAAGTGTTAGGTTAAGTGTTATCGTGTGTTTAGGTTTGTCGCTTAGCTCAGATGTTAGACCAGTCGAAAGTTTGCGTTAGCCAGATAAAAGTTTGTGTTTATTTTGTGCTTGTGTAATAAAGTGCTTTATTAAAGTTAATGGAGTCACACCGATTATGTGTTTGTCTCCACATATTGTGCATAAAGTTATATAGGGAAACAAGTGGGGGAGACACATCGAATCAACAAGACGTAATTTAATCATGAAATTCAGAAAAGTAATGAGTCAAGAACCACGTACAATGAAGCGGGCCTCAAACAGACCCTAGAGTGGGCCGCTAGGCCTCCTCTATGGGCCGCTCAGCCCATCACTGCACTGCCTCGCCTTGCGTTTTGTCCACGGTCAGGTTTGCAGCCCATACACTCTATTTTCATATGTTTTGCTTTTCGTTTCAAACCGAATTGAAAATTACTTGATAAAACAACTGAAAATATGAGGAAAGGTTATTTCAGTCACAACTTAAGGATAGACTCACATAATACTTTTCCTAAAAGTCATGCTACTATTGGGAACTTATTATTAGGGACCCCCATATTACTTAAGTTGTTGTGCAATAAGATATAGTAGAATAATGAGAACTTGATTCTTGATGTCTTGTTTTTGGAGAATTTTATTTCAAAAAAGTAAAATGAATAGCTACACCTCTCCTTTGTGTAAGCAATGTCCTACTAGAGCCATACATGATATATAGACTAGGGAAACCTTCTACATATACTACTTGTATTTGTATTGAGTTTGGTCAAACCTTGTGACCCTTGTTAAGAAACTTATCATGCTCTTAAGATCAAGATCACGTACACTCCACATATACCTGCTACTCCTACACCAGGAGTACACAATATGTTTTCCGTCCACCCAAAAATGTTCTACTCCTATACTGGGAATAGATACAAAAATATGCTTGATAGGATAAATGCTCCAAGTTCTTGTAAAAAACTCTCTTGAAAGTTTCAATTGCAGAAAAAGAGGCATGGGCTATGCAAAAGTTATTCATGAAAAGAAAAAGTATTGAAAAAATGAACAAGTGTCCAAAATATTGAAAACAATGGATACTCAGATGCTCGCCTGAAAAAAGGGATAAATAAGATAGCCCAAGTTTTCTTGTAAAAGTGTCTCAAAATTTCAAACAAGAGAAATATATTTCAAGGAGCATAGTAGAATTAGGTTGGCCACCATATATATATTCCACGCACATGCACATCTTGATCTAAGAGTATGACATTTTTCTCCTTAGATTCTTGTTTTGACTTTACAATATATGCAACACAAGTACGTTCTCATATTCATCCCTACCAAAGCTCTATATAAGCTTTTAGAAATAGGCAAAAAGTAGGTAAGTCATTAATGCCTTGGTGAGGATCCAAAAATACCACATATACAGAGTGATTTGAGAGTACTAAAAAAGGAGAAGGTAGGCTATGTTTTGTTTCAAAAATCTTAAATGTTTCTCTAATTGACTTGACTGAAGGAAGATGGTGATCTGTTTCAAGCTGTTCCATTCTTCAACCATCCAAAGTTTCATGGTAGACACTTTGAATCCTGCAATACATGCATGACTGGGAATGGTTTTATGTTGACATCTTGTCCTAAGGTTATGTCTTGAGTAATCCATCCTTTTATCGAGGACGACTAAAAGCCTAAGTGTGGGGGAGTTTGTTGACGGTAGTTAACATTCATCACAAATCGTCATTATACCTTGCATAAGTGAATAAAATAGATCACAAACATAGACTTAGGGGTTTAAACTAACAAATTCTACATGTTTTAGTAAATCTATATTTTTAGCAGGATTTAATCAGAAAACCGCCAAGGAGGACCTTTTCGTCAAAGGAAATCATGGAATTCCGCCGCGGGATCAACGTGGGAAGGTTCCAGAAGACTCCAGGAGGCTCTCCATCGAAGCGGGGCTTGACCCACTGACATGTGGGGTCGGTCGGCCCCATCTAGAGGCCACCCAGCCCCTATGGGCCCCACCTGTCATTCTCTTTATTATGTCGTTTCTCCACCGCCTTCTAGGATGCATCTCAGCCATTATTTCATGTTGGTTTGATCCAAGGGCTAAGGATTGACACTCTGGGCTATATATATCTGTCCACACCCCCTAGGGCAGATGCCTCATTTTTTATCCTGAGAGCTGAGAAGCCAGAAACCCTAATTCATATGTCAACTAGGATCAAGGCTAGCAATCAAGAGAAGATTAGTCCTCGATAGGATTTAGTCTTGTATTAGAGATAGACAGATAGAGTGAGAGGGAAGAGTTTTCGAGGAGTCCCGACCTGTCAGTACCCTGGCAGAATTATGTTCTTCTTGAGCTTGCTTCTAAGATTTCTCTAGTAACCGACTTGTAATTCAAGTAAGCATCTTGTTCATATTATTCTTTAGGTTTGTGAGTCTCTTTTGAGTACTTTAATCCTTGTAGCGTCTGGGTTAAAGTAGTATTCGCAGTGTAAGCGTGGTGCTTAGACTCGGTTACTCGTGGATGTACCCTATTTTCTGAATCAGTGGTAGCTCGCGATGGTGACTCTTATAGCCTCATTGAATCTTCTATAGTCTACCTCCCGTTAGTAGGTTTAGCAGGACTTTGTTACTATAGGAAACATACTCTGCTTGTGTTTTTCTAATAATATCTCCAGAATTGAATAATAAAAGAGAAAGCTTACTGAAGTTAGAACTAGAATACCTTAGTAGTCTCCTCTACGCTCCTATTATCTAGCCTTGATTATGAAGTTGGGTTAAGTTAGAATTATTTACTCTCACCTCTGTTCCTTTGGGTTCGATATAAAACTGGGTTACTCTCGGTGAAGTGCTACAATGGTATAATATCTGCGCGCTTGTGGATTATTCTGTGTGCATTAATTGATACCAACAATGCCGCACGCTGTGGTGCCGACGCCGGCGACTTCATGGGCCTCCTTCGGCTGCCAACGAAAGGAGACGACACTGGTGAAGTTTCCCGTTCGTAACACGCCCTCCCCGTCGGGATAGCTTTGGTGGGATATGAGGCTCTTGTTTCCCAAACCCAAACCCATTGAATATCCCTATCCAAAAAACCAAACATGGGTTATGAGGACATAGGGTTACGATATCCCTTTTCCACCCTCTCTATCCCATGAACCAAACGCCACCACCACAACAACAACAACAAACAACAAAGCCTTTAAGTCCTAAACAAGTTGCGGTAGGCTAGAGTTGAAATCCAGTAGAACCAATCAAGGTTCAAGCACGTGAATAGCTGTTTTTCAAGCACTCCTATCTAAGGCTGAGTCTTTAGGTATATTCTATCCTTTCAAGTCTCCTTTTATTGCCTCTACCCAAGTCAACTTCGGTCTTCCTCTGCCTCTCTTCACGTTACTGTCCTGGTTTAGGATTCCACTACGCACCGGTGCCTCTGGAGGTCTCCGTTGGACATGTCCAAACCATCTCAATCGGTATTGAATAAGCTTTTCTTCAATTGGTGCTACCCCTAATCTATCACGTATATCATCGTTCTGAACTCGATCCCTTCTTGTATGACCGCAAATCCAACACAACATACGTATTTCCACGACACTTATCTATTGAACATGTCGTCTTTTCGTAGGCCAACATTCTGCACCATACAACATAGCAGGTCTAGTCGCCGTCCTATAGAACTTGTCTTTTAGCTTTTGTGGTACCCTTTTGTCACATAGAACACCAGATGCTTGGCGCCACTTCATCCACCCTGTTTTGATTCTATGGCTAACATCTTCATCTATATCCCTATCTCTCTGTAGCATTGATCCTAAATATCGAAAGGTATCATTCCTAGGCACTACTTGACCTTCCAAACTAATATTTTTCTCCTCCCGAGTAGTAGTGCCGAAGTCACATCTCATATACTCAGTTTTAGTTCTATTGAGTCTTAAACCTTTGGACTCCAAAGTCTCCCGTCATAACGCCAGTTTCTGATTCAATCATGTCTAGCTTTCATCAACTAGCACTATATCATCCGCGAAAAGCATACACCAATGGATGTCCCCTTGTATGTCCCTTGTGACCTCATCCATCACTAAGGCAAACAAATAAGGGCTCAAAGCTGACCCTTGATGTAGTTCTATCTTAATCGGGAAGCCATCCGTGTCTTCATCACTTGTTCGAACACTAGCCACAATATTGTTGTACATGTCCTTAATGAGCCCGACATACTTCGTTGGGACTTTATGTTTGTCCAAAGCCCACCATATAATATTCCTTGGTATTTTATCATAAGCCTTCTCCAAGTCCATAAAACCATGTGTAGGTCCTTCTTCTTCTCCCTATATGGCTCCATAACTTGTCTTATTAAGAAAATAGCTTCCATGGTTGACCTTCCGGGCATGAAACCAAAATGGTTCATAGAGACCCACGTTATTGCTCTCAAGCGATGCTCGATAACTCTCTCCTATAGCTTCATAGTATGGCTCATCATCTTAATTTTCTGGTAATTAGTACAACTTTGAATATCCCATTTATTCTTGTAGATCGGTACCAATATACTTCTCCTCCACTCGTCAGGCATATTGTTCGATCGGAAAATATGGCTGAACAGCTTGGTTAGCCATACTATAGCTATGTCCCCGAGGCATCTCCACACCTCGATTGGGATACCATCCGGTCCCATGGTCTTACCTTCTTTTATCCTTTTCAACGCCTCTCTAACCTCAGATTCTTGTATTCTACGCACAAAACGTCTATTGGTGTCATAAAAAAAAAGTCATCCAAACGCCACCTCATGGAGAAAAATTCTGAATCAGAGAAAACTAGGCTTGCCTGGCAGCGGGGCAGTGGCAGAGGCAACATGGCCGTCGTCGACGACGTGGATGCAGAATACCAAGCACAGGCTCCGATGGTGTCGCGGACGCCAAGACGCTCACCTCTCCGGAACCTAAACCAACACAACCCGGCTACCTCGTTCGCCAAGGTTGATGTCCCCACACCCAAATTATTGCTAGCTAGTCCCAGCTACATGTTTGTCCAGCGTGTAAGATACCGCTCTCTCTTGATATCTAGGGCAGGGAGTGATGCATGGTTTTGTGCTGCCCACTATGTTTTTTTGGCGAAACATGCATGAGGTGTTGGAAACCCTATTGAAATTTATTAAATATTAAAACTGTAGAAAAAAACAAGCCAAAGTTCAGGAAACAAAAAAAAGTCAAGAAGAAACTTTTGCTTGTTTTGACACGCTGATTTCCATAGCCATTTGTAAGCTCTATGCACATCTCGATGACCAATCAGATGTTTGTAGGCCTTGCAGGAGGAAAAGGCAGACGAACCCTATAAATAGAACCAAACATCATTAACCTGAGTTAGTTGCAAATTCTGAAGAATAATCGACAGCTCCTGGAACTGAGCCTAATCGTCATTAGAAAGTGGCAAATGAAATAATTTCTGGAGGAGTGGAGTAGAAGCTGCCACACTCAATGATATGTGCTGAGTCTTGGCATAGCAGAAAAGCTCTGGATAAGCTTGACTACATACTCAGCCCTCCCAAAGATCAAGCCACAGGAAACGCTTTCAAAAAAAAAAAAACAGAGGAAACAAGTCGATCCATTTTGCAAAGACATCATAGCTAGTCCTTTGACTTGATCATGTAACTTGATGAGGTGTTTCCACCAGAGAGACAAGCTTAGGTAGGTTAGGTACCAGCAGCATCATGACTCGGGGTCTCTGTTTGGACACTTGGTGCAATTGTGCAGAGCATCAGGACTCAGGCAGGATTGATACAATGATACTTGTTGACGCTGAAAATTAACACAGAAGTCGTCAATGAGTAGATTGCTTCACTTTTGTAGAAGCACCACGACTAGTGTTTGAGCAAACTAATAAAAAGATAAATTCTTCAATTACGGCGAAGAGTAGAACATGCTGTTTTACAAGCAAGAACAGCAAATGATAATACTCCGATCATCACGCCGGAGCACGCGGCTTGTTTGCGGGAAACTAGCAAAGCATGTCTACTGACCTAGATGCGAAAAAGTAGAAGAAAGTAAAAGAACGATAATAATATATTTGTTTTTGTGTCGATTGTGTTGATGCTTTTCCAATCGGCCATCACCATTAAGGGCTCGTTCGCTGGTCGGAGGAGACCAGCCAGCCGGCTGGTTCCCCTCACGCAACACTGTTCATCCATCCAGCCAAACAGTGTTTTTCTCTCACAACAAACCAGCCGAAATAGTATTTTTCAGCCAAGTTTCAGACCAGCGAACGGGCCTAAATAGGCGGCTGGTCTTTGCCGTAGAGTATTAGGACTCTTAAACAGACTAGTATAATGCCCGTGCTAACGCTACGGATTTTTCTTGAGAATGTCTCTTAAAACAATAAAATTATTTTTGCATAGTCTAATGTAAACACAATTGTACTTGAGTCTACGTATAATTTTCTAATATTATGACCATCTAAGTTACATTTTGCCTAACTCCTTAATCATCTCTTGAAGATATTCAGGGATGTTGTTGGAACATTCGTTTGCACGACTCGTCAAAACGTCTGCCAAGAATTCCATCCTCAGTGAAGTTGAGAGCTGTGCATGGTATATAGATTAACAAAAAGTTACTGTTTTTCTATGTAGTGTACAAAATATAGCTAGAGACTATATATGCTTACATTGTTGATCGGTGGCAATCTTTCGCCGTCCCAGAACTTCATGAAATTGTATACAAGAAAGCCTCCCAGTTTCCTGGACAAGATCAGTTGTTTATTTGATGTAAATAAATGAAATAAATTTTTTGTGATGTAACAGGTGAAATATATTACAACTGGTTACCAGTATTTATTATGTGTAACCTTTGTTACACATGTAGGGTATTCTTTCTTCCAGTCATAAATATTGCCGTTCCACTTAGAATTTGATAGCCCCATGGCGAGACTGAACATTCTAGCCATTGTGTGGAACGTAGGTATATAAGCCATTGTTTGATCATAACTCTTGAAACATGGACCATCTTGAAGGGGGTCCATAATGTGCACGGTTTTGTTTTCCATGTCCATTATGAATAAAATGTACAGTCCGCTTTGATAATATGGTAGTAGAATCTAAAAACAAACATAGAGAATATAAGTGCTAAACAAAATAAATTAATTTTGTACAGTAGTACACATAACATAACTTACGTTGTTACAATCTTTAATTTTGTAATCCATGTCCGGCCAACACTCAAGTACTTTTCTCAATTTCCCGCGGTATTCGTTGTCAATTCTGCCACAACATCGTGGATCTCGTCCAAACCCAGTTATTTCCTGAGGATTGTGCAAAAATATATTTTAATTAATTATACAATTATTGTAAGTCTTTGATAAACAATAAATTTATATATCAACTTACAGCAAACTTGAGGTCCATGTAGTGGAATTTTTGTTTCTTACCAACCATATGTTGGTTGCACGCTGCCATCCGAATAGCCATATTTAAGCATTCATGATCCATCTCTAGATCCTCATCTAAAATATTTTGAATCTTGACAAGATTCAAAGAAATTAGGTACGGTCGTGTACTTCGTACCCACTCTTTGCTATAAAACAAGGTTAATCCACAAATTACTTTTTGTATGAATTCTAGAACGGAAACTGAAATATCTAAATTAGAACAAAACAATTTACTATAGAATGACTTACTGAAGTAAAGTTTTGTCGCTGGCGATGAATTGGATGTTTGTGCATATTGCGGCCAATATTTGTTCCCTACTTTTCCACTTTATTGCACGTGTCAACTTAATTTCACCCGACATTATTATATCCAGCTCATCGAGCTCTGTGACATCACCGTCTTGCTCATTGTGGGTCTCTAACTGTTGCCCATGATCCGGTAACCCTCTTGCTTCATTTAACGGGGAGTTATACAAGATCGCAGGTAGTTTGAACCTGAAGTTACTTATATCTTCCTGAAAATTTGAGCAAGTTCTGATATATATTAACCAATCCAAAAGAAATGATTATGTTTAGAAATAAACTCTTATAGAATTACCTGGGTGACATGGTCAGATAAAGCAGTTCCAGTCCAATATTCCATATAATTAATCAGCCATAATCCACAACTACAACTGAGCATATATTCCAAAAAATAAATAAAATATGAGTTTTAGAGGTACGGTTGTTGGTTGTGCAATTGTATATACACGAAATGGAAAGATAGTTTACCCATCTTTTTGCATTTGTTCGGTAATCTTATGTTTAATCTCCCAAGATGACACTTCGATACCGTGTAGCCATTTAGTTTGGTTTAGTAGTTTACATTTCAGTGCATGCTTTATTAGTCTTTCCATTCCTAGTAACTGGAATGACCAAAACAGCAAGGTTAACTAAGAAAGAGATAATGAAGAATTTTAAAGAAGTTTGTATATCAATTGTTAAGTCATACCGTATATCTAAGATCTTTCCAATCTGTCATATTTTGTCCGAAGGAATCCAAAACATGTATTTCACCTTCATTTGCATTCACGACCGCCAGGTACCAGTGAAATTTTGTAATGTTGATAGGAAGGAAGACCTGCAGTAATAGACATTTATCTAAACTATTTCCTTAGATTTGAAAGGGTATAAAATTAGCATATGTGAAATCTTACCATATCAGCATGTAAATAATTTTGTACCCTTGTTTCAACCATGTCCTCTTTTATCCAGCTCTTTTTCATCTCATCTTCCTCTCCCTCTTGTTGTAGTAATTGAGAGAACCACGTATTCTCCAAATAAACATCTCCACCTTCTCTATGTAGTAGGTGTTCTTCGTGCCGCATCAATTGGATATAAAGACTAATGACCTACAAGTTTTTATTTTGTCATTTTAAGATTGGCAGATATTTCCCATGGACATTAGTTAATGCCGAAGCAAGTGTTAAACATGCTTACCGCGCCATTGACTTGCTCATTCCCAAGAAAAAGACAATCCATGTCATCTCTTGCTCCCCAACAATCATCGATTCTGATAAGCAGATGCTTTTTACTTTTTCCCTTCATATATTCTATTACCTCAACATCTTGTTGCGTACATGCATAATCTAGAGAGGTATTATTTTTTATTAATAATTAATCAATTCCCAAATTTAAAGACATATAGGTTTAAATTGATGGTGGATCACCTTGAGGCATGACTTGTACATTGTTTGCTTTCTTTGGCTTATTATACTGAGGCAACACCATCATCTCACTGAGAACATGTATTGGATATTTATTGGCTTCTAGCCGCGGCGTTTGTACATCATTATCTTTGTACTGTACTTCATTTCCATCCTTTATAATGATCTGCATATGCAATATTTAATATCAGTTTTATACGTCATTCTTTTACATTTAGTATGCAATGGGTCATACGGGCAGAAAATATGAGAGGATATTTGAGTTGCTTGAAAGATTGTTACGTACGTCATCCTCGTGTGCACGCTTCCGCTTGTTGTATCCGTCTTTGGTTTGGACATCTTCATTAGTATAGCCCCGCTCTGGTAGGTGTACTTCTGCAAATATTTTTAAAATAATAAGTACAGTAACATAGCTATAAATAAATACCTTATATATATTTTATTAAAAAATTGCATGAGGTTGTTGTGCTAATCTTACTCACCGGAAGTAGGCAATGGATCAGTGTGGATCGTATATGGCCCTCTACTTCCTGGATCATAATTATCATTTCTGTGTAGCCAATCCGTGGGCTCTATGGACTCATCAGTGTCCACTATGGTTTTAGTCTCCAAAACATCATCTTCACAATTACGAGCGAGAGTAATTATATCAGCATCGTCTTTGTTTTGCATTTGTTGGGTAGAGGCCTCGATTCTTGCATCACTCTCTATAAACTTTTTAATGTCTTCTGTATCCAGATGAGTAAAGAATAATTAAACAATGATTATTGTAACTGTGGATAACTATGGTCTAAAGAGCGTTGAAATAGTCTGTATCCATCTATTTCACCTGGTGTATCCATTTCTTGGATAGAGGCTGATCGCAATTCCTCCTCTTTAACTATCTGATAATTGCCAACAGGTTCGGTTCTTGCCTCAGTCTCTATACTTTTTTTAGTTTCTTTTGTATCCAGCAGAGCAAATCATAAATTATTTTAATTTTGGAAACTAAATTTATGATTTTGGAATATGATTAATAATGAAAGATGGTCTAAGATGACTAATATAGTCTACGCTGATGAAATTTAAAGTAATAATCATAGCATTGATTGAACCTACAGGTTCAAAAATTACATATGGAATTCACCTGAGTCGACGGGCACGAATGTTGGTTCTTCGGGTGCTACCTCACTTGTGAACAAGTTTGGACTAACAACTACCTCAGGCTCCTCCACTGGTTTGTCAACTAAGTCACGATCATGCTCCATTTACTTGCGCCTGTGATTCCAAAAGAATATGACGATCAGCATACAATACCATTAATCAAGGTTCAGGACCTCCGTTTTGAACAGCAGGAAGGCGAGAGAGTGGGGACCATACCTTGCTTATTGGCACGTCCGTCTGGACAGAGACGGGTCCGACGATGCGTGGACCGCGGCGAGTAGGGCGCGGTTGTGGTCGTCAAGGACTTCTTTGTAGAGTAGCTCGTGCTAACGCTACGGATAATCTACGATCTTGTCCCTGCGGCTCCGGGGTTGCGACCGGCCGGCCAACAGTAGCTCGTGCTCTAGGGTTCGTGGGCTGCGATCGCGCTGCTTCACGAACCTTCCGCGTCCACCGGAGAGGAAGGATGTCAGCGCCGGTGTTGCACGCTGGTGATGTGAATTGCGTTTGGCGCAGCGACGGGTAGCAGAGCTCCTCGGCGTGGCCACGGGCAGCAGGTTCGTCGGGCTCGTTTGAAACACGTTCGTTGCGACGGCGGCGGGATTAGCACGGCAGTTTTCCACGGGTGAATCCTTGACCACGTTTGCGTCTCGGCCTTCCCCCTCGGTCCTGAGCACTGCCGGGTGCCCTTCTCGTCGTTCCGTCTTGGTCTCCCAGATCCGGCAGGAGGCGCGGCAGGAGGCGGGCCGAAGCAGCGGCGAGGTCGTCGCTCGAGGCCCGGTGCCGGACTGCCGCCGATGTGCGCGCGGAGATTGTGGCTTGCACGCGGAGATCGTGGCGGCGCGAAGATAGAGTTCTCGCTGGCGGCGTCGACGGCGTTGTCCTCTGCGGTGTGTACGACAGCGACTCTGCCGTCGCGGCGGAGACAGCAGCCGAGCAAGTGGAGGGCGCAGGGTCTCTGGCCTGCGCGCAGAGATCGTGGAGGGCGCGGAGATCGTGGAGTTGCGACGATAGCGGCCAGTGTCCTCGGCGGTTTCCTTTATTTATCTTCGGCGATATTTCTTCGGCGATATGGACAGGAGCGTTGCGTTGAAGGCTTCAACGCTTGATGTGCGCCTCGGCCTTCCCCCTCGGTCCTGATCGCCGTCGGGTGCCCTTCCCGTCATTCCCTCTTGGTCCCCCAGATCTGGCAGGAGGCGCGGCAGGAGGCTATCCGAAGCAGCGGCGAGTTCGGACCGTCGGAGCTCGGGGCGGTTACTTTGTTTTTTTTTTGGTGATTGGTTGTAGGCGAATCATCGATCACGGACGGCGTTGTTTCCTTTTTATACCGAAGGAGCCTTGTAGCCTTTCCGGTGGGACGCAAGGTTTTGTTTACGGGAGGTCGGACCGTCGGAGCACGCGTTGCGGTGAGGTCGGACCCGTCGAGCACGCTTTGGGCAAGGTTTTGTTTCTGGGGATCACGTCTTTCTCCTCTGAGTTGTATGTCAATGTGCACAATTATTATTTCAAGAGTTGCATGTTTCAAGTTGGCCAAATTGGTAACTGTTGGTGCATATATTTCGAGAGAGATATGTTTCAAGCGGACAAAATTTTGCCGGTATATTATCAGAGCTTAACTTAATAACAAAATGGCTGGACTAATGGCTCCCGTCTCTCACTCTCTCTTGCGCGTATGATGATTATTAAAACTAAAACTATGCACCGGCACATATTGAAACTGTGCACTATGCATCTCTGAATGTAACTTAATATCTGAATACTGTGATTTCTAAATATAACTGAATCTCTGAATCTCTACTAAGAAGGCTAGGAGTAAAACTATAAGAAGTCTGAATGTCCCTGGCACCATGTATAGATATGCCTGATTGCAAAAATTCCCTCCTCGTGGGTCATCAGCCTCCACTCTTGCCTTTCCGTCTGTTGTTAGACCAGCTACAAGAACCGGCCTTTCCTTGGGTTTCCTCACAGACGCTCCAGAAGAACCTGAAAGTTTTGAAGCAAGCAATTTCCTCATCAATTGCTGATCGACTACCAAGCAATTCAAGCACTACTACATAGTAACGTGTAGTCAGTAGGTGCAGCTCGTACACATATATAAGAGACATGTTCGTTGGATTTATTGTGAAACACTATGGAGTTATGACATGTATCTATCATAGGATCTGCCAAATCACTCCAACTGGCGGCTTTCGCTATAAAATGCTGCAGCAAGTTTGCACTCACTATTGTGTTAACTGAATCTGTTAGACAACAGGGCATAATGTCGTGTTAACTGAAACTGAACATATCGTGTTAACTGAAACTGGAAGCAAACAGGGCACAATATATATATATATATATATATATATATATATATATATTCAAATAATTGATTTGATGGAAGAGGATGAGAAAGATTATTGGATGGTTGAATCTGTCTTATTCGATGGCAAAAAAAATTGAAGTCTACCATCTGGAACAAGTTATATGCTGTCTTTAAATTATCATCTAAACCTCCGAGGTCTACTTCATTAAGCGACCCCATCCAAATAAGCTTAGCAGTGCATACCACAGCCATCTATGAGCAAGTTAAGATTGCAAGTTTCTTGCCTGTTGTCACACCTGCTACAGGAACTGGCCTGTCCCGTTTCTTCACAGTGAAATGAACCTGAAAGTTTGGAAATCAAATGTTGTATATAAGAGACAAATAGGACTCTGATGCTAAAAAGTAAAAGAATCAAGCATACGAGCAGCAATATTTATTCTTACGAGGACTTATAAAATTGTCTAAGTATACACACCGTCAATCACCAATTTAGGACGTCTCTGTAAACTATATTCTTGGTGCTCTTTCCTGTAGCATCCAAGTCATCTTTTGGCTTTGCCAAAATTCTTGTTGTTGATCTTGACACCCCCTTGATAAACCAACATAAAGCTGTCCATGCAAAAATACCGGTTCTGGAAGGTAGACCCCAACATTAGGGATGGTCTGTCCCTGTGACTTGTTGATGGTCATGGCAAAACTTAATCTCACTGGGAATTGTTTTCTCTTAAACTTAAAAGGCAGTGAAATATCATCCGAGGGAGACAATGGTAGCCTTGGTATGAAAACTCTTTTCGCCACATGCTGTCCACCAACGATCTCAGCATCAATTGCATTGTCTTGCAATGCTCTGACCATAAGCCTTGTACCATTGCACAACCCATTGTTAGGATCAAGATTGCGGAGAAGAATCACAGGACAGTTGATTTTTAGCTTCAGCTCATGCGGGGGGAGGCCATTTGGAGTTATTGAATTCAAAAAATCAATAGGGAAGTGATTCTGAGGATCGTCAACAATAGTGTCAAAGCTGTGGTAAACCTTTTCCTCACCTGGAAACCGTCCAATCATCATTGCGTTCAGCCTATCAACATGTTCATTTTTGGTCGATAGAATGGCCCGTCTGCTCATATAGGCGGCTGATGTTGCATGCTCTTCAAGTGACGGGAACACAGAGGAAATGAGTCTGTTGACTGCGACATCCGTGTCAGTATATGCAATCACAATGTCATCAGGGAGTCGAACATAATCATCTCCAATCGTTTCCTCGGTTCCATTTCCAATTCGTAGTAGGTACTCAGAGAACCAAGGGTCTGATTGTGCTCTCATGTTTTGTGACAATCGTATCTTCCTTATTTTATCCCACAAATAGGATCTTTGCAAGGTAGCATCAGTTACCTGTGCCCTTGTCCCACGTGGCACCACAGGAAGGACCTGTCTAAAGTCTCCACCAAATACCATGACCTTTCCTCCAAATGGCAAAGCACATTCCATGATATCCTGTAGGGACCTATCTAGTGTCTCGACGCACTGACGCTTGGTCATGGCAACTTCATCCCAAATAATCAAAGATGCCCTACGAAGCAATTCTGCAGTGCCACTTTGCTTTGTAAAGTTGCACATGGTGTTGTCCCCAATTTTAATTGGAATTTTAAACCTGGAGTGTGCAGTGCGTCCTCCGGGCAATATTGATGCTGCTATACCAGATGTGGCAGTTGCGATGGCTATTAATCCTTTGGAGCGAACTCTAGCAAGCAAGGCCTTGTATAGGAACGTCTTTCCTGTGCCTCCCGGACCATCAACAAAAAAAACTTGGCTCTTTTTGGCAAAGACATGCTGAATGATTTCATCAAACCCTGCTCTCTGCTCCTTGTTAAGAGAATAAAAAATATCTAGGTGTTCTTGGTCAATAGAGACATTCTGCTCCTCTCTAACCTCTTTCATCATGTCAATGGAGGTTGGACCCATATCGCAAATAGGTGGCAGACCAAAATCTTTGATATCTTTGCCCATCGAGTGAAGCATATCCCGTATGTCCCAGAGCACCATTTGCTCCACTGTCGTCATGTTGGTGTTGTCCCGACTAAAGTCTTCACCTAACGCATCCTTATGCTTGTCCCATAATCCACGTATGTTAGTGGCCTCACCGAACACAAGAATGGTAGCAAACAACCTCCGCAAGGCACACGACATCTGAAAAGTGGTGGCCTCAGTCAAGCAGTCATCAATTGATCTATCTGTCTCGATAAGCCCTCTTTTCTCACATGCCTCCCTAAAAGTAGAGTATGTTACACCAGCCATTGTTCTCAAATCCTCAAACGATGTTGCACCTCTCACATGATTTAGTAGTACTCTTAGGAAGTATCTCTCACCTTCAGCAGGGTTAGCATAGACAATCCGGCCTATCTGTGCTGACGCTTGTTTTCTTCCTTGCCACACTTTTTTCCCTGCGATCCATCGGTAGTGTTCCGGAAATTCTCTATATAATATTTTCCTTGCTGCCCTTTCTTCACGGTTTTTACAAAAATATTCCGTGAGTGTTGTCCTGTTAGAACCCGGGCGACTCAAAACATCTTCCAGGTTTTCATCATCTTTGTATGTCACAGACTGCATATTTGGCAAATGTAGCTGGAGCTGCAATACTGAAGGATAAACTCCAAACATCGGGAATCCGAATATCCTATGCACAGCTTCTGGTGGAGATATGTACCTAGCATTCCTATACTGCTTTATCTCATTGATGACCCCATCATCTCTATCATCTTGGTCTGCATTTACCGAGAATGATGCTTGGTCGTGGCCTTTATATACGTACTTAAACAGATATTTCACTGCTTTAATGCTTGAGCATGCCTCAACATTTATGTGACAGTTGTATCTAAAGAGCAGACCAGGGTTATATGGCACAACCCACCTGTTATCTAACTCGCTTGCTCCCGATCTTAACTCAAGCGTCCGTCATCTCTTCTTCGGTAGGTTGGATATGAGTCCTTTCCTTGTTGGGTTGCCTCACAGAACTGTCTAGGGTACTGAAAGCGACACTCTCCATTCACCATGCATGCACAATATTTGTTTAGCACCCCACATGGGCCATGTAGCATATGGCTTAATAACCAGATCATGCAACTCGGATATTTATCCTTGTCGGTATCTCAGTTTGAAACAACTCGATCATATGCATCCGGGGTTGTCAACTTACTCCCCGATTTCATGATCAACAAGAAATGCTCATGTGCGCGGACCCTTTTTGGAACTCGGTAACATGAACATGCAAAGCAACTTCACCAAAGTACTTCCTCTTGATTAGGAGTTCTTTTAGGTCCCCATAACTTTGCCCTATATACTCTTGCAACCAGATTCGGCCTATCTTGTGGATCCTGTCCCGGTTCAAGATTGCTTGTTATCTCTTCCCAGTACGGATTGCATGTCATGGTGATGAAGTAATCAGGCTTGCCAAAACGCTGCACAATAGCCATTGCATTAAGGAATCTTTGCTGCATGTCTCGATCGCATCCAGGGAATGATCTTGGCAGCACAATTCTCTTGCCAACCTTAGAACTGTGCGTCTCTCCCGCAGATATAACATCAACCAGTCCCTATAATACATGTAAGCACTTAATTTTAGCTTTATGTAGTAACAAGCATGCAAAGATCGTAAAAAACAATTACAAACAATAGATTATGAGTGTTTACCTGGTATAGCTCGGCCCGTATTAGTTTTTGGTTATCAGGATTAGAGTACCAATCTAGCCTCATAGACTCAATCTTTATATACATATCCACAGCCCACTGTTGAAAAAGACGTCCTCCGAATAATAAAATATTAAAAATTCCCCTTCTGACTTGCAATTTGAAGCAGTAGTATTCTCGTGCAGTTACATATTTTGCAGATTGTGTTGCATCAGCAACTCCACCTAGGACGTCACCTTCTTGTACTTCATTGTCGCCATCTTCAAATGGATTCTCATTATTATTATCAGCTGGGAAATAGATAAAATATTAGAACATTTTATAATATGGTACTATAGCATCAAATCATTAGTATAGCAGTAAGTATTATAGGAAAAAATACTATTACTAAGAGATAATACCATGATTAACACCAGACGTCCCTTCATCTCTACTCTCTGGCCATTGATTATTAGTAGAAGCCGCGGTTGCAGATGGTGGAGTGAATGGACTCCCACTGTACGGCATATATTTGTTCCATCCTGTCTCCCCTCGTGGGTTATATATAGGATAAGCTAAGGCGTCATAACAACCATGCCATGCCCGGATATACTGCGGACGATGATCAGTCTTTCCATATACAACCACACTTCTATCAAAACATCTTTGTGGATCGTTCCCATCCATCCAAATAGCAGCAACTTGGGATGCAGTTGGGGCATTGTACCTTCTTTGGTCAGGCGTGATATTTGTATTGAGTTCAATCCGGTACTCATCCAAGTTTGGAAAATCCCCATTTCTCCTAAAAGTCTGAACATATGGGTTATCTTGCAAGATTGCTAGGATAGTCCGAATGATGTTGATATCAAGATCAGGGGACCTTTTGACTCTATGTGATAAGGCCTCATCTTCTGTATCATAAAAGTAGAGCTGCAAATGCCGAGCACCGCGGCCACCTGGCACCAGGTGGTCAAGACGGTGGTACAGCCCACCATGAACTCGAAATGTATAAACACCGGTCCCTACTGGACTTTTATATCTGTCATCAGTGGTAACCCCTAGACTTGCAAAGGAGAAATGTGAGTTGATATAACGTATATGTTTTCTGAAATATTTTGCATCATCGTGCACTTGACTTGTGAACAACCTTTTGAGCTCTGCAGGAACATCTGGTATATGTATCTGTACTTTTCCTTTTCTACAACAAAACCCGGGTGTCTCACCCTGAAACCTCATCGCACCACAATAACTGCAGTCAGGGACCTTTCTCAATTTATGTCGTTCTGGCAGGTTCTGGTAGATGTAATCATATGGATCATCATGTGTCACACTGTTTGTAGCTGGACCCTCTGGAAGCACGCGATATGACTCATAATCATGACCTGTGTACACATTGCAGTAATTATTTTCATTTAATATATAAACATGCCAAAGTGAAGCTAGACTTGTAACCAGGTTTATATATTGTTGTCACAGTACCTTGCGCATGTTGGTGAATGACTCCATCATCGTATAAGTTTTCATTCTGCAATCCATGGCCGGCGTCTATGGCATCTTCATCACCGTCCCAACCATCATGCGTTGGTTCAAATAGTTCACGGTCAAATTCTTCTTCATTGTGTAGTTCAGGTAAATGAAGTTCTGCAAACATTTTAAAAATAAGTATGCTAACATATATTTAAATTATATTTTATTGAAAAAAGCATGACGTTGTTGTGCTCGCTTGACTCACCGGAAGTAGGCAATGGGCCAGGAGGGACCGTACATGTGCCTCTAGCTTGTGGAACGTAATTATCATTTCGGTGTAGCCACTGTGGGATCTGCTAATGATGTATCAGTTGGTTGAGAGAATGCACAATTTGATTTGAACATTTATTATATCTCACCAGCTGGTGAAGACGCGGCAATGTTTGGGACACAACAGAGGTGGGGCTATTATTTTGCATTGCAGCTTTCCTCCGTGCTTTCGGTATTCACGTTGTTTCCTATTAGCTTCCTCCCTTTGTTGATCGGTCATTTCAGCTCTTCGTTTGCGTGCACGTGCATTCCTTGCTTCCCTCCTAGCATCGGCACTGTCCGTAGGACTCGTCTCTGGAGACAAAGGTACATGTTAAAGTCAATATATAGAGATGTGGTGTGTAGACATAAAAATGTGTTTCCTTTACAAAATAACCATCACTTATACCTAGGTCATTGTCGCTTATGTCCACTGACAGACACGTCTTGATCGACTCGTGTGTTCGCCGTGCCTACGCCAACATCTCTACTATTTGTTTGCATATCTCCGTTGCAAAATATATTTGGCGTGTTTTCATTCTGTGGGTCGGCAGTTTCGTCAAGTCCTATGATTGGGTGGCACCAAATGGTTGACCTCTACTTAATCAAAAGGGGTTATGGTGTAATAATAAGTGTCCAAAAATAGAAAGAGATTAAATACCTATGGACAAAGCTGAAGTTAACGGCACCGTCTCTCACATAAGCAATGGAAGTGCTACTATTCGGGTTGCATGTTTTTTCCGTTCTCGGTACTCAAGTTGTTTCCGATTGATCTCCCTTTGTTCCATGGACATATCAGCTCGACGTTTCCGTTGCTGCATATTCCTTTGCTCCCTCCTCCACGATTCCTCATCTAAAAATATGAAAACGTCCTTCCAGTAAATAGTGAAAAATATGAAAAGGTTTGCATAGGTACATATTTTAAGCATACCTATGACATTGGTGATATCACCTAGTGGTTCGCGTGTATATGTCGGGCGTAATCATTTGGCTTTGCGCTCGCGTGTATCTCTCGGCGTGAGACATTTTGCTCGACCGTCGGCGTGGATCTCCGGCGTGAGACATCGCCTCTTCCCTATGTACACAATTATTATTATCTCCGCTTAAATTAACATTAACATGGACACGAAATTTCGCTACTGTGACTCCAAAAGAATACGACGATCAGCATACAATACCATTAATCAAGGTTCGGGACCTCCGTTTTGCACAGCAGGAAGGCGAGAGTGGGGACCATACCTTGCTTATTGGCACGTCCGTCTCGGACGAGAGACGGGTCCGACGATGTGTGGACCCATGGCGAGTAGTAGCGGCGCGCTGCGGTCGTCAAGGACTTCTTTGTAGAGTAGTTCGTGATAACGCTACTGGATAATCTACGATGTTGTCCCCGGGGTTGCGACCGCCGGCCGCCAGAGAGTAGCTCGTGCTCTAGGGTTCTTGGGCTGCGATCGCATTGCTTTGCACGAACCTTCCTCGCCCACCGGAGAGGAAGGATGTCGGCCGCCGGTGTTGCACGCTGGTGCTTTGTGAATTGCGTTTTGGCGCAGGGCGGTAGCAGGGCTCCTCGGCGTGGCCACGGGCAGCAGAGTTCGTCGGGCTCGTTTGGAACGCGTTCGTTGCGACGGGCGGCGGATTAGCACGGCAATTTTCGACGGTGAATCCTCGACCACGTTGCGTCTCGGCCTTCCCCTCGGTCCGAAAGCACTGCCGGGTGCCCTTCCCGTCGTGCTCGTCTTGGTCTCCCGAGATCCGGCAGGAGGCGCGGCAAGAGGCGGGCGAAGGCAGGGCGAGGTCGTCGCTTCGAGGTCCAGTGCCGGATCGCCGCCGATGTCGCTTGCGGAGATCGTGGCTTGCATGCGGAGATCGTGGCGGCGCGAAGATAGAGGTCTCATTGGCGGCGTCGACGGCGATGTCCTCTCGCGGTGGTTACGACAATGACTTCTGCCGTCATGGGCGGAGGCAAAGCAACCGAAGCAAGTGGAGGGCGAGGTCGTGGCCTGCGCGCAGATATCGTGGGGGCGGAGATCGTGGAGTCGCGAAGATAGCGCCGGTGTCCTCGGCGGTTTCCTTTATTTTTGTTCGGCGATATTTCTTGGCGATATGGACGGAGCGTTGCGTTGAAGGCTTCAACGCGTGATGAGTCTGAAGTCTTCAATTATAGTAGATTGAAAAAAGCATGACGTTGTTGTGCTCGCTTGACTCACCGGAAGTAGGCAATGGGCCAGAGGGACCGTACATGTGCCTCTAGCTTGTGGAACGTAATTATCATTTCGGTGTAGCCACTCTGTGGGATCTGCTAATGATGTATCGGTTGGTTGAGAGAATGCACAATTTGATTTGAACATTTATTATATCTCACCGGTGGTGAAGACGCTGCAATGTTTGGGACACAACAGAGGTGGGGCTATTATTTTGCATTGCAGCTTTCCTCCGTGCTCGGTATTCACGTTGTTTCCTATTAGCTTCCTCCTTTGTTGATCGGTCATTTCAGCTCTTCGTTTGCGTGCACGTGCATTCCTTGCTTCCCTCCTAGCATCGGCATTGTCTCAGTAGGACTCGTCTCTGGAGACAAAGGTACATGTTAAAGTCAATATATAGAGATGTGGTGTGTAGACATAAAAAATGTGTTTCCTTTACAAAATAACCATCACTTATACCTAGGTCATTGTCGCTTATGTCCACAGACAACATCTCGACTCGTGTGTTCGCCGTGCTCACGCCAACATCTCTACTATTTGTTTGCATATCTCCGTTGCAAAATATATTTGGCGTGTTTTCATTCTGTGGGTCGGCAGTTTCGTCAAGTCCTATGATTGGGTGGCACCAAATGGTTGACCTCTACTTAATCAAAAGGGGTTATGGTGTAATAATAAGTGTCCAAAAATAGAAAGAGATTAAATACCTATGGACAAAGCTGAAGTTAACGGCACCGTCTCACGCAAAGCAGCGGAAGTGCTACTATTCTGGGTTGCATGTTTTTTCCGTTCTCGGTACTCAAGTTGTTTCCGATTGATCTCGCCCCTTTGTTCCATGGACATATCAGCTCGACGTTTCCGTTCTTTGCATATTCCTTTGCTCCTCCTCCGCGATTCCTCATCTAAAAATATGAAAACGTCCTTCCAGTAAATAGTGAAAAATATGAAAAGGTTTGCATAGGTACATATTTTAAGCATACCTATGACATTGGTGATATCACCTAGTGGTTCGCGTGTATATGTCGGCGTAATCATTTGGCTTTGCGCTCCGCGTGTATCTCTCGGCGTAGACATTTTGCTCTGACCGTCAGCGTGGATCTCCGGCGTGAGACATCGCCTCTTCCCTATGTACACAATTATTATTATCTCCGCTTAAATTAACATTAACATGGACACACGAAATTCTCGCTACTGTGACTCCAAAAAAGAATACGACGATCAGCATACAATACCATTAATCAAGGTTCGGGACCTCCGTTTTGCACAAAGCAGGAAGGCGAGAGAGTGGGGACCATACCTTGCTTATTGGCACGTCCGTCTCGGACAGAGACGGGTCCGACGATGTGTGGACCGCGGCGGCGAGTAAGCGCGCGGCTGCGGTCGTCAAGGACTTCTTTTTGTAGAGTAGTTCGTGATAACGCTACGGATAATCTACGATGTTGTCCCCGGGGTTGCGACCGCCCGCGGCCAGCAGATAGCTCGTGCTCTAGGGTTCTTGGCTGCGATCGCTATTGCTTTGCACGAACCTTCCTCGTCCACCGGAGAGGAAGGATGTCGGCCGCCGGTGTTGCACGCTGGTGCTGTGAATTGCGTTTTGGCGCAGCGCGCGGTAGCAGGGCTCCTCGGCGTGGCCACGGGCAGCAGGTTCGTCGGGCTCGTTTGGAACGCGTTCGTTGCGGCGGCGGCGGATTAGCACGGCAATTTTCGACGGGTGAATCCTCGACCACGTTTGCGTCTCGGCCTTCCCCCTCGGTCCTGAGCACTGCCGGGTGCCCTTCCCGTCGTTCCGTCTTGGTCTCCCAGATCCGGCAGGAGGCGCGGCAAGAGGCGGGCCGAAGCAGCGGCGAGGTCGTCGCTCGAGGCCCGGTGCCGGACTGCCGCCGATGTGCGCGCGGAGATCGTGGCTTGCATGCGGAGATCGTGGCGGCGCGAAGATAGAGGTCTCGCTGGCGGCGTCGACGGCAAAGATGTCCTCGCGGTGGTTACGACAGCGACTTCTGCCGTCGCGGCGGAGGCAGCAGCCGAGCAAGTGGAGGGCGCAGGGTCTGTGGCCTGCGCGCAGATATCGTGGAGGGCGCGGAGATCGTGGAGTCGCGAAGATAGCGGCCAGTGTCCTCGGCGGTTTCCTTTATTTTTGTTCGGCGATATTTCTTCGGCGATATGGACGGGAGCGTTGCGTTGAAGGCTTCAACGCGTGATGAGTCTGAAGTCTTCAATTATAGTAGATTGAAAAAAGCATGACGTTGTTGTGCTCGCTTGACTCACCGGAAGTAGGCAATGGGCCAGGAGGGACCGTACATGTGCCTCTAGCTTGTGGAACGTAATTATCATTTCGGTGTAGCCACTCTGTGGGATCTGCTAATGATGTATCAGTTGGTTGAGAGAATGCACAATTTGATTTGAACATTTATTATATCTCACCAGCTGGTGAAGACGCCGGCAATGTTTGGGACACAACAGAGGTGGGGCTATTATTTTGCATTGCAGCTTTCCTCCGTGCTCGGTATTCACGTTGTTTCCTATTAGCTTCCTCCCTTTGTTGATCGGTCATTTCAGCTCTTCGTTTGCGTGCACGTGCATTCCTTGCTTCCCTCCTAGCATCGGCACTGTCCGTAGGACTCGTCTCTGGAGACAAAGGTACATGTTAAAGTCAATATATAGAGATGTGGTGTGTAGACATAAAAAATGTGTTTCCTTTACAAAATAACCATCACTTATACCTAGGTCATTGTCGCTTATGTCCACAGACAGCGTACTGACTCGTGTGTTCGCCGTGCCTACGCCAACATCTCTACTATTTGTTTGCATATCTCCGTTGCAAAATATATTTGGCGTGTTTTCATTCTGTGGGTCGGCAGTTTCGTCAAGTCCTATGATTGGGTGGCACCAAATGGTTGACCTCTACTTAATCAAAAGGGGTTATGGTGTAATAATAAGTGTCCAAAAATAGAAAGAGATTAAATACCTATGGACAAAGCTGAAGTTAACGGCACCGTCTCACGCAAAGCAGCGGAAGTGCTACTATTCTGGGTTGCATGTTTTTTCCGTTCTCGGTACTCAAGTTGTTTCCGATTGATCTCGCCCCTTTGTTCCATGGACATATCAGCTCGACGTTTCCGTTGCTGCATATTCCTTTGCTCCCTCCTCCGCGATTCCTCATCTAAAAATATGAAAACGTCCTTCCAGTAAATAGTGAAAAATATGAAAAGGTTTGCATAGGTACATATTTTAAGCATACCTATGACATTGGTGATATCACCTAGTGGTTCGCGTGTATATGTCGGCGTAATCATTTGGCTTTGCGCTCCGCGCGTATCTCTCGGCGTAGACATTTTGCTCTGACCGTCGCGTGGATCTCCCGGCGTAGACATCGCCTCTTCCCTATGTACACAATTATTATTATCTCCGCTTAAATTAACATTAACATGGACACAGAATTTCTCGCGCCTGTGACTCCAAAAGAATACGACGATCAGCATACAATACCATTAATCAAGGTTCAGGACCTCCGTTTTGCACAGCAGGAAGGCGAGAGAGTGGGGACCATACCTTGCTTATTGGCACGTCCGTCTGGACAGAGACGGGTCCGACGATGTGTGGACCGCGGCGAGTAGGGCGCGGCTGCGGTCGTCAAGGACTTCTTTGTAGAGTAGTTCGTGATAACGCTACGGATAATCTACGATGTTGTCCCCGGGGTTGCGACCGGCCGGCCAGCAGTAGCTCGTGCTCTAGGGTTCTTGGGCTGCGATCGCGCTGCTGCACGAACCTTCCTCGTCCACCGGAGAGGAAGGATGTCAGCGCCGGTGTTGCACGCTGGTGCTGTGAATTGCGTTTGGCGCAGCGGCGGGTAGCAGGGCTCCTCGGCGTGGCCACGGGCAGCAGGTTCGTCGGGCTCGTTTGGAACGCGTTCGTTGCGACGGCGGCGGGATTAGCACGGCAATTTTCGACGGGTGAATCCTCGACCACGTTTGCGTCTCGGCCTTCCCCCTCGGTCCTGAGCACTGCCGGGTGCCCTTCCCGTCGTTCCGTCTTGGTCTCCCAGATCCGGCAGGAGGCGCGGCAAGAGGCGGGCCGAAGCAGCGGCGAGGTCGTCGCTCGAGGCCCGGTGCCGGACTGCCGCCGATGTGCGCGCGGAGATCGTGGCTTGCATGCGGAGATCGTGGCGGCGCGAAGATAGAGGTCTCGCTGGCGGCGTCGACGGCAGTGTCCTCTGCGGTGGTTACGACAGCGACTCTGCCGTCGCGGCGGAGGCAGCAGCCGAGCAAGTGGAGGGCGCAGGGTCTGTGGCCTGCGCGCAGATATCGTGGAGGGCGCGGAGATCGTGGAGTCGCGAAGATAGCGGCCAGTGTCCTCGGCGGTTTCCTTTATTTTTGTTCGGCGATATTTCTTCGGCGATATGGACGGGAGCGTTGCGTTGAAGGCTTCAACGCGTGATGAGTCTGAAGTCTTCAATTATAGTAGAGAAGATACGTACTAGTACTAGTGCATATACATAAAATAAAATAATAATATCTTTTGTAATCCTGCCTGGTTCGTTTCCTTATCCGTTCGGCACTGCATGGTTGCACCAGGCACATACGACACGAATAGAAACTGCATCCTCTAGCCAAACGATTAATCCGTGAAAATGCCTTTGCATGATCTCCTTTCCAGTTTCTATATTGCTTTCTTTTCTTCACACGTCGTGCACTCCAGCAGTGCATATTCTTGATCTGTGGCATGCCAACTAATTTAGACTAATCATCAATAACCTGTATAATCTGGCTAATCATACTCTCAAGCCAAATTACACTATCTAATGATACTTGTTTGATATAAAAAATGTTATTATTTTATTACATAAATCTGATTAAACTTAAAACTCTTTGACGACTCTTAAAGAAAGTTGGAATGGGGCGGAAGGTGTAGTACCAAGGAGTAGTATTTTTATGATTAATATAATATAAGATGAGAAAAACGAAGAGTTGCCACCATATCGAGGCGGGCCATGTGGCCATGCCGTGCCGTAATGCCCAAGCGGACATGTTTTTTTATAAGTACCAAGCGGACGTCATGACTTCCCGGGGGACGCACGAATGCGGGAAGAGTATATTATATTCCTGTGTTTGATCTAATCGGAACGAGCATCATCACGCCCCTACTTTTCTATTTTTCATTTAAAATAAAGGATTCTCCTACTTTTAAGGGTGCTATTTTTTCCATTGTACTCTTTTAGGAGCCCGCAAAATAAGGTCTTCAAATTTATTCTAATAGCGAATGATCCGTGGAACCCATTTGTCATTCTCTATATTTTATTTTTCATTAGCTAACTTGGCCATGTCTAGACAACTCGTCAGGGAGGAAGCTGGCCGAGAAGGGAATGGCCTCGCTAGGGCAGCGCGGATCTTAGGCCTCTACCGTCGCGAGCAGGGTACACTGGCACAGACGAGCAATGCCGTGCTGGTGGTAGGGTCAGCTCCTGTCCCAGGAGATCGGAGGAAGACGAGGTCCACCAGTGATGGGGAAGTGGAAGAGGAGGCCACGTTGGTGGATCCGTGTCGAGCGGAAGAAAGAAACCGTCCAATACAAATTTGAGGCCTCCTTTAGGGTCCTGCGAATGAGGGTCGGAGGGAGGAGTTAGGAGCCCCCCCAAAATTGAGTGCTAGGGACTCTATTGGAGTTGTATTTTGACATGGATATCAATATTTAGCTATAAGGACTTAGGCAAAGGACCCTGGTGGACTCGCTCTTACTAGCCTGTCGTCTATTCAGTCACGGAGTCAGGGGAACGCCGTTGTGCCTAGACTATTAGTCATCAAGTGAACATGCTGACTTGTAGGGTCTCGACTTCGTGGTCTCGCAGACCTTTCTATCTTTCTCTTGTTTTTTCTGCCTTGGCCTTCCTTCTTGCCTTCTGTCCCCCTCCAAGCACCTCATGGGCTCGAATATAAGCCTCCACCTCGGCACTGCTGACGATCACAACCAACATGACACTACACCGAGTTAACCCTATTTTGTCATGCATTATCTATGCCTAATGAAGAAGGATTCTGAAACTGAAGAAGTCAGCAAATACATCGATATCAATATAGACATGCACCTCACTTACCACTAAAATAAATTTAAGAGAATGTAAACACTAAAGATAAGTTAAAAACTTAACCTGGGTCGACAAGTTCTACCACAAGCAACCTAACCAACTGAATTATGCTCAGTTCACTCCATGATCATTATCTTCGATGAGCTTGGAACTTGTATTTTCAATCCAAAGGGGAGACTAGCCTTTCGATTTGATATTGTTTTCTCTATAAAGGGCGAGGAAATCTTTGTTGTAAGTTTTTTTAGAAGAAAAAATAGAAGGACAAGATTTGGGTATTGCCGTGAAGAAATTGGAGTGGGAGAGAAGAAGAAATGCTTGAGTATATATTTTTCAGCTTAACATCTAGAGATTATAACTAGTAACAAACGAACGATCACCCTCCAGAACGGACTGGGATTCGGTAACGTAGCTCAAGCAAGTCTCACGACACTTGCACCCACTGCACAAGAAATCGGCAGTTCTCCACCACACGTGGGGGAGATGAGTATGGCTGGCTTCAACGTCGGCAAGGACACTCTTATGGTGGTGGCGGCAGCATCAATGGTGCCCCACTGCACAAGAAATCGGCAGTTCTCCACCACACGTGGGGGAGATGAGTATGGCTGGCTTCAAAGTCGGCAAGGACACTCTTATGGTGGTGGCGGCAGCATCAATGGCGCCTTCTCCGGCAACATAACAGGGTATGGTCGGAAAATTTTCTTAGTGATGAGAGCTTTACGGCTGAATTTCAAGTCCCACACCGTGGTGATTAAAATTCTATAAAGTTTTTCAAAAGTTTGAGTAAATTGTGGACTAGATAGAGTCAATTCTCTTAGGTCGAAAGGATCAACAATCTTACTATTATTAATTGGAGGCCCCAACGGAGCCTCCACGTTAATTCTCACTAGACGAGCACGAAAAAGAGATAAATCATATAAATTCTCACAATAATTAGAAAGATTTAGCCATCAATTTGATCGTTGTTAATTTAATAGCCATTAGATCTATTCAGTTTTCTTAAAAAAATTACCCACCTGCCATTATTATAAATATAAACACTTATAGTTGATCTAATTGAAAGGAAAACATAAATTATATTGCCATCCCAACCTATCTCACGTGGTATCAGCCAAATGCCCGCCGTCGCAGCCGCCGGCAATAGTCACACAACTTCAATCAATCACGGATAGACCTTCCAATCCTGCAGTACGCTACGTCAGGCTTCCCTTCCAGTCACGATCTTTCATGGGCTTCCCTCCCAGTCACGGCTTTCCGTTTCTTGGCAGCCCCTGTGATCGATAGCCTAGGTGAGCTTCTTTGGAGTACTAGTTGTTCTTCCGATTTCCTAATCAATCTCCTATTTGAGCTTGGATGTACAGGTTTCATATATAAACCAGTAACCGAGATAGAAGACATGGCAAGCCGGATTATTATGTTCTGGCGAGCTGGTGCTGGACATCCCGCAGCTAAACCCGGCGTCCTTTGTCAAAGCATGGATGTAGGTACAGACATGCTGCTCTTGCTGCGTGCGCGGGCTTTGGCGAACGGCAGCATCTCTGTCTATATTCTTGGCATGTCACTGTTGAGCTGCTGGTATGCTACTCTAGCTCCCTCATACTACCATGCATCCGTGCCAGTCTCTACTCCGCAGTTTTGGTCATACAAATATGCAAATTAATGCAGAGAACAAATACTCCCTCTATACTAAAAAATAAGTCATTTTGAACAGGGACGTGGTCTCCAAAGCATAACTTTGACTACTTATTTTTATAAAGATATTTATCAAAAAGTGATATATGTAATTTTATGTGAAAATATTTTTCAAGATGAATCTATAATATGGTTTTCACATTTTCAAACTCAACAACCTAAAAGTTATTCATGATATATATTCTCAATGTTTAACCCAAGACTTGTCTAAAACGACTTTATTTTTTAGTATGGAGGGAGTACATCCCAAGTTTATACATAAAGCATCCCATGTTTATTATTAATAAGATTGAAGGAGGGAAATAGATGATAATACGAGATGAACTATATGAAAAAGGTGCATTAGAAGGAAGAGCAAAGAACGCTAATCTCAATATATTCCTATATTTTGTTAGCACGTAGGAGTACAGTTTATTATTTAAGAACGTGTAATACTTTCCAACCAATGAGGAAATCATATTTAAATTGCTTTGCCAATATGTTATTTAATGATATCCATGTATCCAATCCATAAACATGTTACTATAGTATTTCATTAGTATAGGAACATAAGTAAATCAAGTAAAATTTGCAAAAAAATAGTGTATAATAACCATATAAAATATTTACATTGACCAAAAGTTAATGGAACATCCACATTAATTCTCACCAGACACATTAGAAAGTGATAAATTTTAGAAATTCTCACAATAACCAGAAACACATGGCCTTTCATTTCGTAGACTCCAATCTTCATCGTCAATAATAAACATGGGATCTACTAGTTTTATAAAAAATATCCACACCTCAAGAATGCATAAAGGAACTGTCTAATTTTGCTTCTAAACTACCCACTACTGGAAACAGAGACTTTGCCGAGTGCAAAATTCTTTGCCGAGTGTCAAAAATCGGGCACTCGGCAAAGAATTGCACTCGGCAAAGAGTTCTTTGCCGAGTGCCGGGCACTCGGCAAACACGGACACTCGGAAAAGGACTTCTTTGCCGAGTGCCAGACTCTCGGAAAAATCTCTACACTCGGCATAGGCTGCCCGCGAAACGGCGTTCGGTCACGGCCTTCTTTGCCGAGCGCCTGTTGTTAGACACTCGGCAAAGATTTGATTTTTTTTAAAATTTCTTTGCCGAGTGCCCCCAGATCTGGCACTCGGCAAAGATTTAATTTTTTAAAATTCTTTGCCGAGCGTCTCAGATCTGGCGCTCGGCAAAGATTTTTTTTTAAATTACTTTGCCGAGTGCCCCTGTCACGGCACTCGGCAAAGATTTAATTTTTTTTATAAATTCTTTGCCGAGTGCTCCTGTTGATGCACTCGGCAAAGAGGAATTTTTTTTAAAAAAAATTTAAAACACTCTTTGCCGAGTGCCTTATTCCTAGCACTCGGCAAAGACCCCTTTGCCGAGTGCCATGCCCCGGCACTCGGCAAAGTTTTTTTTGTTTTTTTGTTTTTGGCCTCCAATTTTTTTGTGCAGACCTTTTAAAGCACCAGGAACTCCTAGTTACAATTTGGGGATTTTTTGTGGCTTTTTTATATATTTAGTTACTTTATTTCGTTTACTTGAATTTTTCCGGAAATTAGAAATTTGAACTGCACGTGGTACGAATAATGGAGTTTAATGATTCGAAAATTGATAGTCATGTTAGTGAGTGTTGTGAGAGAGGCCGTATCCAAGAACGGACCCGAAATTTCGGACATCTTGTTCACGAAATATGTCCGCGAAATTGCCTGTGAAGTGTTTTTAAATTCTATAAAAAGCAAACGAAGTCCGAAAATCATGAAACTTGTTGAGATGTCGTGATATCATATGTGGAGGCTATGATAAAAATTTCAGAAGATTTCATGCACGTTGTCACGTACGATGCTTACACCAGGACATCTCTACATGTGACATCTGATATCACATGTAGAGATGTCTTGGTTTGTAAGCATCGTACGTGATAACGTGCAACAAAAATTTTCAAATTTTTATCATAGCCTCCACATATGAGATCACGATATCTCAACAAGTTTTATGATTTTCGGACTTCGTTTGCTTTTTATAGAATTTATAAACACTTCGTCCGCAAGTTCGTGGTCATGTTTTGTGAACAAGATGTTCGAAATTTTGGGTCCGTTCCTAGATACGGCCTCACACTACACTCAGTAACGTGAATATCATTTTTTGAATCATTAAATTCCATTATTCGATGCACGTGCAGTTCAAATTTATATTTTTCGAAAAAATTCAAGTAAACAAAATAAAGTAACTAAATATAGCCAACAGTTCGGGAAATATACCAAATTTTAACATGGAGTACCAAGTACTATAAGAAAACTACAGAAAAAATTTAGAGATCAAAATACCAAAAAAAAATTAGTTTGCCATGCTCTTTACCGAGTGCCAACTGTCAAGCACTCGGCAAAGTGTTCCCTTTGTCGAGTGTCTGTGCTCTGGCACTCGGCGAACCGGCGTCTTTGCCGAGTGCCAGATCGGGCCCATCCGCACTAGACAACCGGCCACCGAACCCTCCCTCCCACACACACACACGCAGTCACGCACACACGCACGCCGCCGTGCCCCGCCCGCTCACCCGCCGGCGTGCCGCAGCCGCAGCCCCGCGCCCGCGCCGCGCACCGCCCGCCGCAGCCGCAGCCCCTCCGCGCGTGGCCAGCTCGCCCACGCCGGCCCGCCAACGCCGGCGGATGGAGGAGGGGAGGAGGAGGAGGAGGAGGGGGAGGAGGCGAGGAGGAAGCGAGGAGGAGGAGGGGGTTCCTTCCTCTTCTTCCTCTTGTCCTGCCGGCACCGGCAGCTAGCCATGGCCTCGAACGGGACCAGCAGCACGGTGAGTCCGGCAACTCCTCTCTTGTCCCTGGATCGGGTGCGGCGCCAGCTCTCCTCCACCTCCACCCGCCACCTCCTCCAGGGCCCTCTCTTGAAGCGATCCGACACGGTAAATCCACTCCCTTCATTTCCCTTTCTTTCTGGATTTCCAGTTTGGTACAGGTTCCCTGTCTCGATGTCAATAGAAATTACTGCAGTAAACAGCTAGAAAACCAACCTGTGCTGTTATTGCTGACGCTTGGATACCGTTGCGAGCCTCTAGTTAACATCTGTTTGTTGTTTACCTGTCAACTGTCATTTCCTCTTATTTGCAAATTCAGTTCCTTGCTAGTGTAGCCGTGTATAAACCATCTAGTCTATGTGCGACTTCTGAGGTGTTCTCATTATCATAGCATTGCTATTTTTGTTTGGATTCCACGTTGTCGCTTCCACTTATGATGTTTCTTATTTTTACTCATATATATCAGCTAAGAAAGTGGAATGAGCGCTGGGTCATACTTGATCCTACAACTGGAAAAATAGAATACAAGTACTGTAACTGCAGAGTTGTTTTCCTTTTTGCCAAAGAGGCGGTACCTGAAACGCCAAATGAATGACACCAAATTTTTTGGATGATGTAGGGTCCATAGGAGTGACAAAGATGTTAGGGGAGTAATCGTGTTTGATTCGACAAGCACAGTGACACTATCGCCTATGAACTTCCAGTATGGACCTAATTCTATTCTAGTCCGTCATGACTTTTGGATATACGCTGTGGAAACTTTGTAATGACCTGTGCAAACACTTGGTGCAGTGGACTGGCAAAATACGATGGATGCTGTTTCTGTATCCTTATGGGGTATCTTTGTGTTATAATGTTTCCTCTCTTCTCCTTTTGTCTAGATTTGATTCGCTGCGTTCTTTGACTAGTGTTCTAGATATTGGAACTCCACAGAAAAAGGAATACTTTCTTTGAGCAGAAACTCCCAGCGCTGCAAGAGCATGGGTATCCACTTTACAGTAAGCTTTGATAATCTACGGTTCTTGATTATATTTATCTTTTTAACTTTTGTATTCCCTGAAACTGGTTTTATCCTGAACCATGAGTTTTGCATTACTGTTGGATTATCTCTTCCCTGCCACTGGACTGACTAAGATTAAATGAACATTAATTGAATATATGTTGAATCTGCTATTTGCACTTGTACAACTGGGTCTATAGTGGGTTGCTGTTTGATTTGTTCCCGTAAGTGTCAGTATTGGCAGAACTGAAAAGCGGAAAAAAAATAGAAAACCATATTAGTGGACTACTCCCTTTGTCCTGGATCCTAGATATTTAAGACAGATTAAGAGAAATTTCAAAAGACCCATGCATCCTTGACTTAAACTCTCCTATTTAGTTGATGCATATATGGTGGCTGTGGTTGGTGAATTTAGAGAAGGCCTTGCTCAACTACCGCACACATAATGGCAAATCACGCAATTTTTTACGGGTAGGTTTATTTAAATGGAAAAGCTTCCTGTAAATAGTTAGTGCTACTGGCGCTCTTGTTCCAAAGTGAAACAAAGAAACAGTTGCTTGTAGCATCTTGCAAAGCAAAGGGTTTCATTTGGTTCCCTCATTGATAATGTTACTTGGTTGCCTCAGTATATATAATATCCCTTCCCTTCAATTTCGTTTGGTTGATGTATGATATGTTCGATGTGCACAGATCTATCATTTCCCATTTTGTGTACTGCTGTTATATCTGCAGACCTTGAAGCCTAATAATATTTTCTTGCTTCATATGCAGTGCGACTCAGTTGGTACTACAGGCTCATAAGGAGGCCGTGAATTCATTGGGTGAGAATGGTCCTGCAAAATTGGGAACAGTTGCAACTGTTGTGGCTGTAGCCAATGCCACTGCAATTGAAGCAACAAAGGAGGTAGAGGCTGCAATGAAGATTTCCCTGCGGGCAACTTTGGGCTCAACTACAAATAAACTTACCAAAGGCCAATTAGATGATCTCACAATAATGATGGTATGCTCTTCCATATACTACTTGTACATAAGAGTACCTGAATTACTATTCAGTAATTGAGCAGTGGATGCTAGAATTGCTGATGTAATGTACATAAGACTGTGCTCCAAAAACCAGCAAATGGTGTGTCCTATAGACTATAGTTGCTGAAACCATTTATGCACTGTGAGAAGCTATACTACTTTGTATAGATGATAACTTTTTTTTTTGCCAAATCAACAAAAATATTGCTAAATCAACAGGAATTTTGTCAGTTACCAGCCAATTTCCTGGCATACTAAATTTGCTGCAACCAACAGGAGATATATATTCCCTTTCAGCACCCTGTTGCTATAGCTGGATTATATGACAACAATACTTCATAAAAAATTCACTGACTGACTGAAAACTGATTTGTAATCCTGTGATGCAAAAGTTGATAATGAACTTATCATCTATAATAAAACATTTAAAGCTCATATGATGGATAACTTTATTGTAGTCTGTCTTTCAAAGCGATACTTCTAAAACTATAATATGCTATAATTTGATGATTGGATACTGAAATTATTTTCTTGTTTCTATTTTTCTGGCAATGGCAATGCATCTGCGACCAACAGGAGACCCTTCGAGTTAAAGACGACGAACTCCACCAATTGTTGCAGGATATTCGTGCACGCGATTCTACCATCAATGAAATTGAAGAGAAGTTACAGGAGACTGCAGAAGCAGTTGAAACTGCTGCTTCTGCAGCACGTTCAATTGATGAAGAGAGAAGATTTTTTACGTCAGAACTTGAACGTTTTGCTTAGGGTAACAATCGCATACAGTACACATATCTTCTAATGCTTATTAGTTAAAGTGTTATAGACTAGATTCAGACCACCATGAGAATGTTTCATGTCAATGAAAATATTTGAACTTGTCTGTATTTTTGTTTCAGTTTAGGGAATCGGAGGAGAAAGCAAAGCTTCTTGTTGAAGAGAGAGATCGTTTGCTAACAGAGAGAGATTCTGCTCTTCAAGAAGCTCAGGTGTGGCGCTCAAAACTAGGAAAAGCTAGAGGAAATGCTGTAATTCTAGAAGCAGCTGTTGTCAGAGCTGAAGAGAAAGCTAGGTGTGTGTACAACTGTGTTGAGCGTGTGTGTGTATACCTGAACTTTCATGTTTAGAAGATCATCTTTGGCAATTTTTTTGTCTCTCATTCAGGAAATTCTTGTTGTATCCTGCAAACTGGTATTGGATGGATGTGATATGTGTGGATGGATGTGTGGATGAATGAGATATATATGTGATGGATGAGATATATATGTGATATATGTTTGTATGAATTTATTTGTCATGATGGAATATAAAAAAAAATTAAAAATTGTCGTTTTGGGTCACTTTGCCGAGTGTTGCACTCGGCAAAGGACCCCTTTGCCAAGTGCTATGGTCACAGTACTCGGCAAAGCTAAAAAAAATAGGCGCCCAGAAGACCATTTTCCAGTTTTGCCGAATGCTGTGACCATAGCACTCGGCAAAGATTTTTTTAAAAACAATTCAAACTTTGCCGAGTGTCGGACAGAGGGCACTCGGCAAAGAAATTTAAAAAAAAAATAAAAAAATCTTTGCCGAGTGCTGTGACCATGGCACTCGGCAAAGAATTTTTTTTAAAAAAAAATTCAAACTTTGCCGAGTGCCGGGCACAGAGCACTCGACAAATAAATTTAAAAAAAAATTCAAATTTTGCCGAGTGCCGGCCAGAGGCCACTCGGCAAAGAAATTTTAAAAAAAATAAAAAAATCTTTGCCGAGTGCCTGAAGGTTTGACACTCGGCAAAGAAATTTTGTAAAAAAATTAAAACTCTTTGCCGAGTGCCTGAAGGGTTGGCACTCGGCAAAGAAAATTTAAAAAAAATAAAAAAAAATCTTTGCCGAGTGCCTGAAGGCTTGGCACTCGGCAAAGAAATTTAAAAAAAAATAAAAAAATCTTTGCCGAGTGCCTGAAGGTTTGGCACTCGGCAAAGAAATTTTGTAAAAAAAATTAAAACTCTTTGCCGAGTGCCTGAAGGGTTGGCACTCGGCAAAGAAAATTTTAAAAAAATAAAAAAAATATTTGCCGAGTGCCTGAAGGCTTGGCACTCGACAAAGAAATTTTTTAAAAAAATAAAAAATCTTTGCCGAGTGCCTGAAGGGTTGGCACTCGGCAAAGAAATTCTTTTTTAAAAAATAAAAAATCTTTGCCGAGTGCCTGCAGGGTTGGCACTCGGCAAAGTGACCATCAACGGGACTGGCGCCGTGACGGTCGCTTTTCTTTGCCGAGTGTCACTGGGGCACTCGGCAAAGCCTTTGCCGAGTGCCCGATAAAAGACACTTGGCAAAGAGGACTTTACCGATCAAATTTTTGCCGTGTGTTCTTTGCCGAGTGCCACACTCGGCAAAGGCTTTGCCGAGTGCAATTTGGCCTTAGGCACTCGGCAAAGAACCTGAATCCAGTAGTGACCCTCCCCTGTCATTAAAAAACATAATTTAAAATTAATCAACTAAACTTGCATCTAGATTATCCACTTACTCTATTATTAAAGATAATTCAAAATAACACCCTAGCTCTGTATCTCAACTATACACCTCTATCTATCATTACAAAAGATAATGCAAAGTAACCCATACGTTCGCATTCAAACTACCCCATATATGCAATTATGAAGTAAAATATAAATTATCACACATAATTTGTATCTAAATTACCCACATCAGCCATCCTAAAAATAAATAAATAAATAAATGTCTCAAATCTACATATAAATAGAAATGTTCCCTCAACAAATCACATAGCAAAGTCACTGATAATTGATTTTAAGTTATATTAATGTTAAAACACTATGATATATAATAAATTATGTGAGTCGTTATTCTAAATAGCTTTTTAAATTTTGCTAAATTATAATGTCTTATCAATATTGGTACTTTAATTTTAAGCACTCTATATTTTATAAAGCAATGCTACTACAAATAAAATTATGTGATAGTGCCGCGCATGTGGTGCAAGGTGAAACAACTATTTAAACAATAAAAATCGAGAGACCAACCTAGGACTTATAATTTTTTCAATAAAATGAAAGATGAAAATTGTGAATAAAGCAAAAAAATAAGCACTAGAAATTCAGCTTGACATGTGGAGAAAAATAATTACAATATATAGACCAATAGTTGAGTTTAAATATAAATTCATGATGGCATACAAAGGTATGGAATAATAGTACATATAGCATAATCTTACGTTTCCACTAAATAAGTATAACGCTATGAAAAAATACAAATCATATAAATTGTAAATAGAGGTCTCGAATGGAGCCTCCATGTTAATCATGACAAGGTCCCCTACGAAAAAGTTAATATCTAGAAATTCTCACAAAAATTAGATGCATCCAACCACCAATTGTGTAGAGTATAACCAACTTTGACAATAATAACCATTTGATCTATGCTATTTTCTAAATAATTACCCACCTCTATCAATGTGTAAATCTATGTAGGCAACCCATGGAACTTTACTTAAATTACCCACTTATGCTATTAGATACATAATTTATGCAACCCCATAAATTTAGATCTAAATTACCACTCCTGACTTTATTAAATCTACGTAAAAATTGTAAATATATTATATTGCAAAAAATATTTAAACAACCATAAAGAAAATATATATATGTTTCTACATTGCACATCTATTAATGGAAATATATTAAAATTAGATTAAAGTAGATGCACGTCAAATACTTATTCATACGTGAGAGATAAATATATATGTTACATTTCAGCAATCATGGAAAAAGATTTCCTACACTAATGACACTAACAAATCATTTAAAACTATTTTTAAAGGGTATTATTTAAAACTATTAATAACCATGACATAAAATTTATATAAATTATTATTTAGATAATTTATACACTTTAACTAAAACATTTTACATCTTTATTAATAGTATAACCATTACTACATAAATAACTCTTTTGCAATAAAATTCAAACGTCTTGACAAGTGGGGAGGATGGTGTAGACTACACGTGGCTATATCTTCCTGTTCTTTGAGATTTCTTATCATTATAAGACTTAAACATTGGTATCCTGTTGAGATTAGCACAACTATCCATCCTAGATCTCCCATCAAGCTCTAAACAGATCTAAAGCAATGTTTTAAAGTGACTATTTAGGCCATAATCGAACTTTAGAGTGCAATCTAAGACCTAAAGTCCTTATGTAGCAATCAATAAGTCTAATAATTTTAAATTCAAAACTTAAATTCATGATATCGTAATATATAGATGAAAACACACATAGATCAATAAATGATAAGTTTACCATAATTAAATAGACACTACAAAGTATTTGGTATGCCTATTGTGTTAGAAAATGAACAAAGAGAAAAAATATAATATATACAAGTACTTTTTATCATCAAGAGACATTAAACAATAACTAATTCTTATATCTCTCATAAGATTCTAGCCCGTGCGAGAGCACGAGTTGATGAACTATTAGCATTAAATAAGTATGACCATTTGCTCGCAAAAAAAAAGAAAAAAATAAGAATGACTATCTATCATTATAATGTGAGTTATTTTTTTTATCGTGCAGCCTCTTTAGAGTAAGACTAATAATACAGCCGACTACTGACTGTATGGATACTTACAGATAATATATTAGCCCACTTGTATAATAGGGTTAGTCGGCTTACAGCCCACTTGTCAGTCTCAACGTCTTGGTTCCTGTCCATAGTTATAGGCTAACAACCTGCTTCTCTTCTCTCTCATTCCCTATCTCTCCTCCATGTTAATGACAACCTGCTTACAGCACCTTATTATACTTATACTTGCTCTTATTATGTTAACGTTACCACCTATATTAATTAAGAATAGGTAAGGTTTCTTTAGGTGTACTAATTAGCACGTCAATGGGCTAGCTTGCTGCTATCGGCAGAAGATAGTATCCCGCCCAGCTGAGTTGGCGATAAGTCTGTCCGTACCAAGTTGCATAGCGTGGTCCATCCGATGGGGCACGAACCGGCTAGCTTGTAATTTATTGGCATCCACTCGTGGGGTTAGATGTTGGAGGGCCATACACATTTGGGAAAATTGGTTCTATAGTATTGAAAGATTACAGAAATAAAAAATACCACCGAAAGAACTCTGTTACGTAAAATACCGTCGGAAGATGGGAACGTTACCTGGCAATAGCATTCCGTCATGTTCGGAAGTAACGTCGTTAGGTCCATCCGCATCCGCGCAACTTGAAAAGATAAAAAAAAAGAAGCCTGGCGTTGCTGATCTCCAAGCCCCGGTGGTTTCTCTGGATGGCATGCCTCTCGGCGTTGTCGGCGGGGAGGCACTCGCAGCGAGTCAAACACCGCGGTGAAGTACCCGAGGCTGGCCTTGAACAGAACCGTGGAAGCAAGCTTGAGCGTCCTCTCGACGTGGCATTGCCGCCGGCGCCGGCGCCGTCTTTCTACCAAGAGCTTGCTGATGGGAGCGGATGTGAGCCAACGCGCTGGACGCTTTTTCTCTTGTGCTCGTCATCGATCTCTGTGCTGCCGGGAACACCAGGTTGACGACCACGGTCGTGTCGCTGTCGGCCTTGATGCGTTCATGGCAGCCACTGTCTGGAGTCTGGATCATCCACGATGCCTTCGAACTTGAATCTTAGGTTGGGGCACCCGCTCGCGAACCGTGCCAGCCACGCGCCCACACCTCGGTTTGCCTCAGCTCATCAGAGTTTGTGCCGAGGCCGGTGATTCGCAGGGAAAATGGCTCGTCGAAGTCGCCGTCGTCGTGTGAGCTGCTGCTGCTCATGCTCGTGGCGGCGGCGGCCGACAGGGACTGGATTGAGGGAGAGCTCGACGAGCGACCGGTGTTGCTCGAACCCGAGAGGGAACACGCTGGAGAGCCTATTCATCGAGAGCCGCAGGACACGCACCGCCGGAGACGAGAAGTTGAACACGCGGAGCACCAGGAGGCCCAGGAGGTTGATCACCGCCGTTCCGGGACTCTAGCCAGCCCGTCGGCGGGCGCGTTCGCGCTGACGTCGAGCACCTCAAGGGTCCGGTCGTCTGGAGCCGGAGCAGACCCGTGGACAGCGCGCCACGGATCGCGTTGTCGGAGAGGTTGAGCACCCGGAGCGCGGCGAGGCTGGCGAGCGACGCGGCCACCTGGCCCCCGCAGTGTCCAGATGGGCAGCGCCAGCCCGACGATGGCGACCGCCGCCTCGACCTTGCCGCACATCGATCACTCCGTTCCAGACGCAGCACCCATTGTCTGACGCAGAACCCGTGCAGCGCGGCGAGTTCGCCGGCGCCGCTCCTAAACCGCGACAGCAGGGTCGCGCACAGCACCACTAGCAGCATCGCCACTACTCTGCTCTGTTCGCAGCTAGCTAGCTAATGGTGATGGTAAGCAAGCGCCATGCAGTCTCTCACATGTTGGTTGTCTGCAAGCAGTCCGGACGGTGAGCAGTAGATGGATGGAGGAGGAAGAAGGAGCGTCCCAGGCTCCCAGCGGGTGGAGATGGACGCTGTTACCTCCAAACGTGACATAACATGACGGAATGTTATTCTCAGGTACACTAGTACAGAAACAAGCTGTACTTCTGGTTGGGAAACCCCTTCAGTCCCGGTTTCCCAACCGGGAGCACGAATCCGGGACTAAAGGGCCCCTCCTTTAGTCCCGGTCTCTCGCCTGGGATAAAGGTCCACCTTTAGGCCTGGTTGATAATACCAACCGGGGCTAAAGAGGCCTCCCGGCCTGGCCATGTGGGCCGGCCCTTTAGTCCCGGTTGGTATTACCAACCGGGACTAAATGTTTTTTTCTTTTTTTTGTTTCTATTTTCAATTGATGATTCGGTTTGGTTTTCGAATAGATTTTGAATACGCATTCTACGCTGCTAATAATATACGTATTCTATACGTTTATAATATTCGAACATTTTGTATAAACTAAAGTATGAAACTAACGTATATATTACATGCATATACATATATTGTACGTTATTTTATGTACATATAATATACATATATATATATTACAAATAAAGCTTGCATTGTATATTCTATCATATCCTTGGGATAACAAATTCAATCCATCTGGTTTGGCTTCCATGTTTCGTTTATGTCATTGTAGAACTCGCCGGCGGGGTTTAAGACCTGGTCATTAAGAAATCCTGCTATGGTCTCTTGAATTGCTTTCAGTTGGTAACGTCGTATGACTTTTTCCTTCAACCATAGAGTCTTCAATAAAAGTTAAAGGAAAAGTATTAATATATATTTATATATATATATATATATATGTGTTGGTCACGTGATTACTTATATATATGAGCAATAAAAGAAATTATGAATATATGAATATATTTATATAACATACTTTGAGGATCTCTTCAGGAGTTCTTTTTGAGTTCGCCATGATGAACTCGTAGATATAGTATCCGCAGTAGTTGGTCCCCTGTTCTTGCCTCAAAACTCACTTTTACGAGAAAAAAGATCCGATGAATTGAAAGCATGCATGGTGTTAATTGAATTATATATATATATATAAATATAGCTAGTACTTACTTTATCTATGATTACATCCAGTGGCGCTTAGCAATGTTTCATGTGGTGTTTCTCAATGAAACTTTTCCAAACACTGTGCCCAACAAAATAAAAAATTAATTTGTCCTTTAATAATTGTTGTAGTTAAGAGATCGGGGTATATATAGTTGCTAGAGAGACTAAATTACCCTTGGATAATATCTATCATGTCTTGGTACACTGTTTGCTCTTTTCTTAACGAGTCTAAGATGCTCAACTGACTATTGGCCATATCGATGACCATCAATATCCAGTGATTGCTGCATATGTTTTTATATACAAATATGATCGACATTAACTAGAGTCAACATATGAGAGAGATAGCTTAGCTAGTAAGCAAATAATTGAACAAATGTATAGGGATTTCTTCCAAGTCTGGAATTGTGTGGCCATCTTCTTCATAGCCCTCTTTCGAACTAGCTCCTTCAATTCATCATCGTTGATATCATCATAATTATCCGCTTGCAACGTGAAATGTTGAAGGATATCATCCCAAATTAAATCCTTATCAAGATCAGAGACAAAACTAACATGAGGCTCATTGATCTTTTGCTTCCATTCACGGGCACTGATCGGAAGTCTATCCCTTACAAGGTATGCATAGTGTTGCACGAATTTCCTTACATGTGGAACAAGTGGTTCGCCTGTCTCGATATTGAATTCTGATATTATGTAGTGCCCCTCCAATGGCTTTTTCGGGCATCGAATATTTTTGTTTTTCACCGTTATGGTCGTCGATCTAGAGGGCTACGTATAAAAAAAGAATAAAGAAATATCATGTGTACACATAATAGATGATAGATATTCAAATATATATATAAATATATATACCTCGCCAGTATTTTCTTACACAATATTTTCTTGCTTATTTTCAAGAGCCAGGTATTGACTCCCGTCATCTACATCCTGCTGGTCACCATTAGCAAATTGAGTGCTGGTGTTGATAATATCCATCATTTCTTTATCCATATTGTCTCTCGGGGCAGCCATCTAGCTTTTACACCACTAGATATATCTATAAAAAATAAAAACCATATATCTATAAAATGGATCGAGTCATGTGCTTAAAATTAATTAAAAAACTACACTTGAAATTCAAGTCTCCAAAGCATAACTTTGATTTCTTATTTTCTAGAAATATTTATTGGAAAGTGATATATATAATAAATATATATATATATAACAATATAAATTTAAAACTCTCTAATATGTATAACAAATATATATATAACAATACAAATTTATAACTCTCTAATATGTATGTATAACAAATATATATATATAACAATATAAATTTATAACTCTAATATATATGTATAACAAATTTAGCTATATAACAATATAAATTTATAACTCTCTAATATAGATGTATAACAAATTTATATATATATAAATACAAATTTATAACTCTCTAATATATATATATAACAAATATATATATATAACAATACAAATTTATAACTCTCTAATATATATATATAACAAATTTATATATATCAATACACAATACGTTGGCGCCGGCGGCGTTGGGGCGGCCGGCGTTGGGGTTCCAGTCAAGGCTGTGCACCTCCCGTGCGTGCTCGCGGAGGAGGCGCAAGGGGTTCTACGGCGGCGGGAGCCACGCGGCGTCGAAGAGGCGCACGGAGCCGTCCCTGGACACGGCGGCGCAGAGGGAGTCGTGGGGACTCGGACCACGCGTAGTCGAAGAGCGCGTTGGAGGTCGGGAAGGAGAAGATCGGCGCCGGGTCCGTCGGCGACGAGGTCAAGGACGATGAGGTGGCCACGGGCGACGGTGACGAGGGAGGCGGCGGCGGCAGTGGCGATGGGTGACGAAGACGAAGAGTGAGGAGGAAGAAGAAACGACCGCCTTATATAAGGGAGGGACCTTTAGTCCCGGCTCCTGTAAACGCCCGGGACAAAAAGACCTTTAGTCCCGGCTTGTAATACTAGTCGGGACTAAAGGTTACCTTTAGTCCTGGCTGGCATTACGAGTCAGGACTAAAGGTGTATTTTGGCGGGCCTAAAAAAATGCAGCCCACCTTTAGTCCCGGGTGGTAGATCTACCTAGGACTAAAGTTGGGCTGCAGTTTCACTTCGCGCCCGTTTCAAGCTCCATTTGTTTTTTTATATATTTCTTTCTATAAAATGTTAAAGTCTTGTTGATTGCACAGTAAATTAAATACAAGGCATAAAATTGTTTTAAAAGAATATGGATTTACTTTTGCTTTATTGCACATAGGAAAATTGTGTGACCTAAAGTTTTTTGTTTTTTCTTATAAATATTGAAACATAATGTCATTAATAATTACTATTTCGTTAATGCAAAAATGTAGTGTTTAATTTAAATCATTAAAACTTTTGTTTTCGATTGGAAATTTGTTTTCACATCATTTTAACGTAAATCTTTTCATTTTTTCATCACTCATTGTCCAAAAGCGACATAGAAATCCCACCATCAAACACAAATTTAATCTAAACATAGAAACAAAGGAAACACCTAATAAACATCTCTGAATTCACAATTATTACATAATACCTCTAATACACACTATTAAACATCACTATATATATCAAGCGGGCACAGTAGTGAACTTCTTCTTAACGTATATCCCTTGGTTATGATTGCGCCGTAACCATGGAGTGTCCTCATCATTTAGCTGGATGCTTGGGTCTTTGTTCACTGTAATGGGTGGAATTCGGTCATCCTTTTCATAATCTTCTGATATGTCTGACTTGTCTTCAATTCCGATGATGTTTCTTTTGCCTGAAAGAACTATGTGGCGCTTTGGCTCATTGATTGGGTCATTGTTGTTTTTCCCTCTCTTAGGTTTTGTAGACATGTCCTTGACATAGAACACCTGATTCACATCCTTGGCAAGGACAAATAGTTCATCTTTGTACCCAATATTGTTGAGGTTCATGGTTGTCATTCCATACTGATTGTTGACTGCTACCCTGCCTCCAGTCGCCTTTACCCATTGGCACTTGAACAAAGGTACCTTAAAAGTAGGTGCATAGTTTAGTTCCCATATCTCCTATATGCAGCCATAATATGTTTGCTTATTTCCGTTAGGGTCGATGGCATCTATGCGGACACCACTATTTTGGTTGGTACTCCTTTTATCTTGGGCTACTGTGTAAAATGTATTCCCATTTATCTTGTACCCTTTATATGTGAGGATATGCCACGATGGCTGCCTAGCCAATAAATACAGTTGCTTATCAATACTCTCATCACCCTGACATTCTTTTTGCAATCAGTCGCTGAAAGTTTCCATGTGCTGATGCGTAATCCAAGCTTCAGACTTTCCTGGAAACTCGGATCGGAGCAACTCTTTACGTGTCTCGATATATGGATCCACCAAGGAGGAGTTTTATAGAACTGTGTAGTGTGCTTTATTAAAATAATTGTCCTGCGTACCAATATATGGTTTCTTCCCTAGTGTCCCCTTTCCACTTAGTCTCCCCTCGTGTCGCGATTCAGGAACACCAATCGGGTCAAGGTCGGGAATAAAGTCAACACAAAACTCAATGACCTCCTCTATTCCATAGCCCTTGGCGATGCTTCCTTCTGGCCGAGCACGGTTGTGAACATATTTCTTCAGGACTCCCATGAACCTCTCAAAGGGGACCATGTTGTGCAGGAACACAGGATCGCGAATGCTAATATCCTTGACCAGGTGAACTAGGAGGTGTGTCATGATATTAAAGAAAGAAGGAGGGAACACCAACTCAAAGCCAACAAGACATTGATCCACATCATTATGTAGTTTAGCTAGATCCATTGGATTGATTGCCTTCTGAGAAATTGCATTGAGGAATGCACGTAGCTTCATGGTGGCTAGATGTACATTTGGAGGTAGAATTCCTCTTAATGTAACTGGAAGCAATTGCATCATGAGCATGTGGCAGTCATGGGACTTTAAGTTTAGGAAATTCTTCTCTGGCACATTTATTATACCCTTTATATTCGAGGAGAATCCAAATGGTACCTTGATGCTTGCTAGGCATTCAAACATGCTTTCCTTCTCTTCTTTGCTAAGAGTGTAGCTGGCAGGACTTAAGTAATGGCATCCATCATCTGTCTTCTCTAGATGCAGGTTGTCTCGTTCTTTCAAACACCGCAGGTCCTATAATGCTTCAAGTGTGTCCTTAGGCTTCCCATACACACCCATGAAGCCTAGTAGGTTCACACAAAGATTCTTCGTCAGGTGCATCACGTTGATCGCGCTACGGACCTCTAGGACTTGCCAATAGGGTAGCTCCCAAAATATGGACTTCTTCTTCCACATGGGTGCATGACTGTCAGCGTTGTTCGGAACAGGTTCGCTGCCATGTGCCTTTCCAAATACTACTTTCACATCCTTGACCATATTGAGTACATCCTCACCAGTTCAGTTGCCCGGCTTGGTCTGGTGGTCTGCCTTACCTTTAAAATGCTTACCTTTCTTTCTTAGGCGGTGATTCGCAGGAAGAAATTGACGATGGCCAAGGTACATGATCTTTTGACATTTTTTCAAGAATATACCTTTAATGTCATCGAAACGGTGCGTCCATGCATTATATCCCTTATTTGATTGTCCTGAAAGATTACTTAGAGCAGGCCAATCATTGATTGTTACGAACAACAATGCTCGCAGGTCAAAGTGCTCCTGTTTGTGCTCATCCCACACACACACACCTGGTCTGTTCCACAAAAGTAGAAGTTCTTCAACTAGTGGCCTCAGATACACATCGATGTCGTTGCCAGGTTGCCTTGGGTCTTGGATAAGCACTGGCATCATAATAAACTTACGCTTCATGCATAACCAGGGAGGAAGGTTGTAGATACATAGAGTAACAGGCCAAGTGCTATGACTACTGCTCTGCTCTCCGAAAGGATTCATACCATCCATACTTTAAGCAAACCTTAAGTTTGTTGTGTCATTTGCAAACTCCAGAAATTCTCTATCGATTGCTCTCCACTGGAACCCATCAGCAGGGTGTCTCAACATATTGTCTACCTTACGGTCTTCTTTGTGCCATTGCAACAACTTTGCATGGTCTTTGTTTCTGAACAGACGTTTCAAGTGTGGTATTATAGGAGCATACCACATAATCTTGGCAGGGATTTTCTTCATGGGACGTTCGCTCTCAACATCACTAGGGTGATCTCGCCTGATCTTATACCGCGATGCATGACATACCGGGCATGCATCTAACTTCTCGTACTCCTCGCCACGGTAGAGGATGCAGTCATTAGGACATGCATGTATCTTCTGGATTTCTAATCCCAAAGGGCAGACTATCTATTTTGCTTCGTACATAGTGGCGGGCAATTCGTTATCCTTCGGAAGTATCTTCTTTTGTATTTTCAGTAACTCCCCAAATCCCTTGTCAGATACACCATTATTTGCCTTCCATTGCAGCAATTCCAGTGTGGTACCCAACTTTTTCTGCCCCGCATCACAAGTTAGGTATAGCAATTTCTTGTGATCCTCTAGCATGCGCTCGAACTTGATCTTCTCCTTTTCACTTTCGCATTCTCTTTGTGCGTCACGGATGGCCTGACCAAGATCATCAGCGGGCTCATCTTCTGCCCCTACCTCTTCTTCAGCTTCCCCCATTGCAGTATCATTGAAGGCACCATATTCAGCAATAATGTCATCATCGTCCCATTGTTCTTCTTCACATTCTTCCATTACAACTCTGGTTTCTCCGTGCTTTGTCCAACAAATATAGTTTGGCATGAAACCCGACTTCAACAAGTGTGAATAAAGACTCCTTGAGCTAGCATATTCCTTCAAATTCTTACATATGGCACATGGGCAGCACATGAAACCATCGCGTTTGTTTGTCTCGGCCACACGTAAGAAAGAATGCACGCCCTCAGTGAACTCTTGGGAGCGGCGATCATCATTGTACATCCAATGTCGGCTCATCTGCATTACATGACATACATACCATATTAAAACCTAGAATATAATTAGTTAATTATACGACATGCATGCCACCACACAAGGTATTAATTTATGAAAGTCTCGCTACAATGTAGATAATCCCAACTACCACTAAAAAAACTAAAGCTAAAATGCATTTCAGCAGCATAAGGATTTCGCGACCAATCCCAACTAAAATAGACAAATCATGCGTTTGTTCAATATCTATGGGCTTCTTCCGTAGGATCACTGCCTCATTAGCCGCAGTAGTTGCCTGTGCAAGAGAGTTTTGCACGTGTTCAACATACTCTTCCTCCCAGTACCAGCCTGAACATCCAGTGCCATCCCACTGAAATTAAAACAAAAAATTAGAACTTTAATCACAATTATCATGAAAATAAGTATAAATTAACCATAATCATCAAATACGACAAAATAACTCACATTGTGATCCGGACACTTGTAGAAGATACAACCCTTGTTGGGACAGTCCTTCCTCACCCGGTACTCCATCACAATCTTCTTCTCACACTTACCGCATGCAATGAGAGGGAGGTCCGGCCTCAGTCGCTTTGGAACCCGATGAGAGGCCGAGGACCCGGAAGCAGTTGCCATCTACTCTCTATACTCATTTTTAATATAATATAAATTTCTCATTTTATAAACAAATAAAATTAAAAAACTCTAAAATTCTCTATATCTCTAAACCATGAAGTGTGCTATGCATACTAGAAATGAAAGCTGAATACTAGTTTTGAATAACTACTTTAACCTTCCTTCATCCAAATATGTAAACTTTAAAGTGATTTTGAGCTTAAATGTCTTACAAATAAGATATGCTACTGATAAAACATGAGAGTATAAAGTTGGTAACCTTTAGAACCGAAGAATCAATGGAGGAATCAAAGAAATCTTATGATTATCGGCGATGAGGAAGAAGAGAGGCCGGTGATGAAGCAAGAACACTAAGCTTGAAGTGGCTCAGGCTCGAAGAGGAAGAAGGAGTATATAGGAAGGGACCTTTAGTCCCGGTTGGAGACAGCAATCGGGACTAAAGGTCCCTTTCTAGTCCCGGACGGAGCCTCCAGTCAGGAGTAGATTTTTACTCCTGGTTGGAGAGACCAACCGGGAGTAAAAGTTAACCTTTAGTCCCGGTTGGTAGCTTCAACTGGGACTAAAGGTCCCCTGTAGCAAAAGCCTGCCGCAGTAGCCGTTGGTCAGGGACCTTTAGTCCCGGTTGGAGCTACCAACCGGGACTAAAGGTTTCTCGCCAACCGGGATTAAAGGTTTCTCTAGTCCCGGGCACGAAAAATATCCGGACTAAAGTCAAATTTTGAAGTGGATCAAAAGTCATTTCTCTACTAGTAATAACATTTCCATCTTTCGAGAATATTTTAGGTAACAGAGCTCTTTTATGGTATTTTTAGATTCTTGCCCTAATTTACCGTACATATTACTAGTACCCGAAGAATATACCGATTTGACGCTTTGACGCTTTGACGCTACTACAGAAGAATATACCATCACTCAGCACTCAGCAGTCCTATATAAGTGGCCAGCCACCTCCACACTGCCGTCCACCAACACAACACTAGCTAACGAACCCTGTTTCATTCACAGTCTAGTCGTCACTCACTCCCTCCCCTTCTGCCGGCAGCGAGCTTGCATAGCAAGATGTGCGGCATAGCCAGCGCGCCGGCTGGGCGCGTCGTCACGCCAGGTCACGCGGACGCGAGCGGCGGCAGCAAGCGTCGGACTGCGGCCGACCACGACATGGAGGCCGCATTCCGGGACTCGGACGAGCAAGACGCGGTTATGAAGCAGCAGCGAAAGGTGGCGTTCGGGTTCGCCGCCCCCGCGACCCGGCGCAGGCAGATGCAGAGGCCGAGGCAGCCCGGGCAGTACTACGGCGTCCGGCGCCGGCCGGGGGGCAAGTGGGCGGCCGAGGTGCGTGACCCCGTCAGGGGTGTCCGCCTCTGGCTCGGCACTTTCGCCACCGTCGAGGAAGCGGCGCGCGCCTACGACCACGCGGCACGCGACCTCCGCGGCGACAGAGCCAAGCTCAACTTCCCGTCGGCCGCCACGGCGCGCACTGCCAGGCGCTCCGTCGCCAATGCGGCGCCGTGCGTCCAGCTCGTGGACAAGGACGACGACGACGACGACAGCGTTCTCGGTCGACAATGCGCGCCGTCCGACTACATGGAGGTCCACCACGAAGGCGGCGACGCGGCGATCTCCAGAGGCTTCGGCTGCAGCGCCTTGCCAGACTTCTCCTGGCAGGGCATGTTCGCGGCCGACGACGGCGCGGTGGTCTTTGACTTCCGCGTCGAGCTCGGCGGCGGCGCCCAGGAGCGCGCCCGGACAGACACAGACCCCCAGGAAGAAGAAGCCGTGGGAAACGATGTGGCACAGGCGCCGTCCGATGATCCTGCCGACATGCTGTTCGACGCTTTCATGTTCGGCGACCAGCTGTTGAGCTCCTTCGACGGCGCCGTGTACGAGCCTGCCGCGTTGGAGATGGACACCCTATCGCTGTTGGGCGTCGACGCCGTGTTTTGCAACGACGGCGGGGGGGCTAGCTCTAGAGCTTCGACGACGGCAGCGTGTGCTATTAATCCGGTTTGCGTATCGTTCCGTTTCTTTTTTCATCCAGAATAGTATTTTTCTCTCACAAATTCCTCCAATATTCTTCCGAACCATCTAAATTCCTCCAGAATTCCTCAAGCGAACCAGGCCCTACTAAAATAGTACTAGTACTACAGGGGGCAGCTTTCCTTCTTCCTCGCCCTTGGTGTACTGTTTTTCTCCCAGTAAAAAGGGACTAATTTTCCTTTCGGTCCCTCGTGCCGGACTGTACTACAAATGCTCTCCATGTCATCATTAAGAAGCAAAGCGTACGAGGTTTCCACGTCTCTATGATAGTACTACCTTCAGCTGCATGGCATGTGTTTAATCGTCCAATCTGTGAGTTGTTAACATCTGAATGAATTTACTCCTCAGTCGTTAATCACTTGAAGTCGCAATTGCAAAACGCCTGCACCCGTGTCCGACGCAGCTGCGAAGAGGGCAGGGCGGCTGGACATGGCCTGTGAGTGAATCTCTGTCATGCCCCAAGGCTGGGAGGACGAGCTCCTCGTCAGCGTGGCGTTTGCCTGCGATTGTGTGACATACAGGGGCTGTTTGGTTCCTGACCGCTGCCAGCCATGCAGGCTGTGGCGCCGCCACAGGAGTTTTTTCTCGACCGTACCATGAAGCACGTTTTTTACTTAGCGAAAGAAGAATGTTTTGAGGCTTACACAGATCCGGTAATCCCGGGATTCCCAGAATCTACACAAACTATAAAACAAGAGAAACAGAGCTTACTAACTTACAGAATTGTGATTACGAAATTAAACTGTTTTGCGACAAATTAAGCTCCGACGCAGGTGTCTGTAGCCTGCTAAATCCCAAAGCTTGCATTCTTCTTCGATGGTTTGTAGGCAACTTTCTTGATTTCTGAACTTGTTCCTGAATGTCCTTTGATTTTTTTCCTTGCAGAATATCCACCAGAAGCAAGGATCGTTTTTTGGAGACAAATGAACCTGTCCAATCACCGACAGCGTCCGAGCGCAAACCACCCTACTGAACACACAAGAGACCAACAGGTGGTCAATTTCTTCAGGCGCCTGGTCACAGAGGATACAGGATTCTTGAGTCCTGAAGGCCGTGGCGATGCCGGCGCACGGCAGTCCAACACGGCTTTGTGCAAGGCCACCAAGAAGTGCTTGACTTTCCCTGGAACGTTAACCTTCCTTAGCTCCTTGGCGCCAAGAGGTTTCGAAGACCCAGCGAACAGCGCCCTGTACGCCGACGTCGCCGAGTAGTTGCCATCCGAAGTCCATCTCCAAACCAATCTGTCTTGGACCCCTTCATCGAGGTGTACCTCCTGAACTATTCCCCAGATGCGCAGATAGTCCAGCAACACCTGCACAGTTAGCGCTCCCACCAAGTCTCGTACCCATCTGTTGCTGATGACTGCTTCAGCAACCATGCGACCAAGGCAACAATTGGGGACAGCGGGAAAGAGCGCCGGTGCAATAGACTTGATCGATTCGCCCTGAATCCATCTATCAGTACAAAACAACGTTGATTTGCCATCACCCAGAATTGATTCGGTTGCCACAGAGAAAACAGCTCGAATTGCTTTGGCTTCAGCTGACAGCAGCGACTCCAAAGCGCGTGCAGACCCGGCTCTCTGGAGCCAGAGCCATTTTAGCCTAAGAGCAATCCCAAAACGCCGCAAGTCGACCAGGCCCACGCCACCTTATTGGCGTGGCCTGCAGACCGAGGCCAGGCTATCAGACAACTTTCGCCTAAGACTTGATGGCCGCCCTGTCCACAGAATGGCACGCACGCAACAGCAAAGCTAATAATACAGCCGGTAGCTTTCTGTATAGAAACTTATAGCCCATCTATCAATCCACTCGTATAATAGTTAGCCGGCTTATAACCTATTTATCTGTCTCACCGAACTTTTTGTTTCTTTTGCATAAGCTGGTTGTAAGCTTACAGCCCGCTTCTCTTCTCTCTTCTCCTCGTCAGCATACATCCCAAATGCTTGCTCTCAATTGCCCAGGGTGAAATGCACAGGCATATGGACGTCTGCGTTGGAATTGCAGACAACGTCACGGCCATTAGAGTCGCGTAGCCAGCAAGATTAACCATTCTGCCCTTCCAGGACGGGATGCGTGCCGCAATAGCCTCGACGAGCGTGCACTCTTCACCCTTCCGGAGCTTGTGAACTACCAAAGGTATGCCTAGGTAACGACCCAGGAATACAGCAATCCCACAGTGCAACACGCTCCGATTGAGCTAGACGTTTTCCTGTGAAAAGACCCTTGTCCTGATTGGTGTTGCCAGACACTTGTCCAAGTTGGTGAAAAGACCCAAGTCCTCCCCAAACATTTGTAGCACCTCTAGCAGCACCTGCAGGTCCAGCAAGGTCGGCGCGACAAAGACAGCAGGATCATCCGCTTAGAGTGATGTCCGGAACCGTATGCCAGTGTGCCCAAGAGGTGAGAAGAAGCCCTGACGATCAGCCAGCGAACATGCCGTTAACGACCTCCATAACTAGCACGAACAGCATCAGTGTTAGCAGCAATGATGAAGAACAATTGGGACGACAGCAGACGAATCTCGATTGAGTTTAGAAATATTCGGTTACAAGTTTGATGCCCTCTTCAGAGGTATACGCACGCCACTTATACTTCCACACGCTTACAGCTAGCTAGCCGATCTCACACGTTACTCCACTCTGGGCCGTAGTAGCGGGTGCTCTTTGTTCTGGGCCTGGCCGTGCGGCCCAATGCCTCGACTCCTTCATCGTTCCCGTTCTCCATGTCCTTGACAGCAGAGTGCTGCCTCGCCTGATGAGTAGTAGGAGAGGTGCTGACAATCGTTGACAAAGGATCCCCGTCACGCAAACCGCGGGCATGATAGATCCGTATCCCTGGTCTTGCGTTGAGTAAGATTTTGGTGCAACAGTGGACAAGATGATCGACATCCAGTTTCTCCAGCGCCTGCTGAAACCCATGAATTGCAGAACATTGAGGCCCCGTTCGTTTCATAGGGAATGGCTACCGGGAAAAATTCCGGCCAGTATTAGTAGTCAATTTATACAAGCTTTTATTTCCTGGAATGATTCCTAGCCACATTCACCTCTAACCGAACGGGTCCTGAGGAGGAAAGGCCATGACACCTAGTCGAAGGCACGTGCGATGTCAATTTTCATCGGAACCGATGGCGTACCTCTGCTGTGCAATAGCGGACACGTGAGCTGCACGGTTCTGAAGTTGTCGTGGATACTCCGGCCTCTTACGAAGTCACTTTGGTTGGTATGAACTAGCTTGTCCAGTACCATTGACTGTTAGATACAAATAAAAGTTGTCACGTGTAATCCTGTTGTAATATTTGTTTTTAACTTTCATTTGCTTTAGCGTAGAATCGCAGGCCGTTCTCTGATGTGCGAGAACTGCGCCGTGACCGCGTCTGGTTGTGACCCCGTCGCGACGTCGTTCGCACGTCCCGCTCTGATCCGAGAAAAGTGGTCGATCATGGGGGCGTCGTGTGCGACGGGGTGGAAGGCTTCAAGCCTATGTAATCAAAGATCAATGCAAAGGAAACGCTGCTCCAGTTGGGCAGTAAAAACCGTGTGCGTACTCACTGTCTTTCTTCTCCAGTTCGCGTGCGTTCTTCATCCTGAGTTCTAGTCGCCGCGATCACCACCAGCGGGTGTCACGTCGTTGCCGGGCTCGCTCGCCAGAGCTCGGCTCCAACAAGTGGTATCAGAGCTAGTGGATGTTCTATGGTGGGTCGGTGAGCCCCCCGCGTGAACCTCCCAAGAAGAAGTACGTCGTTCCCTTCAAACCAAAGGAGGACAAGGAGAAGATGGGCGGCGGCAGTGCGGAGTCCAGCACGGCGTCGAGCACTGTCAAGGAGAGCTCCCTGGTCTGGTCTATGCTCTCGTGATCCAACTACGCGGAGTGGGCTATGTTGATGCAAATCTACTATGAGGCCATGGAGATCTAGGAGACCATCGACCCAAGCACCAACGTCAAGTGGTCTCAGGACCGACAGGCGATGGGGGTGCTGATGCGTTCAGTTCCCAAGGAGATGTGGGGAACGCTGGGTGCGAAGAAGACGGTGAAGGAGGCGTGAGAGACAGTGCAGGTCATGCGGATTGGAGCAGATCGGGTCAAGGAGGTCACCGCTCAAAATCTCCTAACTGAATTTGAGAATATCAAGTTTAAGGAAGGGGAGGGTGTTGAGGACTTCGGCATGCGGATCACCAATCTCATCGCCAACCTCCGATCGCTTGGTGAGAATGTTGAAGACTCTCGCGTTGTTAAGAAATTTCTTCGAGTAGCACCATCTCATTTCAGCCAGGTCATAGTGTCCATAGAGATGTTTTGTGATGTGAAGAATTTATCTGTGGATGATCTGGTGGGGAGACTGCGTGTTGCCGAGGAGAGAATGGAAGAGAAGGTGGAGCAGATTACTGACAAGGCCGACTGGTTGCTCCTTGCTGAAGAGGATTGGCTTGAGAAACACATGCATCGTTTCATTCCAATCAGAAAGAAGGAGGAAGCAGTGGTGGTAGTCAGGGAAAAGGCAAGGTACGAAGTCGTGCAGATGCAAGTGGCTCTGCCAAGACTGGTACTGTCAAGCTCACCTATGAAGGAACACTGAGAAGAAAAGGTAGATGCAGAAATTGTGGCATCTATGGGCATTGGGCAGAGGACTACAAAAGGCCTAAGAAACAGAAGAAAGAAGAGAAACGTGAGGAGGCCAACGTAGCCATGGCCAGAGCTGATCACAATCCAGCGTTGCTCCTGGCTGTGGCTCGTGGTGTCTCACAACCATTTCCTGAGGTGGTCCATCTGTCAGAGAAGAAGGTGATTCCGGTGGCGTGCCCAGAAGGGGTGTGGGTGTTAGACACAGGAGCCAGCAATCATATGACCGCTCTCGTGCAGCACTCACTCACCTCAATGAAGGCGTTCGGGGCACCGTTCATTTTGGTGATGGCTCCAGCGTCGAGATCCGAGGACTTGGATCCATGGTGATTCAGGGACGTCGACAGGAACACAAGGTACTCACTGACATTTACTACATACCACAACTGAAAAGTAGCATTGTCAGTCTGGGTCAGCTTGAAGAAAAGGGTTATGAGGTTTCGCTGAAGAATGGTAGATGCAGTGTGACTAACAAAGGAGGAAACACATTGTTGATTCCAGCTCCTAGGACTGCTAACCGTCTTTACACTCACAAGTTCAGTCAAACTTCACCTATTTGTTTACTGACAAATCTTGATGTTGAAGCCGAGATATGGCATGCACGCTTTGGGCATCTGAATTTCAGATCGCTGAGAGAGCTTGGCAGAAGAGACATGGTGTCTGGTATGCCTATTGTAGACCGAGTGGAGCAAGTCTGTGATAGCTGTGTTCTTGGAAAGCAGCACAGAGGTCCATTTCTAGGTGTCTCTACATATCGTGTAGAGAGGGGTCTAGAGTTGTTCCACACTGATTTATGTGGTCAGATTAGTCCACCAACACTAGGTGGCAAGTCGTATTTTTTGTTGATTGTTGATGACCATAGCAGGTTTATGTGGGTTGAGATGCTCAGATCCAAAGATGAAGCATTGCAGTATTTCAGAAAGGTGAAGGCAAAGGCTGAAACTGAACGTGAAGGGAAACTGAAAGCAGTGAGAACTGATCGTGGTGGTGAGTTCAACTCAACCCAATTCAGTGTTTTTTGCAATGACCAAGGCATTAGACACTACACCACTACTCCATACAAACCCCAGCAAAATGGAGTAGTGGAGCGTCGAAACCAAACAGTGGTGGAGATGGCCAGGTGTTTAATGAAGAGCAAGAATGTTCCATCATGTTTTTGGGGTGAAGCAGTAGCAACAGCAGTATACATCTTGAATAGAGCACCAACTAAAATTCTAGATGGTATTACACCCTATGAAGCATGGCATGGCAAGAAGCCTAGAGTGAATCACATGAGAGTCTTTGGCTGCATTGCTCATGTGAAGAAAATTGGCCATGGGATCAAGAAGCTGTCTGACAGATCATAGAGAATGGTTTTTATTGGTTATGAAGAGGGAACAAAAGGCTACAGGCTGCTAGATCCTGTCACAAGGACACTTCACATCAGTAGGGATGTTATATTTGAAGAAAATTTGGGTTGGGATTGGAATAATGCAGAATCTCTTAACCAGCCCGAGTTTGTCATCACTGAACATTTAGTTACTGTCGGTGGTCCGACAACAGAATCAGAGGCAGCAGATTCAGTGCCCAACAGTCCTGCTGTTGGTTCTCCTGTGGGAAATCAATTCCAACCATCCTCTGCAGATACTCAAGGGTCAACAAGTGTCCACACACCAGATACACAAACCCCACCTACACAAGAATTCAATCAGTGGGCTACACCACCTTAGGGTCAGTCAGTAGATTCAGAAGGAGTTCCACTCAGATACAGGACACTGTCAGAGCTATTTGATGAGACCCATGAGGTGGAAGATTATGAATATAGCAACATGTGTCTTCTTGCTGCAGATGAGCCAGTGAGTGTGGATGAAGCTCTAGAAGAAGAATGCTGGAAAAGTGTCATGGAAACTGAATTGCAGGCTATTAGAGATAACATAACTGGTCACTGTCTGATTTGCCCAAGGGTCACAAAGCCATAGGGTTGAAGTGGGTTTTCAAGGTAAAAAGGGATGCTGCTGGGAACATTGTGAAGTACAAGGATAGATTAGTGGCCAAAGGATATGCACAGAAACAACGTGTGGATTATTATGAAGTGTATGCACCAGTTGCAAGAATAGAAACTGTGAGAATACTTCAAGCTCTTGCAGCAAATGGGGATTGGTAAGTACATCACATGGATGTAAAATCAGCTTTTCTGAATGGTGATCTCCAAGAACAAGTGTATGTGCATCTACCACATGGCTTCACAGATGCATGTCAGTCAGGAAAGGTGTTGAGATTGAATAAAGCCCTGTATGGGCTCAAACAGGCACCAAGGGCATGGAATGCCAGATTGGATCAAGAGCTCAAAACTCTGGGTTTTTAGAGGAGCATTGTGGAACATGCAGTATATAAAAGAGGCACAGGAGACTCCCTGTTGCTCGTTGGAGTATATGTTGATGATCTCATAATTTGTGGACCAAACAATCTGAAGATAGCTGAGTTTAAAGAGCAAATGAAAAATACTTTCAGTATCAGTGACCTCGGATTGCTTAGCTATTATTTGGGTATGGAGGTAAAGCAAGAGAAACATCAGATTACTATCTGTCAAAAGGCATATGCAGCAAAGATTGTTGAAATGGTGAACATGACTAGATGTAATCCTTGTGATACTCCAATGGAGCAAAGGCTGAAATTGACTACTGCTAAGCTAGGTACTGAGTTGGATGTTACTAGTTACAGAAGACTGATTGGTAGCTTAAGGGACCTAGTGAACACCCGGCCTGATATAGCTTATGTAGTGGGGATTGCTAGCAGATTTGTGGAAGCACCAGCAAAGGAACATTGGTCAGCAGTCAAGAGAATTGTGAGATATATCAAAGGCACACTTGACTATGGCTGCAAGTTTCAGAAAGGAGATGGGATTGGTCTAAATCTGTTGGGTTACACTGACAGTGACTGCTCAGGTGATCTTGTTCGCAGGAATAGCACATCTGGGATAATCTTCTTCCTTGGATCAAACCTGGTGACTTGGTCTTCACAGAAATAGAAGGTGGTAGCTCTGTCATCTTGTGAAGCAGAATACATTGCTGCAGCACTTGGTGCCTGTCAGGGAATGTGGTTGAGCCGTCTGATTGCAGAGCTAGTTGGAGGAGAAACACAGAAGTTCAGTCTTCTGATTGACAATCAGTCTGCCATAGAGCTTGCCAAGAATCCTGTGTTTCACGATCGAAGCAAACATATTGATACCAGGTATCATTACATTCGAGACTACATTGAGAAGAACATCGTTGATGTGAATCACGTTGGGACTGACGAGTAGGTGGCTGATATTCTGACAAAGCCTCTTGGTAGGATCAAGTTCGTGGAGTTCAGACTGAAGCTTGGCGTCATCCCGGTGCAACAGGATTTGGGAGGTGATATGTTAGATACAAATAAAAGTTGTCACGTGTAATCCTGTTGTAATATTTGTTTTGAACTTTCATTTGCTTTAGCGTAGAATCACGGGCCGTTCTCTGATGTGCGAGAACTGCGCCATGACCGCGTCTGGTTGTGACCCCGTCGCGACGTCATTCGCACGTCCCACGCCGATCCGAGAAAAGTGGTCGATCATGGGGGCGTCGTGTGCGACGGGTTGGAAGGCTTCAACCCTATGTAATCAAAGATCAATGCAAAGGAAACGCTACGCCAGTTGGGCAGTAAAAACCATGTGCGTGCTCACTATCTTTCTTCTCCAGTCCGCGTGCGTTCTTCATCCTGAGTTCTAGTCGTCGCGATCACCACCAGCGGGTGTCGCGTCACCGCCGGGCTCGCTCGCCGGAGCTCGGCTCCAACATTGACAGCCTAACAGCTAGACATTTGGCCACCAACTTGCCAAAGCTATGCGTGAGACTAATTGGCCTGTAATCTTTGATTTTAGCAGTTTCGGCCTTCTTTCGTAGGAGCACCATATATGCATCATTTAGCGGGTGAAAGCTGGTTGAATCGAGTGACCAAAATGTGTTTATCGCATTCATGACATCTTTTTTTTCTCGAATACGCAAAAGCTTTGCGTATCATTGGATTAAGTAGAAGAGTTTAGACAAACATACAATGCGCTTGTATCGAGCGCCGAATGAGGTCAATCTAACACAGCCATAGCTGGACCATCCTAGCTAGAGACCTTTAGATTCGATATCGCATTCATGACATCTAATTTGATCTAAGGCCAGACAATCTTGTAAAACCGCCTAGTGAACTCATTCCGAGTGCCATTAGGCCCTGGCGCTTTGTCGATCGGCAAGTCACTGATGACATTGCGGACCTTCTCTTCGGTGAAGCAGACATCTAAACCCACTAGTTGGGGTGATTTTTTTTATTTTTAACATTTTTTAACTATTTTTAAAACTAACACTGTTTTTTTTTCAAAATTAACACTTTTCGACGCGCCAACTGACATGACGCGGCCAAACTACTCTACCGTGCCATGCATGGCGGCGCGGTGAGGTAACCATCGTGGCAGCGACCTGGGCGCTGACCGGTGACGTGGCCTAGCTCTGTCACGCCACAGATCACGGCGCGGCGGGCCTGCTGTGCCACGCATCACGGCACGGCAGCCACTTGTACAGGCCTGCGGCCCGGCCTCGCTTCCTTTCTCTCTCTCTCTCTCTCTCTCTCACTCGGCCCGTTTGAAGCAGAGACGCGCCCCTGAGCACGTTGTCGTGCCCGCCACCACCCTCACTGCCGCGCCACGCACGTCCGCCGCCCGCCGCCACGCCACGCATGACCGCTGCACCCACTACTGCCCTCACTGCCGTGCCGCCGCCCTCACTGCCCGCCCGCCACCGCCCCCACTGCAATGCCGCCATCCTCACTGTCGCTGACGCCCTCACTGTCGTGCCGCCCCTCCATCTCTCCCCACTGTCGTGCGCCCTCACTGCCCCACCAGCGCCCGTGCCTCCCCCGAGACTACCTGCCTACTAGCCTAGTTTAGCGCGCCACCACCATGAGGACGAGCGTCACTGTCGCAAGGACGAGCGCATGCTGCTACCGCGAGGACGAGCACCGCAGCCACGAGGACGAGCGCCGCTGCCTCGAGGACGAGAGCACGCTGCTGCCGGGAGGTACTCCCCTTGTGTATTTGTTGATTGAATCAGAATTGTTGTTACTTAGGGTTAAAATGCAAAATTAGTTAGAATGATTAGTTAGTATAGTTAGTATAGTAAGTTAGTACAATAAGTAAAGTTAGTATAGTTAGTAAATTATAGTTAGTATAGTTAGTAAAGTTAGTTAGTTTAGTTAGTATAGGTACTATAGTAAGTTAGTATAGTTAGTTTAGCTAGTATAGTTAGTGAGTCTAGTTAGTTATTGTATTTAGTATAATTAGTTATTGTAGTTAGTCTTGTATAGGTGTTAATATTAGATTAGTTAGTATAGTTATAGTTAGTATAGGTATTAATATTACTATGGACAGTACGTACAATGATTTCGATGACTTGATGAAATTTCTTGAAATGCTTTTGTAGATGGATTGCTATGTCAGAGTTTTTTATGGAGGAAGTGTTAGGAGAGAAGATGGTATGTTTGAGGATATGGAAGAAGAATTGGAATGGTTTGATGAACCTCCTAGCTTCAACGACCTTTGTGTTCGTTTGAATGCAAAGTTTGGCGGTGATTTCACACTGAAGGGGAGGTTTGATACTGGGAAGATTAGGGCACACTATGTCCTGATGCCCTTGCGCGATCTTGCTCACTGGTCCCGCTACAATAGGGTGCTCCAAGGTTCCGATGTGCCCATGGCTGAGGTGGTGGTGGAGAATGGGTACAGGATGCAGGGTGTCCAGGACGGGCTGTCCATTGACGGTGTTGGAGGCAATGTACAAGAATGAGGGGTCGAAAGGGAAGCAACTCAGGGTAACATGGATTTGGACGGTCAGTTGACGTAGGAGCAGTTTCATTCAACTTCAGTAAGTTGTATAAGCAATGACTTTGATTTGAACGAGTTTGAACGTGAAGAGGAGGAGCAGGAGGATAGGATCGATGATGTAGTTAGCAGTGATTCAGACGATTCTAATGATGACCAAGGAGGTACAGATGCTATGCCAACACCGGTTCATTCCATGCCAGCGTCGGTTCATACTATGCCATCACCAGTACCAACTAAAGTACTTCATGCTATGCCAGCTTAGGGTAGACTAGTCACAAATTTGCTAGAGGATGGTACCCCCTATGATTCATGGGGTAGAATTAGCGAAGCACGACAGTACGTTCCACCACCACCTTACAAAGAGACAGAGCTTATGCAACTGAGGTCATTGAATGTACCTTTCATTGGCGTTCCGAACTATAGGGATGTCGGCATGACGGATATAGTAGTTTGTGACACCGGTCTGCAGATGTGTAGGAAATTATTGTTTGACCATGAGAATGAAATCCTTAGCGAGGGGATGATATTCAATACATTATTAGAGATGAAGTTGCTCCCTCAGAACTATGCTGTGTATCACCATAGGCCGTACATCATCACTCATTCGGACTAGGAGTTGAGGTACCACGTGATATGCAAAAAATGTTGTATGTGGAGGTTAAATGCACGAAAGAGATAGTGATGGCAAGTGGAGGATTAGTAAAGTCGTCCAAACCCACACTTGCCTATCAAATAAGGGGAAGGAAATCATCAGCAACTCACTGCACTTTACCTTGCCCGTCGTATATTGGGGCTCGTTGATGACAATAATGACATTTTGGTGTCTTCATTACAACAATCCATATCTAGATTCATTAACTATGATGTGAAACCAAAAATTGCACGGGTGCATTATCGATTCATAACATAGCTACAATATCAAGCTATATGTGTTGTAGAGCTAACCATCGTTTTGTTGCAGGTATGACCGTAGGAAGAGGTACAAGGACAAGGGTTGGCATGTGAAATACTACGAGTTCATCCAACTGTGGGAGACCAGGCAGCGGATACCGGTCCATGTGGATCTGCCACACGACCAACACACCTTCGACGAGTACCTCTGGTGACTTCACAAGTCTATGAGGACACATATCAAGCCCCCTACACTGAGGATGCAATTGACGACTCAGAGGAAGATGTCATTGAAGATGTGTACGACGTTGCCACTAGGGAGGACACACAACCACAGAGAGCCCACTACAGAGATACGTGGTAAGATACTTGAATGCTACAAATTGTTATCCATTTGGCATTTACTAAATGTAGTAAAACGGTCCAACCTCGTTTCTATACCCTGGCCACACAATTGTCAAGGTTGTCCAACGAAGCAGCATTTCGACTTCACAAGTCTAGAGGGGAGGGGCTAGGCATTCTATAGGCTTTTGTGGAGGTACATAGAAAGTTGTCCATTATTAAAATGTTCATTTAGTCTCTACGCAGTAGGTGAATAATTTTTCTCTAAACTATGTTGATGCAGAAAGTGAAGAAGAGCTGCAGGAAGCTAGCTCAAAAGTTGAGCTACATGGATACTCCGTGGGAGGAACCCCACTACTTGGCGCTGTCGGGTGGCACGACTTCGGTTTCTTTGAGGACACCGGCCGGTTCTTCTGAGCTGATGAAAGATGCAACTTTCATTGTGCGTACACCACCCCACCATAGCGCTGGGAAGGGCCCTGCAGAAGAAGATCGACGAATACGACAAGGACGACGACTACGCCCCGGGCTTCCACGTACACCACCACCAGTGGGACCCTTGGCAGCAGGATAAGATTGGCATGTCTCAGCTAGGTGGTGCCCCGCTTGGTAACCAAGGAGACGAACATGTACTAACAAACCTACTTTTTTTTAAATACCTAGCCTGTATGAGCTAGCAATGATAAAGATATTAACTAATTTTGCCTATCTTATACTTGTAGGGTACGAGTTGTACGCAACAGAATTGCTGTCAGCCCCGCCATCGCGACCGCACCGACGTTGGGTACACTCCTAATGTGTTGCCTACAAATCCGAAGAGACAGAGGCGTCTGAGGGACCCTTACACTCCTGGGACATAGGGTATAGGTAAGCATAGTCCATGTTTTTTTTCAAGTTTCCTCAATTGCAAAACTTGATGTATTGCCTCCTTACTAACCGTTGTGACGATAACGTAGGTACACATTCAACAAGGCCTTCAAATGCTAAAGATCGTCAAGGATCATGTACTTGTTGCACTTGTGGTTCAAGACCACCGTACCAACTTGTGCACTTGGTTGACTTATTTGCTTCATGTTGTACGAATCATATAGTGTTGAACTTATGTTGTCATGAACTTAATTTGCTTCAAGTCTTATGTAGCAACTAGTCATGTTGAACTTATGTCAAACCAATGAAGTATTGTGTACCAATCTATTAACTTTGTGCACTTGATCGACTTTGTTCAATTTGTGCAATTTGTTATCTTGTGCGTCTAGACTGCATCAGTGGTGGCATTGACACACCGTGGAGGCTAGTGCTCGGCTTTGTTCTGCTCGAAACAGTGTCCAGGCCTTGCCGCACCATTTGCCCTGGCGCGTCAGGCTTGCTACGCCTCTGGTGGTGGCGCGACAAAAGCTGGGCACACTATGCACATGAAATGGCTTATATGGTGAATATCCAATGGAGTTTCTCGCATGTCTTCCAAGCAATATTGGATTAGATTAGTTTCGTGCCGTTATAGAAATAAAAATTAAATAACATCTCCAACCCAGATCTAATGTACTCATATACGTTATTATTAAAAAAACTTGGGTTATAGTTCAATAGATCGGAGGGTGACAAATGGATGGGATGAAGATACTTGCTTAGGATCGAACATGGGTACTCCGAGTACATGGAAACAATGTTCGATACATGGGTACAACATTAATACTTCATTAATAAAGCATTGTTCATTAATAAAGCATGGAACTAACAAATCTGAAGCATGGAACTACAACATGGCGCACTCACAAATACTTAGTCAGAAACATACTGAGTAAGCAACTCATCGTCTGATTACCAATCCTCTACCACAACCTCGTTGATGTGGCTAGGCTCACCTACATTGCCCTGATCTGCCCGTCGCCTGAAGTAAGTGGCCTCCACTTCATCTGCGACCTGAGACAAGAATGCATTCTTCTTGGTCTCGTTCATGTGACTAGGCTCACTTGCATTGCCCTGATCTACCTGTCGTCTGTAGTAAGCGGCCTCCGCTTCATCTGTAGCCTCTGCGGCTTGAGAGAAGAACGCGTCCTAATCCTCCTCCGCCTGCAAGCCCACCTCTGCTAGAGCGATGAGCTCGCTCAGTCTTCTAGTGTCGTCCTCATCCTTCTCCGCTCGCAAGCCCACCTTCATTAGAGCGATGAGATTGCTCAACCTGGCAGTGTCGTCCTCATCCTCATCCCCCTCATTGTCCAACATAATCAGAGATAGAACGATGTGACTAGCTCGCGTTCTGTGCTCATGTAACTTCTTTTCCACATATCTTGCATGGGCCACCTCTGCGGCATGCTCCCCGCTGCATCCAATCCCTTCATGTATAAAATGGAACATGTTAGCAGCGCGATTATATTACATATAAAATCAGACAACGAAAATAACAAGGCTTCCAATGACTCACTTGCACACAATGCAGCAACATGGTTGTTCTAGACCTGCATCTATACTCTTTCCTCCTCCATTGCAGCCTTCCTTTCCCTCTCCTCCTCTAACGTCCTCCATCTCTCCAACCCCCATTTGTCAAGCCTGGCACCGATCGGGTTACGAATACCACTCTGTCTAGCAAACTCACGCATGTCCTTCCGTTGCTTAACGAATAGGTCGACGTAGTTAAGTCCATATCCCCTCTTTCGTGCAATTACTTGCCTCCCCTTCAACTCATGCAAGATCCTAGCTTGACCATCATAAGATTCCCACTTGCATTTCCTAGTGCCCTATTGAAACAAAAAATTAGATCATAAGTCTTAGCAAAAGAAAAAAATACGATTTCATGTTTTCCACAACAATAACCAACCTCATCATAGTCAACCATATGGCCACAATAATGGCATATTCCAAGCTTCGAAGGGACTAGGCCAAAGTTGGATTTAACACCATATTCGCACATGAGTGCTTTGAAAATTATCCTTTCTTTCTTCTTTTCCTTTTCCTTTTCCTTTGGCGGCTCCGGCCATTGATTCTTAGGACCATAGAGCCACTCCTTGATACGGCACTTTCCAAATGCAAACACCTAAAAGAGGTGACATTAGTACATGAACACCTATAGCTCAAGATTTTAACATATACACTATCCACTTACTTCATGCTTGTTTGGACACACAAACTCCAACGTATTATCAGGGTTTATCATAGTTCGATCTTCGCAATAGCACAGAGGAGGTTCCTCGAGTCATCTAACTGCAGCTAAGTGCTTCTCCTTAGCCGTCATTGGCGGAGGGTTAGGGGGAGGTGGAACCCACCGCTTGAAGTGCGCATGTGGATGTCTCCCTCTCCAAGAATCATCAAAAAGGAGGTACCTTGGGTCAAACTTGTCAGCACCGTCGATCCACTAAAAGAAAAAGCACCTCTGATAGGCCCACACAACAAGATTCCAATAAAATATTAGTAACCTAGTAACACAAATGAAGAAAAAACATATGGAAATGATTACTTACATTAAAACGACTGCATGTGTAGAAGCAACGAGCCGCTGTATCAGGATGTCTCGATTGGAACACGTCGGTCGGATGACCACAGTCACAGTTAGGGACAGAGAGGTCAGGAGGGACGGGGGCATCTTTGCTAGATGCGCCGGGGTACAATTCTCAAGGTCAACCCCATTTTTGCCACAACTGCTCCCAATACATGCCTTGCATCTAATAAAACGGTTGTAATTTAACATCAATCAAAACATCGCAAATTAATGTAAAGGAGAAGCATTGGCATTACAAATAACCAACACTTATAGGAACAAAAATAAACCTTACACTAAACATGGTAATTACAACTAAAGTAATATAACCAACACTTATAGGAACAAAAATAAACCTTACACTAAACATGATAAACATACTTCTAATCCTTGAATCCACCATTGAAACTAATATTTTCCTCCAGACCCTAGCTGTCAATCATAATCCTTAATCTACTGTTCAAACTACTAATAAGACCATCGTTACCTTCACTGAGGCCGAGGAGGAGCTTTGGGAAGGCAGGGAGGGGGGGCGGCAAGGGAGGGAAGGGTGGCGGCCGGGCGCGGGTGACTCGGGAAGCGGCGGCACGGGCGCCTCGAGCCCCCTCACTTCTAGTCGGCCAAACAGACAGAGGTAGAGAGCCAGGGAGGGAGCCCGCGGCGCGACGGTTAAGTTAGGCCTGGCCGCGTCATGACTGGCGGCACGGCACCGACATGGCATGATTCACGGCGCGGCAGCCCGGCCACATCATCGGCGAAGGCCGCTGCTGCCTGACACGTGGCTACCCCTGCCGTGCCACCATGCATGGCGCTGCAATGTGAATTTGCCGCGCCATCCGAATAGGCGTGGCCAAAAGTGTTAGTTTTGAAAATAAAATTAAACACTGTCAGATTTGAAAATAGTTTAAAAAAAGTGTTAATTTTTTTTCTCTCCAATTCCATCTAGTGACCATATTTTAGGGGTTAATTCATGTATTTTTCATAATGGCAGTGCGGTGTAATTTTAGTAGCTAACTACAATAGATCCAATGACTATTATCGGTGATTATGAATAGAGTCTAACAAATCAAAGGCCAAATATTTCTGGTTATTGTGAGAGTTCATAGGATTCGTCTTTTTTCCAAGCACGTTTGGTGAGAATTAATGTGGTACCTCCGTTAGAACCTCTAATTAGTAATAGTACGATAGTATTAAAAAACATTTGTAGTTTTGACACCATGCTACTACGCACTGCCCGAACGAAAATATTTACTGCGTAAGGGGACAGTGCGGAATTATTTATCAAAGCAAATAATAACAGTAGTAATAAATATATTGGAATATTTACTGCATAAGGGCCCGTGCGGAATTATTTATCAAAGCAAATAGTAATAGTAGTAATAAAAAATATTCTCATTCGGAGACTGGACGTCTCCGTAAGTAGCAGAGTCAAAGCTTACTGTGCATGGGGCCATCTGGATTTATTTATCGGAGCATATGATAATAGTAGTAATAAGAAATCATCATTCGGAGACTGGACACCTTAGTAAGTAGCGCAGGCAATATTACTGGACACCTTAGTAAGTAGCGCAAACAATAACAATAGTAATAAAAAAATACAACATCCGGATATCGGACACCTAGATAATTAGCACGGCCAACTTTACTATGTAATAAGGACTCGTCTAGAATTATTTATGGAAGCAAATGTTAATAGTACTAATAAAAAATACCTCATTCGGATACCGGATGCCTCGGGAGTATCACAGCCAAGTTTACTGCACAAGGTCCCGCGGAATTATTACACTTGGACAAGCAGCACAACCAAAGTTTATTTGCACACGGGCCTGTCCGGAGCAAATGATAACAGTAGTAATAAAAAATATCCTGATCCCTAGACCAAACGTCTCCGTAAGTAGCACAACCAACTTTACTTCACACATGGCCCGTCCGGAATTATTTATCGAAGCAAATGACAATATAGTAATAATAAAAAAAAATACCTCATCCAGAGATTGGCACCATGGTGAGTTGCACAGCCAAGTTTACTGCGCAAGGGCCTGCCCGACATTATTTATCAAAGCAAATAATAACAGCAACAATAAAGTCTGTAATTTACTCGCCTGAATATTTTTTTTTTAAATTTACTACTATATATACGTGTTCACGAAATGACCTCGCCGGAAGAAAACGCATGCAAGACTGACCACGGTGGATGGTCAGCGATGGTCTCCTTTTTTTTTTTGCGACAATGATTCTTGATTGACCAGGAAGCAGCAGGATTACAATCTTCAGTCACCAGATTAGCGATACAGGATGGGGCTATTTGCCACTCACCCACCCTATTGCTTTCTAAGACCTGCTTAGCTAGAGTATGGGCTACAAAATTACATGATCTATTAGCATACATCAGAGAAAAAACAAGAAAGGAAGCACTAAGCTCTCTGATATCCCTGATGATCGGTGATATGTGTGACCGTTGCACATCTCCCATCTCCCAAAGCTTCAACAATTCCTGGCTGTCCGTTTCAAAGTGCACTCTCCGAAAGCCCAATTCAGCAGCAAGAGACACTCCGTCCCTAAACGCAGAGACCTTGTGGCGAGCAAGAAGATTATCCTGACTTTGATCCAAAGGGCGAGGCAGGGGGTTCTCGCCGGAGTCACGAGAGCGTCCCAAAGATGATACCAAAGCCCCAAGGCACGAGGTACGTAGATGAAGCAGTGCACATTAATTGACACAACGTTCGGAGGCCTCTTTGTTAATTAACATAACTAATGCGAGTTCTTGTCCTTGATAGATACCGCTGGAGCCTCTTTGTTTGGAGTACCCTGACGGTGAAGATGGGGTGGAGGAGGAAGCACCCGGTCCCTCCTCAGGCACTTCTTCAACTACAACGACCAGTAGCAACAAGAAGTCTGGCTTGAAGAGGGGCCAACATGGGAGGCATCAGATTCGTAAGAAAGTGCATGCGATACACAAGATAGGGCCGAAAGGAGAGCCCTTGGAGCCAACTACCATCATCGGCACCTTCAGCAACCAATGTTCCTGTATAGTTAGGGAGAAGGTGCCTATCACATATCATGATTGGAGGAAAGTCCCCAAGGACATGAAGGGCACGGTTTGGGGAGAGGTGAAGAGGCGGTTCACGTATCCAGCGGAGGGCTATAATGAAGAGCTGTTTGTTGTAGGCAAAGCATTTTGCAACTTCAGGTCCATGCTCAATAGGGAGTACGTGTAGACAGGGAGGACACCATTCAAACACTACAACTTCATCATTCGTGACGTCTGGGAAGAGTTCGTCATGAAACAATCGACCGAAGAAGCAAAGGCGAAGGGCAAGAAGTTCCCTAAGCTCGCAAAGACGAACGAGCTCCACCACCACCTAGACATGAAAGGGTATGCCGCTAAGATGGAGAAGTGGTGGCAAGAAGAAAGGGAGGTAGCTGAGGCTGGGCAGCTGAATCCATTACAGGGTATCGATAAGAGGTCACGTAACACCTCTATGCCCACAGAGCAAAAAAGCTGAAGGAGGGTAGGACCAAGTACAACGAGCCGAAGATCGATGAGGTAGAGAAGAGGATCTTGGAAGTCGCTATGGCCGAGAAGAGCAGGTCATTCAAACCTCGCCGAGAGAGTGACGTACTAACCGAGGCACTGGGAAATCTTGACCAACGCGGCCGCATCCGTGGGTTTTCCTCGAGGCAGAATTGGAAGGACGTGGAGTCCTGGCAATCCGACGGCAGCTCTTACCACACAAGGCAGAGGTACAAGGAAGGGCTCGTCTAGAAGGGCCGCAATGAGGCAGTCAAGGACTGATCATGGGGAAGATACAGGATGCTTTCACGAGCACTGACCCCAAGATGGTGAAGTTGAGGACGCAGATGTTTCGCCAGGCTGGCGTGCTGCGGCCACTGGGTCAAGCCACCGCACAAGGGCAGATGTTGCTGGGGACCAGACAACTCCCTAGGTATGTGGTCGACGACATCATTGAACCAACGAGTTGCACGCTCTAGGTACCCTTCGACAGGGCGCAGAGGAAGAAGGACGTGGCCATGCGAGTGGCACTACCGCCCAAAAGTGGCGCCATGTACAACGGCAAGCCGATCTTGCCCGACTATGCCCGGGTGGACATAACATGGACCAACTCAGATTATGACGAGGATGAGGTCGACATTCCCACTGAAGAGGGGTACAGGTTCATTGGCGCATGGAATCCACAGCGAGTGCTATGGAATAAGAGTGACATTGTCTTGGACATGCCGACGCCGGCGTCAGAGCCCTCACACTCATCGTCATCCCCCGGGTGACCCGGGTGATGACGATGACGACAGTGGCAATGTCAAGGGCGGTGATGACAACAAAAATGCTGGTAGCCTAGGCAGCACTCCTCCAGGCAGTCCGTCTCCTGGCAACAGCAATCCATAGGGAGGCACAAGGGCAGCATCAGGTGATGTGACACCACCTCCTGCAAGTTGTTTGAACTGGGGCTCAAACCAATGTCCTCCCCCATCGTGGAAGCCTGCAGATGAAGAGGAGGCCATACCCTAGAACCACACCAAGTCGAGTAGGGTGGCCTATCAAATAGCCAACGAGCACCCATACGAATTAAGTTTGAAAGGTATGCTACTAGCAAGCATAGTCAATCTATAATTCATTTCGAGATGCTATCTGCTTTTTTCGTTCCCTAACATCTCAAGCCCCGGTGTTGTAGGCCGAAAACACCACTATCATTTTGGCCCCGATCGGATGATTGCCCTAAAAACTATGAGCATGGGAAGTTCATGTTGACATGGGGCGACCTCCTTGAAGAGAAGTGGGAGGTAAGGAGGTTCCATCTGTGGCACATGGAAGCAGCGAAAGTGGGCCTAGAAAACTTCGTCATCAAGATTCCAGCGGAGTACTTCGACACGCCCACGGATGGTGAAGTCATCGTAGATTTCCATGAAATGTATAGACTACTGTGGCAAAAGGATCTCGACATCACTCAAGTCACCTTATTTGCCTTGTAAGTTCATTATGACTTTGACACCACTGCATCGCTGTTGGTACTTTACGAAATTGGGCAAGGATATTGGCTATCTCTCTCCGATGTTGACTTTTCCTTGCAGGATGCAGGCCTATGTAAGCAAGGAATTGGGCAAGGATATTGTCTATCTCTCTCCGATGCTTATTACAGAGAGAACCATCATGGGTTACGATATAACAGACACTCATGAAAAGCTGGTGAACTTGAACCCGGAGGAGAGAAAGAAATACAGGGAAGATCTGCTAATCGAATATAAGTATCGGGCGGGAATGTACATCTATAAAGCCATGAAGAAGGTTTGGGGAAATGGGTGTGTGATGGCCGCCCACCAGTTCAGGTAAGTCCAAAAGATACTTGGAACATATATGTAGCAACAGGGATCATGACTTCTCATATTTGAACATTTCAAATATGTATTGTGTGAATGGTGCAGGTAGGGCATCATGGGCCACTGGATTGCATTTATAATCTATCTTCAGGATGGAAGGGCCTGTATATTTGACTCCTTGCCGGAAACAAACAAAGCAGGGTACAAGCACTTTGAAAGCATATTGAGATAGTAAGTGACAAAACTTATTCATTTACAGTTAACATACGTGTTCAAATTGTCGTTTACACTAGTGGTTTTTTCGTACAGTGCTTATAAGAAGTACGTGCAAGATGAGGAGTCCTATGACCGAAGATCTAAGAAGAAAAAAATCAAGAATGGCACAAAACTGAAACTCAGACGTGAGTTCCCGACAAGTATATCAAAATTCGTTTGTCTTATTATATCGAGCATGCTCACTACTACTACTACTGATATACTACTTTACTACTACTACTACTACTACTACTACTACTACTAATACTACTACTCCTCCTCCTCCACCACCTACTACTACTACTCCTACTCTTACTAGTACTCCTTTTACTACTACTACTACTACTCCTAATACTCCTACTACTACTCCTACAACTACTCCTACTCCTACTACTCCTACTACTTCTACTACTACTCCTTCTACTACTACTACTCCACCACCTCCTCCTCCTACTACTCTACTCTAGTCTACTCCTACACCAATACTACTACTCCTAACTACTACTACTACTACTACTACTACTACTACTACTACTACTACTACTACTACTACTACTACTACTACTACTCTACACTACTCTACTACTCTACTCTACTCATATACCTACTACTACTCTTACTACTACTCCTATACTATACTGTCCTCCAACTACTGCTCTCTATATATGCTCTAATGATTGTGTATTATATATCGTGCAGTGCACCAAACAACCCTATGGCTCTGTTCTTTGTGGATTCTATGTTTGCGAGTACCTAACGACGTGCAGCAGATTCAGCAGCAGCTGGCGGTAGCTCAAGAAAGGACAAGGATGGTGGTGAAGGGAGAAGGTCGACCAAAACTTTAGACAAATAGTAGCAGATATATGTAAGTTTATCACAGAGAAAGCGCATGAAGGGAATACGTTTTTCAACGAGGAAAGCGAGTTAGCGCGGGATCCAAAGTTCGAGAGCATCAGAAACTAGAGCAACCAGTTACGAATCTCGAATTACATTCTGCTGGAACTCTTTCCCAAGGAAAGTTAATATGTATGACTGACCTTAGTTGCTCATGTATGAATAATGTGTGTTTGTAAAACAATGATGAAGACATCTCTAATGTAATAACTTAATGTTGGTTCATCGATCGAGAATGAATGTAATATATGTTTGTCATCTATTTTCTGCTTCATTTATGTTTTCATTAGCGAAATACAAATTCTAATTCTAATTCTAATTTGAAAAAACATTTTTTTTTAAATCTAGAGATCATTAACCGAGGCAGGCAATTAATAACAGCCATCTCCGTTAAAGGTTTAACGGAGGCGGGTGCCTTTAGCCAACCGCCTCGGTTAAAATCTTAACCAAGGCAGACTCTTTAGGACAATCACCTCGATTAATATGTATTAACGGGGCCAACCACCTCAGTTAAGGCCACAATTAACCATGACAATTGTACCAAGGCGGTTGGCTTGCCTGCCTCAGGTAAGCCAAAATGCCCATCTCGGTTATGATTCCTGTAGTAGTGCATGTTGATTTGACCTCCCGTCAATCTTCTCAGGACATGGATGAAGTAGATGGCGACAGCCTTAATGATGAACAACCGCTCACGCCCACCCTTTCATCCACATGTTGTTAGTTGTCAGTACATCATGGCCATATGGCTGCCATCTCGCCCTGCCCCCTCTAAAGACTCCAGCTTGATCACGGATGACAGTCCAGTCGGTCCTTGTCTAAGGTCCAGGTGAAATTCCCCATCAAAATTGCATTTGAAGCAACCAACAGGTGGTGCATACCATCTCGGCTTGCTGACACTCACTACGCCAAATTTGCACATCACTGCCAGCATCATCACTGCCAGATTTGTGAGAACCGGCAGTGATGTGCCTTCACTGCCGGTTATGAGCTTAAAAATGAAAAAATGATTGGGGCTGAGCTAAAACCGACAGTGAAGGACCACATCACTGCTGGTTTATGGCTTGAACCGTCAGTGCTTTGGTGGGCACTCATCACTGTCGGTTTAAGCCAAGAGCCGACAGTGATTGGGCTCTATCACTGTCGGTTCTAGCCAAGAACCAACGGTGATAAGCCTACACCACAAAAGGCTGCAGACGTACTCTCCTTCCTCCTCTCTTTCATCCCGAGAACAGAGGCGCGTGTTTGGACCCTTCCCTCCATTGTTGCGGCTGCTCTTCACCATGAAGCTAGTGCTTGGATTTTGAAGAATGGCTTGATCTTTTTCCTTTAAGGTTAGTAACAAACATCCACTCCTTTGATTTTGTTGCTTAATTAGCTTTGATTTGATGGCTACATTGCTTCATTCTCATTCTAGTTCTTTCTCCATTCTAGAGAGCACTTTTTCAATTGAACATTTGTGCAAGGCTAAAATTGTGGTGAATCCATCATCCAAAAGGTTGATGTCTATGAACACATTTAAATTCCTAGATAATTATTCCATGGTGGTCAAGATCATCATTGTTAGTATGTGATGCTATAATTAGTTCTTAGAAGTAGAGTAGAATAGTTGTTCTTCAATATTGTGCAATAATTGTTTTTTACTATGATTTTCAATTTACAGGACTGGGGCTACCAATTTCAATCTTTCAATAATTAGTGTACAATAATGTTTTCCAAAAATGGTACTTTCGAGCTACAATTGTTGTTCATGAAGCTCGATTTCTTATTAATTCTTTGTAATTACTGTCTCGGTATTTTTTTGTGTAGAGATGGATCGAGAGTGGATGCATCTGTCCTGAACGGACAAGCGGTACATGCATGGCATTTTCTAGTTTATCACCGATGCCAAAGCCCATGCTAGGAATGGGAACCCTGTCTTCTGTCCATGCAAACATTGCAAGAATCAAAGGAACTTTCATCAAATTGAGTCTATACGATCGCACTTGATTACCAGGGGGTTCATGCCAAACTATATGATATGGACTATGCATGGCGAGGTTGGTGTGAATGCTCTGTAGGAAAACGATGATGATATGGACATGCTTGACGTAGCCAATCACGATGCTGACGAGGAACCCGGTGTCAACACGGACCCTATGGCCACAGTTAATAATGTGTTTAGGAACACGCTAGCTGACGACACCGAGGATAACAATGGCATTTCTTAGCTGCTACGTAATGTAGAGACCGGATGTCTTAGTAAAAGATAGCTGAGAAAGCTAGAGAAAATGAGACAAGATGGCAAAACACCATTGTATAGGAAAATGAGACAAGATGGCAAAACACCATTGTATAGGAATTGTCCAATGAGCAAACTAGAAGCCGACATCATGTTATTAGAGTTCAAATCTACAAACGGATTGAGTGATAAAGGCTTCGATTAGTTGTTAGGTATAATAAGGAAAATGCTCCCAGAAAAAAATGAGTTGCCAGCAAAGTCATACTTGGACAAGCAAATGATCTGCCTCATCGGCCTCGAGGTTGAAAAAATCCACGCGTGTTCCAATGATTGCATATTGTACCGTGGAGAAAAATACAAAGACTTGGACAAGTGCCCCAAGTGTGAAGCTCCATGGTACAAGAAAGGGCCATCAGATGAGGGTACCAAGACCAGAGGAGGTCCTGTAAGGTTGATTGGTATTTCCCTATAGCTCCCCGGGTGCATAGATTGTTTGCATGTGCAAAGTCAGCCAAGCTATTGCACTGGCATGGCGAAGAGCGTAAGAAAGATACAATGATGAGGCACCCCGCCGATGGGCATGACTGGAGGACTATCAATACTATGTTCTATAAGGACATCGGTGGAGAGGTAAGGCACGTTTGGTTTGCTTTGAGCACAGATGGGATGAATCCTTTCGACCAGGTTAGAATCAATCATAGCACCTGACCAGTGATGCTCTATATATACAACCTTCCACCTTGGGTCTGTATGAAGCGGTCGTACATCCAGATGCCACTACTGATCCAAGGGCCAAGACAACCTGGGAATGACATCGATGTATTTCTGGAACCAGTGATCGATGAACTAGTGGAGATGTTTGAAAAGGGTGTGCCGGATGTTTGGGACGAGTACAAAAAGGAATATGTCACAATCAAGGGAGTACTTATCTCTACAATCATCGACCTGCCAGGTCGAGGTTCGTTGTCCGAAGATAAGACAAAAGGCTATACTGGATGTGTCGAGTGCTTGGACGACACCGATGCGGTAAATCTGCCAAATAACTCAAAGATAGTTTATATGGGACACCGTAGGTTCCTACCTAAGGATCACTCTTACCACAGGAACAAAAAAGATTTGAACAGTACTATTGAGAAATGCTTAGCTCTAAAATATCGAGACGGGCCTGTGATACTTCGAGAACTCAACAAACTGGAGGTTGTCCTTGGGAAGGGGGACAATGCAGTAGCAGCGCCTGATGGGAGCGTTTGGAAGAAAAAATCGGTTTTCTTGAAACTACCTTACTGGCCATTTCTGAGTGTACGCCACTGTCTTGATCCCATGCACATCACTAAAAACGTGTGCGCTAACACTCTTAACACCTTGATGGACACCAGGGGGGCATCGAAGGATTCACTAGCCACACGCCTGGACATGCAACACTTGGGAATCAAGAAGGAGCTACATCCCATGGAGCTAGAGAATGGCCAGTTCGAACTTCCGGTTGTGTCATGGACATTGAAGAAGGAAGAAAAGCGTGCACTTATTTCTTTCTTCAATGAACTCAAAGTCCCGATGGGCTACTGTGCGAACCCAAAAAGGCTAGTGAACATGAGAGAACTCAAGTTGAACTATGGTCCTATGAAGGCCCATGACTGTCATGTCATTATGACTCAGCTGCTCCCTGTTGTCCTGCGTGGTATCCTCCCCCCAAAGATCCGCACCCCAATCATAAAGCTTTGCTCGTTCTTCAACGCGATCTCAAAAAAGGTCATTGAGGTGTCCACGCTAGAGCAGCTACAGCGGGACATAGCCGAAACTCTCATTAGGCTTGAGATGCATTTTCCACCGACTTACTTTGATATCTCATTACATCTGCTCATTCATCTTGTTGACGAAATTAGAGCCGTTGGCCCAATGTACCTGCATCAGATGTTCCCTTTCGAAAGATTGATGAAAGTTTTTACGAGGTATGTTAGGAATAGATTTAGGCTAGAAGGGGGCATGGTTGAAGGATGGTCAACGGAGGAGGCCATTGAGTTCTGCACATATTATCTAGACATCAAAAGGGTCAGAGTTCTAGAATCTCATCACGAGGGAAGACTACGTGGCAAAGGAACGATTGGGGAGAAATCTGTTACAGTAGACAACCTTGTTTCTTTCAGACAGGCATAGTTCACAGTTCTCCAACAAGCCGAGGGTGTGATGCCATACTTTGACGAGCACATGCAATCGCTGCAAACTCTGTATCCGAGCAAGTCACAGGCTTGGCTGGATAAAAAACATAAGGAGGAATTTGTCAGCTGGTTACGACGTCGCTTGCTTGGAATAAAGTTGGGTAATCAACTAGATGCCTTAGCCAAGGGACCTTCGAGTACATATCTTAAGTACCAAGGGTATGAGATCAATGTATTCACATTTTACACAAAAAAGCAAGATGGAAAGAGAACATACCAAAATTGTGGTGTTTGTTTTGATGCTCACGACGAAAACGGCAATGTGCAGGTGACATACTATGATTTCATAGAGGAGATCAACACTGATAGCGAAGGGTTCACTACGGTCCATTGAAGGCAGCTCTTTTTTGCTGCCAGTGGGTCCAGCTCGAGGAAATCAACACTGATAGCGAAGGGTTCACTACCGCTGATCTCACTGAGACCGCATACAGAGACGACCCCTTCGTCCTTGCAAGAGATGTTATGCAATTCTTCTATGCAAGGGACAACAAGACAAAAGAAAGGCTAAAAGTAGTCCTACAAGGGAAAAGGAATATTGTCGGTGTCGATGGAGTGACGGACGAAGAAGACTACATGGGATATCAGGAAATGCCTCCATTCGGGGCGAACGTACCCCTACCTATCCTTCAAGAGGGTGATGAACCCGCTTACGTACGAATTGATCATAATGAGGCCCTCATTGTTGATGCACCTAAAGATAGTTAGATATTGTTAACTATGTAATCATTATGCAGACGTTGTATCAGTAATTCGTACTCAATATTTAGTTTATATTTTGTGCGCATCTCTACAATTTAATTATTGACTATGTAATCAAATATTAAGATGATGTTCACAAACACTATTATTTGATAATTATAGACCATTAATTAATTATCATAGAATTAAATAATCAAGACATAAATTTTTGTGTTATTTTAGAATATAAACTAACTGCATTATTTCTATTAATAAATAAATAAAGAAAAGCAAACAAACTAAGCGAACTCCCTATCCTAGCTCAATGGTTAAGGCCGCGCACTTTGTACTATGAGACCCGCGCTCGAATCCCAAGCGGGCCAAACTTTTTTTGATTTTGCATTTATTATTTAGTAGTGCATTACGATGGGATAAAGGCAAAAAAACCATTCTAACCGAACTCCCTATCCTAACTCATCGGTTAAGGCCACGCACTCTCGACCCCGCGACCCGCGCTTGAATCTCAGGCGGGCCAAACTTTTTTATATTTTTTACAAAAATGTTGCGATGGTAGGCTCCAAACCGACAATGTTTTTTATATTTTTTCACTAAAAGATAGCGGCAAGGCCCTTCACTGTCGGTTTTGGTTTTAAAACTGGCAGTGATAGCTTCTATCACAGTCGGTTGCTCAAACCGACACAGAAGGACCAATTCACTGTCGGTTTTTAAACTAAAACCAACAGTGATGTGTAGATGCTCCTCACATGCCAACAGTGCTCTCATGACCACAATAGTTTGAACACTACTCCCACCTACCCTGACAACTTTAGTGCAGAAATAAAAATATACCACGACTGCTAGCCCTTATAAAATGGCCCTTGGCCAGGAGCTAGTATCTCTATGCATGTTGGTTTCAGCCAGGCCTTATCAGCCATGATACAATGTTTTCCTCTCACAACAAATCACATATATCGTTATGCATCATAGTCCACCAAAATGGTGCACACATGAGGTACTAGAAGAATGCTACTGAAGATAGAGCAACACCGAAGATTGGAGATGCCATGAGGTTCACAGAGCCATCCGCTGTGGTGCTGAGCTAAATCCGATGTGCCCTGGACTATACCGAGAGGCCATGTATAGCAGAGGCATGGATTCATCGATGCCACCTTATCATCTCCAACCGGTATAGCTCGTAGACCACCTCGGTGCTGTTGTTTGAACCCTAGTTGGTGCAAGAAGAATGCTATTGAGGTGGTTAAATTATAATGTGTTGATACACATTGATGGTAACATTGACCTGTACGCAAATATGTCTTTGTTATCGTATATGGAATTTTAGTGTAAGGTCTTTGTTATCGTATATGTAACTTATTTCTAATTTTTTGTAAGTTTTTTATGTATTTCATTACTATCTAAATAAATATATCGTTCTTGTTGAAATTTTTCCACTGTATTATCTAAATAAATATATCCTTTACATATATGCACCTTCACTATCGGTTCTATTTAGAAACCGACAGTGATAGCCACCTTCACTGTTGGTTCTATTTACAAACCGGCAGTGATGTCCATGCCCCCCTATATAAAACAAACTGTCGGCCACATACATCGATGCCACCCACCCACGAACTCTCTCAGTCTCATTTCCCACGATTCACTCTCACTTCTCAGGACATCCACTCTCTCTCTACATGATTTGGTCATGGCTCCTGCATTTTTCAATGGTATTGATATGTTGTCTTCTCCAATATTCTATCTATATTCATTTGATCTATATTTATATTCATGTTTCTTTGCATTCTACATTTATATATATTCTTATTCCTTGCATTCGATCTATATTTAATTATGTTGCCACATTTTACTTGGAATTTTTTTTGTGCATATATTTTATGTTCATTTTTTTTGCATTTTATCGATCATGTGGTATGAACAACAGACCTCCCCCACCACAAGAACCAGGTTTCCACCCTGGTGATGAGCCATTGGCTCCTAATGTGGCCATTCCACAGTTCCCTATTTCAGCTATTGTGTGAAATATTTTCCAACATCTTTTGTTTTTTGATGCTAATAAATAAGTGTAATTAGTTTAATATCATTGTTGCATGCATATATGTTGCATACTATATCCCCAATAGATTGTCTGCAAATAGCATTTAGCTGGTTCTTTATCTCGGACATCGTCGAGAACACGGCATCTAATGCAAGTGGTCGGCTATGGACATGTGAACACATTTTTTTCATCCCCGTGAGGGGTTCAAATCATCGGAACCATATCCACGGAACAGGAATACAGAGCCCGGACGTGATAAGCACCCAATTAAGTGTCGTGCGCATCTGTTTAGAGGCACTTCGACATATTTGCTATGATCTACCTGATTTCTCACACCTCAAGGCACTTGCTTTGAATACTGGTGATATCCCCGTCCCACAAGTAAGCGAATGGTTTGCAAGCTACAACCATGCGGATATGGTAAAATGGTCACTTATACCTGAGTCATGGTTATTTGTTGTTTATTATTGTAATAACATTCTCTAATATTTTTTCTTTTTCTCCGCATGCAGATTGCGCTACAGGACCTTACCTATGCTGCCTATGGTTTATGGGCCGTTCTAGACCAAGCTACGGAGTCACTCGGGTACGATTGGGACTTCTGCAATGGAAACCTCGACCAGCTCACTACATAAGGATGCCAGTAGTGCATAAGGATTACTAACAGGGGTAGTGGTCGTTCAGTAGGTTACATTTATGGTCAACAATTCTTTCAGTATTGTGAGGCAAAAGAGAGTGCACTCATACAGGCATTGGACTTCATCGATACAAGTGGATACATAATCCGTGACATCAATTACCATATATGGCTACAGAGGCATGTTAGTGTGTGTGGACCGATCGATCCCGGTAGTGATTCCGATAGTAATTAATGTTTATTTAGCTAGGTTTTCAAGGTCATAGTTTAATTGGGTTCTAATTTTAATATGTATGGTTTTGTGTGTTTAATTATTATCATGCATGTAATTCATGTAGCATTTGTTGGGCAATTAGAAATATACATTCCGGTGTCGTATTGGTCTTAAAATTATTCTCAGGCTTACACGTGCCACGTGTGAAGGAAACACCAAGTTTGGAATTTTCTGGACATGGTTTGCTACTTTCTGAGGTTTAATTGAATTTCCGCGCGACGAGACCGTTTAATTATAGGTTGAACTGAGTCTACCCACGAAAAGATCCGGAATGGTGCCAAACTTTTACACAGGCTCTAATGTGCCCTAGGGATTGTGGAGGTGGATGAAAAAAATCTATTGGGTCCAAGAAGAAATTCACCCTCTTTTGTCTCATTCGGCACAGAGAAAAATATTATAAATAAATAAACTACTTAGAAAAACCTAAGATCCTATGTGCGGTCTTAATTTGGGTGTACAAACTTGCCAAAAGATTTTCAAGCCATTTCGACATAGGCGGAGTATACATGCTTCACAGAGGTACATGTGCCCATTCATCGAACCATGACTATATACATAGGTTATCAAGGTTTCTGTGGTTCATATGCATTCCAGTGTTGTATTGGTCTCAAACTTTTTCTTAGGCTTGCACGTGCCATGTGTGAAGGAGACACCAAGTTTTAGATTTTCCGGAGATGGTTTGCTACTTTCTAAGTTTAATTGAATTTCCACGCGATGAGACCGTTTAATTGTAGGTTGAACTGAGTCTACCCACGAAAAGATCCGGAATGGTGCCAAACTTTTACACAGGATCTAATGTGCCCTAGGGATAAGAATTTTGTGGAGGAGGATGAAAAAATCTATTGGGTCCAAGATGAAATTCACCCTTTTTTGTCTTGTTCAGCACACAGAAAGATATAATTAATAAAAAATGATTAGAAAAACCTAAGATCCTATGTGGGATCTTAATTTGGGTGTACAAGCTTGCCAAAAAAAATTTAAGCCATTTCGACATAGGCGGAGTATACATGCTTCACAGATGTACATGTGTCCTTTCATCGAACCATGACTATACACATATGTTATCAAGGTTTATGTGGTTCATATGCATTCTAGTGTTGTATTGGTCTCAAACTTTTTCTTAGGCTTGCACATGCCACGTGTGAAGGAAACACCAAGTTTTGGATTTTCCGGAGATGGTTTGCTAATTTCTAAGGTTTAATTGAATTTCCGCTCGACGAGACTGTTTAATTATAGGCTGAACTGAGTCTACACATGAAAAGATCCGGAATGGTGCCAAACTTTTACGCAGGATCTAATGTGCCCTAGGGATAAGAATTTTGTGGGGGTGGATGAAAAATCTATTGGGTCCAAGATGAAATTCACCCTCTTTTGTCTCATTCAGCACACAGAAAAATATAATTAATAAAAAGTGATTAGAAAAACCTAAGATCCTGCGTGGGATCTTAATTTGGGTGTACAAGCTTGCCAAAAAAATTTTAAGCCATTTCGATATAGGAATACATATGCTTCTATTTATTTAGTATATAAAAGAATTTTTTTAATAAATATAAACATCACGGTCAGTTTCAAAAAAACCGGCAGTGTTGAGAAAAAAACTGACACTGATGCTTGTTATCACTGTCGGTTTATTTTGAAAACCGGCAGTGATATATAAAAAATAAAAAATAATTGTGTCAGCCCTCGAGTTTGAGCTTGGGTCTCGGGCTACAGCATTCAGACACTTAACCACTACGCTAGTATAGGATGTGTGCCAAGGTTTATTTATTTTATCTTTTTCACCTTTAGACCGCTTAATAAATTATAAAATTAAACAAAAAAATTGGGCCACCCGGGATTCAAACACGGGTATCGGGGGCTAAGTTGCGGGGTCTTAACCGTTGAGCCAGTAGGAGGTATTCGAAAGAAGTGGAAAAGATAAGTTACTTATTCTATAACCCCTACACAGAAATCGTTGCCGGTTTATAGAATGGCTCGGTAGTGATGTACCCCCATCACTGTCGGTTCCTACTTACAACACGGTTTTCGTGACAGATGACAGACATGCTGCAACATGGTATTATCTAGAAGAGCAACAGTCATGTTGGCCCCCTTGATATCATATACTACGTCTTCATGACAACGACCAAGATGCATCGCCACATACAATCCAAGGGACGATGTAAGCAAAACGAGGTCATACAATGCAACATCCAATATGTAAGCAAATAAAACGAGGTCATGCAATGCAAGTATCAACCCAAGGTGATGATGATCAAACAAAAGATTCGACGACACGGTTTTTTCAGCACTAATAAATTATTACATCAACCTAAGACATAGATTAATCACTAGTGCTACTAATTACTACCGGTGCTGCCGCATGCATCGTCCCCCTACTGTCGGTGCTCCTCTTCACGCTTCTTTCGCTTAGCCCTACGCCGGCGCCGTTCCACGTCCATCGCGAGACGCCACTCGGTCTCTTCCTCCTAGCGATGGCGCTCCTCCTCCTCCTCACGGTGGTGCTCCTCCTCCTCGGCGGCGCTCCTCCTCCTTGGAGATCTCGACGACGCTCTTCAGGATGTAGTCATTGGTCTCCTTCCATGTGATGACACAGAGGCACTGGTCCTCCTCCTTCCGAGCCGTCTCCAACGAGTTGAAGACGACCTCCTCCACCAGAAGAGGTTCCAGTTCCTCCTCCGATGCGGTCTCACGGTCCGGATCGTCCTCGAGGTCCGATTCGGACGACGGTGTCGGTGGAGGCATTGGGGGGTGTCGTGAGGACGACGGGTTCAGCATCACCCATGTTGTCTTCAAGCGGCGAGGCATTGTGGTGGTGGGTCGACGGCTAGGGCGAGGTGTGCATGGGAAGGGTGCTTCACTTTCTTGATGCGTGGTGGTGCAATGGCGGCCGACTGTGTGCAAGGGGGCCTGGCTTATATATAGGCGTGTCGGTGGGTGGCACTGATCATGGTGTAATAACTCGCACCCCTCGGAAGACGGAGGGCACCTACGTTGGGAACCGGCGTGAGCAGCCGATGGACTCCTGGGTAAACGCGGCGTCTCTTTGTGGGGAACTGAAGGGCCACGACCAGTCCAAGGACCAGGTAAAACAACGGCTCTTCATGGGAACCGCGCGACCAGCATGGCCGGGGAGTTGAAGGGTCTACGCGCAAAGCAGGGATAGATAATCACTCAAAGGATTAAATTCCTTCAAACTTTCCAAAATCAGGTGATAGCTCAATGGTTTGTCCGCTACTCTGGAACTTGTAGGCTTCGGTTCGATTCAGGGATGCAACACATTTATTTTATCTTTTTGACCTTTAGACCGCTTAATAAATTATAAAATTAAACCAAAAAAGTTGGGCCGCCCGGGATTCGAACACGGGTATTGGGGCTAAGTTGCGGGGTCTTAACCGTTGAGCCAGTAGGAGGTATTCGAAAGAAGTAGAAAAGATAAGTTACTTATGCAGTAACCACTAGACGTAAATCACTGCCGGTTTAAAGAGTGGCCCGACAGTGATGTACCACCATCACTGTTGGTTCTTCTTACAACTGGCAGTGATGTACCCCCATCACTGTTGGTTTCTAATTAGATCCGGTAGTGATGAGGTCTAGTATAAAAGGCCGCCATGGGTTGAAATTATCTAACGCCGACGCCTACTATTCCCCACGCTCCTCTTCTTCAACGTCGATGCCCGTGCACCACCCCATGCCGAAGCAATCGTCCACCACCCCCACGCCGCCGTTCCCAGCCCCGTGCTCCTCTTCTTCAGCGCCGACGCCCGTGCACCGCCCCACGCTGGAGCACTCCCCACGCCGTCCACCACTCGATGCCGGAGCACCACCGAGGCCTTTAGGAGCGCGCGCGGACAGCTGCTTTCCCACCCCCACGGTGAGTGTGTGGCTCACTGCCTGCTAAGTGTTAGATGAAATGCCCCATAGTTGTTGTCTTCCCAATAGCAGTCGATTCCTATTCGATTGAGTTACGTGCTGTTACTCCTTGGTTTAGCTATCCTTATATGTACATGCTATTACATAAACTAGTTAGTTTTTCCCTAAAGAGATTATGCTACCTATTGATTTGTTGAGGACCTTGTAATCATGGCCCTAAACTGTTTAAGAACCATTGGTGTTATTTGCATGTTGTCGCAACAAGTTATTCCCTCGAGTCACAGCTAAGTGACCTTTTGCGATGTGTGCAGTCTAAGTATTTAAACATTGATCATCAACACCTCTTGACCTAGTTAGATTGAATATGTGACAATGATATGAGCATATCTGTCTCGAATAGTAGTTGCATAATGTTATGATATCTATGTACTTTGTAATTATTGCAAGCAATGGAAACTAGCAGTCAAAGGTACACGTTAATGACTATGGACATCTTATTTGTGATGGTAGGGAGTGTTCTATTTGTGTAAGAGTTAGATAAGAATTTCTGCTCTTGCTTAAGCAATGATGGGTTCTTGTCAAATGTGTATAGGTATAATCGCTATAGGTAGAGTGTCAATTGATTTTGATGGAATGTCAAGGATAAAGAACATTAAATAGATTTAGTTTGGCCATATAACTTCAATAATAACTCTTGTTCAGTGAGTTACCACTTACCACATGCCTAATTTACTTAAATGTATAGGCAACCATGGCATGGTATGTAGTGCGTGTTGGTCACATGCCTGGGATTTATCATACCTGGGAAGATTACTATGCTTAAGTCAATCGCTATCCTGGTAATTTGCATAAAAATACAACACAGACGCTAAAGCTTTGAGGGCCTACTATAGTCATCCGGCCTACCTTGCAAACCATGGGCAACTGGCCTAGCTACTATGGTCCAATGAATGCAAACCATGGCCATCCGCTGGCACTGGAGATCGAAGAGAAGCCACCCGCCGGAGATGTGAAGATTAGGAGAATTGCTCCTTGGTCTTGGAAAGATGTCATGCTTTTATTTATGGCTATGGTCATCGCTTTTCTTATTTGGAAGTTGATGGAGGCTTAGTTTCGTAGAATAGTAGGTGGACTTTGTTGTATGTGGTCAATCAAACAATGAATTTGTTCTAGGTGAACACATGCTATTATTTGACTTTGTTGTATGTGAACTTATTATTAGACTTTGCGTTAAACATATTATATATATATGAACATATGCTATTAGTAGTTGTCCACGACCAAAACTAACCACGATCGTGTCACAGCCATGACTCATCGTCGACTGTTACCCTATTGCCGAAGAACTGATCGGCAACAAGAAGCGGCTGATATCGCTGGGACGGGAGGGCCGCATGATCCGACAAACGGTGATGGTGTCAATCAGATCGGTGAGAACGAGCAGCCATGGACCTCGTCCGGCCTGCTCGATCTGGGTCAAAATGACCAAGGTGGCTAGGTAACTTTGGTATCATGTCACTATGTAGCCACACACGCTAATCAATTGAGAGGGTCATAGCTTACTTGGTGTCTCTAGCAGGAGCCTCCGTCGGCCAAGGAGCTAGAGGGTTCAGGTAGCAAGAAGGCCAGATCTAAGCGAGACGTGTCAAAGATTTCTGTTGGTAGGAATGCACACTAGCACATTACTTAGTTCGATGAATTCGGGGATCCACTCTCACTGCCTATAGCTTTGACCAAATACAAGACTATCCTTAAGTTACTTGTTAGGGACTTCATCACGATTAAGTATAGGAAGTGGATTGGGACAGATGATGACCGGTGGAGGGTTCCCGAAAGCGAGAAGGATTATATATGGGATGTCAAGATCCTAGAGTATTTCACTTTCCTAACCGAGTATGACAGGGAGTTAGTCAAGAAAAAAGCAAAAGAAATCATGGGAACATGCTTCAAGAATTTCAAGGGGACATTGTACAAGAATTTTGTCCTCCAAAATAAAGAGCCAGATTTCGATGGTGGATAGTTTAGCAAGCAGAAGGACTTCTGGCAGGCTTTCAAGGAATACAGGTTATCCGAGGAGTACTTAGAACTAAGCAGGAAGAATAAGGAGAATTCGTAGAAAGCGACGAATCCTCATCATCTCGGCTCTCGTGGCTACGCTAAAAAGATGCCAGAATTTGAAGCAGAACTTCAAAAGATGGATCGCCTTGCTAAGGAAGGTGTTTAGGTTCAGGCCACCGATTGGGAGCCCAGATCGGTATTATACTGTATGGGGAGAAATGTACGGCATGTCGAGGAAGGGAGCTTTAGCTCCTCAAATCAACCCATGAGCGAACTCATCCAGAAAATCTCTTAGGTAACTGAGGAGGTGAGGCAAGGGACTCGCACTTCTAATAGGAAGAAAAACGTACTCACCCAAGCACTCGGAACCAAGGAGCACCCTGGTCGCACTAGAGGAACCAGTGTTGTTCCTTGGAAACTAGCATTCCCTCAAGAATCTAACACTTACCAGAGCCGCTCGAGGGGTAGAGCGGAACATGAGGTAGAGTATTTGAGAAGACTAAAAGAGATAGAATATAGAATGGAAGCACGGATTGAGGCGACCGTTAAAGCATGAGTCGAGCAAATTTTGCTGTCCAAGGGGTCAGTAGTACCACAAAACCCTACTCCTAGTGCCTTTAGCCCACAGTTTAGAGGTTGCAGCAGCTGCAGATCAACCCCACTCGACGAAGAAGAGGCAAATGTGCCTCGTCCGGTGGACGACATCACTGAACCCGTCAATGTCAGGTTGTACATCTGTCAGGAATGGACAAAGGACAAGGTGGCGCTCGGCCAGACCTGGCCTATGGAAGACGGGACAATTAATGGCCGCCCAATTCCACTGGGGTACGCTCGCGTCACCATTGACATAATACTTGATAAGAAGTATAACAAGATACCCATTGAGTACCCCGTAGCGGAAAACAGGCCAAAACTTGGTCAAAACAAGGGCTCTTAGGTCGCCTGGTGTAAGAGCTTCATTAAGCTTGACCATCAATTGTCCTCTGATGATGAGGACGATTGTGAGTCTTCGCCCACCCGCGATGATCACTCACCATCTCCCAATAGAGATTTCTCCCCTCCTCATCTGGAGCCATCACCCCCGAGAAGATAGAGGTCTCCTTCTATTCCTCCTCATCCGACTCCATCTTCATCAGCCCCGAGAAAAGAGACTCCTCCTCCATCTTCATCAGCGTCGGGAAAATAGAATTCTCGTCGTCATCCTCCTCCTCCACCTTAGCCCAAAACAAGATCAAGACATCCTTGCAGTCGCAGAATAGGTCCTTGGATTCGGTCGCTAATGCTCCCAAAGTGGACCAACATAAAAGAAAAATGTCGTTCAGTGGCAGCGTTACCACCTTGATGAAAGACAAATTTACAGCACACATTTCGAAGAAAGATTGTGTTAGTTTCTTCAATCTATGTGCCTCACTGCCTCCGTTTTTATTGAAGTCCGAATACGAAAGGCAAACACAGAATAAATACGCTACAATAAGAGACAAAGAAATACACAATAAAGATTTAAGAAACATACATAAGTACGTCGAAGACAACCCAGGATTAACCATATAAGAGGCCGTGACCATCTATTATGATGTACAAGGGACGGCAACACCGGCAATGAAGTATGAAAGGGGCAATCTTTTGGTTCCCGATCATGAGTATTAAAATCTGACAACATATATGCGCCAGTTACATGAATATTACATGGCTCAAGCAACAGAGATGGACGACTTTGGTTTTGAGTTTATTATCCGTTCGCCACATGTTTTTCATTATCCTGAAAAAGAGAAGTTCGATGTCGAGTGGGAGTGCTTGTTCCAGCTATAACAGAAACGCTCTCTCGATGTTCAAATATTGACGCTGTGGACTATGTAAGTACCCTACACGCACGATATTACAATTAACTACTCTCTCGAGACATAAATTGTTAACTTTTGAGCACTTCTCATGATTTTATGTAGGTATATAGCAAAATTTTGTATTCTAAAAAGCAAATGGGATTACATAGGCTTCTTGGACCCCATGCGAGTCAATGAGAGGACATGTCTAGGCATCTATGGATGTGACGTGGAAGACCTAAAACAGAGATTGATTGCTGTTTTCGACGAATTCACGATGAAGAAGAAAACCCACCTACTTGTAGCCTACAACTGCGAGTATATGTTCTCGGCTTTTAATTTTATGCTTCTTTTTTTGTTAAGATTATTCGATAATTAGGATTCTGTGATTGCAACAACCATTTCATCTTCATTTGTGTTAATCTTGCCAAAAATCTACTCGAGGTGTGGGACTCGAAGAAAAAATCATTTCATCATCTGGATGCACTGGTGGCAGTGCTGAATTAGTAAGCGATCCTAATAATATATTATTTTCTAATCACACATACCGTTTTCTAATGTTTCTCCTTTTAATGTTGTTTAGTGTCCGAAGAAGACATATCGATAGGACGTCGGTCCCATTCAAGGTTGTCAAAATGGAGGGGAAGTACCTATTACAACCGGCGGGAAATAATGAATGCGGGTTTTATGTAATGTTGGTGTGTATAATCTTCATTTCATTTATGTCTATTAATAAGTCTACAAAATGATTTACTGTTCCTCTTTGGATATCATCTTTTTTGAACGACAACGCAAAAAATATAAGCACGAAAGGCTGCTAGACATGGAGATTGTCACACTACAATCGGAGCTGGCAAAATTCATCTTAGCCGAGATATTGGAAAAAGATGGAGTATTTTCCATTGCACAGTCCGTGAAGTACAAGGACCAGTATGGCCCAGAGCAGCTCATCAGATTATTGTAAGAAGTCCAAGAAGCATGTGTGAAGTCCAAGAACATTTCTTTTTTATTTTGAGGAATCCAAATGTGGATATCAACATTTGAATTGTAATCTTAATATTTGTAATGTTTAATATTGATTGACCTATCATCTACGTAGCGTATATAAAGCGAAATCTGATTCCACGAAAAAATATAAATTAAAATAAATTATAAAACAATAAAATATGAATGGGCCATCACCGCCGGTTAGCAACAAACCGGCAGTGTTGTCGTAACCATCACTGCTGGTTAGAAACAAACCAACAGTGTTGGCTTGATCAACACTGCCGGTTTGATCCATGAACCAACACTGATATTTACTATAACACCGCCGGTTTGATCCATGAACCGATACTGATATTTACTACAACACTGCCGGTTTGATCCATGAACCGACAATGTAGGCTTGCTCAACAATGCTGGCTTGAGCCAAGAACCGACACTCTTGAAGTAACCGTCACTGTCGGTTGGAACTACAAACTGGCATTGTTGTTCAACTGGACACTATCGGGTGTACTACTGGAAACAGAGCCTTTGCTAAGTGCAAAATTCATTGCCGAGTGTCAAAAATCGGACACTTGGCAAAGACCTTTTTTGCCGAGTGCCGCACTCGGCAAAGAATTGCACTCGGCAAAGAGTTCTTTGCCGAGTGCCAGACACTTGGCAAAAAAGTGCACTCGGCAAAGGACTTCTTTACCGAGTGCCAGACTCTCGGCAAAAGAGCGGCACTCGGCATAGACCGCCCCGCATAACGGTGTTCGGTCACGTCCTTCTTTGCCGAGTGCCTACTGTTAGGCACTCGGCAAAGATTTATTTTTTTTAAAAAATTCTTTGCCGAGTGTCCCAGATCTGGCACTCGGCAAAGATTTAATTTTTTTTTGAAATTTCTTTGCGGAGTGTCCCAGATCTGGAACTCGGTAAAGTTTTTTTTTGAAAAATACTTTGCCGAGTGCTCCTGATACGGCACTCGGCAAAGATTTAATTTTTTTTTTAAAAAATGTCTTTGCCGAGTGCCTCTGTGAAGGCACTCGGCAAAGAGAAATTTTTTTAAAAAAAAATTCAAAACCCTCTTTGCCGAGTGCCTTATTCTTGGCACTCGCCAAAGACCCCCTTTGCCGAGGGCCATGCCCCGGCACTCGGCAAAGTTTTTTTTGTTTTTTTGTTTTTGGCTTCCAAATTTTTTGTGCAGCCCTTTCAAAGCACCAGGAACTCCTAGTTAGAATTTGGGTATTTTTTGTAGCTTTTTGATATATTTAGTTACTTTATTTAGTTTACTTGAATTTTTTCGAAAAATATAATTTTGAACTGCACGTGGTACGAATAATGAAATTTAATGATTCAAAAAATGATAGTCATGTTACTGAGTGTAGTGTGAGGCCGTATCCAGGAACGGATTCGAAATTTCGAACATCTTGTTCACGAAACATGACTACGAACTTGCGGTCGAGTTGTTTTTAAATTCTATAAAAAGCAAACGAAGTCCGAAAATTATGAAACTTGTCAAGATGTCATGATATCATATGCGGACTCTGTGATAAAAATTTAAGAATGTTTCGTGCAAGTTGTCACGTATGATGCTTACAAACCAGGACATCTCTACATGTGATATCAGATATCACATGTAGAGATGTTCTGGTTTATAAACATCGTACGTGACAACGTGCACGAAATCTTCTGAAATTTTTATCATAGCCTCCACATATAATATCACGACATCTCAATAAGTTTCATGATTTTCAGACTTCGTTTTCTTTTTATAGAATTTAAAAACTCTTTGCACGTAAGTTCCCGGCCATGTTTCGTGAATAAGATGTCCGAAATTTCAGGTCCATTCCTGGATACGGCCTCACACTACACTCAGTAACATGACTATCATTTTTTGAATGATTAAATTCCATTATCGTACCACGTGCTGTTCAAAATTATATTTTTCGAAAAAATTCAAGTAAACTAAATAAAGTAACTAAATATATTAAAAAAACCACAAAAAATCCCCAAATTCTAACTAGGAGTTCCTGGTGCTCTAAAAGGGCTGCACAAAAAATTTGGAGGCCAAAAACAAAAAAAACTTTGTCAAGTGCCGAGGCATGTCACTCGGCAAAGAATTTTAATTTTTTTTAAAAAAAATCTCCTCTTTGCCGAGTGCCAGGCCGGGTGGCACTCGGCAAAGAATTAAAAAAATTAAAAAAATACTTTGCCGAGTGCCAGATCGGAGGCACTCAGCAAAAATTATTTTTTTTAAAAAAAAAATCTCTTTACCGAGTGCCAGGTCTGGCACTCGGCAGAGAATTAAGAAAAAGTTAAAAAAAATACTTTGCCGAGTGCCGGATCGGAGGCACTCGGCAAAGGAGGAATTTAACCCCGCCGGCCCAGCGCACCAACCCTAACCCATTCACTTTTCACGGTCTCACCCCAGCCGCCGCCGCTCTGCTCCGCATTTCCGCTTCCGCTCCCTCTCTCCCGCCGTCCTCGCGCTCGAGGGATAGGCCACGGAGGTCCGCCGGCGTCCTCGCGCAAGCTGCCAGCCCCCGCGGCAGTGCTCTCTTGCTGCAGGTACAGGCCCACCCATGGAGGAGACTGGCACAAGCCATGGCGGAGACTGGCACAAGCCGCCCGCCCGCCTCTGGCACCGACTCCGGTGACTTCCTGGAGCTCCTAGGTTTCTGCGCGCGCGCGGAGACCCTCATCGCTGAGCTGCTCCTGCTGTCCGACCGCGCACCTCCGCTGTTCGCAGACCGCCGCTTCGACCCCGTCCTCTTCGACTTCCGGTGACATCTCTCGCTGTGTTCTCTGCCATAAATAATAAAATCCGTACCATCGCAATGCGAAAGTGCAACTTTGTGAATTCTCCTATTCGTAGATAGAAATCTGCACATCTCGAGTACCCACCGTAGCTTTAAGTTTTAATAGCTGGAAGCACTGGAAGATCAGCTCCGTGACTCCTGCGGCTCTTACATGCAGATATTCTTCTCCTTTCTGGATGGCGCCGTCACTTACCACGGAGAGCTCTGCAATTACCTGAATGATCTGCAGGTTAGGCTTTGCGCCGTTGCAGTGTCTTTGTAACTTGTAGATTGATGCCATTGTTGCTAAATATTTTTAGATGAACTAGAGCGTCAAACATGATGCCCCCAGTCCCAATTTTAGTGACACTAAACGAGTGTTCTTTCATGTTTAGGAAGGGTTATATGTCCACTGCACATTAGATCATGTGTTGGAGAATAACTGCGCATGCCAGTTACTCGTGGAGTCAATGACTCTGTTCGGATGCATGATTCTTATAATGGAACACAAAATTGGTGGGTTGCTGCGCGAGAGGCTCCTTGTGGCACAAACGCTGTTTTAGCTATCCCAATCTGGAGCAGATATGTGAGCTCTGTCGTCGGCATGTGCCGACCCCGGGTACTTCTGCTAGTCCTGGTTCATCACCATTTAGCTCGGACATTATTTCTATTCAGAAGTCTGAGGACCTACTCAGGAGGTTTCTATTGCCCGAACCTGTTGTGAATGCTGTCATAACCTGCTTGAGAAATGGGGATGTGTACAACAACATCCGCTTCTATCCTGATCCGCAGCACCGGACTACTGCTCTGTCCCTGCAAGGTGGACATCTGTATGTTCTTTTGTTTTACTCTCATGGCCTTCTGCACAGAGGTTTGGCTATGCGGGAGATTGTTGACCGGTTCTTCAAAGACAACTGGGTGGTTCCCATATTCTTGCATTTCTCAGTTGATTTACTTGTCTCTTGGGATGCATACAAAGAAGCAAAGTCATCATTAGTTTCCTGCCTTTCTCCCACTTCCATTCGTGATATCAGTCTTCACCATTATACAAAGGTGAGTATAGCAAAACATTTTATTCTATTATTATCAAAGATTTTCCTGTTTTGGATGTTGATTGTGAATTGCAGCTCAATACCTACTTTTTTCTCTAATTCATAAATTAGTTGAACTTGAAATTTTCTATGCTCCTCTTGGATTGACTATCTGTATTCTTTTCCTGAAATTTTCTCACTTTCCTTTTTTTGACTTTGCATGCTGTTTTTTTTTTCAACTCTAGGTTCCTTATTTTTTAGCTCACTTGGATATTCACATGCATGCCATAAACAAGGAGTATGTGCTCAATAATTCTCAGAGTCTTCTTTCTGTCATTAGAGAATGCAATTTCACTCTCCGTTGGCTTTTGCTTCACCGCATGGTAAAGCTCTATATTTACATTAATCATTACTGTACATCTTGTGAAGCAGCAAACCATTGTTATGCTTGTCTTTTTGTTATTTTACATTCTAACATGCTATATCAGTGCGTAGTACCTGCGTGGACATGCTAGTCTTAACTACTTTCAAAGTTACATTTAATCAGTGCGTAGTTCTCGCTTAACCGGACGAGCTATTAGTAACTACTAACTAATATTAGTGTGCAGAATCAATCGGCGGCATCGAACGATCCTCATGCTTCAGCAAATATGAGTATAGTAGTTTCAGAAACTGTCTTCAGCATTTCTTCATCTAAATTGCATCAGTTCCTAGATATACATCTTTTATAACATTGTCTGATGATACCTGCTGCTGCTTTCAACTTACTGGTGTATGATAGATTTAAATTCATGTGTAAAGTATAATGCTAGAAAATATCTTTAATGCATGATATTGGACTGTAGTTTTTGAAAAAGGCATGAGCTCTCAATATGCTTGTCATTTGCCCATTTGACTTATGAAAAGTATACATGCCTATTATGATGAACTATAATTAAGTTGTTTTGGTGATGTCTTACAATCAGCATCTGTCTTTGGTTCCACTTTACTATGAATGAACTTATGGTTGATTTAACTGAAATGCTTACTGATTTGTGGTCTTATTTTGTAGAACAATCTGGCTATAGAAGGCCTGAGGAGGCAGCAGTGCGGTGCGTGGAGGCAGAGGCCCAGCGGTTATCTGCAAGCGTGTTTCACCATTTTTGCAGATCATTTCTCTAGAAGAGATTCTGACCAAAGACAAGAGATGTTGATGCCGAGATAGGGGAAGTGCTACCCATTTGCCTTAGAAAAGATATATAGGACAAAATATTTGTTAGCTTGATTGTGAATTGATACATACTAGTTAGCTTGATCATGAATTGATTGTCCTCAAACTATGTGACAGCAGTGGACTCGCTAATAAATGAAACTCAATGTATGTTTCTATGATTGGTACGCATGTTAATGTAACGATAATGTGACACCAATTTGTGATGTTTGTTATATATATCTTCTGGTTGTTTGGATTGAATGTAAAAAACAAATAAAAAAGGTTGTTTTCAGTCACTTTGTCGAGTGCAATGGTCATGACACTCGGCAAAGCTGGAAAAATGAGTGCTCGAAAAACCATTTTCCCAGTTTTGCCGAGTGTAATGACCACGGTACTTGGCAAATAATTTTTTAAAAAAAAATTCAAACTTTGCCGAGTGTCGGCCAGAGGGCACTCGGCAAAGAATTTTTTTTAAAAAAAATTCAAACTTTGCCGAGCGTCGGAAAGGGGGCACTCGGCAAAGAATTTTTAGAAAAAAAATAAAACATCTTTGCCGAGGGCCGAATAGAGGGCACTCAGCAACGAATTTTTTTTAAAAAAAATAAAAACTCTTTGCCGAGTGCCTGCAGTGTTGGCACTCGGCAAAGAAAAAAAATAAAAAAATCAAGAAATTTTGTAAAAAAAATAAAAACTCTTTGCCGAGTGCCTGCAGGGTTGGCACTCAGCAAAGAATTTTTTTTAAAAAAAATAAAAAAATCTTTGCCGAGTGCCTGCAGTGTTGGCACTCGGCAAAGATTTTTTTTTAAAAAAAATAAAAAATCTTTGCCGAGTGCCTGCAGGGTTGGCATTCGGCAAAGTGACCGTCAACGGGACCGGCGTCCTGACGGTCGCTTTTCTTTGCCGAGTGTCCCCGGGGCACTCGGCAAAGTCTTTGCCGAGTGCTCGATAAAAGACACTCGGCAAAGAGGGCTTTGCCGATTAATTTTTTGCCGTGTGTTCTTTGCCGAGTGCCGCACTCGGCAAAGCCTTTGACAAGTGCAATTTGGCATTTGCTGAGTGCCTCAGGCACTCGGCAAAGAACCTGAATCCAGTAGTGGTGGAGCCAGGAACCGACACTGTTTTCTGTAGATCAGTGTCGGTTTTTAAGGACCGACAGTGATGTCAACCCCCCATCACTATCGGTTCAAAATCCGACAGTGAAGTGGGTTTTTGAACCGGCAATGATGTCCAGATCTGCTAGTGACTCGTCGCCAACTGCCGTACAGACTTCGTAAGCTGCCACAAGTCATGCGCAAGTCGACAGTCCATTGTACAATTTTCTTAAGTGGTAGCAGGTCAGCACCATGGCGTTGCTTGTTCCGCTGCAACCATAGTGCATAAATGCCGATAATGAGGACACTGCGATCAGCTTTTGAGCAAAAACCTTCTTTGAGCAGATCGCTCGCCCAAGTGAAGGGATGCGACTGGGGTAGCTTGACTCCCGTGAGTGCTTTCATCTCTCGCCAGAACAGCCTTGCCGTCGTACACTCGGTAAGGTTGTGCTTGATGGTCTCCCTATCAGCTCCGCACACTTCACAGAAACTTGTTGGCTCAATGTGACGCCGGTTTAGGATGTCCTTAGCCGGAATGAACTCATGTAGGATTCGCCAGCAAAAAACCTTAACTTTTGGCGGAATTTTTAATTTCCAAATACTCTTCCATGAATCATCTCGAGAAGCACTAGCCTGGGTGGTATTTGATGCAGCCAGTTTTCTATATGCCGACTTAACCGTGTAGTCGCCGTGCTTCTCCAGTTCCCATGCCCACCAGTCATCCTCCTGCGAGCGTTGAGGAATTCGCAGTATGGCGTTGGCGTCAATTGGGAGGAAGGTATAGCCCTGATGACTGCTTCATCCCACTGACCAGATTCTGTCATCAGTTCTGAGACCTGGGTCAGCTCCTGATCGGCACCAGGAGTAATTGGTCTGGCGTCAAAATGCATCGGAATCCACCGGTCGCGCCATATATTTGTCGACCTGCCATTCCCAATTCTTTTGATGAGACCCCTCTGAAGGATGTCTCTTCCAGCAAGGATCGAACGCCAAGTATGGCTAGCATGTTTCTTCCTTGTACTGTCCAGGAAATCGCCATCATGAAAATACAGGCCCTTCAACACCCTGGCACACAAACTGTCCGGCCGAGTAATGAGTCTCCAGCCCTGTTTCCCCAACATAGATTTGTTGAAAAGATGCAGGTCCCGGAAGCCCATCCCCCCTTCTGTCTTGTGCCGAGTCAAGCTATCCCAACGGAGCCAGTGAATGCGGTGACTGTCCCCGGACCCTCCCCACCAGTAATTGGCAATGGTGGACCTCATCTTGTTGCTGGTAGTTTTTGACAACAGGAAGCAACTCATCGAGTACGTAGGTACTGCCTGTGCAACCGACTTGAGAAGAACCTCTCTACCAGCATTGCTTGCTTCCCGGCCGCTCCAGGTGCCAACAAGGCCCTTTATTCTTGACGGCAGAAATTCAAAAGCCTTAGAAGTGGATCGGCCTAAGGCTGTAGGAAGGCCATGATATCTTTCAGACAACGCCTCAGTAGCAATGTGCAACTCATTCCTGCCAACATCCTTCTCCTCATCCAGACAGTTCTTACTGAAAAAGACGGCTGACTTATCTCTGTTTACTTGCTGCCCTGATCCTCGACTATAAATGTCAAGAATGTGTTGAAGTCTAGCAGCCCCTCTCTGCGACGCTTCGGAGAAAACGATGCAATCATTCGCAAAGAGAATGTGCGATATCCATGTAGCGTGAATACCCATGCGGACGCCTCTGGATAAATGCAATGGACCAACAGACCTCAAAAGAGAGGACAACCCTTCCGCACACAATAGAAACAAATACGGCGGGATTGGGTCACATTGGTTGGCGATGGTCTGACGACTCCCTGTGATGGCGTGGGGTTGGTCCAGCCGCTTGATCGACGGTGACGCATAGATGGATAGATTGAGGTGAGGCATTTGCGTGTGGTATGGGCCGCCAAAGTTATCTTGTTTTGTTTGCTAAACAGGACGAGCCTAGGGCATTGTAGAAACTGACCTTTCAACTCTTTTTTTCAACTAGAAATAAATAGATAGATACTATATTTGTGGTACGTTGGTTGTGTTGGCGGACGGGGACGCTAGCTAGCTAGCGATAGCGACTGGACCTGAGCAGGACGAAGGCCTGGTAGCAAGCTGATTGGTGGGAGAAGATAAGGTAAGGTAGCTGACGCAGATGCTGGAGCGGGCCCTGCTTTTGTAATTATGTTCTTTGTGCAGTGCTTACTGAGCTTTTTTCTCATTATTTTCTTTGTGCAGCAATCTAGCAAACCACGGACGTATTTTTTTTATATATATTTTTTGATGTTAGGATATGCTATCCACGCTATTCTTTTAGTGCAGTAGGTGATACGTCCGTCGATGGCGAGGTATGTACTATGTATAATGACCTCTACTAACTCAACTTTAAAGTACACATACTACATGTAATATATATATATATATATATATATATATATATATATATATATATATATATATATATATATATATATATATATAGAGAGAGAGAGAGAGAGAGAGAGACATAGAGAGAGAGACTATATTCAGTAGCCAGCTACAAAATAAGTTATTCTGTAGTCACCTCCATTTACGATAATTTTATATACTAATTTACGATAATGTCAATACATATTTACGATAGTTAGGTTCTTATAACATATGGGGATATTTACCATAACGCTATAGCAAACCACTTAGTAAGGAGTTACTATAATCTCGTAAATTAACATAGTAATTAACGTAACTCAAAGTGGCTATAGAATAAGTTATTTTGTAGCTAGCTACAGATAGTAGTTCTATAGACATTATCGTAAATATGTATTGACATTATCGTAAATTAGTATATAAAATTATCGTAAATGGAGGTGGCTACAGAATAACTTATTTTGTAGCTGTCTACTACTGAATATACTCTCCTATAACACATGGGGATATTTACCGTAACGTTATAGTAAACTACTTAGTAAGGAGTTATTATAATCTTGTAAATTAACATAGTAATTATCGTAACTCAAAGTGGCTACAGAATAAGTTATTTTGTAGCCCGCTACAGGCTATATATATAGCCATACGTAGAGCCGCATGTGCATATATCAGATTTAGAGTTTGTATTATTATTATAATATATAAACAATTACTATAAGATACTCTCAATAAGTAGGCAAATTAAATTGTACTTATTACAACTGCTTTCCATCCCACGGCCGGTGGCATATGCCATTCAAACGAGCATTGGTGTTTTCACTATGTTAGATATGGTTTTCAGGGGCCGCTAATAAGCATTTGTAGAGACGGTTCGGCCAGCCGCCCCTACGCAAGAGTCTCTACAAATCATGCATTTGTAGGAGCGGTTCCCAGACCGTCCCTACAAATCGATTTGTAGGGGCGGTTGGTACTGTAGCCGCCCCTACAAATCGATTTATAGGGGCGGTCTGGAAACACCAGCCGCCCCTACAAATCGATTTGTAGGGGCGGCTACAGTACCAACCGCCCTACAAATCACTTTTCCGCCAAAAAAATTAAATTTACAATTCAAATTCGACCAGAACATTTATTTATACTAGATTATAACAAATATTCCATGACAATACACGGTGCAAATTATTGTGCTTACTGTTCATTTAAACTATGAGACTGCACATATGTATATGAAAAGTATTGTGAAAACTAATCTTCGCTCGATGCAAGTAACACAAGAGAGAACAAGACACACCACAACAATTCTTGAGAATGTATAAGACAATGACTCAGTAAGCCTAATTGTCTCCACCTGCATAAACAGCAGCACCAAATGTGGGAACAACAGTAAATCTAAACTTCAAAGAGTAGACACAACAAAACAACTTAACCTAACCTTCGATAGTCTGCGAAGAAGTTGGTTGCAAGTCCTTAGCATAACTAGTTTTCCACATCCAAAAAATTCTTGCTACAAACAACCCAAAACGATAATCGATCAGCAAAGTTACAAACATGCATCTTTTGTACTTAACCATAACTAACCAAACAGAATAAGGATCACAATTACCTTCCCTAGTACATCTTGTTGGCTCTCAATATACCCAAAGATATCTTTGCAGTCTTTGATTGTTGACATTTCAGTTAGGTCTTCTAACAGCTGGAATACCATACCACCCTCAACATGCCCTCTTTCGCAAAGATAAAGCACAATATCTATCATGGAAGCACATTGTTTTCTCAGAACAGAAACTAATGCTACACAGGCACCAAATAGTGTTCAAGAAAAAAAGAGAAAGTGATGCCATAAGGTCCTCAGATAGGTATGGATTTGAACAAAGAATGTTGGAAGAACTGCAACTGACCAAGAAGGCGAGTTATCAGGCAGTTACTTTCTCCGCTATCCAATGAATTCCCATATTGCATGATCTTTTTACCCGATTGCACTGCAGATGACTCAGAATACACAAATGAAGATCAAAGGACAGTGTAGCCACATAGAAAGTTACCACAAGCTCCTGCAGCAATGTTCGAAGAGCATTTTCCAAGGATTGGTTCAAGGACAGTGTCAAGCAGTAGCATAAGGTCTGTATCAGTAGTGTCAAGATTAAGTTACTAGTTACTTGTTCTTTATGGCCTACAACAATATAGAATTCCTTTCCAGCAAGAATAAGTTGCCTAACAGTAAGTGTTTCAATCACTATAGCTAGCATAGATTTCTTTTGCTGAAAGTAAGTGTCCAGGCCAGCTTACCTATTTCAATGTATCTTCAAAGGTCAATAACAATCATTACTTTTTAGAAAATAGCAAAAACTTACTATTCTAACAAGGTTGCATCACAAGATCAGCAGCAAAATCAACACACTATCTTCACTACCATTCTGTACATATTTTTTGACTTATAAAGGTGCTTCTAGAATGAGACATCACAAAAGAATGAATATGATAGTAGCAACTAAAACAAACAGCAGTAATGAGAAATGAAGACAACGATCTAACGATATGTTATTGTTGCAAATTTAAACGAAAGTACACGAGTGACCTTTTGCTCAGACTCTCTCAGAACGGCAGCTAAGTACTGACAAACACAGGTTGATAGTGGAGTAGTGGTACAGGCTTACCACCCAAGATCTGCCGCTTGGAGGATGGGCTCTCCCTGGATCTGCCGTCGGGGAGCACACCCGCCCTCGATCCACCGACGGGGGACACCACCACCCTAGATCCATCGCCGGATGACAAGCGCAATGAAAGGATCTGAAATCTGAATTGGAACATGGAAAATCTGAAACGCTTGAATGTCATCAGGGTTCAGGGGAAGAAGAGGGAAGTAGATTTCATTTTCCTCACCCCGCATCTTCCTGACAAAGAGCTTGGAGGCCTTGAGCACCTCCATGCAGACGGAGACGTCGGCAACGTCTACAAGGTCGCAGAGCTCCTACGCAGGGAACTCGACCGGCACCCAAGAGAGCGAGGCCGTGGGCGCCCGCAGCGCCGGCCGCAACACCGACCCCGCCGCCGCTGACGTGTAGGAGGCGGCTGTGCCCCGTCAGCGTGGCTTCACGGGCCTTCTACCGCAGCAGTAGCTCCGCCCCCTCCCTCCCCTATCCCCGGAGGTGCGGGCACCCGGTGCGCACGTAGAGCTCAAGGAGGAGCGTGTAGGCGGCCTCCACGTCGGGGCTCTTGGCGCGGATGTAGTAGCGGCCCACGGATCTAAGCGCTGTCGGGTGAGAGAGATAGAGAGCGAGTGAGAGAGAGTGCAGCGTCGGATGGATAAGTGAGAATGAAACCCTAGGGTTTCGGATGTCCAGCGCGTAGTTTTGTCGCTGGCTGGACAAACCTCGACCGTTCGATCCGGATCGAGGGCTTAGATCGTAGTGTTTGCCAACTAGAATCCGTCGGCGAGGGCGTTAAGCTGCTTGGCTATGGAATCCACCAGTTTGGACTTCAGCATCATGGTGTAGGTGGACGAGAGAGGTTAGAGAGATGCGAATATAATTCTGACCTTTTAGGTGTCAAATGATTTAAAGTTTAACGAAAGTTATATAAAAAATTGCTAAACAATTATAACTTAAAATAAATACTACTCCCTCCGTTCCAAATGATAAGTCATTTTAACTTTTTTAGTATATCAATTTTGCTATGTATCTCTTGATCTATCTATCTATACTATAAAAGAGTGAAGGAATTAAAAATAGCTTCTCCCCTTATATTTCCTACCCATCTAAACTTTTTGTCCCTTAGATCCGATGTATCTAAAATATCCACCTTGATCTGACATGTGGACCCAATCGTAAAACTTGTAAACGTTTACGCGTGTTTCTCTCTTGTCTACGTCTTCCGTTCGATTTTTTTTCACTGTCCTTGATCCCTACCCGGCCATCAAACCCACGCACCGAGATTAGAGCATCTCCAAGAGTTCCCTACTTTTTCACCTAAAAACTTGTAGTTTGGTAACTCCTAAAAAATTTAGGGAGAAAAAAAGAAGGTCATCTCCAAGAGTTTCTAATAAATGGCATCTAAAAAATTAAATTTGGGGCCCACATGAATTATGTGTGCCGCCGCGGAGACGATGCAGACCTACATCGTGCAGCTGCACCCGCACGACGAGGGCGACAGCGGTGAGGCCATGGTCTCCGCCTCCAAGTCCAAGGTCGACTAGCACCTCTCCTTCCTCGAGAGGTCCATGGCGTGGGAGTAGGAGAAGCTCCCCTACTCGCGCCTCCTCTACTCCTACGACACCGTGTTTGATGGCTTCGACGCTGCGTGCGCTCCCGGGCGTCGCGTCGGTGCGGGCCGACCGGCGGGTGGAGCTCCACACCACCTACTCATACCGCTTCCTGGGGCTCAACTTCTGCCCCACCGGTGCATGGGCGCGGTCCGGGTACGTCTGCGGCACCATCATCGGGGTGCTCGACACTGGCGTGTGGCCCGAGAACCCCAGCTTCGATGACCGCGGGATGCCGCCGGCGTCGGTGTGGTGGGCCTGCATGTGCCAGGGCGGGGATTACTTCAACGCCTCCAGCGGCAACCGGAAGCTCATCGGGGCACGGTTCTACTCCAAGGGCCACCGCGCCAACTACCCGACCAACCCTTCGGTGGCGGCGTCGCTGTAGGAGTACGTGTCGCCGAGGGATGCACACGGACACAGCACGCACACGGCGTCCATGGTGGCGGGCGCGGCCGTCGCCGGGGCCAGCGTCCTAGGCGCCGGGCTTGGGGAGGCGCGAGGCGTCACCCCTAGTGCGCATGTCGCCGCATACAAGGTGTGCTGGTTCAACGACTGCTTCAGCTCTGACATCGTCGCCGTGATGGACGACGCGGTGCGCGACGGCGTCGACATGTTGTCCCTCTCTCTCGACGGGTTCCCCATCCCGCTCTTGGAGGACAGCATCACCATCGGCAGCTTCCGAGCCACAGCGCGCGGCGTCTCCGTCATGTGTGCCACCGGGAACAACGGGCTGGCGCGGAGCTCCATCGCCAACGAGGCGCCATGGGTGCTGACCATCGGCGCGGGAGGCGAAGGAAACCGAGCGGGAGTCGAAGGATACGCGCGAGGCTGCGGCACGTAAAGTTACGTGGATGAGGGGGAAATTTTCCAACTCCTAAAATATTAGGAGATTGTATTAGGAGTTGTTGGAGATGGATTTTTTGGATCTTTGTAAAAACTTAGGATTAGGAGGAGGTTTAGGGAACTCTTGGAGATGCTGTTACATCTATCCACTGAATTTTTCCTAAGTGCCCACGACAGTTTCGACGTCCTTCACCTGCCGTCTTGACTCGGTCGTCATCCTCAAGATTCAGATTCAAAAGATTACAGTTCAGTGCTCGTCGTGTGTCTGCCAGATGAATCTCCAGGGTGTGTTCCATCACTACTGGATTCAGGTTCTTTGCCCAGTGCCTAAGGCACTCGGCAAAGGCCAAATTGCACTTGTTAAAGCCTTTACCGAGTGCGGTACTCGACAAAGAACACTCGGCAAAGAACACACGGCAAAAAATTAATCGGCAAAGCCCTCTTTGCTGAGTGTCTTTTATCGGGCACTCGGCAAAGGCTTTGCCGAGAGCCTCGGGGGCACTCGGCAAAAAAAAGCGACCGTCACGGCGCCGGCCCCGTTGACGGTCGCTTTGCCGAGTGCCAACCCTACAGGCACTCGACAAAGATTTTTTTAAATTCTTTGCCAGAGTGTCCTCTATCCGGCCCTCGGCAAAGCTGTTTTATTTTTTTTCTAAAAATTCTTTGCCGAGTGCCCTCTGGCCGGCGCTCAGCAAAGTTTGAATTTTTTTTAAAAAAAAATTCTTTACCGAGTGCCCTCTGGCCGACACTCGACAATGTTTGATTTTTTTTAAAAAAATTCTTTGCCGAGTACCATGGTCATGGCACTCGGCAAAGCTGGATGGTTTTCCTAGCGCCCATTTTTCTAGCTTTGCCGAGTGCTATGACCATGGCACTCGGCAACGGAGTACTTTGCCCAGTGCAACACTCGGCAAAGTGACCCAAAACGATAATTTTTAATTTTTTTACATTCCATCATGACAAATAAATTCATACAAGCATATATCATATATATAACTCATTCATCACATGTATATCTCATCCATCATATATATATATCTCATCCATCCACACATCCATCCGCACATATCACATCCATCACAATATATATCACATATATAATAATAAGTGCTCAAGTCCATCCAAATAAATCCACAAGTCCATCACAAGTACATCACAAGTATATCAAAAGTCCATCACCAAGTGAACAACAAATGAAAAAAATACAACGTGCACTCATCTCGGCCACTGCGACTGTGGTGAAGGCCCAGCTCCATCATTCGGAGGTGCATGAGGTGGATTATTCGAACCACCGTCAGATGGAGACTGCACAAAAGAGAAAAGATTGCATGTGAGACAAGATTATTTGGATAGCTAATCTAGGAAGGTAGAGGCCATACAAGCAAAGCACAAGCGAAAGTAGAAACTTTCATATTCACAGGAGTAGCTGCAGCTGCAGGACGCGGAGGCGGAGGTGGAACCAACAGCCCAGCTGGCAGAGAGAAGCCCACACGTTGCCCAAGCCCTTGTAGGAACTCCGTAATGTCTGTCAGCCTCTGCGCCTAGGCCTGCCGCTCGGCCCGTTCGGCCTCCAGCTGGGCCGCCATCCTCTGCTGCCTGGCCTCCAGCTCCTAACGTTGCCTCATTTCTTGTTCTAGCCGGGCCTGCAATATTTCACTCCAATGTTTCAGTAATGCAAAGCTAATTAAGGTGTGTAAAGATCAATGTATGACGAGTAAAATAGGAATAACCTCGTGTGCGAATGGCCAGGCTCTCGCTCGTGCTCTGTGCTCGGATCTAGGAGAGAGAAGGAGTAGAGGCCGTGTCGATGACGCCGTCGCCAAGCCAGAACCGCCCATGCTTCTTGCCTTGCCCCGCCCTCATGACGGCCTCTCCATCGAAGTCCTGGGTGCTCGGATCGTGGTCTGGCCCATGGAGCGACCTCGCCACCTCAGTGTACTCACTGATGTAGGAGTGGACGCTCGGGTTCGTGTATGCCTCAGGCAGGTCCTCTAGGTTGAAGGAGACGTCAGATGTCGCCTTGACGTTGTGAGCCATACACCATGCCTGGAAGTTTGAGCAAGCCTGGCCACTATGTGACGCCGACTGCGAGAAAGACAGCTCGATGATTAGAAATCAGGCAGAACTAAGCGTCACAATAGATAAATGAATTTGCGTACCCATGCTTGTTTGTATCCGGCGAGGCTGCGGCTGCCTTAATGGTGTGCTGGACCTTGCATCTGCAAACGACGGTCCCGGGCATCCCTGTGCATCTTGAGGTACTCCTTCGTGAACCACCTCTCCACCATCATCGTCCAGCACTCGGGATACGCTTGGCACCACCAGGCAATCATTTACATGTCATCAAGTATTGGACATATAAGAAGATCAAATTAAACCAACTTAATCTCAAAACGAATCAATATTGATGTTCTTCATTTACCTCAAGGTACTGCTCCTGGGTCAGCTGGATCTCTCTTGCGTCTTTCTTGGTTTTCCTCTCTCCAAGCTTCGACCCGTAGTAGGTAACGATGGCCTGGATGCGCACCTCGTGATGCATGTCGGTGACGAGTTTTTTACAGGCTTTGGTAGTCACCTGCTCCTCCCTGGCCTCAAATCCCTCCTCGCATCTATAATAAGTCTGCATACAAAAGCGATGTATCCATTCATTATTTTAAGAAAAGTCCAATGAATGCGACGTATTGAGCAATGTTGTGCGAGGGAGACTTACCCAAAACTCTGCCTTCACCCACGCCGCCTTGTTGGGGTACTCCGCATTGAGGGCGATGACATAGTGGTCAAACGAGTAGGCTGGCTCCGTCTTCGATGCGTACGTGACAATGCCGAGGAAGTGTTGCCTGCATAGAAGACCCAGGATGTCGTTGACTAGCCGTACGCTACCACCCGACACAACCACCCAGTTCTTGCACAAGTGATTAAGAAAAAGTATTAGTTTTTTTCATCATATCATATGAAGTAGTGGTGATAACATATAAAGTTACTTACTTTTGCCCTTTAGGGCGAATCACTGGGCATTGGTGAGGAAGCGGAACCTGTGGGAGGCTCGCGGGACCTCGCAAGTAGACACTCGAAGAGGAGTTGGAGGAAGCAGAACCCGTGCCTGCCGCCTCCGACTCGTCGTCCTTGTGCGACCCCTCCTCCTCGTCCATCTGTCGAACCAGCTCCTCGTCCGACTCGTCCACGGGCGCCACCTCCTCCTCCAGCTCCTCCTCACGCGGCGTGGGAGGAGACGGTCCCCTCATGCGGCTGGCGGTCCTCCTCCTCCTCCTCCTGTTCGATCCCTCCGCCGCCCCCTCCCCCTCCATCTTTGTTCAATCACCTGCAATAAAAAAGAAAAACAAGACGTAATTAGAAATAGGTGCAAAAATGAACAAAACATAATTACAAAAACATATAATACATGTATTAGAAATATATGCAAAAATGAACAAAACATAATTAAAAAACATAGTATTACATGTATTAGAAATAATCTTCATGATTGAGATTAGTTGGATCATAGGTCTCGTTATCACTATCAACATTGTCCAACTCATCAACACTATCCGAAGGAGGAATGTTGTCTTCATTGTCATTGCCTAAACGTAATCGCTCAAGCATTTGTATGTCCTTCATATTTCGCACCTTGTCCCCAGCGTTCTCGTCATCATCCCTTTCATTGTCTACTTCCATTCCTATCTCTTTGGTTAAGTCTATGTCAAACCTCCCTTGTAGCCCCTCTTCTTGATGGAACTCTCTATCATATGTGTTTGGGTTGAAGTTGTAATCTTAATCGTTTGGGACAGGTAGTTTACCATGTGGTGATACTTTGTGCACAATAGACCAACCCTTAAGATGCTCGGCATCTTTGCATGCGTATGACGTATAATAAACCTGGATAGCCTGTTGAGCCACAATGTGTCACATGTAGAGATATCCTGGTTTGCAAGCATCGTACGTGACAACGTGCACGAAATCTTCTAAAATTTTTATCATAGCCTCCACATACGATATCACGACATCTCAACAAATTTCATGATTTTTGGACTTCGTTTGCTTTTTATAGAATTTAAAAACACTTCGCACGCAAGTTCACGGTCATGTTTCGTGATCAAGATGTCCGAAATTTCGGGTCCGCTCCTGGATACAGCCTCACACTACACTCAGTAACATGACTATCATTTTTTGAATCATTAAATTCCATTATTTGTACCACGTGCAGTTCAAATTTATATTTTCAAAAAAATTCAAGTAAACGAAATAAAGTAACTAAATATATCAAAAAGCCACAAAAAAATCCCCAAATTATAACGAGGAGTTCCTGGTACTTAAAAAGGGCTGCACAAAAAATTGGGAGGCCAAAAATAAAAAAAACTTTGCCGATCGCCGGGGCATGACACTCGGCAAAGGGGGTCTTTGCCGAGTGCTAAGAATAAGGCGCTCGGCAAAGAGGTTTTTTGAATTTTTTTAGAAATTTCCTCTTTGCTGAGTGCCTTCACAGGGGCACTCGGCAAAAGAATTTAAAAAAAAGTAATTTTTTTTAATTCCTCTCTTTGCCGAGTGCCGAATCAGTAGGCACTCGGCAAAGACATTTTCAAAAAAAATATTGAATCTTTGCCAAGCGCCGTGTCACGGGCACTCGGCAAAGTATTTTCCAAAAGAAATTTTTTTGCCGAGTGCCTAACAGCAGGCACTCGGCAAAGAAGGACGTGGCCGAACACCGTTACGCGGGGCAGCCTATGCCGAGTGCCGCGCTTTTGCCGTTAGCCTGGCGCTCGACAAAGAAGTCCTTTGCCGAGTGCTCGGCACTCGGCGAAGAACTCTTTACCGAGTGCGACACTCGGCAAAGAAGGTCTTTGCCAAGTGCCCAATTTTTGACACTCGGCAAAGCAGTTTGCACTCGGCAAAGGCCCTGTTTCCAGTAGTGCATCCAGACGGAGTCGGTGAACTGCACTTGTAGACAGAGAAAGATTTATGTGCAAATGATCGAGGAAATCCATGTCGCTTCGAGCTGAGGCCTGCTGGTTAATTATCGTGGAATTAACTTTGAGCTGGGCTGTCTTATAGCTGTCGCCGCTTGGTCTCCGTTCACCAGGACACTCTTGCGCCTGGGTCTCGTTGCCAGGTGTTCTGACTGATCGGCTTCTGGTCACCTGCAAACTGAGGAAAAAGTGGCAGCACAAGTAGATCGAGGAAGACTTCAGTTTGATTTTTTTTCTTTAACATTTGTTGCCCTGTTTTTCTTGCCTCACGAGTGGATTAAAAAAAGGAAAATTACCCGTGCTGCTTTTGCTTGGTGTCTGGTCATGAAGGATGCACAGCAACAACAGATCGGCGACCGCAAAACTTAGTCTTGATACGTTGACCACGGAAGCAAACTGTTGTGCCGTGGATTGGTCTTGACAAGGAAGCAAAAGGCTAATTGCACGTCTTGCATATCAAGCAAGTAAGAAGGGCCGAAAGTGATTTTCTGGTCATGCCGGAAGGATAGGCATGTATGGTACTATGGTTTGACTGAAGGCTGGTAGCTGCCGAGGATAACACCAGTGCGAGACACTGGTTTTCTTTATTTAAGGAAAGATGAATTGCAAGGCCTATCAATGATTGGAAGAGGCTATTTTCAATTCCTTGGTTCTTTTAAAGTACGGTTTGGAATGTGAAATATTATTTATTTTCTATGAATATTGACTATACGATGACAAACACAAACCATGAAAAAAGGAATTTTAGGCGGAAGACTATCAAACTTTGTATCAAGGAGCTCTGCTCAGCGGCGACGGCCAAGCTGAACCCCATCAATGGCGTCTTCTTCCGCTTCCTCGGCCACCACTACTTGCACTGACTTCCCCCCCACGGTTCTCTGTCAATCCCTACTACTGTTAATGTCAGTCTGTATTTATATGTGTTATATATTGCGAGAGCTTGTGATTTTCATATGTAAATCAAAACCCTTTTTATCCCCCTGTATGCACTTTTATGCCTAACAAATTTAACCTACATGCTCGCTAATGTACAGGCACCCTTTATCCTGTTTGGCTGACATATTTTTGCATGGTGGATAAATTATTGGCAGACTATGCATCCATTTAGTCATTATCCTATGCCAACAAATGGACATGCAGAATCTAATCACCATTTTTGCATGGTGGATAAATTACTGGCTGACATATTTTTGCATGGTGTCTATTCCCTTTTGGTCATCACCATTTCATGTAATCCTAAAATGATTCTTTTCCAAGGTCAACAGTTCATTATCAAAATCAATTAGAATATGGAAATTAAAATTTGACTTCGATCTGGTAATAATTTTGTGGAAAAGTGAGCCTGGCAGAATATCTGTTCTATCAGCCAATAGGATTACCTCCCACAGGTTTTTATTTGTTAGTGTAAGTTACAAATTTCTAGAGTATTTTTTATGCACAAATTTCTAGAGTTCATCCAGAATCTAATCACCTTGTTACTTTTTACCTTCAGTGAGCAAATGCGATTCAGAGGAACTATGGTGGAGCATGTGTGCAGATGAGGCGAAATCTACTTGTCGTTCATTGCACAATTCCTCTCTAAAATCCAAAGGTTTTTCTCTCTGTTTATAGCGGCATTCCATTTTGTGGCTTTATGTTTTCATTCTCTTAATTGCTTTATTAGAATGGAATTCATTAATAGGAAGGTCGCTTATGGTGATGATACACATTGACCCCATCCTTTCAGCGAAGGAAGAGCCTGTGAAGAAAGAGGTATTTCTTTATAGCCCATATGAATAAGCATGATCTACTAGCACCATTTACATACCGTCCGAGCACCTTCCATTGGTTTAATCTTCAGTGCTATTTTGACTTAGACTCTTATGACACATGTTCTAATGTATCCTTCTGTTTTGTCATTTCTTCAGTTTTGACTATACAAAATAGTTTGTGGTATGTGGATTGGTTGCATTTGTTTTTTTAAGAAAATAATCATGATGTCTCATTAATAAATTAGAAATCATAATAGGACGTTGCCTAAACAGTATCATAACATACACTTAGAGTTTAGTGTTCGGCTAAAAATGAGTGACGCCATATTTGTTTTTGAATATTATTTACATTTCAATAAATAAGTAGTTATTCTCAATTGGGATAGAAATCCAAGAAAAAGTATGATAGAAGTAAATATTTTTATAACACTTTTTAGTTCAAAAAATAATTTTTTAGACACGTGCATGGCTACTAGTATAATATATGTCTAGATACATAGCAAAATCTATATACCAAAAAGTCAAAGCGACTTATAATTGGGAATAGAGGGAGTATAAAATTAATTATGGAATACATTTTTGTGACAAATTTAGTTGGATGCATAAATGCTATTAGAATTTATAATAAACTTGAAGAAACCTGACCGTCACAAATTTTATAGTTGTATTTTGAGTTGGAGGGAGGATATGTCTTACTATTACTAACTGGAGGCCCCAACGAAGCCTCCACATTAATTGTATCAGATGCACTAGAAAAAAAGATAAATGCTAGAAATTCTCACATTAATCAGAAACATCTAGCCATCAAATCTATACACTATGACGATCTGTAACCATTATATCTATTTTATGTTTTAGAAAATTACCCAACTCTGCCATTATTATATAGATAAAAAGAAGCAAAAAATAAATCCATTATTTTAGAATCTCTACGTGCAAGGAAAAGAAGCAAAAATAAATCCATTGGAGGCCCCAACGAAGCCTACACATTAATTCTATCCGATGCGCTAGGAAAAAAGATAAATGCTAAAAATTCTCACATTAATCAGAAACATCGAGCCATCAAATCTATACGCTATGACGATATGTAACCATTAGATCTATTTTATGTTTTAGAAAATTACCCACCTATGCCATTATTACATAGATGAAAAAGCTAAAAATAAATCCATTATTTTACAATCTCCATGTACAAGGAAAAGAAGGAAAAATAAATCTATTGATGGGTCAGCCAGAAGGGCCATCAAATGGCCCTATTCGCTTCGCTAATTAAAAAAACAATTTGAAACACTTTCCGGTTGATTTGTTGTGAGAGAAAAACACTGTTCCAGCTGAAAAAAACAAGCTGAAAAGTACAGATTATAAGAGAAGCGAACAGTATATAAATAAAAGGAAGCAAAAAATAAATCCATTATTTTAGAATCTCTATGTACAAGGAAAAGAAGGAAAACTAAATCCATTGGCAGGTCAGCCGGAAGGGCGTCGTGGAGGATCTGTTGCACAGCCGCAAACAAAAACAGCCTAAAATCTAATCGAGAAAATCTAACAACTCCCAAACAATGTGACAATTTTTCATCAAACACGTGAGCGTATCCATGGAGGAACTGAGGAAGCAGCGTCCGGCCATGCACCGACCACCAACATCCAGCCCTGCACCGACCACCAACGTTTGAGCCAGCTGCAACGAGGGGACAGAAGGATGGGCATGTGCTAACAACATGCGGACGAAAGGACGACGGGCGTGAGCGGGTGTTCGTCATTAAGGCCGTCGCCATCTACTTCATCCATGTCGTGAGAAGATTGACGGGAGGTCAAATCAACATGCACTACTACAGTATCTTAACCGAGGCGGATATTTTGGCTTAACCGAGGCGGGCAAGTCAACCACCTCAGTGCAATGGTCACGGTTAATCGTGGCCTTAACCGAGACGGCAACCGCCTCCTTTAATACATATTAACCGAGGCGGTTGTCCTAGAGAGCCCGCCTCGGTTAAGATTTTAAAAGAGCCCGCCTCGGTTAAGACTTTAACCGAGGCGGTTGGCTAAAGGTGTCCGCCTCCGTTAAACCTTTAATGGAGGCAACTATTATTAATTGTCTGCCTCGGTTAATGATTTCTAGATTTAAAAAAATATTTTTTTAAATTAGAATTAGAATTTCGCTAATGAAAACATAAATAAACCAGAGAATAGATGACAAACATATATTACATTCATTCTCGATCGATGAACCAACATTAAGTTATTACATTAGAGATGGCTTCATCATTGTTTCACAAACACACATCATTCATACGTGAGCAACTAAGGTCAGTCATACATATCAACTTCCCTGGGAAAGAGTTCCGGCAGAATGTAATATGAGATTCGTAACTAGTTGCTCTAGTTTCTGATGCTCTTGATCTTTGGATCCTGCGCTAACTCACTTTCCTCATTGAAGAACGTATTCCCTTCATGCGCGTTCTCTGTGATAAACTTACATATGTCTGCTACTGTTTGTTTGAAGTTTTGGTCGACCTTCTCCCTTCGCCACCATCCTTGTGCTTTCTTGAGCTGCCGCCCGCTGCTACTGAATCTGCTGCACGTTCTCAGGTACTCGCAAACGTAGAATCCACATAGAACTAAGCCATAGGGTTGTTTGGTGCACTACACGATATATAATACACAATCATTAGAGCATATATAGAGAGCAATAGTTGGAGGACAGTATAATATAGGAGTAGTAGTAAGAGTAGTAGTAGGTATAGGAGTAGAGTAGAGTATAGTAGAGTAGTGTAGAGTAGTAGTAGTAGTAGTTAGGAGTAGTAGTATTGGTATAGGAGTAGAGTAGAGTAGAGTAGTAGGAGTAGGAGGAGGTGGAGTAGTAGTAGTAGGAGGAGGAGTAATAGTAGTAGAAGGAGTAGTAGTAGTAGTAGTAGGAGGAGGAGGAGGAGTAGTAGTAGGAGTAGGAGTAGCAGTAGTAGTACGAGTAGTAGGAGTAGGAGTAGGAGTAGTAGTACGAGTAGTAGGAGTAGGAGTAGTAGTACGAGTAGTAGTAGTAGTAGTAGTAGTAGTAGTAGTAGTAGCAGCAGCAGCAGCAGCAGCAGTAGTAAAGTAGTATATCAGCAGTAGTAGTAGAGAGCATGCTCGATGTAATAACACAAACAACTTTTGATATACTTGCTGGGAAGTCGCGCCTGAGTTTCAGTTTCATGCCATTCTTGATTTTTTTTCTTCTCAGATCTTCGGTCATAGGACTCCTCATCTTGCACGTACTTCTTATAAGCACTGTACGAAAACCACTAGTGTCAACGACAATTTGAACACGTATGTTAACTGTAAATGAATAAGTTCTGTCACTTACTATCTCAATACGCTTTCAAAGTGCTTGTACCCTGCTTTGTTTGTTTCCCGCAAGGAGTCAAATATACAGGCCCTTCCATCGTGAGGATAGATTATAAATGCAATCCAGTGGCCCATGATGCCCTGCCTGCACCATTCACACAATACATATTTGAAATGTTCAAATATGGGAAGTCATGATCCCAGTTGCTATATATATGTTCCAAGTATCTTTTGGACTTACCTGAACTGGTGGGCGGCCATCACACACCCATTTCCCCAGACCTTCTTTATGGCTCCATAGATGTACATTCCTGCCCGATACTTATATTTGATTAGCAGATCTTCCCTGTATTTCTTTCTCTCCCCCGGGTTCAAGTTCACCAGCTTTTCATGAGTGTCTGGTATATCGTAACCTGAGATGGTTCTCTCTGTAATAAGCATCGGAGAGAGATAGACAATATCCTTGCCCAATTCCTTGCTTACATAGGCCTGCATCTTGCAAGGAAAAGTCATCATAGCATTATTAGTTTGTTCATAAAGTACCTACAGTGATGTAGTGGTGTCAAAGTCGTAATGAACTTACAGGGCAAATAAGTTGACTTGGGTGACGTCGCTGTCCTCTCGCCGTAGTAGTCTATACATGTCATGGAAATCTACGATGACTTCACCATCCATGGGCATGTGGAAGTACTCCGTTGGAATTTTGATGATGAAGTTTTCTAGGCCCATTTTCGCTGCTTCCATGTACCACAAATGGAACCTCCTTACCTCCCACTTCTTTTCAAGGAGGTCGCCCAAGGTCAACACGAACTTCCCATGCTCGTAGTTTTTAGGGCAATCATCCGACCAGGGCCAAAACGACAGTGGTGTTTTCGGCCTACAACACCGAGGCTTGAGATGTTAGGGACCGAAAAAAGCAAATAGCATCTCAAAATGAATTATAGATTGACTATGCTCGCTAGTAGCATACCTTTCAAACGTAGTTAGTATGGGTGGTAGTCAGCTATTTGATAGGCCACCCAACTTGACTTGGTGTTGTTCTAGGGTATGGCCTCCTCTTCATCTGAAGGCTTCCTCGATGGGTGAGGACATTGGTTTGAGCCCTGGTTTGAACCACTTGCAGGCGATGGTGTCACATCGCCCGATGCTGCCGTTGTGCCTCCCTGTGGATTGCTGTTGCTGAGAGGTGGACTGCCTAGGCTACCAGCATTTTTGTTGTCATCGCCGCCCTTGTCATCACCACTGTCGTCGTTGTTGTCGTCACCCGGGTCACCCGGGGGAGATGACGACGGGTGTGAGGGCTGTGACGCCGGTGTCGGCATGTCCAAGACAATGCCACTCTTATTCCATAGCACTCGCTGTGGATTCCATGCACCAATGAACCTGTACCCCTCTTCAGTGGGAATGTTGACTTCATCCTCGTCAAAATCTCAGTTGGTCCACGTCACGTCCACCCAGGCATAGTCGGGCAAGATCGGCTTGCCGTTGTACATGTCGACGCTTTTGGGTGGCAGTGCCACTCCCATGGCCACGTCGTTCTACCTCTGTGCCCTATCGAAGGGCACCAGAGCGTGCAGCTCGTTGGTTCAACGATGTTGTCGACCCGGTACCTAGGGAGTTGTCCGGTCCCCAGCACCATCTGCCCTGTTACGGTGGCTTGACCCTATGGTAGCACCACACCAGCCTAGCAAAACATCTACGTCCTCAGATTCACCATCTTGGGGTCGATGCTCATGAAAGCGTCCTGTATCTTCCCCAAGATCAGGTCCTTGACTGCATCATCACGGCATTTCTGGATGAGCCCTTCCTTGTACCTCTTCCTTGTGTGGTAAGAGCTAGCGTCGGATTGCCAGGACTCCACGTCCTTCTAGCTCTGCCTCGAGGAAACCCCTTGGATGCGGCTGCATTGCTCAGGATTTCCCAGTGCCTCGATTAGTACGTCCCTCTCTCGGCGAGGTTTGAACGACCCGCTCTTCTCGGCCGTAGCGACTTCCAAGATCCTCTTCTCTACCTCATCGATCTTTGGCTCATTGTACTTGGTCCTACCCTCCTTTAGCTTTTTTGGCCTGTGGACATAGAGGTAGTTACGTGACCTCTTATCGATACCCTATAATGGATTTAGCTGCCCAGACTCAGCTACCTCCCTTTCTTCCTTCCACCACTTCTTCGTCTTAGCGACATACCCTGTCATGCCTAGGTGGTGGTGGAGCTTGTTCCTCTTTGTGAGTTCAGAGAACATCTCGCCCTTGGCGTTTGCTTCTTTGGTCGATTATTTTGTGATGAACTCTTCCCAGACGTCACACGTGATGAAGTTGTAGTCTTTGAATGGTGTCCTCCTTGTCTGCACGTACTCCCTATTGAGCATGCACCTAAAGTTGCAAAACGCTTTGCCTACAACAAACAGCTCATACCCCATGCACTTGGCTTTATTATAGCCCTCCGCGGGATACATGAACCGCCTCTTCACCTCTCCCCAAACCGTGCCCTTGATGTCCTTAGGGACTTTCCTCCAATCATGATATGTGATAGGCACCTTCTCCTAGACTACACAGGAACACTGGTTGCTGAAGGTGCCGATGATGGTAGTTGGCTCCAAGGGCTCTCCTTTCGGCCCTATCTTGTGTATCACATGCACTTTCTTGAGAATCTGATGCCTCTCGTGTTGGCCCCTCTTCAAGTCAGACTTCTTGTTGCTATCGGTCATTGCAATTGAAGAAGTGCCCGAGGAGGGACCAGGTGCTTCCTCCTCCACCCCTTCTTCACCGTCGGGGTACTCCAAACAAAGAGGCACCAGCAGTATCTGTCGAGGACAAGAACTCACAATAGTTATGTTAATTATCAAAGAGGCCCCCAAACATTGTGTCAATTAATGTGCACTGCTTCATCTACGTACCTCGCGCCTTGGGGCTTCGGTATCATCTTTTGGATTCTCTCGTGGCTCCGCGCGAGAACCCCGTGCCTCGCCCTTCGGATCAAAGTCCAGATCATCTTCTTGCTCTCCATAAGGTCTCTTTGGTGGCCTCGGTGTTAGTTCCTCGCTCTTGTAAGATGAGGTGCTCTCGTCTGATAATGAGCCTTCATCATCACACGCATCAGGAGTAGCCTCGTGCCAATTTTTAGTAGCCTCGGTCGACATTGATAGCTATGGTGAAGAGGGAGTTATAGGAACATTTCATGATTATATAAAAACAATGATATATTCATCTCAAAACATATATAAAAGAAGATAGCTAACTATAGGTCACCGCCGTAGTCAAGTTCCCATATCTCTTCAATCTGCTCAAAGTATGTCCTGGTCTCCCCCGTCGACTCGTCGATGCCCTCATATCGAACACCACTGTTTTGTGCCATGCTCTTCTTGTCCTTCTCTTTCATGTGGAACCTATATCCATTGATGTCATACCCTTGCCACGTGGTGATTTGGTTGGAGGGGCCAGACGCAAGCCTCGCTTCATCGGACTCTCAATGGGGTATGTCCTGTTGCTCTTTGATCCACGCCGTTAAACAGATCTTGTGCGATTTCTGGACCAATTCCTCCGTAGGCTATCCGTCATGAGCAGTGCAGATCTCCTCTAGGTGCTTCTCAACATATGGTTCCATGACCACTAGCTGATTGAGTACGCTGTGATGAGCAACTTGCACCATTTTGTACTATACATCGGTGTGTACTTTCCTCCCCATGTAACCCATTCCTGAGGTTCTGCCTTCGTGCTAAGGGACGGGCAGGCCAATCACCATTCCATTCCGGATGTACCTGGTGCAACAGTTAATAGCCTCCTCGGTTGTGTGTGACTCAATCATAGAGCCCTCTGGGTAGGCACAATTAAGGACATATCTGTTCAGGGTCGGCATGAACCGCTCGTATGTCCACATCTGGTGCAGGTACATGGGGCCTAGTTCCTGTATCTGATCAACCATGTGCAGCATCAGGTGTGGCATAATATTGTAGAAAGATGGCGGGAAGAACATCTCGAGCTAGCAAATAGTCTTCACGATAAACTATTTCAGGCTAGGTTTTGGCGGTCCTCAACTCACACTTTTAACTGCCAACTATCACATAATATAAACCAATACGGACACCAAACTTAGAATTAGGGTTTATAACTAATGAATTTTATGAGTTTTGGTGTTTATTGATTTGTAGGAGGGTATTTATGGAAATACACATAAAAGGGCTAAAAATGTGCAAGAGAACAAAGCACAAATACCATTCTACACAAGCCCAAAAGAGAGGCACACAACTAGGCAAAACAGGGCCCAAATGAGAGGAGCATAAGGCTAAACCCAAATCAAATCACGTAATCTTTGCCGGGCACACACGTGGACCCACTCAAGAGGTCCAAAGGAGATCACCCACCGAAGATGGGGCCCAAAGGCCCCACTTGGGGTGTGGCCGCAACGCCAATGGCCCCGTTCGGGCCCAAACTTCTTAGGCCGCCTCTTACCGCCTTCCCATGGTCGGTCTAGGTGGGGATGTCGGCATAATCAATGCAGGGAGGTGGTTTTGCTCTTTCCATGTGAGGGGATCTAGGGAATATTCCAAGGAATACACCCCTCCTCTCCACCTATAAAAGGAGGACCTCTCCCCCCTCATTCCAACAACACACAAGAACACAAGTGAAGAGCACCAAAGAGAAAGAGAAGAGCAACACCACTCCATGGGCTTAGGCCCTAGCTAGCTCTAGAAAAGTGGTAGGGAGAGATGTGAGGGAGAGTTGAGGGAAGAAGTGCTGGGCTTGTTGGTAACCTTCCCCCGCTTGTACCTCGGTGAACACTGGCTTTGTACCTGAATGGGTATTTAGTAAGTGTTTGTGATTCCTTTGGTTATAAAAGTCTTTTGGTTAGTTAAGCTATACTTTTACTTGTTTGCGGGTTATCGTCCGTCCCTATGATGGATGCTCTAGTAGAAGGGCCCTGATAAAGATGGATAATCCTTGTTAACACACTAGAGTAGTAGTCGATAGCGTAGACGTGGTGTCTCGGCTAGAGGCTACCTTTGTTTGCCTCGTATCCCATGGTTGAGGGGTAGGCGACAGGTGGTGACAGCCCTATCCGTCCTTTGTAATCTCCCACATTTGGATACGACATAGAGCCATAGGCTGACCTCTCCTGGCAGACCAGGTGTGATCCGGTGCCCGAAGTAAGCAGGTGAAAGTAAAGTTTACCTATCCTTTGATCTTAAATTATAGAAATCCTTCTCCACCCTCATCAGCTATCCTTGTGTTGTCATTGGACAAATTAGCTAGAAGAAATACCTCCGTTCCTTTTGGAAAATACGATACCCTAAATACTTTCGGGTGAAAGCTACAACGGTAATTCTGTACGCTTGCAGATTAATTTTTGTAGACGTTAAGAAATACCAACACTTGGCAGCTCAGCTTCATCGATGACCTTCTTTGTGAAGCAGTTGAAGAAGTAGGACATGTGTGTGATGACCGTCTTCACATACTCTAGACCGATAGCCCTGATCACAATTGGAAGGAACACCGTCAGCATGACGTGGCAGTCATGTGCATTGAAGCTGGTTAGTGTGAGGTCCTTCATCGAGACTAGGCTGTTGATGTTGGAAGAGACACCAGTCGGCACCTTGACACCCCTAAGCCACTGGCACATGTCCCTTTTCTTATCTCTCGTTAGGCTGTAGCTCGTGCTCAGAAGGTCCACTTTCCCGCTCTAGGTCACCGGTGTTGGGTGAATTTCGGTCCTGATGTCCTAGTTGACAAGATCCATCCATGACTTTAGACCATCCTTCATCTTAGTTTAATGTCTAGCAGTACGCCAATGGTGCTTTCGAAGACATTCCTCTCGAGGTGCATGCAGTTGATGGCATGGGGCGTATCTAGCTCCTTCTAGTATGACAGGTACTTGAAGAAACATGACTGCTTCTTGAAAGGAATGGGGGCAACAGGTAGTTCCTCCATCTTATCCTGCTTCCTCTTCTTCCTTGACATGGTCCCATCTTCCAGTTTCTTCTTCTTCCCAAACTCAACGTCTATGCCCTTCACCATGTCAAACACCTTTTGCTTGTACCTCATCCTTACCGGCTCATCAATTTGAGGCTCGTCCTGGTTGTCGAAGTACTTATTCATCGTAGCTGCCCGGTACTTATGCTTTTTGACCAAGAATCACCTATGCCTCATGTACACCATCTTCTTGGATGCATTAAGGTAAGTGTAGCAGGTACCGTCAATGCAAACTACGTAGCCTGACTTACCTTTGATCTGCCTTGACAGTAAAAGAAGACCAGGGTAATCGGTGATGGTGACAAAGATGATGGCTTTTAGAGTGAACTCCTTCTTTAGGGATGCATCCATCATCTTGACCCCTTCTTCCCATAGTATCTTCATGTCCTCCATGAGAGGCTCTAGGAACACATCTATATCATTGCTTGGCTGCCTAGGTCCAGAAATAATCATGGTTACTAAAAGATACCTATGTTTCTGACATAGCTAGGGAGGTAGGTTATAGATGGTGAGGATGACCGGCCAAGTGCTATGCGAGCTGCTGAGTTCACTGAACGGATTCATCCCGTCGTTACTCAGCGCGAACCAGACGTTCCTCGCCTCATCACCAAACTTTAGGAACTTGGCATTGAAATGCTTCCACTACTTGCCATCGGAAGGGTGCCATAGATTGCCATCATCCTTCATGCACTCATCAGATGTATGCTAGGACATCAGCTTGGCATCCCCAGGGTTCCCAAATATAGCACATAGGCAATTGATCACGGGCAGGTACCACATCAATAGGGCCAAAATTTTCCTCTGTGTGTAACGCTCTTCTTCCTTTTCCTTAGGAGACGGGATCTGCTTCTTCACGGTACTCTTCTTGGTCGTCTTTTTCTTCTTCGGCCCACTCTCATCGTTTGTGCGCGACAACTGGCATTCCTCTTGTACCGACTCGCGCCGCAGTGCGAACAGCTCTACAAGTTTTCATACTTGCCCCGATATAGGATACAGTGGTTTGGGTAGGCATAGAACTTTTTAAGCTTCATTGCCACTAGCCGGATCAGCTTCTTCGCCTAATAGGTATTGGTCGGCACCTTGTTACCCTCTGGGTATGTGTGAGCAAGGATATGTAATAGGTCGTTGAAGCTAGTGTCAGACCAGCCACGGCGAGCCTTCAACATTAGCATCTAGAGGTTAAAACACAGCATCGTCTAGTGCTTCAAATAGTCCTTATAGAGGGGATCAATTGCCGTTTGCTTCATCTCTCTGAAATTGTCCAGCCACCTCGGGCTCCCAAGCAGAACATTGTCTTGGTCAAGATGGTTAGCAAGTTCCTCAAAAAGCTCCACATCCTCAGCCTCCATCACACCAGCAGGCTCACTGGTGTCATCCCCGTCGCCACCGTCGTCTTGGAGCAGGTCACCCATCATGATGTAATCATGTCCTGCATTGTTGCCAGTAGCATTGTTGTGCCCGCCAGAAGCTGCTGATGAGGGTTATTGTTCTACATTCACCGCCACCGTCGTTGTCGACGAGCTTCCTCTAGATGCACCGACACTCGAATCCTCTACGGCTTCCCCGTAAAACTTCTAGATGGTGTAATCCTTGACGAAACCAGACCGGACCAAGTGAGATTTCATCGTGTCATTTTCGTGGGCAAGAAGGTTCTTCCAGCTCTTACATAGACAGATGGTGAGTTCCCGCTTTAGACTCAGACGATGCATTTTTGTAACGGCTGAAAGGTCCTAATATGGCTAGAGGGGGGTGAATAGCCAATTTAAAAATCTACAAGATCACTAGAGCAATTTTATTAGTATGACAAATAGCGAAATGCAAACTTGCTCTAGCTCTACAAGGGTTGCAAGCCACCTATCCAACAATTCTAGTTACTATAATCACTAGGCACACAAATGGCTAAGTCACTACTCATTAAGAGCTCTCACACTTGCTACACTAAAGAGCTCCACTAGATGATCTTAAGCTACAAAGCAAGCTCTCAATTCTAGCTACACCAAAGAGCTTGCTACAACTAGTTTGCGGGAATGTAAATGAGTGACTAGGGTGATTATACCGCCGCATAGAGGAGTGAACCAATCACAAGATAAAAACTGATTCAATCACTAGGAGAATACCAAAGGGCAAGAGACAACTAATTTTTCTCCCGAGGTTCACGTGCTTGCCGGCACGCTAGTCCCCGTTGTGTCGACTAACACTTGGTGGTTCGATAGCTAAGAAGTGTTGCACAAACCTCGTCCACACAATTGGACACCGCAAGAACCTACCCATAAGTGAGGTAACTCAATGACATGAGCAATCCACTAGAATTACCTTTCAGCTCTACGCCGGGGAAGGTACAAGACCTCTAACAATCACCAGGAGATGGCCACAAACAATCACCATCTCATGCCAATCCTCGTCCACTGTACAAAATGTCGAGGTGGCGGCATCCACCAAGAGAAATAAGAAATCCACAGCCACAACAATCCCCAAGTGCCACAAATGCAATCACTCAAGCAAATGCACTTACAATCACTCCTAATCTCACTATGATGATGAATCAATGATGGAGATGAGTGGGAGGTTTTTGCTTTGGCTCACAAGGATGTCCAGTATGTCAAAGTGCCAAGAAAGTGAGCCAAGGGCCGACAAGGTCTATTTATAGACCCCAAGAAAATCCAACCATTATGCACTTTGGGGATGACCAGACTCAGTGACCAGACTCACCCTGAGTCCATTCAGGTGCGTTCGATCGCCCTAGCCAGCCAGTCACCGCCCACCACGTAGCCTCTATTCAAATTTGACCATTGGTGCTTCTACACGCATGCCCAAAGCAGTGACCAGACAAGCCTCTCTGCTTGACTGGACCCAGTGACCCCCAGCGTCTATTCAACAATAGAGAGCTCCCCGAGCGTGAAAATGACGACCGGACACATCAGGTCAAGGGTGATCGGATGCGCCGGTGCATCCGTTCCTCATAGCGCTTGCCCTTGAGGTGGCGTCAGAGTACGTCATCCTTCACCTGACGCGCGCCATGTGCATCCAATCGTGCGAAACCGCTGCCTCTCAACTTGTGAGCGGATGCGCCGATCAATCCAACCCAGCATTCGATTGCTTTCCTGCGCTCTCGGCCACCTTCACGCCAAGTTTTTAAAATTGACTGTGCTCAGGGTCTAGCGCCCGGTCAGACCGATGCCAGCGTCCGGTCAGCAACCTTTGCCTCCTTTTCATTTTCTAAGTCTGCAACCACTCCGCCCTTGCTTCCAACTTGCTAACCACAAAGTGTAGATCTTGTGTGCACATGTTTTAGCATTTTTAAAGTATTTTACAAGGGTCAAAGTTAGCACATAAGGTTCCTAAATGCATATGCAAGGATCATGTCACCTAGTGGCACTCGATAAACCGTTTAGCCAAAGATTTCCCCTCTTTATAGTTCCGCTATCTATCCTAAGTCACTCACACCCTCTATGGTGTCTTGAGTGCAAAACAAATACCTATCTTATACCTTTGATTTGATTTTTTGGTTTTTGTTTTTCGCTTTGTTCTTTTCCAAGTTGAGCTAGATTATATTCAACACATGTCCACCTTCATCACCATGGAACTCATCTTGCTCTATCACTTGGATTGGACCACCTTTTCTAATTCACACACTTAGATCAAAGGTTACTCCTAGGTTTCATCAATTATCCAAAACCAAACTAGGGCTTTCAATCTCCCCCTTTTTGGTAATTGATGACAACCTATTTACAAAGATATTCAATAAAATCTTTTTGTATTCATGTTGCTTGCCCAAGCATATTACCATGTGTAAAGATTATGGACAAGTTTCATCAACCCAAATTGGTAGTACTAGCTCCCCCTACATATGTGCTAAGAGTTTTGATTTGAAAGCTTGCACATATGCATGGATTAGAAGTTTGGGAGAGTAATAGCTACCAAATGATGCTAAGGTGTAAAGAATGGACCTTTGAAGCATGATACCAATCGGAGTTGCCATTTGAACACCATCCTTAGCACCATGATTCGCTAGATATCACTTGAAAAGCATAGAAAAAACTAGATACCTCGTGAGATCAACATTAGAAGCACGACTCTAGTACCACTTGTAAAAAATCAAGGTATATCTAGCTATCCTATGCGTGCTAGTTTTTATTTCATCAATCATTTTCTATAATCTAGCATACACCACAGAAGCATGGATAGGGAATTTAAGAACTTGTGCCATGCAAGCAAACATATGTAATGCACATACAAATGCAACATACAAGTTTATGAGCTTCCCTACTTGTGTGCCTCAAATTTTAATTGATCCCCTTACAATATCATTTCATTTGTTTGCTCCCCTTCTGTCCTACTATCTTTGTGAATTCTCCCCCCCCCTTTGTCAACAATTAGCACAAAAGGTGTGCTCAAATTTTAGATAGGTTAGGGTGAAATCATGTGAAGTGAGGATCATTTCCCCAATTTGGTTCAATCTAGATTACTTACAAAAGATGTTTAACTCGGTTTGATCCAAGTGCAAGCTTCTTCACACATCCAAATGAGGGTTATCAAGCACCATGTTGAGTTAAACACTTATAGCTCATTTTCTAGATTAAACACTAGGTTCACAAGCCCACAAACATGTCATATGTTACCACTAGATCATTTCAAGCATACAAGCAATAGTGGTACCATACAAGACATGTGAGGAATGACTAGATGCACTAACCAAGTCCTTAGCAATTGATGAATGACATGTCAGTCAACTTTACCTTGCTTTGCTTGAAGGAGAGGCCTGTCATATAATGGGGGTGCATCAACACATATTTGAGAAGTCAAGTATGTTCAATTCATTCCTTAGCTTGCAAAACCTCTTCTCATCAAGTGGCTTGGTGAAGAGATCGGCAAGTTGATCATCGGTGCCCACTCTCAATGCAAATGTCCCCTTTTTGTTGGTGATCTCTAATGAAATGATGGCGGACATCTATGTGCTTTGTTCTTGAATGTTGAACCGGGTTGTTGGTGAGCTTCATGGCACTCTCATTGTCACATAGCAATGGTACTTGTTTGAACTTGATTCCAAAATCACTCAAAGTAGCCTTCATCCAAAGTAATTGAGCACAACAACTACCGGCCGAAATGTACTCTGCTTCGGCGGTTGAAAGTGTTACACTATTTTGCTTCTTTGATGACCAAGACACAAGTGATCTTCCCAATAATTGACATATGCCCGATGTGCTCTTTCTCTTAACTATGCATCCCGCATAATCGGAGTCTGAATATCCAATCAACTCAAATCTAGCTCCTTTGGGATACCACAATCCAACATTTTGTGTATGTTTCAAGTACCTTAATATTCTCTTGGTTGCCTTCAAATGACTTTCTCTTGGTGAGGCTTGAAATCTAGCACACATGGATACACTAAACATCACATCCGGCCTTGATGCGGTCACATAGAGGAGTCTTCCAATCATAGACCAATACATCTTTTGATCCACCATGTTGCCACTAGCATCACTATCCAAATTTCCATTTGTCCCCATTGGTGTATTAATAGCTTTGCTCTCATCCATGCCAAACTTCTTGAGCATGTCTTTGATGTACTTGCCTTAACTCACAAATGTGCCATTCTTCATTTGATTGATTTGAAGACCAAGGAAGTAACTAAGCTCTCCAATCATGGATATCTCAAACTCACTTGCCATCATCTTTCCGAACTCCTCACAAAAATCTTGATATCATCAACATAGATTTGCAACACAAATAAGTCATTGAAAAGCTTCTTGGTGAAGAGAGTGGTGTCAACCTTGCCCATCTTGAATCCCTGAGAGTGTAGGAAATTCCTCAACCTCTCATACCATGCTCTTGGTGCTTGCTTCAAGCCATACAAAGCCTTTCTCAACTTGTAGACAAGGTTGGGCTTCTTTTCATCTTAAAAACTAGGAGGTTGCTCAACATACACAAGCTCATTGATGTACCCATTGAGAAATGCGCTTTTCACATCCATTTGGTACAACTTGATGTTATGGGCACATGCATAGGCTAACAAGATCCTAATTGCTTCAAATCTTGCAGCCAGGGCACATGTTTCTCCAAAGTTAAGACCTTCAACTTGAGTGTAACCTTGAGCCACTAATCTTGCTTTGTTCCTTACAACTATCCCATCTTGATCTTGCTTGCTTCAAAAGACTCATTTGGTTCCAATCACATTATGATCCTTAGGCCTCTCAACTAACTCCCATACATGATTTCTTGTGAAGTTGTTTAGCTCTTCATGCATAGCATTTACCCAATCAACATCCAATAAAGCTTCATCTATCTTCTTAGGTTCAATAGATGACACAAATGAGAAGTGTTCACAAAATGATGTCAATCTTGATCTTGTTTGCACACCTCTTAAGATATCACCAATAATAGAGTCCAATGGATGATCTCTAGCAACATTGGTTGGTTGGAGCACTTGCACTTGATTGCTTACATTTGATTGATCACTTGGTTAAGATGATGAACTAGCCACTTGTTGGTCTTGCACTTTGTCATCACTAGTACTTGCTTGAACCTGATCATGATGACCACTAGCTTGCAAATTTGAGTTAGAGAGCACTTGGTTCTTGTCATCTTCAACATCAATCACCTCTCTAGGCCTTATGTCACCAATGTCCATGTTCTTCATTGTGTTGACCAATTGAGTGCCTCTCACATCATCTAGATTCTCATCTTCTTCTTGGGAACCATTGGTTTCATCAAATTCCACATCATGAACCTCCTCAAGAGGACCACTAGCCAAATTCCAAACTCTGTAAGCCTTGCTAGTAGTGGAGTAACAAAGCAAGAAACCTTCATCACATTTCTTCTCAAACTTGCTCAATCTTGTGCCTTTCTTCAAAATGTAGCATTCGCAACCAAAAACCTGAAAGTATGCAATGTTGGGCTTCCTATCATTCAAGAACTCATATGGTGTCTTCTCTTTCAATGGGTGACAATAAAGTCGGTTGCTATAGTAGCAAGCATGTTGATTGCCTCGGCCCAAAATGAATGACTCACATTATACTTACTCAACACTGATCTTGCCATGTCAATCAAAGTTCTATTCTTCCTCTCAACTAGGCCATTTGATTGAGGAGTGTATTTGGCCAAAAATTGATGCCTAATTCCAAACTCATCACACAAATCATCAACTCTTGTGTTCTTGAATTCACTTCCATTGTCACTTCTCACTTTCTTGATGGTTATTTCAAACTCATTGTGTATTCTCTTGATGAATGTCTTGAAGGTTACAAACACATCACTCTTATCAACAAGAAAGAACACCCATGTATATCTAGTGAAATCATCCACAATCACAAATCCATATTTGTTTCCACGAATGCTAGTGTATGCGGTTGGACCAAACAAGTCCATATGCAACAACTCAAATGCCTTAGATGTACTCATCATGCTCTTCTTAGGATGTGTGTTACCAACTTGCTTTCTAGCTTGACATGCACTACAAAGCTTATCGTTCTCAAATGTGACATTTTTCAAGCCTCTAACTAGGTTATACTTGATCAACTCATTCAATTGTTTCATTCTAACATGACCAAACCTTCTATGCCATAACCAACCCATGCTAGACTTAGTGAGCAAACATGTTGACAATTGAGCTTCTCTAGCATTGAGATCAACCAAGTATAGATTCTCATATCTAAATCCTTTGAATATCAAGTTAGAGCCATCTACACTTATGATATCTACATCATCCACACCAAATATGCACTTGAAACTAAGATCACACAATTGAGCTACCGACAATAGGTTGAAGTTCAAGCTCTCTACTAGTAGCACATTGGAAATGCTCAAGTCACTTGATATTACAATCTTACCAAGACCTTTGACCTTGAATTTGACATTGTCACCAAATGTGGTACTATCAATCCCATTGCTCTCATTCTCATTGATTGAATTAAACATTCTTGAATCACCGGTTGTGAGGGGTACGATCCCGGATACCCATGGCAAACTACATGGGCTGCGCTAGTAGGGGTGGTACAACCCACAAGACAAAGACTTATGGTGCACAGTACTGCTCGGCATGTACCATAGGACATCAAGGGCGATATCCTAAAGATGCTACGAGATCTATTCGCATATGCTCGATTCTATGATTCCTGTAATCTGTTATTACTTACTGGTTATCTCCTAGATCTAACCGACTTGTAACCCTACCCCCCGGCTATATAAGGCGGGTAGGGGACCCCTCAAAACACACGCAATATCATACAATAGCCAATACAAACTAATAGACCACATGAGTAGGGTATTATGTCATGCACGGCCTGAACCTGTCTAACTCTTGTGTCTCTGTTGCCTTCTTGTTCTTGATTATGCGCACCTCTACTGATTAATCTACCTTCGTAGGATACCCCTCGGAGGACTGTCGATGATATTCTATGGATAGTTGGTGCGCCAGGTGGGGGGCGTGCATGTTGTTTCCATAACGAACAAGATGGTACACTTTTTAGGCTGTTCGTCCTCTCCAAAGCCCAGCCAGATCTTCACAGTTGGATTGATCTCCTAGGTCATCAGTGCTGACAGAGACAGAGAGATCATCAAGCCAATGCAGATCGTTTCTACGCCAACCACACCAACACCTACAACAGCAGATCCGATCTCAGAACTGCTTCCAAGGTCATCTTCACCAACAACTCACCGCCTACTCCCCCACTACCCGAGGAAGTAGATCGGCAACGATGATCTAATCGCATCCATTGATCAGGTCGGCTAGAAGCTCGCCGACTGCCTCTCCCTCGTGGAATCGGCTATGACCACTTTGGTTCGGCGCCGACCACCCTCTGGTTCCGATCTATCGGAGGTCGATTGGGAAACTCCAAGGGTTACGACCACCATCCATCAGGATGTGCTAAGGGACAAATTCGCCGACCAGATGGGAGGCATCTATCCTCTCGCCGACCCAATTACCGATCAGCTCTCACCGACTACCAACATGCTGTAAATCGGCCATCATCCTGAAGAATCCCTCCACACCATCCTAGAGGAAAATCTAGGCTCTGAGTCCTAGGGCTCTACGGAGATTGTTGCCAAAACTGTTGCCGCCTAACCTCCTTTTCCACCCTTCCGTGGAGGTGGGATTTTTAATGTCAGCATCGATAGCCCACCGTGGGATGGAGAAACCAATGAGGACCGCATAGCTCACGTCAATAGAAATGCCAACCATGCGCAGCGTCGAGCGAATGAAGCCGCCATTGTGCTAGCCGAGGCTGCTCGCAATGGAGAACAACTCGACTTGCAAGGGAGGCCACGCCCACTCCGCCGCAACCTCGATGATGAATTTGTCCGTGTCGACGGCCATGATGTCTACAAGACCCCAAGCACCAACATGACCGTGGCCGCTAATTGGCTCACTCAGCTTGAGCAAACACCGGAAGTCACCAAGGTCACCGCAATGCTTAAAGCTACGCACTGCCAGGTCAACGAGATCCACCTAGATCAGGGACCTTCCTACTCGACAAGCTCGAATCACCGATCCACCATGCCAAGATCGAATCGCCACCCCGGCAGAAGCCGCTTCGCTGGCCAACATCGTGATGATAGACAACCCCTCTAGGGGGGAGCTTGGGGGAACCATATCAACTATCCTCACCAACTCGACCAAGAAGTCGACCAAGATGTCCAAGCATACATCAACAATCTCTGGGATGCACGACATCATATTAACGGGCGTCGTTTCTCTCGGCATGAAGAGGAAGTACGCCGGCGTCAAGAATACGAGCAAGAATTCGGTAATCTGGATGTAGCCCTCCAGCCACTTAATGCCGACAATGCTGCTGATCCCGACGGTGACAATCCCGAAGGGCTCCGAGCATTCATGAGAGCACTCCAAACACTCTAGTGGCCCTATGGTTTCAAAATCACCAGGGTCGATCCCTACGAGGGGTGGATGAACCCCACACAATGGCTACAAGCTTATGCCACCGCTGTGCGTGCCGCCGAGGGAGGTACTAGTGTCATGGCAAACTATCTTCCCATCATGCTCACACTGACCACAATGAACTGGCTCACGAGCCTCGCCCTAGATTTCATCGAATCTTTGGAATAGTTGAAGGTCTTCACCAACAATTACATGCCTACGTGTACTCGGCCGGGCACCAAGCACTATCTAAATCACATTTATCAGAAACCATCTGAGCTCCTCTGTGGTTACATCAGATAATTTTTCGAGATGAGGAATTCTATTCCCAACATCACAAAAGCAGAAGTCATCAGCGCCTTTGTCAGAGGACTCCATCACCATGACCTCCACTCCAAATTCAATCGTAAGCCGCCAAAGGGGAATAGCGAGATGATCATGACTGCCGATCAATACACCGACATTGAAGAGGCTGAAGTTCGCTTCAATGAGGATGCGGGCACTCACCGCCCAACTCGCCGCAGCGATGAGCGCCCCGATGAATGATGCCACGGTGACCGCCGCTACGACGACCGCGGCCACCATCAGGGCAGTGGCCGTGATCGGCCTAAAGGGTCCAAAGCTGGTCAGTATCACCGCCGCCGACTAGACAACATCATCACCATCGTTGACAAACCTCGCACCAAATGTAACTACGATGAGAAGTACAAGCAAATCCTCAAAGGCCCCTACCCCCTCCACAAGAATAGCAAGCACAAGATGAAGGACTACTTGGCTTGGCTAAGGAGTTCTAGGCCAAAAAGAAGGACGACGACAACGACGATGGAGCTAGAGGTCACCAACCACCTAGGGACAACAATAATGCCTTCCAGGATCATGACAAAGTGATCGCCACTATCTTTGGGGGCCTCACCGCCGTCGAGAACAGAAGAGATCAAAAACTCACCGCCCGTCGGGTGCTCGCCGTCAACATAGAAGACTCTATCACCGACCCTAGCTATCGCCCCTGGTCTAAGATCCCCATCACCTTCAGCAGGGCCGACCAGTGGGTGGACATCCCTTACATAGGGTGTTTCCCCCTCATTCTCGATGCAACCATCAAGGAAGTACTCTTCAGGAAAGTACTCATCGACGGCGGAAGTGCCCTGAACCTCCTCTTTGTCGAAGCCCTAAAGGAGCTGGGCCTTGGAGTAGAAGACCTCACCCCCTCCGACTTCTCCTTCTGTGGTGTGGTACCTGGCAGGGCATCCCAACCGCTTGGAGAGATCACCCTCATAGTACAATTTGGCATGGCTAGCAACTTCCATGTCGAGCACATCAACTTCTACGTCGCTGAATTCAACACCGCCTACCACGCCATACTTGGTCGGCCAGCTCTGGCCAAGTTCATGGCCATACCGCATTATACCTATCTAGTACTGAAGATGCCTTCGCCTGCAGGAGTTCTAGCCCTACGGGCCAACCTCTCCATCGCCTATGCCTGCGAAATAGAGAGTCTCTCCCTTGTCGAAGCCACCGACCACTCCATCTAGATGGCCAGCATGGTCACCGACTTCAAGACGGTGCCCGCCGATGACCTGGAGATCACAGCACGGGAGCCTCCTCATGCCTCCACCAAGTCTAAAGAAATGAAGGAGGTCGGCCTCGGCCTTGATGACCCCACCAAGATTGCCAAGATTGGGGCTCATCTCGACCCCAAATAGGAAAGTGTGCTCATCTCCTCCCTATGTGCCAATGCCAATGTGTTTGCTTGGAAACCTGCAGACACGCCGGGGGTACCATGGGAGAAGATCGAGCACTCCTTGAATGTCTCGCCGATCGCCAAGCCGATCAAGTAGAAGCTCTGACAATTCATACTAGACAAGAAGGCGGCTATTAGGGTAGAAATAAAACGGCTCCTAGCAGCCAGATTTATTAAAGAAGTATATCATCCTGAGTGGTTGGCAAACCCTGTTCTTGTTCAAAAAAGAATAAAGAATGGAGAATGTGCGTTGATTACACTGATCTCAACAAACACTGCCCTAAAGACCCCTTTGGTCTACCTCGGATAGACGAGGTTGTAGACTCCACCGCCGGCTACGAACTCCTCTCCTTCCTGGACTGTTACTCCGGCTATCACCAGATATCTCTCAAAGAGGATGACAAGATCAAAACATTGTTCATCACGCCTTTCGGTGCGTATTACTATGCCACCATGTCTTTCAGACTCAAAAATGCTAGGGCAACCTACCAAAGGGCCATCTAGATGTGCCTTGGCCAACACATAGGCCGCAACGTCGAAGCTTACATCGACGATGCGGTCATCAAGTCCAAAACCACCGATAGTCTCATCGCGGACCTCGAAGAAATGTTCGCCAACCTAAACAGATATAGATGGAAGTTGAACCCTTCAAAGTGCATCTTTGGAGTTCCATCCGGCATATTCCTGGGCAACATCATCAGCACCCGTGGTATCGAACCCAACCCTGACAAGGTCTCCACCATTACCAATATGAAACGGCCAACCTGCGTAAAGTATATACAGAAGCTCATAGGGTGCATGGCTACTCTCAGCCACTTTATATCACGCCTCAGCGAAAAGGGACTACTATTCTTCAAACTACTCAAGGCCTCTGAGCGCTTCTCCTGGTCAGAGGAGGCTGATATGGCCTTCAAGCAGCTCAAGTTGTTTTTAATGATGCCCCCGATCATGATGGCGCCTCAACCACATGAAACCCTATTGATCTACATCGCTGCTACCTCTCTTGTCATTAGCACAGCTATCGTCGTCGAGTGCGAGGAGGTCGGACACGCCTATAAGGTGCAACATCCGGTCTACTTCATCAGTGAGGTTCTTAATGAGTCCAAAACTCATTATCCTCAGGTTTAGAAGCTGTTATATGCCATTATGGTCACATTGCGCAAGCTCCGCCATTACTTTTGAGTACTACAAGATTGCTGTGGTCACTGAGTTCCCTCTAGGTGACATCCTCCATAACAAAGAGTCCAATGGCCACATCATCAAGTGGGCAGTTGAGCTCGACACTTATTCCATAGAATTCAGAAGTAGGCCGACCATTAAGTCGCAGGCGCTAGCTGACATCATTGCTGAGTGGACCGAGATCCAAGAGCCCATCCCCGCTGAATGCCTTGAGCACTAGATAATGTATTTCGATGGTGCCCTCAACATCAACGGTGCTGGCGCCGGCATTTTGTTTATTACTCCGACTAAGGACAAGCTCTGATATGTCCTCCAAATTCATTTTCCAGCTTCCAACAATGCCGTGGAATATGAAGCAAGTCTCCATGGACTTTGTATAGCCGTTGAGCTCGGTGTCAAACGCCCCATGGTATACAGAGACTGCGCGCTGGTCATCAACCAAGTCAATAAAGATTGGTCATGTTCCAATGAGAAGATGGATGCATACTGCGCCGAGATTAGGAAACTCGAAGGAAAGTTTTACGATATCGAGTACCACCACGTGGTATGAGACCAATATCAGCTCGCCGACCACCTATCTAAGATAGGCTCTTCTCGCACCACGATTCCACCTAGGGTCTTCGTTCAAGACCTCTTTACGCCATCTATTAAGGAAGAGAAGGAAGTTCAAGAAATCCCCCCGCCGAGCAGCTGGTACTTACAGTACCTTCGCCGACCGTAGATTGGAGGGAACAGTACCTAACCAACACTGATGTACCCGCCGACAAGAATGAAACTAAACATCTCATCCATTGTAGCAAGCATTACATGCTGGTAGATGGGAAGTTTATGAGGAAAAGCGCCAAGGAAGGGATACTACAAAAATGCATCACCCAAGAAGAGGGAGTGAAATTACTTCTTGAAATTCGCTCTGGCTCCAGTGGCAATTATGCGGCCTCTAGAAACCTAGTTAGCAAAGCTTTCCAAGCTGGTTTTTATTGGCCCACGGCCATCTCTGACGTAGAAGACCTCATCCGACATTGTGAAGGATGTTAGTTTTTCGCCAAGCAAATACATGTGCCGACGCAGGAATTGCAGACCATCCCAGCTTCTTGGCCTTTTGCATGCTGGGGACTCAACATCATTGGGCCTTTCAAGCCTGCGCTAGGCGGTTTTTGGTACACATACGTTGCCATTGACAAGTTCTCCAAGTGGATCGAATACAAGCCGCTTGTTTTGGCTACTGCAAAGAAGGCAGTCAAGCTCTTCGAAGATATCATCCATAGATTTGGTCTACTGAACACCATCATCACCGACTTTAGAACTATATTCACTGGCCACCATTTTTGGGATTTCTGCGAAGACCGATGCATGTCCGTCAAATACATCTCTGTTGCCCATCCTAGAGCCAATGGCCAGGTCAAACGGGCGAACAGCATGATCCTCGATGCCCTAAAAAAGAGACTATATCAGTAAGAGGAAAAGCATCCGGGAAGATGGTTCAAAGAGTTTCCAGCTATGATCTGGGGGCTACGAACTCAAGCTAGTCATAACACCGGTGTATCTCCATATTTTTTGCTCTACGGCTCAGAAGCCACACTTCTTGCGGACATTGCCTTTAGAGCACCTAGGGTGGAGCATTATAATGAAGAGCAAGCCATAGCTGTTTGGATAGAGGACATCAACAGAGCCGAAGAAGAATGTCTAGTCACTTGCATCCACACAGCCAAATACCTAGAAGGCCTGCGAAGATACTACAATCGCAATATCAAAGGTCGTTCATTTGCGGTCGGCGACCTCGTTCTCCGTAGAAAGCAGAAAACCAAAGGGATGCACAAGCTCTCCTCCCCCTGGGAAGGGCCTTACATGGTCAAAGAGGTTACCTGACCAGGGTCTTACTGGCTATGTGACATGGAGGGAATCGATATCCCCAATTCATGGCACATCGAGCACCTTATACATTTCTATCCTTGAAACGCTCCAGATATATACTCTCCACTCCATAATGAATGAAGTTTTAGTCGCTACAATTTGTCTCCATTATTTCTCCACTCTAGTTTAATCCCCAATTATCATTACCAGCTCCAAGCTACTCCTTAACAATCTTTGACAATTATACGTGATCTCCATAAATGCTTCGCCCTGTTTCTCCATACTAATATATCTTTAAGATATTCCACCAACCATCGAGCATCACAAGTTCTGCTCTGTGTTCTTTGGAGAAAACTCTGTCTTCGATCTCTCCCTACACGTGCTATGGGCTCCAGCGCTCTGTGTTATGGGTGGTCAGCTGTGGTTCCTTGGTCACGTCTGTTCCCCCTACACGTGCACGGGCTCTAGCGCTTGATGTTATGGGATACAGGCTAGCCAAGACCAAGAGCCCAGTAACAAACTAACTGCTCGGATACTACTTATACCACGTATAAACACGTTAGGGATAACATGTCTCTTTTTCATCGTGAGCGCTAGCAAGCCGCCTGAACACGCATATGTCATCTACTTACAATATTTATAACAATATACACAAATGTTTGCTTAGGCCCTCGTGCATCTAGCTCTCCTTTTCCAGTTGTCCCATATAGGTTCCTCCCCACTCAGGCTATTGAGCTTGGCCATCACCGTCTACCTTGCGGAACAGATCGATATCGTCGGCTAGCCTCTTCGCCACATCCTCCACCTCATCTTTCAGTTGCTCCTCCTTCGTCGCACTCGTCCCTTTGGTGAATCCGGCCTCTATCGCTCGAAGATTGATCGCAGGGTAGTGGGACTAGACCACCACCAGGGCATGTGTCACAACAGAGACAACGGCATCTCGGTTGAAGCCTTTGAAGTTTTCCCATGCCACCTTGCACCTGTTAACGATGGTGTCCGGATGGGGTGGCCTATCGTCGGGCTGAGGAGCTACCTCCATATCGATACAGTCGAGCACTGGCCTGACTCTGGCCACCATGGCATCAAAGTTTCCCCTCTGGATTTTTGCCTCCAGCTCCAGCGCGTTGAACTGTGCCTTAGTTCTTCAATGGTATTCTACAGACAACAAAGGGATCCATCAAATGAAGAAATCATTTCAGCAACAACTCCGACCACGAACTACTCACCTTCTAGATCCTCGGTCAGTTTCTTCACTCTCCCAGATGCTTTTGCCTTCTCCTCTTGGAGTTGACCGATGACTTGATGGAACCGGCCGAGTGTCGCATCTTGCTCTACAAACATAATGGTCGACAGCAACACCATGACTGTTCGACAATGCAGAACAAATTCACCGATCCGCAATACCTTTCTTCTGTTCGAAGATGCTTTTTAGCTGCTTGGAGGCATGCTCCAGCTGCTCAGAGACGATCTTCAACTGCTCGGATAAGATCCCCCTTAGGTACTCTAGGTCCTTGGTGTTTGATTCAACAAGATCCCTTTCACGCTGGGCCCTCTAGACGTTCTTCTCCATCAGTTTCATTGCCTCCCTAAGTTTCTCATTCTCCTCGGTGAGGGGCTCCATCCTTTTGATCAACTGCTGCTATTGTACGGCAGTCCATGCTATGCCCTACAAAGCACCAAGATTATAAAAGACCATAGTCTCCAACACCAAAGATGGACACTACTGACGCAACACTAACCTCAATTTGCTTCATAGTTGTGCAAAGGGTGGACCGTAGCCCCTTCACCTCCCTAGTGATGTCCTCCTCTTCTACGACCATAATTTCCTCCCCTCACTTGTGGAAGATGTAGACGGTCTAAGGTCATGATCCTCCATGCTCAATCTCCTCGACCTCGTCCTCTTCCTCCACAACCAGTGGCGCTCCTAGGGGGCTTGGTGGCCGCATGGAGCGACCAACCACGCCCTGTGGCATCTCAGGGTGCGCCGCTTGCTCCTTCGATGCTGCCAGCCTCTACCCCCCCGATTTTGACATAGCTCTAGCAGCTCCCGCTTCCACCTTCAAAGACTCAGTGGCTCTCGCTGTTGCTCCTGGTGTCTTCGTTGAATCGCTCATCATTGTCGTCGGCTACTCTCCACCTCCAACTCCATCAACAGCGGTGTTTGAATCTTCCACAAACTGACGAGCACCTGAGGACTCTAGGATGGAGTCTGCCCACAATATCTCCATGCTGGGACCAACCCCTAGCTGCTCGCCAGTCTAGCCTGAAGGATTCAGATCCTCTGTGCGCCCCGTTCTGCATTAGATTAGCACATCGATCACTGCCACTATAAAGATCGGACAGCAACTGATCCCAAAGCAAAGATACTTACACATCAGCTTCCCGATGAATGGTTCTGAATCGGTGCTGCCTCCCTGAGCTCCTAGGTCCTACTCTGGGGTCGACCTATGCGTCCTGGGCTGGTGGTCTTATGGCCCTTGCTGTCAGTGTCTTCTCCGCCGGCTGCTTCTTGGGGACTCGACGCTGGACATCTGCTCCTCCATGTGCGTTCTGCGTGACAACATTTTGGTGCTCAGAGGGGGGAGCTACTGGCGCCTCACCGTCGTCCCACCACTCGGATATCGCTGCACTCTACGTCCAAGCGGTCCAACTGCGACCAAATGAGATGATGGCCGGCTCATGGGGAGCTACATCCACCATTCCACTTTTCTTTCGGGCCAGCTCATCTTTTGCCACCCTTTTCCCCTGAACTTTCTCCGATATCGAGGGGGGGAGGATTCTCCTTTTGACCAAGACCTTCACCTCTGGATTCGGACGAGGTGCTAACGAAACCTTCCTTCGACTGAGTGGTCAGCCTGGAATCCACTGCCTCTGGCCAATCACTCCTCTACATGCCCGAGAAGTATGCTGCCCGTTCCTGCCAATGGATCTTTCTACAAGTGAATTAGTCCACTGCTCAGCGCCGACATGAGATAAAAACCACCAGGAACAATAGTCAAGATTTTTACCTGAGCAGGTGAGTTCGTGCAGTTGAAGGGTTTTGACTGCCTCGGCACGGTGTACAACACGTTTGGAACAAATAGTTCAGCGGCCCGGTGTAGCATAGCCTCCTTTGTCAGGTTCTTCATCCTCTCCCGGGTGCTGTCAGTATCTCCTTTGAAGTCAAAGCTTGGATGAGCCCTCTCCTTGCAGGGCTGGATGCAGCGCAGTATGAAGTTCACCACCACCACCACTCCACTCACCATCATACACCTCATTAGCTCGAGGAGCTCTTTCACTTGTTCCATATCGGCACTGGTCAGTTTCTCCGACCAGCTCCTTTGATTCTGTGGAATCTGGTCGACATCGCATCGGACGGTAGAATTAGTTTGCTTCATATAGAACCACTTGGCATTCCACCCCTTCAGTGAGGTATTCAGCAGCACAGGAATGTATTTGCTCACCATCCCACCGTGGAGCTATAGATACACACCGCCGACAACTTTGGAACTGCCCCCTCCTTTCTTCTTGAGACAGAAAAAGTGTCGGAAGAGATTGAAATGGGGAAGAATGCCAAGATAAACCTCACAAAAGTGGATAAACACAGAAATGTGCGAAATAGTGTTCGGATGAAGATTACATAAGCTCACTCCCCAATACTCCAATAGATCCCACAAGAAAGGATGTACCGAAAGCCCTAATCCATGCCAGAAGTAATCTTCGAATACAACGAGTTCGTCAGTGTGTGGCATCGGATAGGGCTCACCGTCGACCAGATGCCATCCGGCGGTGACGTGATCAGGAAGAACGCCTGCCTCCACCATCTCGTTGAGCTTTGTCTCCCCTATGAGTGATGGTACCCATTCCATGTCATGGCTCGCCCTGGCGGCCGCCTTCTTCATGTTACCACCTCCCCTCTTCGGTGCCATCCCTCAGATTGGGATCAAAATTGGTCCCTTTACGCAAGCTTTATGGCCCTAGCGGTGGAGTGCATGTGAATGTGAATGGGGGAGCGCGAGGGCGAGGAGGAAGATGAAGTGATGGAGTGGCAAAGGTGGGAGTGCGGAGTGCGGCGATGCCGTTATAAAGACACCCTCCCGACTTTTCGCATTCATGGGTTTTTTGGGAACCGTACCATCCTGGTTGGCGCCTTTCCAAATTTCCCAAAGCGGTGTGCTGGGCTGTTATCTGGGCTTTCACGCAACTACGGCCCATATCGCCCATTTTTCGACGCAACTCGGTACTGGACACTGAATATTCGCCGACCTCTCTCGCAATACCATCAAGGCTCAGTAATTTATACTATATAGTCATTACTCCAAGTTTTTCTCCACAATTTGAGTAATCAGCACTTCTCGATTTATCCGAGATTTTCACTTGTGGCTCGGGGACTACGTCATCATTATGATTCGGTTTCTCACCATACTAGGGACTTTTTTTCTAGTTACTGTTGTTTTTGACCCTGGCACCACGTGACCACGTCACCTACTATCAGGCTCGGGGACTAAGTGGGCACACTTCACCTTGCAGTGAATGTGCACTTTTCATTTCAGGGCTCAGCCCATGGACTGGTTACCTGTTCCGCTGGTCATCAATTTTTCTTCTACTTTCTAGACCCTGGCACCACGTGACCACATCACCTACTGTTAGGCTCAGGGACTAAGTGGGCACACTTCACCTTGTAGTGAGTGTGTTCTCTTTATTCTGTTCATTGGAAGACTCTGTGCCTCCTGAAGCTGAAGAAGATTATCTCCCTTTCTCGTGGTCGGACTCTAAGTGGGCACACTTGGTTCACAACGAGGAAATTTTTGATTTTGAACTTGAGCTCCTTACATCCTTCTGGCAAGCCTTACATGGGTAAGCCCAGACTCGGCCAGACAATTAAGCTAGTCAGTTACGGTCCACAACTGCTTGACGACTCATTAGGGTGGTCGGACTATGAGTCTGATTGCTCAACTTTATTTGCACCAGCTCGGATAAGCTCAAGACGGCATTGCATAGTGGATACAAGGCGCTCAGGGACTAGCTGTGGGGGGTATGACCTTGGATGCCCATGGCAGACTACATGGGCTGCACCGCCAGGGGTAGTCCAGCCCACAAGGCGAAGACTTATGGTGCATGGTACTGCTCGGCGTGTACCTCAGGACATCAAAGGTGATATCCTGAAGATGCTACGAGATCTGTTCGGATATGCTCTATTCCATGATTCTTGTAATCTGTTATTACTTACCAGTTATCTCCTAGATCTAACCGACTTGTAACCCTACCCCCAGCTATATAAGGCAGGTAGGGGACCCCCTCAAAACACATGCAATATCATACGATAGCCAATACAAACCAACAGACCATAGGAGTAGGGTATTACGTCATGCAGACAGCCTGAACCTGTCTAACTATTATGTCTCTGTTGCCTTCTTGTTCTTGATTATGCACACCTCTGCCTATCAATCTACCTTCGTGGGATACCCCTCGGAGGACTGTTGATGATATTCTGTCGACACCGGTCATGTGCTGTGTGCACCCACTATCAAGCACCCAATACCTCCCTCCGGCTTTATAATTGACCTACACAAGAAGATTAATTCTTTTTAGGTATCCAAACTTGCTTGGGTCCTTGAAGGTTAGTTACTAAGGTCTTTGGTACCCAAATGGCTTTCTTCTTTGAGCCCACAATTGGTATACCAATGAACTTGGCCTTCAAACTATTGGCACCCTTAACAAGCATGTAACAAGAATCAATTCTATTTGAGGATGCATTAGTTTGCTTGTTCTTGTTAGTCTTACAATATTGCTCTATATGCCCAACTTGCTTGCATCTATTGCAAAACTGACTGTTGCGCTTCACAAAGCTAGCTTTGGGAGTTATAAAGGCTGCCTTGGCTTTCTGGGGGTATAGCCTAATCCCTTTTTGTTGAGAGAAAGCCTTTGGCTACTCAAGCACTTTAGCAAGCGAGCATCTCCACCATAGGCATTGCCTAAGGCACGAGTGAACTCATTGACTTCCTTATTGAGGGTCTCATTTTCCACCATTAGTGAGGCATCACAAGTGAAACCATCACTCAAAGGTGAAGTGGAAGTAGAAGTGCTACAAGAAGGGTTAGTGGGAGCAACAACAATGCACTTATAAAAAGATTCATCAATAATGTCACACGTTAGTTCCACATCATAAGACATAATCACTTGCTCCTTCTTGGCTTCCTCCTTCTTGACTTGCTCAATGAGAGAGGAGTGAGACTTTTTAAGCTTAGAGTGAGCTTTGCCAAGCTTCTCATGGGCTTTCATTAGCCTCTCAAGAGTGGCATTGACCTCATCAAAGGATTGCTCAAGAAAATTTTCTTTCTTGCGTAATTCTTTGCACTACTTTCTCTTCATCTCAAAGCAAGTGTGTACTTGCTCACACATGTCCATGAGCTCCTCCTTGGTGTACTCCTCCTCCTCATCATCACTCCAACAGGCATCACTTTCACATTCATCATCATCACTCACATCATATTTTACCTTAGTAGGCTTTGCCATGATGCATATTGATGGGGTGTCAAAGATGGAAGGCTTGTTGTTGATTGCAATGCTTGCTAGTGCTTTCTTGATGGATTTCTTATCACCATCACTAGAGCCATCACTATCCGAAGAGCCATCACTATCCCAAGAGACCACATAGCCTCCACCCTTCTTCTTCTTTTGGAAGGTCATCTTCTTCTCCTTCTTTTCCTTATTATCCTTCTTATGCTTCTTCTTCTCATCCTCATCATTGTCACTATTGTAGGGACAATCCGCTACAACGTGATCCGGGCTCTTGCACTTGTAGCATCTCCTCACATATTCCTTGTTGTGATCTCTTCTCTTTCTTGCACCATAGCCCTTCTTCTTCATGAACTTGACCATCTTGCGCACAAAGAGAGCCATGGCCTCATCATCAATGTCACTAAGATCTTCATCATCACTTGATACTTTCTTGGACTTGCCCTTGTTATTGGATGATGTGCTAGCCTTGAATGCTGCACTCTTGTTCTTCTTATCTTCATCTTCCTTCTTTTCATCCTTGTCAACCCCCTTCCTTTCCATACGGTATGTCTCTTGTGTCATGACATGACCTAGTGCTTGGTTAGGGGTGATCTCCTTCAATCCTCCTCTTATGATGAGCAATCTCAACATCTCAAATCATGGAGATAGACACATCAAGAACCGATGAGATACATCATCATCATTGATCTTCTCACCCAATGCCTTCAAATTATTGACAATCAATTGCAATCGATGGAACTTCTCCGGAATGCTCTCATCTTCATCTAGAAGCTTGTCAACTTGTCCTTGAGAATATACAACTTGGCACTCTTCACCACCGGTGTGCCCTCATATGTTTCCTCCAATCTCTTCCACACCTCATTAGCTCTATCACAATCCTTGATTTGCTCAAACACTTTGGAATCAATGGCATTGTATATGCTGTTGAGAGCCATTGTATTGCATTGCTTGTTGGCCTTGTCTTGATTGGTAAGATTGTTGGGATCAATGATAGCATAGTCACTATCGGTCACATCCTACACTTGATCATTGATAGAACCAAGATACATCTTCATCTTTCTCTTCCAATAATCATAGCATGTGCCATCAAAGAACGGTGGTTTGCCCCCCACATGATTGAACACAACTTGAGCCACAATTTGACACTGAGGTTGTTAAACCTTCGATGGAACGGTGACCACGGCTCCAATACCATTTGAAAGGTCCTAATATGGCTAGAGGGGGGTGAATAGCCTATTTAAAAATCTACAAGATCACTAGAGCAATTTGATTAGTATGACAAATAGCGAAATGCAAACTTGCTCTAGCTCTATAAGGGTTGCAAGCCACCTATCCAACAATTCTAGTTACTATAATAACTAGGAACACATTTGGCTAAGTCACTACTCACTAAGAGCTCTCACACTTGCTACACTAAAGAGCTCCACTAGATGATCTTAAGCTACAAAGCAAGCTCTCAATTCTAGCTACACCAAAGAGCTTGCTACAGCTAGTTTGCGGGAATGCAAATGAGTGAGTAGGGTGATTATACCGCTGCATAGAGGAGTGAACCAATCACAAGATAAATACTAATTCAATCACTGGGAGAATACCAAAGGGCAAGAGACAACCAATTTTTCTCCCGAGGTTCATGTGCTTGCCGGCACGCTAGTCCCCGTTGTGTCAACTGACACTTGGTGGTTCGGCGGCTAAGAGGTGTTGCACAAACCTTGTCCACACAATTGGACACCGCAAGAACCTACCCACAAGTGAGGTAACTCAATGACACGAGCAATCCACTAGAGTTATCTTTTGGCTCTACGCCGGGGAAGGTACAACACCTCTGACAATCATCGGGAGAAGGCCACAAACAATCACCAACTCATGCCAATCCTCGTCCGCTGTACGAAATGTCGAGGTGGCGACATTCACCAAGAGAAACAAGAAATCCACAACCACAATAATCCCCAAGTGCCACAGATGTAATCACTCAAGCAAATGCACTTATAATCACTCCTAATCTCACTGTGATGATGAATCAATGATGGAGATGAGTGAGAGGTTTTTGCTTTGGCTCACAAGGATGTCTAGTATGTCAAAGTACCAAGAGAGTGAGCCAAGGGCCGGCAAGGTCTATTTATAGACCCCAAGAAAATCTAACCGTTATGCACTTCGGGGATGACCGGACTCAGTGACCAGACTCACCCTGAGTCCATTCAGGTGTGTTCGATCGCCCTAGCCGGCCAGTCACCGCCCGCCACATAGCCTCTGTTCAAATTTGACCGTTGCCGCTTCTACACGCATGCCCAAAGCAGTGACCAGACATGCCTCTCTGCTTGACTAGACCCAGCGACCCCCAGCATCCGTTCAACAATAGAGAGCTCCCCAAGCATGAAAATGATGACCGGACACATCAGGTCAAGGGTGATCGAACTCATCGGTGCATCCATTCCTCATAGCGCTCGCCCTTGAGGTGGTGTCAGTGTATGTCATCCTTCACCTGACGCGCGCCATGTGCATCGAATCGCGCAAAACTGCCGCCTCTCAACTTGTGAGCGGACGCGCTGGTCAATCCAACCCAGCGTCCGATCGCTTTCCTGCGCTCTCGGTCACCTTCGCGCCATGTTTTTAAAATTGACTGTGCTCAGGGTCTAGCGCCCGGTCAGACCGATGCCAGCATCCAGTCAACAACCTTTGCCTCCTGTTCATTTTCTAAGTCCACAACCGCTCTGCCCTTGCTTCCAACTTGCTAACCACAAAGTGTAGATCTTGTGTGCACATGTTTTAGCATTTTTTAAAGCATTTTACAAGGGTCAAAGTTAGCACACAAGGTTCCTAAATGCATATGCAAGGATCATGTCACCTAGTGGCACTCGATAAACCATTTAGCCAAAGATTTTCCCTCTTTATATTACGGCATTCGATCCTAAGTCACTCAGACCCTCTATGGTGTTTTGAGTGCAAAACAAAAACCTATCTTATACCTTTGCCTTGATCTTTTTGGTTTTTGTTTTTCTCTTTCTTCTTTTCCAAGTTGAGCTTGATTATCATCAACACATGTCCACCTTCATCACCATGGACCTCATCTTGCTCTATCACTTGGATTGGACCACCTTTTCTAATTCACACACTTAGATCAAAGGTTAGTCCTAGGTTTCATCAATTATCCAAAATCAAACTAGGGCTTTCAAATAAACTTTGTCACATGATCCAGGTAAGCTTCATCTAGCCTTGATGTCTTGTACATCCATTCCCTATCCATGACCGTGAACACCTTGCACACACAAACAACGAAAATAGCGCATATAAGCAGAGCAGTATGGAAAAAAGGTAGTCGGATATCCCTAGATCTGATTTCTCTCTCCTCCATATAGATCAGATCTAGATCTTAAGAAAAGCACCCATATCATGGAAAAGAGAGAGGATTGAGAGTTTGAGAGTGAGAATCAACCTCTTGCGGTGCCCCCCTTCAACATTCAACAAATCAAAGGGCAAAACCTCTCCCCCTAGAAAATAGCCACTTTTTAGGGTTTTGAGGTCAAAACCCGAAAAAATAAAGGAGGAGCCATGGGGAAGAAGGGTGGGTGCGGCTACATTTATAGCCCAAACTTAACCGAGGCGGGCATTATAAGGAAACCGCCTTGGTTACTCTCCTATTAACCTAGGCGGTTGGTTTATAGTAAACGCCTTGGTTAATTGATTAACTAAGGCGGTTGCCCTAAGCCAACCGCCTTAGTTAATAGATTAACGGAGGGCAACCGCCTCGGTTAATCCGCATTAAGCATGGCGGTTTCACTACAGTACCCGCCTCAGTAAAGGATTAACCGAGGCGGTTGCTGGCCTAGCTGCCCTGCCTCGAATAACCGAGGTGGGCAACTTGGCCAACCGTCTCGGAGCCCAATTGTGAAACGCTATGTAAAAGATTTTGTGTAGTAGTGATGGTTCTAGGAAGCGGCTCATCTACGTCAAACAAGAAAAGAAGATGGGTGGCACAGGAACACGCTGGCCGCCGGTGCCACGATGTCTTGCATCCACGCTAACCGACCGCGCCTGCAGATTAAAGGTATGGCCATCTTGCTAGATCCTATAATGATTACAACTTAATTTATCTCATGTGATGCACTAAGTTTCTCCATCTTGCTAGAACCCATAATTATAATTTAATTTGTCTCCTATGACGTACCAATCTTATAGTAAAATTTTAAGTGAGATAAGACCAGGAAAAGAATTTTGGAAAATCAGAGAAAGAGTGACTGGAGTATGGGATGCAATCTTTGTTTCCGGGGAACAAATAAGTCATGATAACATCCTTATTGATCATTAGGTATAATTTTCATCTTAATTTTAATGTCCCCGAATTAGTTCAAACAAATAAGTCTTAATATAATCCTTATTGACCATTTGGTATAATTTTTCACTTGAGTAATAATGTCATTGGGTTATAATGTTTTGGCATGGTCAGTAAAACTTTAAGTGAGATTAGACCAGGAAAAGGATTCTGAAAAAATCAAAACAAGAGTCACTAGAGTATAGGACACTTCTTACTTGATTTTGGCAAACAAATAAGTCATGATATGATCCTTATTGACCATTACAGATAACTTTCATTTTAATTTTAATGTCCTTGAATTATTTGGAACAAATAAGTCTGATATAATCCTTAGTGACCATCAGGTATTTTGTTTTGCTAATGAGGCTAAAAAATTAGGGGGCAATGATACATGGAGTAATCAATAAAGCCTATATGGAAAAACTCAATCCTCCACAATTATAATAGATGTTTAAACTACTCCTATAGTTTTTAATAAATTATCCACCTCTATCATTATGAAAGATAATGCTTTGACCCCCTAAGTTTGCATTCAAATTACACATACATGGCATTATGAAAGATAATATGAAGCAATTTATACCTATATATTTTGTTCCTAAATTTGAAATACGCACTTCTACCACTATTAAGTTAAAACTACACACAAAGCTATGTTCCACTATGTGGACCAAGCAAACATGTAAGCTTATCATGCATGGAAAATATCCTTGGCAAACCACATAGTAATGACACTTACATTTCAATTTAAGTTGTATTAATACTCATGATAATAAATTTTGTAAGTCGTTATCTTGAAAAAGTGTTTAAACATTTTGATTGAAACATTATATTATGAATATTAGTAATTTAATCTTAAGTGCTATCTGTTTTTAATAAAACAATATTGATACGATATAATAAACTCAACATGTTGAGTGCCGTGGTGCATGCTGAAAATTATGCCACTGTAAGAACTAAGACGGTAGCCTAGGATCTAGAATATTCTTTTAATAAAGTGGAAAATGAAAATTTTCAATAACTGATACAATAAGCATTAGAATCTCAAAGTAACATTTTTATAAAATATTACAACAACTAGATCAAAAGTTGAAAGTTAAAATATCGATTATCATGATATCACATAAAGGAATGAAATAAGAGTTTATATACTTTGAGTTTATGTTTCAACTAAATACATATCCTGTGCTAGAGAAAAGATTCATCCTAGAAATTATTACTCATGAAACCACTAGAAATAAAAAAACAGGTCCTAAAGTTCTTACAAAATCTGAAACATTTTGCCATCAAATCGGTAGACTATAATCACCATTGTATATAATAGCCATTGTATCTGAGCAATTAATAAGCTTAAAATTTGGGGAAAAATAATAAAAAATTATGTTCGTGTTGTCAAAATATAGACTGCAGCTAGTGCCATCATAGTTTAAGCAAATGATCAACTAAATATATATTGGAGATACACAGAGGTGCTATGTAATAAAACCATGGATATGGATAGAAAATACATATAAATCAATATTTGATAGATTATCCTAACTGAATATTGAATATAGAAGACCTATTATAGCTATTATTTTAGAATATAAGTGAATAGAAAATTTATTTAATATAAATAACTTTTATTTGTTATTGTCTCCTATGGTTCTAACCTGTGCGAGAGCACGGGTTGATGAACTGGTATATTTTTTTAGGGAAATGAACTAGTATATATAAAGTGTGTCTAGGCTGGGTGTAGTGATGAGATGTCAGCGTTCCCCTAGCTTTTGCCTTTTGGGCTGACCACGAGTGGAGAACTTATATATGGCAGGTCAAGCTAATAAAAAGTATATTTAACACGGGCTGCCACATGAGTTTGGCCCCTGTGCTCTGGTGAACCGATTAGACTTTTTAGATGGAGGGAGTATATAAAATGTGTGTAGGCTGGGTCAAATGACGACACATTGGGCTTCCGCTAGCTCCTAGGCTGACCACGCGTATTATTCTTGGACGTGCGTTGTTATAACTCATATGAGAACATGTTATGAGTTCGGATCACATATGAGATATGGAGGCCGGTAGGGAAATTTGGGAAGTGAAAAAGATGAGACCGATACATCTTGAAATTGGACTCTATCATTTCTAGACCAAGTTGCTATAACTTATATGAGCTCAAAGTCTAGGTCACAGACACATAGAGCCAGAGGACATTTTGGGAATGAAAGATGGTTAAAAAAACCCTTCGCTCTTTAGTATTAACTAGTTAATATGCCCATATGTTGTCATGGGAGAAAATAAAAATTGAAATTACCAAACATTCATGAAAAACGAGGACCAAAATTTTGTTCTTTCTACAAAATTTCATAATATAGTTCGTCTTATGACTATGACATCTATAATATAAGCTAATGGTGACAATATTATGACAAGATCCTATTAAGTCTGTAATATATTTAAAATAGCTATTGTGTATGGTCAATAGAAAACAACTTTTTGGCTTCGTAGAACAATCTTGTCCGACCTATATAAGCAGAAATAGGCATACAACAACCGTCAACGAGGCCAATCAGACGCTCGTTCTTCGCCCGGTAAACCCACGAATTCTTACCTGAAAGACGCATCAGGAGGACGCACGATGGGGTTGTTCTAGATCGGAAAGGCCACCTAGAACGCCCACAAATCCCGTCGAGGGATTTGTAGGACAACAAGGGGTTTGGAAGAGATAATAATAAGGGGTAAAAAAGTGGATAAATTGATAAAAGATCGATTATGTAGTTGGATACCTCAATCGGTCATGTACCCCATATTTTATACGGAGTAGGGGTGGTCTTATCCTATTAAAAAACCAATGCGGTACTATTTTCATGTCATTTCATAGATTTACCTTAAATTAGACTAAAACTAGCATGTGCCGGTTCTAAAATAGGCATGGGTCCAATTTGAGGGTCAACACATCTAAAATTAGGGTCATGTTTGAGTCCCATGCCACTCTGAGAATCCGGATAAAAAAATCTAGAGTGATTTTAACTAGCATGGGCCTAGTATGTCATCCAAATTGTCGAGATTCTAGAGTGATTTTAACTCATAGATAATTTAAGTATGTCTAGACAGTTGTCATTATTTTTATCCGGATTCTCAGAATCTGGTGGGAGTCAAATGGTACTTAGGTAGTACTAGGTTAGGTCGTTGTTGGTCCTTCCCAAACTTGTCCAAGTGGGGCACAACGTGGTCAACACAAGTTGCTCTGCATGACTAGTCTTAAGAGCGTCGAGGAGGGCTGAATCGGCAGATGAAGGGGACACTCGTGCACATAGTTGTAGGACAAGTGGAACAAGTGGCACTAATCTATATCTAATAATAAAGAGACAAAATTTCAGCCTATTTTTTGGTCCATTCATTTTTTTTCCGTCTTCCCCTAACTAACTCCGTAAATGTGGAAATTGTCTCTCTTCACATCTGGCTATAGCTCTCACGTTATATACTCATCTTCAAATAACTTGAATATAACTAGGAATCCTAATCCAAATCAAAATATAAGTTCCGATCGGATTCCTTTTGTGTTTTTTTTGGAATAAGGCAGCATGCGTCCTAAACGAACCCAACTTGCTCAAGTTGCATCAAAACCTCATGATGGTTGCAAAGAGGCATCGATGATTGGCATCTCTTAAATCCAAATAAAATGCGAAAGTATAAATAAATAATATACTAATAGACCATGAATTTCACGTAAGCTTCTTGCCTCTGTTTTATCACTCACGCACGAGAATATATGAAGCTCGGGATGTAATGTACGTGACTTTAAGTTAGGTACCACTTCAGCGCTTTGTCTGGGTGGCTTTCGATCTGAATTACACAAGTTTTCAAGGTAACCTAGATAGGAATCCTAATCGAAATAGATCCCTCCGGTCCTAGCTAAGCTGAATAGAAATTATAAACTAAATAAAGTCAAAGTCCTATTGTAACGTGTAGTATGCTCCAATTCTAAATAGACCTGCACACGGAGTCTTAGCTATCCATATTTGATCCTTAGAAAAAGACAATTAAATATTCTTGCGTGAGGAAACACAAGTTTCATCTCGCAAAAAAAGGAAAAAAGAAGTTTCAGTAATGAAAAGCAATCCGTATAGAATACTATATCAAGTATTCAACCTGTATAAATATCGGACACTACGGAGCAAATCATAACTTCAAATAATTGCTTCTCCTCACGAAGGCAACAACCTACACCTTGCAAAAAACAAAAGAAGAAACTCACCGTTTTCTAAAACAAAAAATATGGCTACAAGCTGCAACCTATGGCTCTCAAGTTCTTCTCTTGCCACGCTCATACCATCAACTCCAGATATGTTCTGTGACAAACTTTTCTTCAAGCCTGATTATAGACATAATATTAAAAGAAGCTCCCACATTCGCTGAGAGCATCTAGAAATTATGAGATTAAACAGAAAAATAGCAGATTATACACCGTTGAATTTTATGATAACCTAATAGCAGATTATACACCGTTAAATAATATGTACCATTAGATTTTATGATGCTCTATAAGGGTCTACATTAAATATAGCGAATATTGTGTTCTTGCCCCTACTTTGATGTCCAATTATGATTTTACCCTCGTTTTTGTCATCGTTGTGATTTTACTATTGCATTGTAACTTCTAAGACTCAATTTACCCTTACTTTTAACTCTGTTAGTTGTATCTGGAATAAAAAAAATTAAAATACAACAAAACCCTTCACAGTAAGACCAAAGGACAACAATACCCCTTATCCACTCGTACCCTCCCAACCCCCCATCCTCTACCGTATCCTCTACATCTCTCTCATTCTCCTCACGTCAATCCTTTGAAACCCTAACAGCGGCGTGGGCGTGGGGTGCGGCTGGGCGGCAACTTGCGCCGCCATCGTAGTGCCCTGCTCTCCCTCCTCTGCTTCCTCTCCCTCCCTTGCCAAGCTCTGCGCCGCCACAGCAAGCACCGCCGCCGCTATCACCTTGCCCCGCCGCGCCGCACCACTGCCGCCCCGCTCTCTCGCTTACGCCGCACGTCGCCGGTGCCACGCGCCACCACATCGCCTTGTTCGCTCTCCTCCTCCGCCCATGTCGAAGCCACCGCCGTCGCCGCTCTCTTCCTCTCCCCTGCGTCGCTCCATTGTCCCTGCTGCCGCCGGCGGGATGCCCCTCCCTATCTCTGCTGCTGCCCCGACTTGGCCTTGCCCCTTCCTCCTCCACGCTCTCAACCTCCCTCTCTCTTCCGCTATCCCTCTGTTTCTCACGGATGAAGGACGGGGACGACCGACACAGAGGCCGCGGCATCCAAAGCCGTGTCCAGGCCACGTCGTTTGGGCCAACGGGGAGGCGCCACCTCGCCCTTGGGGCCCCACACGGCAGTGACCATCCCCCTCCTCCTCTGTGTGGACACGGTCCACTGAAATACAGAGACAGAGAGAGGAGTCCACGAGATCGGCTCATGAAACAGTGCTGGCAGCCAAGCCCCACAGACCTACTTGACCCACGCGTCAGCCACTGTGGCACAGTAAAATGCTACACATACCCTTGATTCGTACACAGTAGAATAAAACAGTACAATGCTACGTGTACCCGGGTAAAATGCTACGCGTACCCGGGATTCAGATAAGTAGGGGCAATTTCGCATGGGCAAACTTATCCTTACTGAGCCCAGTTGACACCATTACCTGCTGTTTATAGAATAGGGGTAAACTTAAGCTTCGTTTTCAAAAAACAGGGGTAAAATCACAACGATGACAAAAGCACGGGTAAAATCACAACTGGACGTCAAAGTAGGGACAAGAACGCAACAACCCCTTAAATATATATTACTTAGAACTAGAATTTATTAATTAGAAAAAAATTCAATCGAGATAATAATAGCACGGCTCTTATATATACCTAATTATTGTATATCTCACCACATGACGTGAAGTTTTTTAGCAATAGGAGTTGTAATCCGATTCCACAGTTTGATGAATACAATGCTCTCACACAAAAATATAATAAATATATCCCTGCAATCCCAAACAAGGCCTGCCATGTAAAAACCAAGAGAAGTCTTTTATCATAATCATTGGTAGACATATCAATCCTTGACGTATCCGCATTTTTAATTTGGGAAGAACCAGTTGCAGGTTTTTCTCAGAGAGGACCAAGCATGTGTTGAGTAGTGTACGTGGTGTGCGTGAGTCTCGACCGATTATGGACACGACTTTTTTGGGAGAAGTTTTTGAAGCTTTTGAGAGTCTCCCGAGCATTTGGAAGCTTTTGAGAGTGATGGCCCCTATGCCTGATTGTCGACAGGTCTTTGTCGGGTTATCGAAGTGCAATGCATTTATGTAATGCATGTTTGTATATGATGATGCAAGTGAATGCATTTGTATAAAAATATTAAAGGGCTAAACATATCATGCGCTCTGCAAAAATGATGGCTCTGCATATAAGAAATAATGCCCTCGAATGAGATGGTTGCAGTTTTTGATGGCTAGTGAAGGCTGCCATTCAAGAACCTGCAAGGGTACAGATGTGACTTGTAACATTGAACATAAAAAGGATCAATTCCCTGCAAAGGCTAGTTCAGAAAAAAATTTGGCAGATGCTTATTATTAAAACCTAAAAAAATTAGACAATACAACCTGCAAAAAAGAGGAAAACATGTTAGTGTTTGTGGGTTTGAAAGTTGGGTGGCTGTCAAAAGTTGATTTCCAATGGAGGCCACTGACTAGAAGGCTGCTGACAAATGAAGACTGCTGAATGACGAAGGCTGCTAACTGATGAAGACTGCTGAATAATGATGGTTGTCAACCGACGAAGGCCAATAAGTGACGAAGGCTACCGAGAACTAATGATAGATGAAGTCCACCGACATATGATGAAGGCCAATAACTGACGAAGGTTGTTGTCTGATGATGACCAAATATAGATGAAGGTTGTTGACTGATGATAGCTGTTGATTGACAAAGGTCAATAAGTGAATAAGGCTGCTGGGCTATGACAAAAGGCTATTGACTGACGAAGGCCAAAGACTAACGAAGGTTGTTTACTGATGAAGGCTGTTGACTGATGAAGGCCAATGATTTTGAGGAAGGCCAATGAATGACTAAGGCTGCTGACTGATGATAACTAATGATGGATGAAGGCCACTGACTGTCGAAGGTGACCGACTAATGAAGGTCGATGTTTGTCGAAGAGGAATAATTGACGAAGGCTGCTGACTGATGAAGGCCAATGACTGATGAAGGGCACTGACTAAAGAAGGCCAATAACTGCGAAGGCCGCTGACTATCGAAGGCCATTAAGTGTTGAAGGCCACTGACTAATGAAGGCCGCTGACTATCAAAGGCCAATAATTGACAAAGGCACTGTCGGATGAAAAAACACTGACTGGTAGAGGATCATTCAGGTATCTGACGATGGTTGAATATTTCATGAGAACCGTTGATTGATGAAGAGTACTAACTGCACTATTCACCTAAATGGCCGTTTAGCCCGTTTAAACCCCGTGTAAATGCTACACGGTGGTGCGCCGTTTCCATTTAATCACCCGTTTAACCCGTTTAATTGGCCGTTTAGCCCGTTTAATGGGACGTTTTGCCCGAATAATGGCTAAACGGTAGGGGACCGACTGTTTACCATTTAGCGTTTAGGAAAACACTGACTAACTGATGCAAACTCAAGAACTATTGGACAGATATGTGACGAAGGCTGAACACTTAGTGAGAACCACTGAGTAACGAAGGCCGAGTTTTGTGGGTAGTACTAACTAATGTACACTGATGCATTTTGGGATCGTGGAAACGTGTATACAACAAGACAAATATGTTCTATGTGAGGGGTAGGTTGGGAGGGTAAGAGATACTTACAATGGCGGTGATCTACATGTTGGTAAAAAATAGATTCAACATAAAAAAAAGATAGGTGTTTTGAGTTAGCCAGTTAAGTCTAAGCATGTATAGCCACTCGGGCCATGCTTTTGATGTGGCAAAAGCTATGACAACTTTTCTGCTCACATTGGTGACAAGTTGTATATGCGCAGGTTCATTTTTAAAATTTGCCTTGAGAGGCGAAGGTTAGATCATGAATGTGACAAAATAAATCGCAAGAGCAAAATCATTAGGCATTATAAGCTGGTGAGTCTTTAAAAACTGGTGAGAAATACTCATTGTGCAGGTTTGTTGGTTTGTGAACTGCTCAGGTCTTTGTCGAGGTCAGCTGCTTTGCGCCGAGGAGGTCGTTCTATACCCATGAGCCTTCGGCTTGGGTTGACGGAGGGTCCTCTTTCTGCTGAAAAAGCTGTGGTCGAATGTCGTGGCTCCGTTACTAGCCACTTTCGACTTAGTTTTTGAAATCTTTCTCAAGGGGCTATTTCCTCTTGGTTTAGTGGCGTGTTCCTCGGGCTCCAAAAACACTCAAGAGAAACATTAAACTGATAGGTCATTAGAACACAGCAGCAAAGAGACAAGAACCGTGTGCCCTAAAAAGAGATAGTGAAGATATCAAAATCTCAAGTTAGGTTTTCCAAAGGTCGAATATCGAAGCCTTCTTGAAATAATTATCCAATACCATGCTGGCAAAACTAATCGAAGGCTGATGAAACTGATCAAAGGGTGTGGCTATGAGAAAAATCTCAATTTTCAGCTTTGCTGACTAAGGCTGATGAAACTGGTTGAAGGATGATGCTCCAAGAAAAATCCCAATATTTGGCTTCGTTGACGAAGGCTGGTGAAACTGATTGAAGGGTGATGCTCTGAGAAAAATCCCAAGTTTCGACTTCACTGACGAAAGCCAAGGAAACTGATCGAAGGCTGATGTTCCAAAAGAAATAATCCAATTTTTGGCATCAATGACGAAGGCTGATGAAAATTGATTGAAGGGTGAAGCTATGAGAAAATCTTAATTTCTAGTTTTGCTGACGAAGGTTGATGAAACTGATCAAAGGTAGATGCTCCCAGAAAACAATTTTTGGCTTCACTGACGAAGGCCATTGAAAACTGATCGAAGGCTGATGTCCCGAGCTCAAGAAGAAGACCCGAGTATCCGGGCTTCGTAGCTTCTAGCTTCTCAAACCAAGGAGTCAGGGCCACGTTCCGAACAACATAACTGCAATGAAGCAGTTAGCTTAGAGACTTGATAGTCTTGAAACTGACTTATCTGAATGATGGTGACGTTTCTGTAGCTCGAAGGTTTGCTAACACCCGAAGGTGCACTGGGTTGTCGAAGGTTGATTGCTTAATACCTAGCCTTCGCATTTCCGACCTTGTTTATGGAAACTGTGCATGTCAAGTAGACAAGTACAAAGCCAAAACTGTCATATTTGTCAACGTTGAGGATCCCACATCGTCTCATGGCGGAGAGGCTCTCCGTGTCGTTTTCCAGTGCAGAGGCTCCCACGTTGGATGTTGGTGTAGAGGCTCCTACGCCGTCTCGTGGTGCGGAGTCTCCCGTGTCGTCCGTTGGTGCGGAGGCTCCCGCGTGCCTCGGCTGTTGGTGTAATGGTTCCCGCATCAGCTGTTGATGCAGAGGCTCCCGCATCGTCTCATGGTGCGGAGGCTCCAGCGTCGGCTCCCGATGTAGAGGCATGTGGTGTAGAGGCTCCTGCCTCGTCTCGCGCCGCAGTGTCTCCTACCTTGGCTCGCGATGTAGAGGCTCTTGTCTCGTCTTGTGGTGCAAAGGCTACCGCATTATATTGTCACGTGATTGATCCCTCCTGCACAAAAGTTATAAAACAGGCCTCCGCGAGGCTTTCCTCGGGGGGTGTTAAAGGTTAAAACCATCACTTTCAAAAAAATTATTGGTGCCAAGCACGGTGGGTGCCAAGATTGGGAAATAGGGGATCCCAACAGAGAGAGTTAGAGTGAGAGAGGGGCGAGCTCGCTGCAGCTCAACGCCTGGGGGTTGAAGGCTCTGCTCTAGGCTGGAGGCCTTCGACCAGCGAAGGCACGGGTACAAAAAAGGAGTTCACGCGCAATTACCACAGCAATAATTAGGGTTTTGAATTACACGCCATCCTCCCCGCGGGGTGGCTGATTTCCTCTTGAAAGGATCAAGATGCCAAGAGAGGGGGTGAATTGGGCTAATTCTAAATTTGTTTGCAATAATTAAGTCCTACAGTTAGCCCAATTAACCCCTTGTGCCTAGAAAGTGTTTCTATTGATCTATTGCCCAAAAGTTTAGCAACCTATGTTCCAATCCAACTCTAGCATGGCAATTCTATGAATGTAAATGACAAGAATTGAATTGCTCAAAGTAAATGCTCAAAGTAAAGAGAGAAGGAGGAACGTGGCGATGTTTTGCTGAGGTATCGGAGAGTCACCACTCCCCACTAGTCCTTGTTGGAGCACCCATGCAAGGGTGTAGCTCCCCCTTGATCCGCGCAAGGATCAAGTGCTCTCTACGGGTTGATTGTTTGACACTCCGTCGTGGTGAATCACCCACAACTGCTCAGAACTTGAGTTGGGTCATCCACAAGCTCTGCCAAATGATCACCAAGCTCCCAATCACCACCAAGCCGTCTAGGTGATGGCGATCACCAAGAGTAACAAGCACGAACTCTCACTTGACCACGACAAGCCTAATGAGAAGGGTGGATGCACACTTTGTACTCTTGATCTCACTAGGACCTTGCTCTTCTTGGCACTCTCTTTGGGATTCTCAAATCTCAATCACCTCACTAGGACCTTGCTCTTCTTGGCACTCTCAAAGGTGTTTCTTAGCTATTGGAATAAGCAAAAGTACCCCCTCACATGAAAGGAGGAAGTATTTATAAACCCGGGTGAAAAACGAACCGTTATGTGCCTCTGTGGGGTGACCGGATGCTCCGATCATGTTGACCGGATGCTCCGGTCAGTTTTCTCCGAACTCCAGTGATAAAGTAGTGACCGGACGCTGGATAGCGTCCAGTCAGCACTGACCGAACGCATCCGGTCGTGATTTCCCCTCTCTGGAACCTTACTGGAGTTGACCGAACGCTGGCCCTCAGCGTCCGATCACTCACCTCTCAGCATCCGGTCATGCCAGACGACTTCACCTTGATCAAATGAACTGACCGGACTCTGCGCCAGCATTCGGTCAACCCGGAACCAACGTTCGGTCAGCATTTAACCCTCCATTCACTTCCAACTCTCAATCATATGTGAATGAAGTTTGCTCCATTGGATCTAAGGGCTATTTTGGAGCTACCTAGTGCTAGTTTTAGGAAGTGTGCACCACACCTAACCCACTAGACTCATCTAGGTCAAACTACCCGTCCATACACCCTTAATAGTACGGCCAAAGGAAAAACAAAGTCCTAAACTATTCTAAGTGTCTCTTCAACTCCAAACGACACTTAGAACTAGTCTATCCTTAACCTTGTCGTCCATCCTTTGAAAACCAAAACAATTTCCATCGTAGGGGCATGACCACCATGATTGCCCAATTGATCTCCATTACCATGACCTAACTTAATTGCCTCTACAAAACACATGTTAGTCATAGTAATCACGTATTGTCATTAATCACCGAAACCCAACAAGGGGCCTAGATGCTTTCAATCTCCCTCTTTTTGGTGATTGATGACAATACTACCTTGAGTATGTGAAAGAGATGAGGTTTTTAACATGCTTGGTTCATATAAGCTTTTGTCAATACGAACAAAGGAGTTAGGCAAGCTTATATGACCCAAGCCAACATGATGTACTCAAAAGATATGAAATAAGCATGAGTATAGTAAATAAAGCTCATTTGCATCGGAGTAAAACGCGGAAGCAAAAGTAAATGAGCATAGCACAAGTGATATGACATATAAATAATTCAAAGTAGAGAGCACACATGTCACATATCACATAAGTATCACGATCACATTAATATGACGATTATGATCACACTTATGTAGTTCAATGCATAATAGTAAACATGAATGCATAATGTATCACACATAAGACTCCAAATGTAATAGATTAAGCTAATAGATAAACTAAACTCCCCCTAGATATGTCGCTCTCCCTAAGACTAACATACTCGAACCCTCTCCCCCTTTGGCGTCAAACACCAAAACCTAAGGGTCGGTCGGCGGGGCTGCAGCGGACGAGCCGGGCGCTGAGGTACGAGGAGCGAGCTAGAACTGGGTGCCATCATCATCTGACCCTGAGCTCTGAGCAGTCTGACCCTCTGTAGCAAGAAGTGATGTTGAAGCGGTCTGGGTTGGATCAGGGACTGGAGCGGCCATAGACTATGCATGTACCACTGAAGCAGGCGGCTCTGATGATGCAACAGAAGAAGGGAGCGTCTCTATAGTCCCAGTAATAGGTGCAACTATAGAAGGACCTAGGACATGTAGATATGGCGGAGTAGGCTGCCTGTCAACTCACTAAATGTTGCTCCAAGGCTCCTAGAGACTGAAGTATTTGGCACTAGCAGAGAGGACGTCTGAGCCGGTGTAAAGCCCGTCTGAAGAGGTGTGAACTGTGGGGCTAGCACTGGCGAGGCAAACCACTGGGACACCTGCTCTGTAGGTGAAGCAAACTATGCTGGTGGCTATCCCTGACTCTGAAGCCCACTAGGCTATAAACCTGGAGTCATAAAAGTGGTGGCAGGCTAACCAATCTAGGGTGAAGGCTGTGGTGGTGGAGCCCCAATAGTTGTCACAACATGCTACATAAACCCAAGTAGCTGTTGTTGTATGAGGAGCTGCTGCTGATGCATGGCCTACTGCTGTTGCTGTATAGCCTGTTGCTGTTGCTGCATAGCTAGCTGCTGTCGCTGGAACTTGTCCTACCTGGTCTGAAACTGTGCGAAAGTAGTGGCGGTCTCCTGTGCCTGGCGAGCCTGATCCTGCCTCATCCGCTCAAGGATAGCAAGTAGAGCGGGGTCTGTCTATGGTGTAGGTGGAGCTGAACTAGAGCTACCAGCCTCATGGTCATGTCGTCGTGGAGGCATCTGAGGGATATCCCGGTAGTCATCATCTGAGCTGTCGCTGGGATCGCTCTCGACCATCCCCTCCTGCTGAGCATCAAGTTGCTCCTCCTCTATAGCTGCAATACCCCTGATGGTCTCATCCTACTAGGCTGCAGTCTCTGGCACCTCTGGACGATGGCGTGGCTAGCTGGGTGTCTCTGGCCTTGGTGTGACTGGAGCACTGGTATGACTAGAGTGGCGAAGCTGTGGCTGAGGTGTCTGCTCTGTCTCCTCGGCCTGCTCTCCCTCCTGAGTCTGCTGTGCTGGCTGTGCCTGCTGCTATGGCTCCCCCTGTGACTGACTCTCATCAATAGCAACACGCCGTCCTCCAACCATGACAGTCCCAGCTGGACCACCATGATGGCGCTCAACCTGCTCAAGTGCAACTCTCGTCGCTGGTGAAAGCTAATCTGCAATAACAACACCACTCCTAACACCTCCTCTCTCAGCACGATCTATGGCCTCTGCAACTGTGGCTACTATCGCTGTGTATGCATCTGGATACTTGCGCTTCTTCGTCGCTAGCATCTTTGTCGCCCTGCCTTTTGCATCTGCAGGCTGGCGAGGCGGGGGCCTCGGATCCTCATCACCGGGACCTCCTCTGACATTCTTGACACAAGCCATCGGATGGATCTGAAAAGAATAACTGCCGTTGACAAAGATCAACTGCCAACTGTCACTTCCGAGGCTTGGCCTTGATCTGTACTCGCGAGCTTGGCCCCGAGTTGACTGACAACTTCCACTGAGACCTCAGAAACACTGACTCGCTTCACGTTAGAATAGATCAGATTTATAAATAATTACAATATATCTAAAGATGTGAAACCCTAAGAAAGCAAGCAATAGGTACAAAATTGAATCGAGGGCTTGCTACCTGACGAACCGGTGAATCGATGAGAAGAGGAACGAATCGGGGAACCACCGGAACAACAATGCGAGGCTAGGGTTGGCGAGACAATGTTGCGCTGGATTAGGCGTGGATCGTGTTCCGATAGGGCTCTGGATGCAGCGCTGAAGCAGGGCAGGGACATGGCAGTGCTAGGGCACGGCGTGGGTGGCTGGAGCAGGGCGAGCACGGCGGCGCGGGATCAGGCAGCACTGGAACATGGCGTGGGTGTGGACGGTGCGAGCGCGGGGAGTAGTACAAGCTCGAGGTGGGAAAAGTAGCGCGGCGCTGGAGCTTGCGTCATGACGGCGTGGGAGGATCGACGGTGCACGGGCGTAGGGAGACGCGATGGTGCTGCAACGGCTAGGGCAGGAGCACGGTGAAGTCGGCGTGGTGGATGAGATTTAGGTCATGGCGCGACGGTTATATGGGGTCCCCCAACGAGACAGAAAAGGAAACGGAGAAGAAGTCCTAAAACCGCACATTTCCTATTGACCGGACGCTCTAGTGGCAGCGACCGGACGCTGCCACGCAGCGTCCAGTCGATTCCAGAGAGGTCCAAAACCCCAGGAATCGCGACCGGATGCGTCCGATCACAACTGACCGAACACAGCGAGAGTTTGGTCCAACTTGTCTCCATCGTCTTCGCTCGATCGGACGCAGGAACGTCATCTGATCGGATGCTGAATAGTAGAGTCCGGTCACTCCATCACAGCAGGTTCACCTCCTATGAACTGACCGGACGCTAGACTTCAGAGTCCGGTGCAGCGTCTGGTCACTCTTTTTCCAGCAAATCGTCAAAGTCCTTCGTGCTTCCTGTTCCCAATCAAGTCCCAACTTCAATAAGATCCAAATAAACACCAATTGGGACTGATGTGAGTGACCTCTCTCAAACCCTCAAAATTTTCAAAAATATTTTGCCTTAGGCTATAATTCTTTTTAAGAAAATAGGCAATAAGAGGGCAAATGAAGATAAACGACAAAGCAACATTCATGCATATGCAATGCAATACTTGAAAGTAAATCTAGTTGCTTCTCAAGTTTGATCCAAGATTAAGCTTCTTCACATGCTTTACGTCGGTTATCTTAATCATATTAGACAAGCCCTATATGCATTACCAAACATTAAACATGTTGTATATTACAATGCAATGCAAGGGACAACACAAGCTCATTTTCTAGTGAAGTTGCTAAAATCAAGAACATTGAGCTCATTCTGCAATCTACAAAATGTTGCCTCATCTAGCGGTTTAGTGAAGATATCCACCAATTGATCCTTGGTCCTTACACTTTCTAATGAAATATCATTCTTAGCAACATAATCTCTAAGAAAGTGATGGTGGATATCTATGTGCTTGGTGCGAGAGTGTTGAACCGGATTATTTGCAAGTTTTACCGCACTTTCATTGTTGCACAAAAGAGGTACTTTTTCTAGAACTATACCATAGTCTAGCAAAGTTTGTTTCATATAAAGAATTTGTGCACAACAAGCACCCGCAGCAATGTATTCCGCTTCGGCGATGGACAAGGCCACACTATTTTGTTTCTTGGAGGACCAGGACACAAGTGATCTACCAAGCAAATGGCACCCTCCGGATATGCTTTTTCTATCAACTTTGCAACTGGCATAATCCAAATTGGAATAGCCAACTAATTCAAATATAGCTCATTTGGGATACCAAAGGCTAATGCTTGGTGTGTGCTTAAGATACCTAAGGATTCTTTTAACGGCAATTAAATGAGTTTCCTTAGGATTAGCTTGAAATCTAGCACACATACACACACTAAACATGATGTCAGGCCTAGATGCGGTTAAATATAACAAGCTACCAATCATAGAGCAGTAGAGAGTTTGATCAACTGTGTTACCTCCCTCATCTAGGTCGAGATGTCCATTAGTTGGCATTGGTGTCTTGATTGGCTTACATTCATCCATCTTGAATCTCTTGAGAAGATCATTTGTATATTTCTCTTGAGAGATGAAAATCCCTTCTCTCATTTGCTTGATTTGAAAACCAAGAAAGAATGTAAGCTCTCCAATCATTGACATCTCGAACTCCTTCGACATCAATTCACCAAACTCTTTGCAAGAATCTTCATTTGATGATCCAAAGATGATATCATCAACATACACTTGACAAATCAAGATATGCCCATCAAGCTTCTTGGTGAATAGTGTGGTGTCAACCTTCCCAATGGTGAAGTCCTTCTCAATGAGGAAGTCCCGAAGGCGCTCATACCAAGCTCTTGGGGCTTGCTTAAGCCCATATAACGCCTAGGACAACCTATAAACATGATTAGGATATCTAGGGTCTTCAAAACCAGGAGGTTGATCAACATAGACTAGTTCATTAATAAAGCCATTTAAAAATGCACTTTTCACATCCATTTGATACAATTTCATTTCATGATGTGATGCATATGCAACAAGGATACGGATGGCTTCTAGTCTTGCAACCGGTGCAAAGGTCTGTCCAAAATCCAAACCTTCAACTTCAGAGAACCCCTTTGCAACTAGTCTTGCCTTGTTCCTCACAACTATGCCTTGATCATCTTGCTTGTTGTGGAACACCCACTTTGTTCTAATGACTCTTGCACCTTTTGGCCGCTCTTCAAGAGTCCAAACTTCATTGTGGGTGAAGTTGTTCAACTCTTCATGCATGGCATTTATCCAATCTGGATCTTGAAGAGCTTCTTCTACCTTAGTAGGCTCAAAACAAGAGACAAAAGAGTGATGTGCAATAAATGAAGCAAGTTTTTGTGAGCGGGTCATTACACCCTTTGATGGACTCCCTATGATGAGATCTTGTGGATGATCTTGTAGTAGAGGTGTGTTTCTTCTATTGACCACTTTAGGAGGAGGTTGTGGAGCATCAACATTTTGTGTTTGTACCACCATTTGATCATGGGAGACATGAGTGTCTTCATTTTCTACTCTCCCATCTTTATCACCATCTTATGGCACATTTGATGAAGAAGGTGGATCAATCACTTGTACATCATCTTTAGGCTTGATGTATCCAACCAGAATGTTCTTCATAGCCTCCCTCAATGGTTCATCACCTACATCATCAAGATTCTCATATGCTCCTTGGGAGCCGTTAGATTCATCAAATTCCACATCATATGTTTCCTCAACTAAGCCGATGGCATGATTAAATACTCTATATGCTTTGGACTTTGATGAGTAACCAACAAGAAACCAATATCACAACATCTTTGAAACTTTCCTAGGTGTTGCTGCTTCTTGTAGATGTAGCATTTGCAACCAAACACCCTAAAGAAGGAGACGTCCGGCTTCTTCCCATTGAGCAACTCATAAGGTGTCTTGCCAAGAAACTTTTGAAGGAATAGGTGGTTTGATGCATAGCATGCGATGTTGATAGCTTCTGCCCATAGAGCTTCGGGGGTGTTGTACTCATCTAGCATTGTTCTTGCAAGAGTGATCAATGTCCGGTTCTTTCTCTCAACTACACCATTTTGTTGAGGAGTATATGTTGCGGAGACCTCATGCTTGATCCCAACTTCATCACAATAGGCTTCAATGTTTGTGTTGTCAAGTTCCTTCCCATTGTCACTGCTAATCTTCTTGAGCTTCACTTCAAATTCATTTTGTGCTCTCTTGGCAAACTTCTTGAAGCTTGATGCAACTTCGGATTTGTCATGAAGGAAGAATACCCATGTGTATCTTGAATAGTCATCAACAATCACAAGACAATAAAGATTTTCTCCCAAACTCTTGTATGTTGTTGGTCCAAATAAGTCCATGTGAAGGAGTTCTAGCACTCTTGTGGTTGACATAAAAGCTTTTGTTGGATGAGTATTTGCAACTTGCTTGCCGGCTTGACATGTACTACAAAGCTTGTCCTTTTCAAACTTCACATCCTTCAACCCTCTCACCAAATCATTCTTCATTAGCTTCTTGAGTGAGCTCATCCCAACATGAGCAAGTCTTCTATGCCATAGCCACCCAAGTGTTGTTTTGGTGAATAGGCACGTCTTCAAGTTAGCATCTTTGGAGGTGAAGTCCACTAGATATAGGTTGTTGTATCTAAATCCTTTGAATATCACTTGATCATTATCCTTCTTAGATACAACAACTTTCTTCTCAGTAAACAAGCATTGGAAGCTAAGATCACACAATTGTCCAACGGATAGCAAGTTGAAGCTCAATGAAGCAACATATATCACATTTGAGATAGAATGATCATTTGATATTGCCACTTTACTCAATCCTTTAACCTTGCCCTTTGAATTATCTCCAAATATGATTCTTTCTTGTCCATCTACTTCTTCAGTGAGGTGAACATACGAGGATCACTGGTCATATATTGTGTGCAACCACTATCAATAACCCAATGACTTCCACCGGTCTTGTAGTTCACCTACACACAAGAGATCAAGCTTTAAGAACCCTTGTTGAGGGCCCTTCACCTTCTCAACAAGTGACTTTGCTACCCAAATTTTCTTAGGCCTATTCTTGTTGGGAGGTCCTAAGAACATGACTTTCATCTTTCCACTAGAATCCTTTCTAAGCATGTAATGAGCATTGAAGGCAAAAGGTCTAGCTTGCTTGGGTAAGGGTTGTGGTGGTGGAGTTTGGCACTCATGGGCAAAGTGGCCTTCTTGTCCACACTTAAAACATCTCTTTGGCTTTGGCTTTGACTTGTGTTGTTGTTGAGCTTGAGCCTTCTTCTCTTGGTTTGCCAAGTACCCAATACCACTTCTATCCATCTTCATGACGGTGTTCATTAGTAGCTCACTTTGAAGATACTTGCCTCTTGTGAACTTGCTCAATCCAATCTTGAGATGCTCTTTCTCCAACTTGATCTTCCTGTTCTCTTCCTTGAGTGCATCATTGTTTTTCTCTTCCTTGAGCTTCTTGTTCTCTTCTTTGAGCTTCTCATTCTCAAGAATCAAATCACTATCATGATCAAGAGTTTCTAGCATAATAGTGTTGTGGCTTTTGATCTCTTCAAGATCTTTCTTGAGCTTTTCATTGTCATTCTTGAGCTTGACAAACTCATCATAATCATTGGCCTCAACCACTTGCTTGCCCTTGCTACTAGAACTTTGCTCAACGCTCTCAATGATCAAATCATCACATGATGTAGCTATATTAATCTTAATAACATTGTTAGTAGCATCATGTGGCTCATTGGATAGAAATTCTTGAGCAATGACAAGATTATCATGATTAATCTTAAGAGTAGTATATTCTTATTTTAGCTTGTTGTGGCTAGTGATGAGCTCATTGTGTATCCTCTCAAGTTTATCATGTTTATCTTTAAGCTCTTTCTTAGAAGATTTGAGCTCCTTGAGTTTGGATGATATAGCATCATTTGCTTCTCTAAGCTCAACACTAGCCTTTTCGCCTATATCACATTTTGCTAAAAGAGAATCATTCTTAGCTTCTAGCTTGTCATTCTTAGCTGTAGTCTTTCTAATGATCCTAGTATATTTGTTTAGCAATTTGACAAGTTCATCATATGAAGGTGATTTAAATTCATCATCATCACTATCACTATCACAATCACAACCATCATTTTTAGCATGATCATCACTACTACTATCATCATCATTTGATACCTTTCGTTCACCCTTGGCCATAAGGCATAGGTGTGTAGAGGATGATAGCGGTGGTGTTGGTGAAGATGATGAGGAGTCAATCACAATGGCGGCCACCTTCTCATTATCACTATCATCATCGGATGAGCAACTTGATGAATCAATGTCCGTGAGCCAATCACTGACGATGTATGCCTTTCCACTTTTCTTCTTCTTGTGGAAGTCCTTCTTCTTGCCATATCTCTTCTTGTATGGCTTGTTTTTCTTCTTCTCATCTTTTTCTTCATTGCTTGAGTCATCTTTCTTGCCCTTGTACTTGTTCTTGTACTTGTCTTTCTTGGGCTTTGTGCATTGATGTGCTAGATGACCAAGTTCTCCATGATTGTAGTAATCCATCTCTGAGATTGGCTTCCTTCTAGAGCTTGTGAAGAACTTCTTCTTGCCATCGAACTTGATGCCACTCTTGTTGAGCTTCTTTAGCATCTTGGCGGTTCTTTTCACCATGAGAGCAAGGCTTGCATCATCAACTTCATCATCACTAGAGCTCTCATATTCAAGTCTTGCTTTGCCCTTCTCTTGGCTAGCCTTGAAAGCCAAGTCTTTGTCTTTCTTCTTGTTAGAGGATGAGCCATCTTGAGGTGTGATGTGCATGTATATCTCATGAGCATTGATCTTTCCCAAGATTTGTATCGGTGTAGCGGTGGAAAGATCACCTTGATGAAGCACGGTCACAATATGCCCATATTTGTCAATGGGGAGGACACTCAAGATCTTTCTTACAACATTGGACGGTTGTATTTGAGTGAGTCCAAGCCCATTGACTTCCTCTACAAGAACATTCAAGCGTGAGTATATTTCATTAGCACATTCTTTAGGAAGCATCTCAAAAGAGTTAAGCTTTTTCATGACAAGATAATAGCGTTCCTCACTCTCACTCTTTGTTCCCTCATGGAGCGCACAAACGTCCAACCATTGTGCATGGGTGTCTTTGTGGTTCCTCACCCGGTTGAACACATCTTTGCAAAGGCCTCTAAAGATGGTGTTTCTATCCTTTGCATTCCATTTTTCATAATTTACCTCATCACCTTGTAGGTGTGTAGCATCCTGAGGTTTTGGGAAGCCTTGTGAGGCGGCTCTAAGTATTCCAACATCTAGAGCTTCTAGATATGCCTCCACGCGGATTTTCCAATTTGGAAAATCATCCCCCTCAAAGATAGGAGGAGGTCCATCCCCGTGAGACATCTTTCACTAGGCGGTTAAGCCTAAATACTTGAGCACGAGGCTCCGATACCAATTGAAAGGATCAAGATGCCCAAGAGGGGGGTGAATTAGGCTAATTCTAAATTTCTTTGCAATAATTAAGTCCTACGATTAACCCAATTAACCCCTTGTGCCTAAAAAGTGTTTCTATTGATCTATCGCACAAAAGTTTAGCAACCTATGTTCCAATAATACTCTAGCATGGCAATTCTGTGAATGTAAATAACAAGAATTGAATTGCTCAAAGTAAATACTCAAAGTAAAGAGAGAAGAAGGAACGCGGCGATGTTTTGCCGAGGTATCGGAGAGTCACCACTCCCAACTAGTCCTCGTTGGAGCACCCGCGCAAGGGTGTAGCTCCCCCTTGATCTGCGCAAGGATCAAGTGCTCTCTATGGGTTGATTCTTTGACACTCCATCACGGTGAGTCACCCACAACCGCTCACAACTTGAGTTGGGTCATCCACAAGCTCCGCCGGATGATCACCAAGCTCCCAATCACCACCAAGCCGTCTTAGGTGATGGCGATCACCAAGAGTAACAAGCACAAACTCTCACTTGACCACGACAAGCCTAATGAGAAGGGTGGATGCACACTTTGCTACTCTTGATCTCACTAATGAGGGCTCTCTTTGGGATTCTCAAATCTCAATCACCTCATTAGGACTTTGCTCTTCTTGGCACTCTCAAAGATGTTTCTCAGCTGTTGGAATGAGCAAAAGTATCCTCTCACACGAATGGAGGAAGTATTTATAAACCTGGCTGAAAAACGAACCGTTATGTGCCTCTGTGGGGTGACCGGACGCTCCGGTCATGTTTACCGGACGCTCCGGTCAGTTCTCTCTGAACTCCAATGATAAAGTATTGACCGAACGCGTCCGGTCGTGATTTTCCCTCTCTGGAACCTTACTGGAGTCGACCGGACGCTGGCCCTCTACGTCCGATCACTCACCTCTCAGCGTCCGGTCACGCCAGACGACTTCACCTTGATCAAGTGTGCACCACACCTAACCCACTAGACTCACCTATGTCAAGCTACCCGTCCATACCCCCCTTAATAGTATGGCCAAAGGAAAAACAAACTCCTACACTATTCTAAGTGTCTCTTCAACTCCAAACGACACTTAGAACTAGTCCATCCTTAACCTTGTCTTCCATCCTTTGAAAACCGAAACGATTTCCATAGTAGGGGCATGACCACCATGATTGCCCAATCGATCTCTATTACCATGACCTAACTTAATTGCCTCTGTAAAACACACGTTAGTGATAGTAATCACGTATTGTCATTAATCACCGAAACCCAACAAGGGGCCTAGATGCTTTCACCCCTTTTATAGGGTACAGTTACAATATTTGTCGAGTACAGACATACCCCTAGGGCAACCAAGGCATATTCTAGTATATTCCAGTATACTGTTCTCACGCCTCCGGGGCATTAGAGTCCTTTTCTTTTGCTACCGCCTTTGTTGATGGGCCATTGCCGAGCCTAAGCCTTCAGCCCATTATTTTTCGCACCACAACCTCTGACAGATCTTCATAGTGCCTCGACCTCTGACTTTCCATCATAGCCTATGACTGATCATCGTGGCATCTTGGCCCCCGACTTCTCATCGCGGCCTTCGACTTTATTTATAGTGGTTTCGCCTCTGACTTTTTCATTGCGGCCTTTCACTTTTCTTCAAAACGCTCTGACCTCTGATTTTTTGATCGCGGCCTTCGACTTTTCTTCAAAGCGCTCCAACCTACGACTTTTTCATTGCGACCTCCGACTTTTCTTCAAAGTGCTCTGACCTCCGACTTTTTCATTGCGACCTTCGACTTTTTCATCGCGGCCTCCGACTTTTCTTCAAAGCGCTCCAACCTCCGACTTTTTCATTGCGACCTCCAACTTTTCTACAAAGCACTTTGACCTCTGACTTTTTCATCGCGACCTTCGACTTTTCATCATGACCTCTGACTAATCTTCTTAGTGCCTCAGCCTCCGACTTTTGCATCACGGTCTTCGATTGATCTTCACAGTGCCTCTTCAAGGGGGAGTTGGCCCATATTCCATATGGGCTCCCCTAACACCCCTCCACCTATAAAAGGTGGCCACTCCCTCCTCATATATAACTCTTGTAAAGCAAAACCCCACTAGCTTATTTCTCTAGCATCTTCTTAAGCCACGTCATCATGAGGGCCCCACTAAATCAGTACGTTCAAATACTTAATTTCATTTGTTCGGCCCCATCAAGTCCCTAAGCTTCGACGTTGGCCTTCCCACCTTCCTCCGCTAACGATGGATTTGGAAACTGCTTCAACCTCCACGGACTAAGTCCAATATCTAATCTCTTCGGATTCCGGAGCATTTTAATTGGAGCCAACGAAGAGGCAACACACCCCTTCCCTTCCTTCTTCCACTTATATATGAGCATAGCAATCCCGCAGCATATATCGCTCTTTGCACCGTCTTCATCGTGATTAAATTCCTCATCCAGATGGGCATTTGAAGGCTTGATAGCTGCAGCAGCTGTCCATGGTTCTTCGGTCCCATGAGGGCCCAAGACTCTAGTCAATCACCATCCATGCAATTTGGAGAGGCATCACCGGACGACCGAGGGTCCCTGTGCGTCCTTCCGCTTCAATATATTGCTGCAGCCTCCGGTTGTTGCTAATCGCAGTTGTGCCTTCTAATTTGCCCCATCACCAATGTACTGTTGCTGCCGGTCGCCCCTATATGGAACCTTTTCCATTTGTTATTTCCCTTTCTTTTTGTTTATATGATTCCCTGCCAGGTTGATAGAACAACTGAGTGTGATGATGCCTAAATTGCCTATATTTTAGGTTTATCTACTACTCCATGGAGTTGTGGATCCGTCACTATTGCTGTGGTTAATCAATCTTTGAGCAGGCCAATCTGCATAGGCACAATCACATCCTATTTCTTCTAATGAACAGACTTAGAGCAGGCCAGCCTGCACATGCATGTTGGTACATTTTTTATTTCGTACTGTCTCGTGAAGATGTTTCATCGTATTGCACATTGTGGAATGGACAAATTAAATTTTGCTCTGGCTGTGTAAAAGTTCCTTTTCCTTTTTAGAACGACAACAAAATATCCACTGTTTAAGAATTTTAGGTTTTATTCTTTCACAATTGTTTTGTTTCACAATTGTTCGCCCAACATGACAATTGGATCAAAACACTTTATTTGACCAGCTATCATGCACCGATTTTCTTATACAGGTTATATGTATCATTAACAATTTCATATATCTAAGCATTAGCTGTGTTCAATTCTATAATTACTTTAACATTTTTGATTCAATAATTCATCAAACATCTTTCTTAAATCATTTCTCAAATCTCCGCAGCAACGCGCGGGGAATTCACCTAGTTTCAACGAACACAGAAGAGAAGAGCACCAAAGAGCAAGAGAAGAGCAACACCACTCCATGGGTTAGGCCCTAGCTAGCTCTAGAAAAGTAGTAGGGAGAGATGTGAGGTAGAGTTCGGCGAAGTGCCGGACCTAACGGTCGTCCCCCGCTTGTACCCCGACGAACACATGTACCTCAACAGAAAATTGCGCTAAGTGAGTGTTCGTGGTTCTTTTGGTTATAAAGTCTTTGATTAGTTAATCTTTACTCTTACTTGTTCGGGTTCGTCGTTCGTCCCCGTGGCAGATACTCTAATAGAGGGCCCTGATAAAGACGGATAACCCTGATCGATGCTATAGTAGTAGTTGATAGCATAGACATGGTGTCTAGGCTAGAGGCTACCATCGTTTGCCTCATACTCCACGGTTGAGGGGTAGGCAGCAGGTGGTGATAGCCCTGTCTGTCCCTCCTAATCCCCCACGTTCGGGTACGGCATAGTGCTATAGGCCGACATCACCTGGTAGACCAGGTGCAATCCGGTGCCCAAAGTAAACAAGTAGAAGTAAAGTTTATCTATCCTTAGACCCTAAAGCCATAGGAACCCATCTCTACCCTTATCAGCTATCCTTGTGTTGTCCTTGGACGAATTAGCTGGAAGAGATACCTTCGTTCCCGGTAAAAAATACGATATCATGAATACTTTCGGGTGAAAGCTACAACCACATTTCCCTATGCTTGCGGATTAATTCTATAAACGTTAGGAAAAACCAACAAGCTTTCTAGCACCGTTATCGGGGAATGGCTGCTGTATTTTCTTCAAACCTAATTCATCCTCGTATCTGTATCTTTTTCTTTAGATCATCAACTTTGTTCACAAAGCACTGATTCGGTGAACCAATATTGAGGAAAATAAGGATCACAAGCTACACTAAATAGAGATACAAGGCCACAAACTCCAAAATGAGAAGATGCATTTTCATCTATAGATCCAAGAAAATTACTGCAGCTAAGTTGGAGGTGAAGGAGCAGAGAGCATGAGAGAGCAATACAAAGAAATATAGAATCTGGTTAAGGAGCAGATCCAGTACAGTTACCTTAGATCCGGATGGAGCTGAGAAGCAGGGACGGCACGCTAAAGATTTGTGCGCTGGTGAGGTTGGAGGTGAAGGAGCAGTGAGCACGAGAGAGGCTGTGTCGATAGAATATCATCGGCAGCCCTCCGAGGGGTATCCCACGAAGGTAGATTTATCAGTGGGGGTGCGCATGATCAGGAACCGGATGGTGACACAAGACACAGAGACAACGATTTAGACAGGTTCGGGCCATCTGATCAACGTAATACCCTACGTCCTGTGTCTTTGGTGTATTTTATTGAATATGAGATGTATGTATCTGTCCACTAGGGGACCCCTGCCTCTCCTTATATACTCTGGAGGGGTAGGGTTACAAGAAAAGTATCCTATTTGGTACTATACAATAGCTTGCGGTGCACGCCGAGCAGCACCGTGCACGCCTTGATCTTGTTGGCTGGGCCATCTCTAATAGTGTGGCCCATGTCTTGTCTTATGGATACTGAGGGCCATACCCCCATAGCTAGTCCCTAAGCTTGACAGTAGCTGATGTAGTCACGTGGTGCCAGGGTCAGAAAGTAGAAGACCAGCCGAGCAGGTAGCCAGTCCCCGGGTGTAGCCTCGAGACGAGAAAACCGCACATTCACCGCATGGTGAAGTGTGCCCACTTAGTCCCCGAGCCTGCTGGAAGATGAAGAATCAATTTTATACCAGGGTCAAAGAAAAAGAAGTCTGAAAGCTTTGCCGACGTCATCCGACATGCGCGCATCAAGACCCTAGACGTGCTGCCCAAGATCAGCACCCTGATCAGAACAGTATGGAGTAGCTTGATAGCACACCGATGAGACGTAGCAAGATTCGACCACCAAGGGCGATGTTTGAGCACCGAGGAGTCCCCGGCGTAGCTGGCGAGGTTCGAGCACTGAGGAGTTCCTAGTGTAGTAGGCGATGTCTGAGCACCGAGGAGTCCCCGGCGTAGGCGGCGATGTCCGAGCACCGAGGAGTTCCCCGCATAGCTGGCGACGTCCGAGCAGCGAGGAGTTCCCGGCGAAGCTGGCGATGTCCGAGCACCGAGGAGTCCTCGGCGTAGGCGGCGATGTCCGAGCACCGAGGAGGTTCCGGCATAGCTGGCGACGTCCGAGCAGCGAGGAGTTCCCGGCGTAGCTGGCGATGTCCAAGCACCGAGGAGTCCTCGGCGCAGCTGGCGACGTCCGAGCTGCGAGGAGTTCCCAGCGTAGTTGGCGATGTCCGAGCACCGGGGAGTCCTCGGCGCAGCTGGCGATGTCCGCAAGGTGAAGTGGGGTGAAGTGTGCCCACTTAGTCCTCGAGCACGAAGAATCCGAGGGTCGAGGAGTAACCGACGTAGCTGGCGATGAAACACGAGCGACGAACAGTCTGGTTAACTGGTCGGCGGTGAAGTGAGCATTGAGTAGAAGAGACCGGCGAATAGTCCGATCAACTGGTCGGCGACGAAGTCGATGAACCTAGCGGTCCGACCAGTTGATCGATGGAGAAGTCTGAGCACCAGGTGATCCGATCACCTGGACGATGATCCTGCAATAAAAATATATAGAATGGGTAGTACATGATGTAAAAATATATGAATTCTGGAGAAAAATCAGCAATAGCGATGAAATAGCATATGTAGCTTGGCAATCAGTTGGTGTGAAGATGTAATTATATTTAATATAAACCGCCCGACCAGTTAGTGTGTAGCTGAGTCTCCAGCCCTAGCTACCCTGTTAACCATAACGTTGAGTGCGGAGCCCGTGGACGTGTAGGAGGAACAGGCGTGACCAAGGAACCACAACCGACCACCCATAACGCAGAGCGCGGAGCCCGTAGCACGTGTAGGGAGGAGCCGGAGACAGGGCTATCTCTGGAGGCGTCCGAGCATCAACATGACTGTGCAGGGGTTCAGAAAATCTTGTGGAGAGCAAATATGGAGAAAACAGCTCGGAGAAACATTATGGCGATATACGAAGATCGGAGAATATTTAGAAAAATATTAAAGCGTGACTTCAGACAGAAAGTCTGGTCGGTGGCGTATGATGTTATCTGATCGGCGACGCGGGTAGCTCGCTTAGCGGCTCGCTTGACGGCCGGAACAGAATTAATCTCGTGTTGGAGTAGAACTGGACGTAGTCAGAGCTCGGCGGTGTAGTCAGTGTACGAAGACGTGCAGTCGATCTGCTTCGTATATAAATGTATAACACGTAGCCTTCCTTCCCCATACGTGGATGCATGTGTACAGGCAAGTCTTGGTAGTTTGCATGTCTTCTCGTATGTACGTAAGGCATGTACAGATTGATTGGCTTGGCTTGCATGCCGCCGTACGCGTGTATGCGGCTCACGCACATACATTCAATCCTAATTAGCTTACGTAAGTAGCCATGTTGATCACGTAGTCCTTGTTTGCTTGTGGCTTTGTCGGTTCTGGTCATGACCAAGGTCCAGGGAGTTGGATCTAATGCCCCCGCCGTTACAACACGTGAGGCCGTGCTGCCGTACGACAGGAATCGTCGGCCGCCTGATCGTCTCGTGCCGCTTGAGAGTCGGCTTGGGTAACCGTCGCGAGACAGCAAATTGCTGCCGCCGCGGTTGATCTACAGATCCCATCTGGTTTATCATGGATTAGCACGCACAGGCCCCTATCTGGTGCGCCAACTGTCGATAGAATATCGTCGACAGTCCTCCGAGGGGTATCCCACGAAGGTAGATTTGTCGGTGAGGTGCGTGTGATCAGAAACAAGATGGTGACACAAGGCGCAGAGACAACGATTTAGACAGGTTCGGACCGTCTGATCGACGTAATACCCAACGTCCTGTGTCTTTGGTGTATTGTATTGAATATGAGATGTATGTATCTATCCACTAAGGGACCCCTGCCTCTCCTTATATACTCTAGAGGGGTAGGGTTACAAGGAAAGTATCCTATTTGGTACTATACAATAGCTTGCGGTGAACGCCGAGCAGCGCCGTGCATGCCTTGATCTTATGGGCTAGGCCACCTCTGATGGTGCGGCCCATGTCTTATCTTATGGATATCGAAGGCCATACCCCCACAGGCTGCCTTTCATCCAACGTTGGCAGAGTGAGGCAGAGCAAGGGAGCAGAGTGGGAATGGATGGAGGAAGGTGTGGTAGAACCGTAGGAGAGTGTATGTACAGTTCAATAAATTGGTTGCCCCTGTACTAGGGCCCAGTGTCTAGAAAAGTTGGATGCCTCCAACACATCAATTGATACTTGGATGTACTAGCATTTACAGTTCAATAAATTGAACACCTGGTTAATCACTTTGCATTTTGTTCAACAATAGTTGTACAAAAGTGACAGATTTTAGTTCGACACATCAACTGATACTTTGTTCTACTAGCATTTACAGTTCAATAAATTGAACACCTAGTTAATCACCTTGCATTTAGTCTAGTAAAAATTGTACAAAAGTGACATATTTTAGTCCGATACATAAATTGATATTTGAATCTACTACGGTGATGAACTAAACAACTTGCCATTGAACATGCCAAGAACTAAGGTAAGTACAAAATAGGTGAAAGAAGAATAGGAAGCACATTTTTTCGCAAAGGTATGAAATCTTTCATCATCTTCTTTGGAACCCTGGTCATTTCTACAATCTGTGGCATAATCTCTTCCACCTCCTACAACTGTTCTTCATTTGTTGTAACATTGGCCTCCACCTTTAGCTCCCAAATCTTATTATTTAAATCCAAAATCAAAGTACTCAGATATTTTCCATATGGGGGATCATACCACTCATAGAACCCGTAATCTAAGTCGGGCTACGAAAAAACCAAATTACCATAAGTACAGCAGGATTTCAGCATTTGCATTGCAAAAATAGAATGAACAAGAAAGAAATCGAGTTACATTATTTGCCGTGCAGCATCTGTGGTACCGACGTCCTAGGTTTCCATCACTCCACGAAATCCACCGAGGCATCTTCAAGCCGCAGTGACACAAAAGTGGTGGCTGCTATGCGTAGGGGTTGTTCTCGACATGGCACAGGATGGGTGGCCCCGTCCCATTGTAGCCTCCTCCGCTAGAATCCGGTGTTCTTCTCGCGACGGTGCCCTGAGATGGTGCCAACAACCGGGAGGAGTTGGAGCTACATGCAGCCATGGAGCTGTTAGGGTTCAAAGTGTTGCACACTCTGGTTAAAGAGGTTGGTCCGGGGCTTTTGTCTACGCTTTTGCCACCTGTCAAGGCGCAAAACATTTTGGAAAACCCTCGCACTCCCTCCAAGATGAAATGCTATGTCACCGGCAGTTCAGGGTACTATTCCCCTGTAGAAGAAGGCTTGTTTTGGATCCTCTGTGCTTACATAGAGGTGTACATGTGGATCACAATCAAGACCAACTAATTCAATTAATAGTTCAACCGAAGTAATAGTTCAACGATTATATAGTACTTATACAAACTAATCCAGAGGCTTCATTAGTGCATATAAACTTCATTAGCATAAATCTCCGTCCACGGACACATTGTATCTATAAAGTATGTCTACTTCCTGTCCAGTCCTGCAAAGCACAAAAATCTCTCCACAAACAGGGTCTTCAACGATTCTTGTCAAATTTTGTGGTCGAGAAGGTGACGAACAGCGGCTTCAACAATCAATAGTCGATCCGGGTGAATGTTCCATCCCCAAGTAGCAAATAACATCATATAGGGTCTTGGTGCCACCCCTAGCTGCCAAAACGCAAGGTTGCTCGCATTGAAATGGCTTCTTATGTAGTAAGACATCTGTTGGAATGAAGAGATTTCTAATATGAACAAAACTAATACTGAACCCAGAACCAATTGGAACCAAATGCAAACAGGGGGTGTGACCGAATCCATCTAACCTTCATGGGGCGTTGACCATGATGACAATGCAAGGTGCTAGCGGCAGGGCAACACATGTGGGTGGGGAGAATGATGATGAAGCAATGGGTCAGGAGAACTAATGGCTTCGTATTGGGGTTTTTTAGTTAGTCCAACCGCCACCAATGCACCAATAGGGCCAAGGGCAGTTGGGGAACAGACCGGGCAATTCAAGTTTTTTTCCTGAACGATGGTCCAAATTCATCGGCAGCGAGAACGGACGGCACGGGATAAGATAAACAGTGTCCGTATTAAGCTGACCATTGCCACGCTAATCCAATGGTATAATACGGCGATTGCCTGCAGTTGAACTATTATTAGATTCTCCTAGATACGACCAGAACCGTACATGATAGTTTTTTATTTTCATTCATATATATACAGAAAAAGAAAAAAACATTCATCGCGTAGCATTATCTATATCAGGACCTAATAGAAGTCAATAGATCAAATCCATGCACTGGCATTTTGGAAGTAGTATGTTAGGAACCTAGGCTATCAATCTCAAGTACAAGAGTTTGTGATACAATTTGGGAAAGAATCAGAGGGAGTGTAGACTGAGAATAGCAAGGATCAAACATAGGTAGCAATAACAGTAGAAGGAAACATAATATTGGAAAGAACCTTTTTTCATTGATTCATTGTATGCTCATAGATACAATTTGGATGAGTATATGATTGTACTCGTCCGGAAACATAATAACTAACCTAAACTATTAAAACTACTTATACTAACTATAAACTACTTAATCTAAATATCGCCTTGCTCACTTGGGAGGAGGCGAGTCAAAGTCAGAGTCAGAGTCAGAGTCGTCGGTGGCGGCGGCATCAGGGTCATCCTCCTCCTCCTCCTCGTCCTCGTCATCCTCCTCCTCCGGGTCCTCCTTCTCATAGCTCCATGGAGGACTATAATCAGAAGACCTCTAGTCATCGGAGGAGACGTCCTCCTCGGAGGAATGATTGGGCAGGCAAGTCGTCCTTGCTGGACGATGGGCCGCTTGGAAACTTCATGGGGGTATCCAACATTTTCTTTGTAGATTGGAAGAGAAGGGGATGATGGATGGAGATGAGGGGTGGTTTCAGAGCGCATCGGGCTCAAATTATATGTAGATCAGTGGGTATGGCTCTTAGGCTTCTAGCGGTGGAAGTAATGGTGATTTGACGGCCTTTAGAAGTTGAGGCCCACCGGTTAACCAAACGCTAGTTTAGGGTTGGCGGCCAATATGCGTATCCCAGTCGGATCGGCTTTTCAAGCAACGGAGAAAATGCAACCCCAATACCATTGCCGCATCTATCATTAACTCGTCGGTGGTAGAAGTCTAAACTGTCGGTTTCATTCCTAGGGGCCTCGCTATCGATTCAATCAACGGTGGAAGTATAACACTGTCGCTTCTATCGCTACGGCAGTGAAAGTGGCAACAGTGGTATATCAATCTGTAGTAGTTATTCCTAGCTTCTCCAACATCACTAGTTTAGCGTAGCTCTAGAGTAGTAGCTTAGGTGTGGAAGTAGAGCTAGAGCGGAGCTTCTTCAAAGCCCGGAAGAGTCTTCTGGGTTTGGTATAGCTCCTTTGTAATTCTTTCATTTCGCATTTACTTTATTCAGTACTTTATTTAGTATTATTCCTTTGCTTTGTTCAAGTACTTGTTCATTATTGTTCATCATTAGTGAGCTTAGGTGCTTGCTCTTAGTATTAGTATTATAGGTTACCTTTTGTTTAGTAGTCATTCGTTAGTACCGGTTCCACCGTCTGGTTAGAGTGCTTTGATCTCAATTCATCGGAGCTCGTATCTAAGTAGTAAGTTTATAGATTAAGCGCGGTGCTTAGGCTATGGATTACCTGTGGATACGGCTAGGCCTCCAAATAGATTGTGGTAGTTGGCAAGTGGTGACAGCAGTGTCCATCCTCTGTATCCCGCCACCTTATCTATTTAACTTTCCTAGTTGGTAGGCAGGCTATGCCCCGAAGTACTACTGCAACTCCTCCTAGTCACTAGTGTATCTTTGTTACTTAAGATAAATTGCTCGCTCTCCCACCTAGCTGTCCTACCTCTAGTTTAGCTTGTTTAACAGTTCACCCATTCGTTCACTCACAACCATCATTACCATTCAACTACTTAGGCTAAGGACACACCTTCCCTTTAGCAATTCTAGCGATCAATCTATAACTTAGTCTCCCGCCTTCCTTTGGGAAAATATAAATTCGATATTCGGTACTCATTGAGCAAAGTGCTACATGATAGTTCTCTGGGCTTGCAGAATTCCTCCACTAGATGTTAAGAAGTATCAACCTCTGCACCCCGACCTATGTTGCTAAGGTTGGCTCGAGAAGACCTGGGAGTGCTACCGAGCCCCTAGAAAGGCGTGGCGCGAGGAGTGACCAGGTGGCCCCGATAAAGGGCCCATACGTTCTCAATCACTCGACCTATGGCAGGCCTTGGTTAGAAAGGAGGGCACTTCCAGGCCCAAGGCTGGCAACTCCCAAATGAGTTCATCGGGTCTTCGTTTGGGCTCCAAAACTTATGCAGAAGGGATTGGCGCGGGTCAACACCACCACTTGGCCTCGATAGATGAACACTCCCACCATACTTGAGAAGGCCCACGAGCGGTGCCAAACTCTCGTCCACAGAAGCCATCCCTGCTACAGCTGGCCCAGTCAACAAAAGATCGAACTCAGCCTTTCGTCGTCATCACAAACTCGACTAAGTGAGACCACAAAGGGCTCGGGGCTCCTGATGAGATCCTAACATAGGGGTATGTTAAGCCTCGGGATCAAAGGTTCCCAATTCAGAGACCCCCCCCCCCGAGTGATCCCTCCAGGACCACCTGGGGGCTAAGGAGCTACACTCCTCAGGTGTGCTTGCACACACCTTTTGGCCAAGGATTCGGCCAATCCCGAGCACGCCCTCCGCCTCTACTCGGGACTTGGGGGCTTGCTAGAGCCTTAGGCTCCCGATCGACTAGAGTCTAAACCCAATCCTTGGCCCCCTCCTGGCCTTGAGCGCTAGCCAAGGCTCGGGCTAGAGACAAGAGCCCCGAGCCTCCGCAGCTCGAGGGCTCCCCAGCGCTGCCCAATGGATGCAGTGCTATCAACCACTCCTCTGACAGGGGCACGCATGGGGCTTGATCCAAGAGGACAAACCCCTCCGCTGGCATCAGGGGCTCGTGGGATCTCAAGCCGGATGCCTTCACTACCAAGAAGCCTCTAGAAGGTGCACCTGGTGGAGGCCGGTCCAAGCTGACAGAGCCTGACACTCAACGTGTTAGAACAAAGGAGTCGGACGATGCCTAGAGCTTCTTCGGCTCTACAACAACGCCAAGATCCATCCACGCTATTGCAAGACCCTGCTAGACTCCAACACATGTAGACCATAGGCTAAACTCCCCCAAACCACCATGTACCCGACCTACCTCAATATATAAGGTGAGGTCGGATCCTAGAGAGTGGAAGGACAATTCCAAATAGATCATTCCTGTCCTCATCGAACAGCTCAAGCTCGGCACTGAGAGAAGAGGCACCCCGAGAGGAGTACCGGAAGCTCCTCCTCTCTTCCATCATCTTCCTCCTCTCCAAGGAGGGGGAGACCTCACTGGCGACGAAGCTCTAGGATCAGCACCGAGCAATCCCCTGCCAAATCTCTCTATTATATTCTGTTGTAGCCCCCTAATTTTGGGTACTCTCGAATAAAAGGATCATCTGCTAGCAGTCGTAGGGCTCCGATAGCCCAAATTAGGATAAACCGCTGTGTCCTCTCTGTGTTCTTTGTGTTTTTGAGTCCACCCGAGCCACTGGAGACACACGCTCAGTGACACCCGACGAACAACAATGCTTGTCGTGGTTTTGACTCCGTGACACTTGCATTCCATGCCTCATATGGAGTTCTATCACCCATTGCTTTTGTTGGCAACCTATTTAGTAAATACACTGAATGTCTGACTGCCTCTGCCAAAAACATCCCTAGAATCTTCATGCTCTTGAGTAAAGCTCTTGCCATTTCCATAACCGTCCGATTCTTCCTCTCCACAACTCCATTTTGTTGTGGTGAGTATGGAGCTGTGAGTTGTCCCGTGATTCTAGCTTCATCACACACTCCGTGGAACACACAATCTAGGAACTCTCCTTCTCTATCAGACCTGAGTAGCTTGATCAAGTGTCCACAACTATTTTTATCCTGAGCTTTGAACTTGACAAATGCATCCACTGTCTAATCCTTGGATTTCAGCATAAACACAGTCCTCCACCTTTTGCAATCATCCATCAACAACATAAAATATTTGCTGCCATGTGCAGTGGCTAGTATGATAGGTCCACACAAGTCTACATGCACCAACTCAAGAGGCTCATCTGCTTTCCAATGTGTTGAGTGTGGAAAAGGTGCTCTAGTCTGCTTTGCAGCCAAGCAAGACTGACAAACCTGATTAGGATTCCAAACCAGTGGCACACAACCTACCATCTCCTTGTCAATTAGTTTCCTCAGTGCTTGGAAGTTTACATGACCCAGCATGCCATGCCAAAGCCAACCTTGATCTCCCAAACTAGCCAACAAACAAGTAGGTTCAATAGATTTTAAATCTATCTTGTATAATCTATTAGTTGTTCTTTGCACACACATGATCAGTCCAGGTGGATACTTCTCTGAAACTGTAATCTCATCATCATCCATCACAACCCGATGACCAATCTTAGTCAGTTGACCATGGCTAATGAGATTAGTTCTAAGTTTTGGTATGAAATAAACATCACTGAGCACCCATTGATCTCCAGTTCTCCCTTGAAACAAAATACACCATTTTCCCTGAATCTCAACAGCTAACCCATCCCCAAACTGCACCATACCAGTGAATGTTTGGTCGATCTCCCTTAACTTTAGCTGACTCCAGTCATGTGGTTACGGGCACCGTTGTCTAGGTACCAGATCTCCCTGGTGGGCTCTTCATCACCGGTGAAGTGAAGCTCCGGTTGCACCTTGTCCTCATTTAGAGTAACTCCCATCTGAACTTGCTGTGGTGCGCGCTCGAGCAGTCCTGGCTCCTCTGTTTCTGTGAGAAGCACTGATGGCTCAACGTCCACCGCCTTGACATGGTGCGGCTCCTCCTCCTCCTCCTCCCTCGGACACAGATTGGCATAGAGCCCATAACGATGGCACTTGAAACACTGGATGTGGCTTTTATCTTGTTTGCCATTCCCAGCGCCCTCCTTTGCCTGATCGGTTTGACCACCTCGGCCATCACGACCGCCGCCACGGCCACGCCCCCATCCGTCACCATCGCCGTCTTGTGATCTGGTCCTCCCGGACGCCTCGTCGGCCGCCCACTTCTGCTGAGCTTCCCACTCCGAATGAGATAGCAACACCTGACCGGTGTCTGATCTCGCACCAACTGCTCCCTGCTTGGTGCGCTCTAAATACGCCTTCAACCGCCCCACTGCTTCCCGAACACCATCTTCTTGAGATCATGGAATTGCTCGATCCCGGCGACCACGTTTATGAAGCGCTCCAGCATGGTGTCGAAGAGCTTCTTCACCAGTGCAGTGTCATCCAACGAGCCACCAAGGATGCCATACCTCACCGACATCCCCGTTAGCCTCCGGCATAAGCATAGATTGACTCATCCGCCATCTTCATCGCATCGAACTAACTCTTCATTGTCTGCAGCCGCTCCTCCTTGACACGCTCCTCGCCGATGAATCTCGCCATCAGCGAGTCTCAAACCTCCATCCTGGTCTTCTTCGCCACGACTTGCATCAATAGATCATCGGGCAGGCACTGAAGAAACTGAGCCCGTGCCTTCTTGTCCTTCATCTTCGCCACCGCCGCCGCCGTCACACCCTGCTCAGATTGTCTCCCCCGACGGCTCGATGATCTCCCACACGGCCTGGTCCTCGATGATTGCTTGAACCCGAATGCTCCAACTGGTGTAGTTGGTGGCTATCAATGGTGGATAGGCGATGTGCCCACCACCGCTCCCTCCGCCGCTCGCACTCCGGTCACCCATGGTGGATCTAAGTGTGTTTTGCACGTGATTCTGGCTCTGATACCAAATGTTAGAGTCAATGATCACAATCACAACACAAATGTCACGGTGGATAGCCTAGATCACAAGAATTGTGCAAGAACACGATGAACACAATGAGTACACACACGGCAACTGCTAGAGGAAAGTGCTATTTTGCACAGATGTTAAGCAGCAGTACAGACACGGTTATACCAGTAGCTTACACAGTTGCTTAATGAAAAACTGCTAAAAATAAGATACAAGATGGCTTCAGTAAACTGCTGCTGAGCGCGCTCGACGTGGGCGCGGTCACTACTGCTCCAACCGCTCGCCCCACTGTCACCATCATTTAAATTCAAACTTGTTTCTCCCGCTTCTCCAGCTAGCCTGCAGCTTCAGTTCCATCAGTGAGCAATAGGCTTACACCAACATGTAGTGCCAGTACTGCGCAGGCATGCACTGCTTTGCCCAGTTCACGTGCGGCCTTAATTTATGACCTACCCGGATACACATAAGCATGTTTTGAGAGCGAGGAATCTAGACTTGCTCGGCGTTGAGTTGGACGTCGTTTGCCGGCGCCGCCGCCGTGCCGCTCTCGGCTGGCTTGGCCTCCTCCGGGGGTAGCGGGGCCAGGGCTGCATCAGCCAGGTGTGCATCGCGGGCCTTGATTAGCTCCGCCACGGCAGGTGCGGTGGTGAGCTCGGCAATGGTCACCACATGCTCGCCGGGGACCTCGAAAGTGCTGTCGTCGACCGACATCGCCTCCTCCTTGGCGTCGTCGTTGGCCACCTCGTTGGCCGGCAGCACCCTGGGCGTCGCGTTGCGGTAGAGCGCGTACAGGCCCATCTGGATGACACCGAAGGTGAAGCCGAGCACGTTTGGCAGCTGATGCATGCACAACAAGTTGTTAGTAGTGATCTCTGTTTCCATATATCCAGCGGTTTGCTTGCTGAAATAAAGCTAGCAGCTTTAGTTCGTTTGCTTACGGCGACGTATTTGTCCTTGATAAGCAGGCCGTAGAGGAACCAGACGACGGCGCTGACGGTGAGCGAGAGCGAGAAGGGCATGAACTCCACGCTCCTTGTGCGCACCACTTGACGCTGCAGCAGCCATAGGAAAAAAGAACGCAAGCGTCGTACGTAAGTGGACTGATCACCAAATGCACACGTACGTACGTACAGTACACACGAAAGCTGCTATATATATATATATATATTTGGTTATTATTATTATTAGATGTTGGGTACGCACGATGATGCTGAGTGGCGCGACGAAGACGCTTACGGAGAAGGCGACGCAGACCCAGCCGAGGACGACGACGCGGCGCTGTCCGGCGGAGAGCAGCAGCGTGAGGAGGAGGATGAGCCCGAACACGCCCACGTTCAGGAGCAGCAGGATCTTGGCCGTGAACAGCTGCACGTACGTACGAGAATAGAATGCAGGCATGGGTACGTGAGGATGTGCATGGATGAGCTTGCACGGCCGAACACGTACTCCCGGGCGGCCAACCCCAAAGTAGCAACCACGACGACGACGGACCTTTGCCTTCTTTGGCGCGTAGAGGAGGTACATTACGATGTAGAGGGTCTCGATGACGCAGCCGGCGGAGTTGATGGTGATGAGCAGGAACTCGTTGGACTTGATCAGGGCGTAGTAGATCCACAGCATGGCGCTGAAGAGGGCCACCACGTACGGCGCCGACTGGAACCCCTGCGTCGACTTGTTCTTGTAGATCCGGTAGAACGTCGGCCTGTACATCCATGTCGTCCCATGCATGCCATATACAACACGGTCAGATCAGCACGCACAGCTTAGTCACAGAGAGAGAGAGAGAGAGAGAGAGAGAGAGAGAGAGAGAGAGAGAGGGAGGGAGACTTACAGTGGTGCCAGGTAGGTCATGAAGGAGATGATGTTGCCTGCAAACATGTACAAACAGCACCGCCAAACAAACAAAATTAACAAAAAAGAAGCGAGCGAGGCATCAGAATTAAAGAAAGAATTCTGGGGAGCTGGATCGAGCTCTTTGCAAGATCGAGGATATGACACCTGCAAGTACGTACGTTGCAACTATACTCTAATTAAGTTCGATAACGATGCTTTATGATGTCACGCCACACAAGAGGAAGAGGCAGGCAACAAGGATACTGGGTGGTGGTGCCCCAGCATTGATTTGTTTAATTAATTCTTTTCTATTTCTCCTTTTCTCTTTCTACCCTAAATGGACAGGCACCACAGCATGCATATACTACCGGACTGCTTGAATTTGCCGAGTGTCCGAAACACTCGACAAACCACCTAAAACACTCGGCAAATGGTTCACCGAGTGTAACACTCGGCGAACAGCACTCGCCAAAAAAAGTGACGGCAAAACCAACTTTGCCGAGTATTTTTTATCGGACACTCGGCAAGGCCTTTGCCGAGTGCCCGACACTCGGCAAAGTTGAAACCGAAAAAAACCCAAAAAAATGGGAATTTTTACCCAAAAAAAATGGAATTTTTTTTATCGATGGAAGCCCCCACCGGCCAGCGCCCACCCATCTACGACATTTTTCGCGTGAATTTCATGGCTACGCAACCGACGCGATTCGAACCCGAGACCTCTCGCTGTGCACGTACCTCCTCTACCACTACACCACACTCTCACTTGTGTCTGGATTCCGTTTTAGTTTCCAATATATTATATTAAACCGAGTGTAAATTACATGTTTGAGGCCCTAAACGAATTCAAATAAAAAAGTTGTAAACTACAAAGTTTCATAACTTTTCAGGATCTACACTTTTAGTTTAGGAAGTTTTTCCATCCGAGGTCGTTTATAAAATTTGAATTTTAAAATTTTGAAATTCAAACACAGTTTTGCATGACAAGATGTTTTCAAATCAAAAAGTTGTAAACTACAAAGTTTCATAACTTTTCGAGATCTACACTTTTAGTTTAGGAAGTTTTTCCATCCGAGGTCGTTTACAAAATTTGAATTTTAAAATTTTGAAATTCAAACACAGTTTTGCATGACAAGATGTTTTCAAATCAAAAAGTTGTCAACTACATTGTTTCATAACTTTTCGAGATCTACAGAGTTTATTTTGGTTGTTTTTTCATCCGAGGTCGTTTGAAAAGTTCGAATTTTAAAATTTTGAAATTCAAACGCAGTTTTGCATGACAAGATGTTTTCAAATCAAAAAGTTGCCAATTACAAAGTTTCATAACTTTTCGAGATCTACCAAGTTTATTTTGGTTGTTTTGTCATCTGTTCATCCGACATGGTCGTTCTAACATTATTCACAAATCTTATATATCTCTCTTGTAGTTTCATAAACTACAAGAGAGATATATTAGATTTGTGAACAAATTTATTTTCACTTTGTCGTATGAAGAAAAGACCAAAACAAACATTGTACATCTTGATGAGTTATACAAACATTGTACAAGAAAAGACCAAAACACATGTTCTATCTGGTAGGGGCTCATTTCCCTGAGAACTTGAGAAGAAGACTTACAATGAAAGAAGAAAAAGGGGAAATAAATTAACAAAATGAAGTCGGGTCTGCTGAGACAGTATACCGAGGAGGCCGAAGGCGAAGGCCGTGGGATGCTGTAGAGACAGGCCAGCCATTTGGAGATCTTTGCTTTGGTATGAGGGTTTATGAGGAGGATTAGAAGTTTGTATAGATCAGTAGGCTAGTATGTCAAGCTTGTAGCTTGCTTATGAGCACTTGATCCTTCTTCTCAATGAGAACAAAGAAGAGAGGAGCTAGGTGACAACCACTACTCGAGTTGCTTGCCTGAAAGCTTGAGACCTTGGAGGGGGTTTATATAGTGGTAGCAGCAGGAAGGAAGCTCCAGCCGAAAAGGCACACATGCAGTATGGTGAGTGACCCCTGGTGGACAGCAATAGCACACTCAACCGTAGCCAGGAAACAAGATAACCATCCATCAGCATGACATAAAGGCGGCATGCAACATCCACTTCCTTTTGTTTTCACAGTTCTTTCCTCATTGCACTGTTTTATGAAAAATTGTTGTGTACTACACACCACAGCAAGTTGTTGTCCTAGGTACTTAGGTAGGATAGCAGACATCATGTAAGATATCTAGGAGCCTTAGCTCTACAGTGAATGAAAGGTCGTGTACGTGCTAAGGGCACTTATCCTTTCTCTATATATGAATGATCTATGACCAGTCCTTAACTTACAATTTACATGTCGCAATTTTCTCTCTCTCTCTCTCTCTCTCTATATATATATATATATATATATATATATATATATGTGGGTTTTCAGTTTCTTGTTCTTGCCCCACATTTTGTATGAGTCACGACAGCTAGACCAGATGACACCGCAGCTTCTTATAACTGCTTGGCTAGCTTCTAACATGGCATAGAGAGATAAGGGTCTGTTTGATCCCTTGGGCTAACAACTATTTGTTAAACTTTAGCCCCTGAAGATCCAAAGGCGAACTAATTGGTGGGATAAAGTTTAGCCAAGGCATAGACTAGTTGCTACCTCACTACTCCATTAAACCCAGCTATTAGAGGCTAAATTCTACCGATTGGAAAAAAAAAAGACACTGCATACCCTCACGCAACCGCATCCGCTCGCCGCTTCCTCACACATCCGCTTGCGCTCTGCCCACCGCCACCGCCGCGTTTCCCCTCCGGTGCCGCGCCGGCTAGCCGACGGCCTGGCCAAGCCTCTCGCTCCCTGTGTGCGCGAGCTCACTGCAGCCTCCATGTCCAGGGGAAGGAGGGGGCTCGCAGAGGTGAGCGGCGGCGGCGACGGGGAACGAGCGAAGGGGAGCGTCCGTGCGGAAGGGAGAAAAGAGGATCCGTGAAGAGTGGACGCGGGGCTGCTGTTTGCTGCCTCGCCCTGTGTGCTGGGTGGACGCTAGAGACAGATAGGCGATAGCCACGAGACGAGGAGCTTCCGGCGAGATCGAGACAAGGAGCTGCTAGCTGTCTCCATTTTTTTTTCTTTTTAGTTTTGACATAAATTAATTTTTTATTTGCTTGGTCTCACCTGTTGCTAGTACGGTATGATGTGATAGTTCCTACTGACCTTTTATTTTGGAACACATAACAATCAGGGATAAATCCGTCTTTATGCTGAGATAGCACTACATGTTAGCCGATGGATGGGATGAGCTAATCACTAGTTAACGAATCACTATCATCTAATCACTAGTCCAAGCTAATCACTAGTCATAGTACATCCAAACAGGGCCTGAGTTCATCCGTGGTTATCTCTGTCTGCATGAGGGATCGGAATAGTTATCAAGGCAAAGGGGACCGAGTCAGTGACGCAGTTACTTACTCGCGTGGCCTGACGATGAAGAAGTGTGCCAGGCACGTGCTACAAGTAGCGAAAAAAAATTGGGTGCGGGAAGACTGCACGCTGTTTCCGTGCGCTCCTCATATCTGATCCTCCCTCAGAGGACCTGAATGGGCGTCGTGCACTGGACAAAAGAAATAAATACAGATTTAGGCAGGAAACAAGCTTGCCCCACGAATCTGGGCAGCAGCTATTAGGGCCTGTTTGGGAGTTTGGTATATTATAACGTCTAATACCTTTGAAAAATACTATAGTGCACGCAGATTGTCCACATGTAACTCAAAATCACTGCTTGGATGACTGATATCAACGAAAATAATTAATAATATAATTGATTTATGTTGTTCGGGGCGGAAAATAAAAATCACCCAGGACGGAGATGATTATTTCTTTCTCTTACAGATCGATATTCTGCTAAAACTTTGGTATTTTTTTCCATTAATTAGGACTCTTAAAGATCTAGCTAATCTACTATATAATTATAGGGTAAATGGTCCCTACAACTAAACTCTGCACCGGCATCGTCCTGTTCATCCTAATGTACTTAAAAATAGGGATTAAAAATATGTGGTTGATTTAGGTGAACGCTGGTGTTATTGATAGGTGGTTTGTTAAGTAAACATTTTTCCATGCTTCGTAAGATATTAAGATAAATATTCTATCCTAATGTAAACATGTTTAATTGATATACATGATGAAACTTAGCATTATGGTTATTTAATTTTATCATTGTAGAAGTCTGCAATTTATAAATATGTATAGGTACTTTATGGATATATTGATTTACTTACTGGAATGACGCGTATCTACATGTAGATTTGGGAGATTTTTTTTTCATTGCTGGAGGTAGTAGATACAAATATAAAGGTAATACTTTATATTCTCTATCATAAAAGGCATATATGGCTTGGTGGAATACAAACTTAACTAGGAGGTTACTTTGCATTGTCTTCACAATGACAAAGGCGCGTAATTTATAAAATCATCAGGGTTGTTTTAAATTATATTTCATAATGGGAGATGTGGTAATAAAGATACAAAAAAGTTAGTGGGTCATTTTAAATTATCTTTCATAGTGGCAAAGGTTGGTAATTTAGATGTAAAGTTAAGGTTTATTTTGAATTCTGTTTCATAATGACAAAAGTGGGTAACTTAGATGCAAATTTAGTGGGTTGTTTTGAATTATTTTCCATAATGGCATATGTGAGTAATTTATATAAAAAGTTATGAGGTTATTTTGGATTATCTTTCATGCAGATATGGGTACTCTAGATGTAAAATTAGGGGTTATTTTGTGTATTTTTCATAATGGCAGGGGTGGGTATTTTTAAAAAAAATATAATACATCCAATGACTTTTGTCGGGATGATGATTTGATTCTCTCAAATTAAAGGCCAGATTTTTCTGATTATTTTGAGGATTTCTAGGATTTATCTTTTTTCCTAGTGCTTTCGGGAGAATTAATATGGTGCCTTCCTTTGGGGCCTCTAACTAGTATTGGTAGATGTGGGTAGTTTATATACAAATTTAGGGGAATATTTTGAATTATTTTTTGTAATGGCAGAGGTGGGTAATTGAGATGTAAATTTAGGGGTTACTTTATTTTTTTCATAATGGCAGAGGTGGGTATTTTTTTCTAAATTACAATAGATCCAATGGCTATTATTGAATATAATGATTTGAGTCTCAAGTTAAAGGCTGGATGTTTCTCATTATTAGAGGAATTTTTAGGATCCAATGATAGCGTGTCTCGGAGAATTAACATGGTGCCATCCATTGGGGCCTCTAATGAACAATAGTAAGATTTTGTGCACCAAAATGTTCCCTCCTTCCAAAATTATATTTTGTATCTAAAAACAGCAAGATGTCTTATAATCTGGAAGACAGAGAGTAAGTGGAAGCTCTTACACTTGTCAACGATTACTATGCATCTGAAAAGATCTAGTACTGACCTTTGACTGATTTGCTTTGCTACACCTGTTCTATAATACCGGGTTTCTTTGACGCTGTGCAGTCTGAAAGCAGCGGACCACATGCAGAGAACTATTCCATGCTGAGCTACACGGCAAAAAAAAAAAAAAAAGAAGACAATGGACTAGGACAATAGTGATCAAAGTCAAACAAGAGTAACTTGCGCACGAACCACATATCCATTATTAGGCCACATCGTCCGATCCTTGATTAGCGTCATCGTCCTGTCCCTACTTGCTGCATCAATGTGCATCAATGTACATCTTCTTTACTGTTTTCCAACTTAATTAATGAAGTCATACGCTTGAGCTGCTGAAACTCCAGCACCACTGTGGTCTAGTTGCCCTCCCTGGTTGCTGCTTCAATGTACATCTTCTTTACGGTCACAATGCAACTTGATTCACGAAATCAAACGCTTGAGCTGATTCAACTCCAGTACCACCGATATACATTGTCGATGACAAATTTGATGGCCTTGAGCTCGGAATTTTAAAGCCAATAATGTCGAGCTTCTAGATCCAGGTAATAGCAAGCCAACAATAGCAAGTCAATAAGGCCGCAAAAGGCTTGATTTATTTTATTTCTCCCAAACAGAAAATTATAGAGCATGCATTTTAATTACACTTGTAACTAGCCCATCAACCACTAGTAGAGAACAGACCTTTGATCCTCGGCTAAAATGGGCTCTAGTCCCGGAATTTTTTGCGCCCGGGACTAGAAATACCTTTAGTCCCGGTTGTTGTCTCCAACCGGGACTAAAGGTCCCTGCCCCAACGGCTACTGCGCCAGACAGAGGTGGCAGGGACCTTTAGTCTCGGTTGGAGCCACCAACCGGGACTAGCTAAATATACTTTACTCCCGGTTGGTGGCTCCAACCGGGAGTAAAGGTTCTCTCTCGGGCCGTGGCTGCGCCGGGGTTGAAAGTTACCTTTAGTCCCGGTTGGATCCACCAACCGGGACTAAATGTTCTCCTTTATAAATCGGCCGTCTCCTCCTTCCTCCCCGAGCCCGAGCTCGGCACATTTTGAAGCTCACTGCAGTAGTGTTCTTGCTTCCTCCTTCCTCCATTGTTCCTCCATCCATTATTCGATTCCTCCATCGATTTCTTGATTCCTCCGTCGATTCTTCAGTTGTAAAGGTTACCAATCTCATACTCTCATTTTTCACCATTGTCTTATCTCATTTTGTTCACTATATATATATATGATTCTTTATTTTGGTTTTTTTTCATTTGTAAGCAATTTGAGCTCAAAATCACTTCAAGCTTGCATATTTACATGAAATAAGGTTAAAGTAGCTAGTTGAACTTGCGGACCGTGTTCATCTCGGCGAGCACGTTCTCTGCCGAGCGGTAACGGACGTCAAGGAGGAGCTTTGATTCTACGAGGGAGAGCGGCAATGGTCGTGGAAGACCGTGTTCCCTTCCTCGTAGAATTGGAGCTCTTCCGTGGTCAAAATCTGTGTCGTCCTGTGAAGAAATGCTCGCCGAGATGATCACGTAAGCAAGGTCAACTAGTACGGATGGTTATTTATTCACATGTCTCGATATAAATCGCAGATGAGTACATCAATCACCGTACCCAAACGTAGTATATATATAAATATAAACTTAGAAAATAGTTAGAAAATTATAGAAAATCCATACTAGTTGAACTTGCGGACCGTGTTCATCTCGGCGAGCACGTTCTTTTCCCAAGCGGTAACGGACGTCAAGGAGGAGCTTTGATTCTACGAGGAGAGCGGCAACGGTCGTGGAAGACCGTGTTCCCTTCCTCGTAGAATTGGAGCTCTTCCGTGGCCAAGTACGGTGCCGTCCGGTGGAGAAATGCTCGCCGAGATGATCATGTAAGCAAGGTCAACTAGTATGGATGGTTATTTATTCACACGTCCCGATATCGTCGTAGTAGTCTGTTATGTGTGTACATTCCCATTCTTACGTTAATTTGCGAAAATATCATATGAATTACTTACCGCCGCGAGTAAAAAGCGAGAACACAATGACCATTAAAAATATCATTGTTTAGAGATCTAGATAATTTTATAGTTTGTTAATTTTATTTGTTTATAAAAGAAGAAATTTATAGTGTATTAAAAAATGAGTATAGAGAGTAGATGGCAATCGCTTCGGGTCCTCGGCCTCTCATGGGTTTCCAAAGCGACTTAGGCGGGCCTTCCTCTCATTCCATGCGGCAAGTGTCGTCTTGAGATGAAGATTGTGATGGAGTACCGAGTGAAGAAGGAGGGTCCCAACAAGGATCGTATCTTCTACAAGTGTCCGGATCGCAATGTGAGTTATTTTATCGTATTTAATGATTATGGTTAGTTTATACCTATTTTCATGATGGTTGTGATTAAAGTTCTAATTTTTTGTTTTAATTTCAAAGTGGGATGGCGGTGGGCGATGTTCAGGGCTTCTCTTTGGGAGGAAGAGTATGTTGAACTCGTGCAAAAATATCTTGCACAACAGCAGAATCTGGCGGCTAATGAGGCAAAGTGATCCAGCTCAGAAGAAGCCCAAAGATGTTGCACAATCGGGGATCTGTCTGTTTTAGTTGAGATTGGTCGTGAAATCCTTGTGCTCCTGAAATGTATTTTAGCTTTAGTTCTTTTAGTGGTAGTTGGGATTGTCTACATTGTAGCGATGCTTTCATAAATTTGTATCTTTTGTGGTGGCACGCATGTTGTATAAATAATTAATTATGATCTAGGTTTTAATATGATATTTATGTCATGTAATGCAGATGAGCCGTCATTGGATGTATAATGCTGATCGCCGCTCACAAGAGTTCATTGACGTGCATTCTTTATTACGTGCACCGAGACAAACAAACGCTGACGGTTTCATGTGTTGCCCATGTGCCATATGTAAGAATACGGTGGAATATCCTTGCTCAAGGACTCTTCATTCACACTTGTTCAAGTCGGGTTTCATGCCAAACTATATTTGTTGGACAAAGCACGGAGAAACCGGTGTTGTAATGGAAGAAGATGAAGAAGAACAATGGGACGACAATGATATTATTCCTGATGGTGCGTGCTTCAATGATACTGCAATGGGAGAAGCTGAAGAAGAGGTAGTCGCAGAAGATGAGCTGGCTGATGATCTTTGTCAGGTCATTCGTGATGCACAAAGAGAATGTGAAAGTGAAAAGGAGAAGATCAAGTTCGAGCGGATGCTAGAAGATCACAAGAAATTGTTGTACCCAACTTGTGATGCAGGCGAGAAAAAGTTGGGAACCACACTAGAATTGCTGCAATGGAAGGCAAAAGAATGGTGTATCGACAAGGATTTGGAGAGTTACTAAAATCCAAAAGAAGATGCTTCAAGTACAATGAATTGCCCGCCACTACCTACTGAAAGCAAAACAAGTTGTACATCCTATGGGGCTAGAAATAGAGAAGATACATGCATGTCCTAATGATCTGCATCCTATACCGTGGCAAAAAGTCGAGAAATTGGATGCATGCCCGGTATGCCATGCGTCATGGGTATAAGATCAAAGCGAGATGACCTGGTGATGTTGAGGGCTAACGTCCACGTAAGAAAATCCTCGCCAAGGTTATGTGGTATGCTCCTATAATACCACGCTTGAAACGTCTGTTCGAAACAAAGAACATGCAAAATTGTTACGATGGCACAAAGAAGACCGTAAGGTAGACAATATGTTGAGACACACCTCGCTGATGGGTCCCAGTGGAGAGCAATCGACGAGAGAATTCCCGGAGTTTGCAAATGACGCAAGAAACTTAAGGTTTGCTTTAAGTACATGATGGTATCAATCCTTTTGAGAGCGAACAGTAGTCATAGCACTTGGCCACATTTCTAAGTATCTACAACATTCCTCCTTGGTTATGCATGAAGCGGAAGTTCATTATGATGATCTGTGCTCATCCAAGGCCCGAAGCAACCTCGGCAATGACATCGATGTGTACACGAGACCACTTATTGATGAACTTCTCATTTTGTGGAATAAAGAAGGTGTACGTGTGTGGGATGAGTACAAACAGAACACTTTGATCTGCGAGCATTGTTGTTCGTAACAATCAATGATTGGCCTGCTCTAAGTAATCTTCGGAGACAGTCAAACAAGGGATATAATGCATGCACACACTTTTGCCGGTGATATTAGAGGTGTATTCTTGAAAAAATGTCGAAAGGTCGTGTACCTTGGCCATCGTCGATTTCTTCCCGCAAATCACCCCGTAAGAAAGAAAGGTAAGCATTTTAAAGGGAAATCGGACCACCGACCAAGCCTCGCATAACCGAACCGGTGAGGATGTACTCGATATGGTCAATGATGTGAAAGTCGTCTTTGGAAAAGGACATGGAAGCCAACCTATTCGAAAGACGCTACCGGTCACGCACCCATGTGGAAGAAAAAGTCCATATTTTGGGACCTACCCTATTGGCAAGTCCGGAGGTCCGTAGCTCGATCGACGTGATGCACTGACGAAGAATCTTTGTGTGAACTCGCTAGGCTTTATGGGTGTGTATGGAAAGCCTAAGGACACATTTGAAGCACGACAGGACTGCGTTGTTTTGAGAGAAAGAGACAACCTACATCCAGAGAAGATGATGATGGACGCCATTACTTACGTCCCGCTAGCTACACTCTAAGCAAAGAGGAGAAGGAAATCATGTTTGAATGCTTAAACAACATCAAGGTACCATCTGGATTCTCCTCGAATATAAAGGGTATTATTATAAATGTGCAGAGAAGAAATTTCAGTAACTTAAAGTCCCATGATCATCACGTTCTCATGATTTAATTACTTCCAGTTGCATTAAGAGGAATTCTACCTCCAAATGTACGTCTAGCCACCGTAAAGCTATGTGCATTCCTCAATGCAATTTCTCGAAGGCAATTGATCCAACTGATCTAGCTAAACTACGAGAATGATGTGGTTCAATGTCTAAATCGACTTTGAGTTAGTGTTCCTCCTTCCTTCTTTGATATTATGACACACCTCCTAGTTCACCTAGTCAAGGAGATTTTCACTCTCGGTCCTGTGTTCCTACACAACATGTTCCCCTTAGAGAGATTCATGGGAGTCCTAAAGAAATATGTTCACAACCGTGTTTCGCAGAAGGAAGCATCGCCAAGGGCTATGGAGCAGTAAGAGGTCATTGAGTTCTGTGTTGACTTTATTCCCGACCTTGACTCGATTGGTGTTCCCTGAATCGAGACATGAGGGGAGACTAAGCGGAAAGGGGACACTAGGGAGGAAAACATATATTGGTACGGATGATGATTATTTCAATAAAAAGCGCACTACACATTCTCTGAGAACTCCTCTTTGGTAGATCCGTATATTGAGACACACAAGGATCTCTTACGATCCGAAGTTTCTGGGAAGACTGAAGCTTGGATTACGCATAAGCACATGGAAACTTTCGGCGGTTGGTTGAAAAAAATGTCAAGGTGATGAGAGCATCCATGAGCAATCTGTATTTATTGGCTATGCAACCATCATGGCATATCGTCACATACAAAGGGTGCGAGATAAATGGGAACATATTCTACACAGTGAGCCCAAGATAAAAGGAGTACCAACCAAAATAAAGTGGTGTCCGCATAGATGCCACAGACCGAATGGGAATAAGCGGACATATTATGGACGATAGATGAAATATGGGAACTAGAATATGCACCTACTTTGAAGATCCCATTGTTCAAGTGCCAATGGGTCAAGGTGACCGGAGTATGAGTGTGATGAACAACGAGTATGGAATGACAACAGAGACCTTAGTAATATTGGGTACAAAGGCGAACCATTCGTCCTTGCCAAGGATGTGAATCGGTGTTCTATGTCAATGATATGTCTACCAAACCAAAAGAGGGAAAATGATAATGACTCAACCAAAGAGCCAAAGCGCCACATAGTTCTTTCAGTGGAAGCGAGTCATCGTGGGAATTGAGGACAAGTCGGACATGTGGGAAGAATATGAAAAGGATGACCGAATTCCGCCCTTCAAAGTGAACAAAGACCCTAGCATCTTGGTAAATGATGAGGACACTCCATGGTTACGGAAGCGATCATAACCAAGGGACATACATAAAGAAGAAGTTCACTCATTGTGCCCACTTGATGATATAGTGATTTAATATAGTGTGTGTTTGAGATATTATGTAATAATTGTGAATTCAGATGTTTATTATGTCATGTTTTAAATTAAATCAATGTTTGATTTGGTGGGATTTCTCTCTCAAAAGGTAAATTATTAGGATACCGAGTGATGAAAAATTAAAATATTAACGTTAAAATGATATGAAAACAAATTTCTGTCCAAAACCAATAATTTTAATAATTTTAATTAAACACTACATTTTTGCATTAACGAAATAATAAATATTAGTTCCATTATGTTTTATAATTCTAACAAAAATAAAAAAGTTAGGTTATCGATTTTTCCTATGTGCAATAAACAAAAATAAAATTCATATTTTTAACAAAATAATTTTATGCCTTTTATTTAATTTACTATGTATTTAATAAAAACTATTGCATTTCTATTGTATGTAACAAGACTATTGCTTAAAGCAGTGAAGGAAACTAAAGCTGCAGCCACCTTTACTCCGGGTGGGAAGCCCACCCGGGAGTAAAGGTGGGCTGCATTCATATGACACCAAAAAAAATCCTTTACTCGGTCGTGTTACCAACCGAGTAAAGTATACTCTTTACTCCCGGTTGGTAACACGCACCGGGAGTAAGTAAATACTTTACTCCGGTTGGTAACACCCACCGGAGTAAAGGGTTTTACTCCCGGTTGGTGGATGGCACCGGAGTAATTCTCTCTCGCTATATAACCTCCAATACCTGCAGATCGATCGATCCGCTTCGTCTTCTTCCTCGTCGAACACCGCCGCCTCTCTTCTTCCTCTGCGCGCGGTCTGCTCGCCTTCCGTGACACCGGCGCCGCTGCCTTCTTCTTCCTCGGCGGCCTCCATCGCTGCGCCTGGCCCTCCTCCTCGCTTGCTTGCCCGTGGCCTCCACCGCGCCTCCTCCGCCGCCGACACGCGCCTCCACCGCGCGTTGCCCGTGGCCTCCACCGTGCCCTCCTCCGCGCTTGCCCGTGGCCTCCACGCGCCCTCCTCCGCGCCCGACACGCCCTCCACCGCTGCGTTCCCCACGCCGCCCTGCCCGAGGCCCTCCAAAGAGGTACACTTTGCCGATATTTGGAACTCTAAATGATTTTAAATAAAAAACATATCTTAAGGCAAGTTTTGAATATTTGGAACTCTAAATGACAAGTATAATTAAGGATCACCAATAAAATTACTTTAGAAATTAATTGGATCGATATAAATCCATGGCTTGTATAATAAACACGCTATATATTATTCGGAAACAACGCTACTGAACCATCCGCTTTGTTGTTAAGATATGTTTGTTAATAAACACGCTATATATTATTCGGAAACAACGCTACATTAATAGAAGAATTTTTCTATCTTCATAGATCAATGTTTGTTAACGAAATTTTATCCAAATATATTCATGTAGGGTCTTTTTTTTTGAAGGATTTGTTGTAGGATATATAATGGTCAAATAGGAACTCAATTTTGATACCCGGTTTGTAAACTAAGCGTTTTTTAGTTTATCAAAATATCACATGTTTCTTCATTTGTGAACTTTGAATATCTGAGATATAATATATTAATGTTGCTAAAGTAATATGAGCATTATTATATATTTTTTCCGGAAGACTATCTTCAAACTTTATATCATAGCATCGTAGATCGCGCTTTGAAAAAGAAGAAAATAAATTCTTATCATTTCGGAAATAGTAATGGTTATATGAGCAATAAGACACATATACTTACATTTCATAATGACTTATACTTATATTATTAACATAGAATTTTCTCATATGATGAATGACTACATGGTTGATCACATGGTACATAGGATCACAACATCACGCACCGACACCGCCTCGCCCGCCTCACGTCGTCGTCGTCGTCGTCGCCAAGACGCGCCCGCCTCACGTCATCGTTGCCAAGACACGGCCACCAGCGCCGACACGTATATATCGTCATTTGTATTCATATGCATTTCGTCCATGCGTTTTATGTATACGGCGGAGCACCGCCGCCCTCGTTCACCCATGTGTATGCAGACATATATCTGGCGGAGTGGAGCACCGCCACTCTTGTCACACCGCCTTTCTCGTGCCCTAATTCGCCCTAGTACCGGCGTAGTTCGTCCTAGTGTGGAATTAATTGCGTCCGTGATCGAGGGGCAAGATTTAATAATGCATATTGTTTGTAGATTTTACGCATGTAATAAGCAAAGATTTGACGTACTATATATTGGTTTTGTTTTTTGAAGCTAGATGGCCGACCGGGCAGAAATATGGATGAGGAGGAGTTGATGATGAATTTGATCAACACCGGCACTCAAGTTGCCGGGCGATGATGGTGCTAAAATAACATGCAAGAGGATGTAGATGACGGAGTCAAGATTTAGCTCTTGAACAAAATGAGCAACAACATATTGGCCAAGTATATATTTTTTATTATTAGCTATATATATATATTATCATATGTCCTATGTGTGCTCATGACATTAAAAATAATGTTTATGTTTTGTAGCCCTCTCGGATCGACATCAACAACTACAACGAAGAGTAAAATGTTCGAGGTCCCAAAAAGCCATTGGAGGGTCGCTTCATCATCTCGAGTTCAATGTGGATACAGGAGAACCGGGGGCGAATAAAATGAAATTTGTGCACCATTGTGGTTACTTTGTATGGGACCGACTCTCGATTAGTACCCGTGAATGGAAGAAGAAGACCAATGCTCCTCATATCAGTTTTGTCTCCGATCGTGACAAGGCGTTAATTTGGAATGATGTCTTGGTACATTTCACGCCCAAACAGATGATTATGATGATATAATAGATGGTGATGAATTGAAGGAGCGAGTTAGGGATTGGGCAATGAAGAAGATGGCCACCCAGTTTGAGACTTGGAAGAAACACCTATACACGGACGTATGTCAAGAAGAACATAGCACCAGATTTTCTTGTCCCAGGCCCGATCTCAAAGCAGAGAGGCCCTATTGGGATGAGTTTGTACAGTACAAGACTTCGAAGAGGGTGTGAGTCGGGTGATAAAGAACCAACATAATGCCCAATGTAAGAAGACATACCACCATACCTTGGGATCGGTGGCTACCCGACCGCCATTAAGAAGTGGAACAAAATGGAAGCGCAGACCTTCTTGCCAAGGGTATCGGGCACGAGAATCACTCGAGTGGGGAGAACGTGCAAAGAATTGGTTTTTCGCTCATGGGGAACACTAGACCAGGAGACGGGGAAGTGCGTTTATGGCGCAAGACCGCAAGAAGCAAAGCAGAAGATTGCTTTATGCTCAGAGAGAGCTATTGCTAGTGGTGCGTTCAGCCCAACAGAGAGAAGGATGAGTGACATACGCCATCGGGACTATTGAACATGGTGGCGAACTAGAGGCAAAGGAAGTGTCTCGTGGGAGCATGGATTCCTCAGGCGAGACCTTCCTCTGAAGTCGCCAGAGAAAGAAGGAAGAAGAGGCACACGGCTCGAGAGGTTGGAGGAAGCGGTGCGTGAAGCATGAGGAGCGGAAAAAAACCTTGAAGCGAGAATGCAGGAGGAAATCAAAAGGCAAGTGCAAATAGCGGTGAGTGCAAGCAAGCGAGCATCGAGCCAGGGAATCAACAAGAGCTAACTGCATTCGTTGAAAAGCATTGCGCTTCCACGGAGATACCAAATCAAGGGACACAGGACTGCGCTTCCCTCGTGGATGACGTCATTGAACCTTGTACAACGTGTGAGCTACACATTCGAAGGAGAATTCCACAATCAAGGTGGCTATCGGTCTTGTTAATCCTATCGACCGAACCAAGACACCAAGGATTCATGGGAATATAATCCAAGAAGGATATGCCACCATCTCGGTAGATAAAAGTGAAAAAGGTTTTAGTGATTTGCCTCTTGACATTCACGGAGGTGATGGCGAGAAGACTCTAGGAGAAGCGGAGAAGACATTCATTCTATGGCATAAGCGCTACATCATCATTCCAGGATGTCGGCTCCACCTCCTCTGAACTACCTCACCATAGGTATGTGCGGATGAAAACACTACATCATTAATTTGTATTGGCTTAAATAATTAACAATCTGCTCATAATAATATGTCATTCCTTTTTTGTAGCAGATCCTCCCCAATCTAAATCCAATTGTTCAATCTTGAGATCATCATAGTGCTCTCAGACGATGACATTGTGTTGGAAAGACGAGGCTGCATCCACACCCTCTCCAAGGAGGTCTCCAACGCCCATGACCGCCACCTCCAAGGAGGTCTCCAACGCCTTTGCTAACACCTCCAAGGAGGTCTCCAACGCCCGCCAACACCTCCAAGGAGGTCTCCAACGCCTCCCCGCCCCGCCTACCAAGAAGCCTAGCAAGAGGTCAGCCCCTCAAACGAAGAACCGGTCCCACCGCAAAAAGAAAGCCACCGTGAAACCAAGGGTTATTCCCAAAATAATATCTCAAGAGAAGGAAGAAGGAACTGATGCATATAAAAAAGACATGTCTAGATTCTATGACAAACTTAAAATGAATCAAGAAGCAAGGAGAAACCGGAGAAACCGTACTTCTTCAGTAGCTCGGATATTTTAAGAAAAAGGTGATTTCTTACCAAAGCATCAACCAATGGGAATCTCGTAAGTCGTCCAAATCAACGTTATCAGACTATGACCGCACTCTCACCAAGTCAATTGAGGCGGCATGTAAAAAAAGAAGCGGGCAGGGAAAGGAGTTGCCCAACTCGGACAACAAGCGCACCAATCAATCCCCGCTAGTTGTTGGTAATGAATATGGTTCGAATTTAGGATTAATGCATCAGCAAACATACCTCCGGATGTCGATTTGGATCACCTTGGTGAATTTCTTGATGAGACCGGTCTCGACCTTTACGAGATGTTTGGTGATGGAAACATTGAGAGTGCGGCGGAGGTTGATATTTGGAAGAAAAATTTGTACTAGGCCGAGTCTATACAACCCTCAAGCCTTATCTCGATCCGGGGACGCAAATGTACCGCTAAACAAGTGGTACATGCAAAGGCGTCTACCGATGGAGACTTAACGTTGGTGTCGTAATTAGAGGCGAACATTGGTTCCGTGGCGATGATGTTATGTATGTTGACTTTGCGAATTTCATCAACTATGCCACACGACCTCTCCGGACAAAGTTATCATTAGTTGCTATTGCTCGTAAGTAATAATAATTTTCGATCTATTATTAAACTCATCATATGTGTGTATATGCATATAAATTATCCTAACAAGTACTATATATATGCAGATTTACAATGACAGAGCTCGAGAAAGGAAGGTGCAATGAAATTGGTTTTGTTGATCCCCATATAGTATTCAAAGACCCAATTACTCCAATGACTAATTGGAAGTCTGAGTCAGAGAGTAACCTCATGAACTTCTTAGTGAACCAACGCCACAAGAAGGATATACTCTTTCCCTATAACTTCAAGTGAGTGTTAATCATGTCGATCATAGCCTTAATGGCTCATATGTTGATTCTAGTTAATTAATGAGTGTTATGCGTTATATCCTATAAACACATGCAGCAAATCTTCGGATATTGATGGACATCGATCCGGTGAAAAGTCACTTGATAATCTATGACTCGATGAGAAAACCACAACAAGACTACCAAGATATGATAGATATTATCCAGAGGTAATTTCGAGATCTCTAGCAACTATATATACACACAAACATGATGATTAACTATATCTGATGACGTGGCAAATTTTTATTAGGCGGTGTTTGGAAAACCTTTATTGAGAAGCAACACATGGAAAATGCAAAGCGCCAATTGAATGTAATCCCTTTGAAAGTAAGTCCCCTGAATCGCATCATCTTTATTAATTCAACATATAGCTTTCACCGGATCACCAGATTGGATGACAAATCTTTTTCTCGTAAAGTGGTGTCTAAAAGGCGAGAACAGGGAACAACTCTCGTGGTTACTATGTTTGCAAGTTTATCAAGGTGCTCTCCCAAAGAACTCCTCTGAGAGAGACTCAAAGTACGTTAAAATACACTATATATTCATTTAATTATTATTATTGATTGTGTTACTATGTCTTTATATATATATATATGTACATATATTAATTTATTTTCCTTTAATTCAAACTCAGAGACTCGATGGTTGGAGGAAAAGGTCATACTGGCAAGACCAAATCAAAGCAATTCAAGAGTCTATAGCGGATTTTTAATGAGCAGTCATCGATTCCAAGGGCGTGAGTTCTACTTGACCCAACACGCCATTGAAGCCAAGCTAGAGGATGAGAAGAAACTTGTTATGTCACAACAACTATAATGCAATCTTTTGTAATATATGCACATGAAATAATATAATGTAAAAATACACATATGCATGCATGCATGTAAATATATATATGATGCATGCATGCATATATATATATATATATATATATATATATTTCTATGATTGAATTGTGTGATTTAATACGTTCATTGTGCTTGACCGAAACATACTATATGCGGCGTATAAATGTATAATTAGCAGCGTACAATACGACTTGAAAACCTATTTTGAAAAGAAAACAAAAAATGAAAGAAAAGAAAAAAAAAAAACCTTTAGTCCCGGTTCAGTATACTAACCGGGACTAAAGTGTGCCGCCATCGTGGCATGTCAGGAGGCACCTTTAGTCCCGGTTGGTGTTACCCACCGGGACTAAAGGTCCTCCTTTAGTCCCGGTTCCTGACCCGGGACTAAAGGACCCCCCCTTTAGTCCCGGATGCTTGCTCCCGGGTGGGGAACCGGGACTAGAGGGGGTTCCCCACCGGGAGTAAAGCTCGGTTCTGTACTAGTGAACCCGTGCTACACAAACGCAAAGTATGAACAATCTTACTATTACTAATTGGAGACGCCAACGGAGCCTTCACGTTAATTATCACCGGATGCGGTAGGGAAAAAAATAAATGCTATAAATTCTCACTTTAATTAAAAACATCTAGCTGTTAAATCTTTAGGCTCTGTCGATCTGTAACCATCACATCCATTTTATTTTGTAGAAAATTTCCCAGTCTGCCATTATATTGTAGACAAAAAGAATAAAAAAGATAAATCCATTACTTTAAACTCTACGTAATCCATTACTTTAAACTCTACGTATCCAGAAAAAAATAAAAGATAATCAATACATGATTTTTCCCTACCACCGTCCCATGGCGGTCCCTCTCCTAATCCGGCGCTGGCGGCGCGAGAGGAGCGGCGGCCTCGCAGCTCATCTGCATCGGGACCAGGAGCGAGGACCAATAAGTTTTGCGTGAGTATTATGTATTAGTCCTGCACTTCTTCGGCACGTTCTCTATATGTAGTTGAAGGCTAGCAATTTTGTTGGCTCGTAGTTGGACTCTCTAGGATCCATTGCTCATGTTCTTTTTGCATCCTATGTTGGAAAATGTAGAGCCTGCAGACCTACGGCATGGAAGTTGGTGCTATCCCAGAGGCACATCCTAACGTGGGTGTACATGGCGGCGTAGGGCAGCAGGGAGCACTTTGCCTTTCTTGTCGATTGGCACTGGGTCAAATGGTGATGGATGATGTAGCTTGCTAACATGTACAAAACATACTAGTGCTTCACATCCTTTGTTATTTGTTGCTGATCCACTAGGCATGCATGTCATCATGTGAATATTTTAAACCAGGCAAAACATCGGTGTATGCTACTTATAATGTTATAAGATCTGATGTGTTCTAATTCGACTCCTGTATGAAAGATCCGTATTTGATTTGAGCTAATGCTGTTTGAAAACAAATGATCGTATCATCAAATGATTGCACTGTATGGACAACATATTTTAATCTGGGCAAAACGAATTTTTCTGTGAGTTCACCAAAACTGACAGAAAAATAGATATTTTTTCTATGCATTTATTTATTTTTCTGTGTGGATATCCGCACAGAAAAATTATTTTTAATCTGTGCAAACAAAACCGACAGAAAAAAACTATTTCTAATGGAGAACCGATTTTTCTGTCATGCTATTTATGTGGGCTATATTCCGTCGGTACACCGTGAAAAAAATATTTTTCTGTTGGGATTCATATTTTTCTGTGGATTTTTACACACACGTGAGTATTCGAGTTTCCAGTAGTGGGTCTCATACATTGCTTTTGCTATGCACTTGGATGTACACTATGTCTAGGTACATAGTAATAAAAAATGTATCTAGAAAAGCTAAAATGTCTTATAATTTGAAACGCAGGGAATAGATCTCAAAGAGCTTATACACCTATATGTTGTTGACAACTTTTTTATTTGAAATCATTTATCCAAAGAAAATTCCTCTTTTAATTTCTCAACTTTCAAATGGCCTCCAACGGAGAAACGACTAAAATCAAAGTTGTAGTACCGAACGATATATACAACTATCTTGTCAAAACCTTTTCCTTTCGAATTCGTTTTTGGTACCAAATATTTATATAAAAATCCAATAAAGTGAGTGCAAAATGAAGCTATGTACCATTGGTCACGAGTGGCTTTTGGGTGGAGTGGCTATTAGAGGTATGCATGAGGCTTGACGTTTTTTCAACTGGCCGTACGTGCATGTATTTAACCCAAAAAATCATGCGACCGCAATGCCACCTAATGGCGGACTTCCCCAGATTAAAATAATTTGGGATTTCTCACATATGATTTGTAGGCTTCCATAGATGTCCAACCACTCATAAAAATTGATTTGTATGGACGACTCTTGTAGAGACAGCAGGGCCAGCCGCCTGTACAATCATAGCGGTAGTAGTGTCAATGAAATTAATAGAACCAGACTCTATATGTGTAAGGGACCGTGATGCCTAAAAGGGAGGGTGAATTAGCCAACTTAAAACTCTAACTATAAACTATGCTTAGCAAAAACTTATACAAAAGTTAAACTATCTAAATGTGCAACTACGATTTTACTAGTGTGTTGCTATCTCTACCGCAAAAAGAAGTTATGCAACCTAGGTTTCAAACCTATCAACTAGCATATCACTAAGCTAGGAAAGAAACACAAACCAAGATTGCAATGAAAATACGGAAGATAAATAGTAAGGTAGAGATATGTAAACTCTGGTCGACGACTCCGGTATTTTTACCGAGGTATCGAGAAACGTGTAAGCTTTTCCCTAGTCCTCGTTGGAGCCCCTCGCAAGGAATCCCACGCAAGGGCCAAGCTCCCAGTCGGGTAACTCCGTTGATAGCCCCGGGCCTTCCCCACGCACAAGTCGGTCTCCAGTGTGCCTTCTGGCAAGCCTCTCCCGGACCGCTCACCGCCGTCTTCACTATTAAGCTTCCGGCCAAACCGCTGTGGGCCTTATTTTGTTCGGTACACGGCAGCGGCCACACCACAAACACAGTTGGTGTGGTCTCTCAAGACTACAAGCCCCGCCGAGTACAACAATGGTGCGCGTAAGCACCGAGTGATAAGAGGTGTGCAAACCTCACTAAACACTAGGCCTAAACCTAGAGCAAGCGCATAAGTGGTGGTCTAATCAATCTAAGCACTTCGCAAAGTACCTACGCTAATCACCTAAAGAATCACTAGCCACTATGCAACTGTGTAACACCCTAAAATTTGCATTCTTTTAAAAATAGTAAAATTTGATTTATTTATGCAATTATGTGTGCATTCAAATATAGGAAAATAATAATTTTTGTGAAAATAAAATCAATCATAAGGATATACACATGTTGATGCACTCATGCTGGAGCATTGTATTTAATATGTTGAGTGGTTTTGATTTAAATTCAAAAAGATCCAAAAATCATTTAGAAATGGATTTGGAAAATTTATTAGGAAAAAAAGGAAATACTTTTCCCTCCCCTCCCTTCCTCAATTTGGCCTGCTGGTCATTTGCTTCGCCGTTGGCCTACTGGCCCAACTCCTCCCCCGGCCCGCTCGCCTCCTCCCGTTTCCTTCCCCACCTGCCCACCTGAGCCGCAACTGCCGCTGTGCCCTCCTCTCTCTTTTCCCTTGGGCCTACCCAGCCTAGCCGCGCTGCCTTCCTCAACCGCCGCCCGCGCCTCAGCCGCTGACGACCCAGGCCTGCCAGTCGGCGCCGTCCCCCACCTCCGCGCCCCGCGCCCGGTCAAGCCAGTCAAGCCGCAACGCCGCCGCGCCCACTCGCGACTTGGGAGCATCTCCCCGCGCCCCGACCTCTTTAAAATGGAGCCAAGCCCGAGCCGCCCACCCTGCTGCCTCCTCGCTCCACTCTTGAACTCGCCGAGCGCAGCGGAAGCCGAAAATCGCCGCACAGACGAGCCAAGGTCCGCCGTCCGCCCCTCCGCGTGGTCCACCGTCCCCGAGCTGCCTCCGCCTCCGTTTTTTCCCGCGGTGAGACCCCCTTGCTCCCCTCTCTCCCCATGCCTTCAATTTCTTGTTTCATGGCCTCTAGGGCCCTAGCCGCATACGCCTTGGAGCTCCACGCCGCCGCCCATGGCGACCTCTGCCTCAGCCGCGTCCTCCGTGCCACCTTCTCGGCTTGGACGAGGTCGCGTGAACCCCCACTATCCCCCGGTGCTCTTGGATGTGCAAACCGAGGCCGCTAGGCCTTGTTTCCCGCTCACCGGCGTGATCCTTGCCGCCGGCCATGGTGCCCCGCCACGGCTGCCACTTTCCTGCCACCGGCGTCTCCTTCTCTCTCCTTGCCATCTATTCTGAGCCACCCATCGCATGATCAACGGCTCTGAAAGGCCGATACCCCTTCATGGGACATTTTGCTAAAGAGACCCCATGGTTTCACCTAATCAAACCCGCAGTCCTCGGCCGTTTTGATTAATTCCAGATTTAATTTTATTTAAATTCGAAAATAGTTCCTTGTATTTACAGAAATGCCACTGGATTTGTTTTGCTCATAAAAACTTTGTTTTAGCTCCGAATCGACCTGTTCAAATTGCGTTAGATTCATAATAAAGTTCTCTACATGTTAGTACCACTATTAACCATGTTTGCAACTTTTAAATTTCATGGTTAGGTTTAATTAAATAAATTGCTATAGGAAACCCCGTTTAAATCATAACTTTCGCGTTTTAGCTCCGTTTTTCGTGAACTTCGCATTGACGTGATCGTAGCGAGACGTAGATTCTTTTCATAAACATTTTATCTTGTTTTCTATACTACTAGTGTACTGTTCTAACTATAGGATTGGTTGCTTTGCATTAATGCCTTTGGAATGTTGTATGTTGCCATGTTGGTCGGGTTCAGACGGTGAGTAGAACGTTGGTGATCAAGAGTTCTTTGACGACCCGCAGGACCAGCAGGAGTTTGCTAACCAAGGCAAGTATAGCATGGGATCTACCTTGATGCCTATTCACCATTTATTAATTACTCATTTGAATGTGTCTAATTTTGATACTCATAAGGACATCCTAGTGTTTGATTATCCTGTTCCTTGTTCTCCTATAGGTTATATGCATATGGGTAGTTTGCTAGCGCTCAATGTAAATGTACATAATCTACATAATGAATAATGGTTCTATGGAATGAAAAGGTAAAATTTGTTTTTAAACAACTGAATTATAGGGCGAAGGAGCAAATGACTTTCGATAATGATGCTCTCGGCCCTCCATAAGGACTTATCTGTCGGCAAAAGCTGGGACTGACAGTGCAACCGTGGGGGTCATATGGCTCTGACTTTAGCTCAGTAATAGGACCTTTTCTAGCTTGTTAGAGGTTACCTTTATGGCGCAAAAGGGGCTTGCCATGTTGGGTATAGGACTGCCCCTGTTCTTATGTGTATAGCCGCGAAAGATTTGTGCCATAGGAAAGGGGGGTTCCTACATCTGCCTGCCGAGGAAACCTAGCAGCCCTAACTTGTTAGAGAAACCTATGAAATGGCTTCATAGTGTACCCTGCCCGCTCACCTTAGCAGTGATATAGGAGTAATTAACCCGGGCATATGGGAATCACGACTCACGGTGAATGTGCACAACCTCTGCAGAGGGTTACAAACTGTTATAACAGCCGTCCTAACAGTCATGAGCGTCCCAGAAAACTCACAGAATAAATGATTACTTATTGTTGTTCATTTATGATGTTCTATGATGATAATATGATTCAAATGATTCTGATATCTGATCATGTGGGTTTAAATGGGAGCTTAAGCATAACTTGATAATAGTTGATGATAAAATCTTGACTTACTAAAAGTGCTAACTGCAGTAAACCAGAGTCAACCTTTTTGAGCTTTCATAACCCCATGTTAACTTGTTAAGTACGGGAAGTACTTACGCTTGTTTACTTTCAATTTTTGGATAAAACTCCTTGATGGGTAACAGATGTCAATGTGTATGAGGAGTTTCCTAAGGACTATTAGGCTTGTGGTCAACCAGTTGACCGTCCCTGTGTTGGAGCTTCCATGAGAGAGCTATCTTTTTATTTTCTGTTGTGTTGTGTAAGACTATGTTATGTTATTAATCGTGATGTAAGATACACCGTGATGATACTTTTGTAATTTGTGAACTTATGTGTGTGACTGATCTCTGGGCACATATGAGTTTAGTGCATTCAATTTTATCCTTAAAATTGGGTGTGACAAAGTGGAGATCAGTAAAATGGTGTATCAACACCCTTGGTATGTTTCCTCAGCTTCTTCATCCCAAATGGCCGGTTGAGGGGTCAATTGATAGCCCCACAAGTGAGAACTAGCCGTTGGACCCAAGACCCAACTTTCTGCTAGTGACCGGACGCTGATCACGTCTCGATCGGACGCGTTTGGTCCTGCCGACCATTGGAGCACACAAGTTGATCGGAATCCGGTCTCACTTGATCGGACGTGTCCGATCACACTGGCGCTGCTCTAAAACCTTTCTAGACATGATCGGACGCTACTTCATGTCCAGTCGTCCTGCCATCATGTCCGGTCACACTGAGAACGTTGTCGTTGATGATGAATAGTGAAGTCCATGCGTCCGGTCACTGCCTCGCTCAGTGTCTGGTCATTGCTGCTGACGAGCAACTAATCAGACGTGTTCGGTCGTCATAGGTCCGCGTCCAGTCACCTCGGCCGAGCTCGTTTCTTCGCGATCTTATGTCCGGCTTGGTTCCCATCTTCGTGCTTGGACTTTGCTTGATATCTTTGGTCTTCTCTTGTGCTTCTAGGGTCGTCCTTATGGTGTTGATCATGGCATCATCATGTCGCCTTCGTCCAAGTCACGTCTTGCACCCTATTGAACTACAAAAAACAATTACTTGCAAATTCATTAGTCGAATTTGGTTATTTTGGTCATCAAACACCAAAATCCAAAGTAAATCGGCTTAGGGTTCATTTTCCTTATAATCTCCCCGTTTTTGGTGATTCATGACAACATGACCAAAGCAAGCAAATAATAAAAAATTTAGAATTTAAAAACTATTTACTTGCTAGGATACAATGCAAAGGGCAAGGTTATATGATGCTAAAAGATACCACATGTAAACATCTTTGGAAACTTATCTTGCCCTTGCACATGTCCCCATGTGGCATTATGGATTTAAGCCTCCCCCTAACTCCATAATTCATAATCCTCCCTTTCTCAGACTATTACCACTTGTAAATTATTATGATCGGGCTTGCTTTTGGTCCTACAAATTCTCCCACTTTGGAATTAAACACCGACTAAGCTCCCCCTAAATATATGCATCCATATGCTGGAGAATGTAGTTTATGCATAATTGGAAAATTAATGCTGAAGGGAGTTTAATCTATATAATGCATGGAGAAAGCATATAAATACCAAAGTGAAATCAACATGATGATATCGGTTTAGAAATACCACATGCGGAAACTAATTTGATTTAAACCACCTGCAATAGGTGGTGGATATTTGAAGTATGATGCTTAACTCCGAGGACTCCATTTTTCTTGAAATGAGACTACTACACACATGATAAGCTTAAAACAGTGTTAGTCTCAAAGCATCCAACTTGTAGAGTAACATCCCCCTAAATTTATGCACACAAGTATGGAATACTTGTAGGAGATATGCACATTGATTTTAGAATAAAAAATACCACTTGAAAGATGACATCACATGAATGTGAGAATCATTTTCGAAAGTGATATTCGGGAGAAATTATCTAAAATTTAGACTTTGGCACATATTAGATGAACAATTGTAAAACAAGCTATGTGCCGTGCTCCTAAATAATTTAAACCATGTAGGTTTGCTCCATGGGTTAAGAGTGAAACCGAGCAAGCCTACCATAAGATATACCTAGTGTATGTAAGACAAAAGATTAAACATGCAAATGCAAACCTAAGAATGAAAAGGAACTAGATGGTAATTGAAATTGCAAGAAATGAAATCTAGTTACATAACATGGAAAGGGCAATTTGGGTGCATAGTATTCACTAACCCACTTGGCAATTACCTTGTCCATAATGATGCACCTCATGAAATGCACCCATACTTTGCCAAGTCTCCAAATTTCTCGAAGTCCATCGGACTTCTCAGTTCTCTTTCGGGATCCAAACCTTCTTGGTGCTCTTCATGTTGGAAATGATCTCCTTTGGCACCCAAATAGTTTTGGCCCCATTATTGGTGTAACACCTTTGGTGTTATGAGCTTGCTTAGCACCAAGATTTAGACCTAAGAGGATTTACCGAAACAATTTTCTCGGATTTTAAAATTTAACTTATGTTTAAAAGTGTCAATTTTGGTGAATTATATTGGACAACGGGTTAATTAGTTCTTAGATGTTTTGTTTCTATGAGTTAGTATGACGTATGGACTAGTGCTTAAAAATGCCTGATGGCAAATAAATAACGAATGACTTGTTTATTTGATTAAGCATGAAAAACAATTTTTATAAACAAAAATAAAATATAACTTGAAATTGGTACTTAAATAAAATTTGAAGTGCAAGTTTAGTAGATAAGAATGCAACTGTTGATTTGGTGAATAGATGTTGCTCCATGGTATTTCTGATAGCTCCAAAAAATCAATTTGGAATTTAAACTCTGATTAAAATTCTTAAACACTAGTGCCATGTTTTTATTTAGTGATTTGCACCACGGTGAGTACTCAAGAACGGTGTAGGTCGCGGTGGGAATGGGTGTCACGGCGCCCTCGCAAAAATTGACCGAACTTCGCTAGAACACGTTGTAGTTATGCCATTGGCGCTCTGTTCGTGAAACGTCGTTCAGCATGATGAACCCTTGTACCTTTCGACCTAGTTACTCCTTGGTCATGAAGGTTGTTTGGTTTGATAGATGGTAGTGTGGACTCCAGATTTGAGGACTTGCTTGGGCCTCAATAGCGATCCGTCACAGCACTTGCTTAGCTTTTAAATTCGTGCGCATCACTACTCACCGTTGAATGGCTCGGCCTGCGGTCACCGTGTGCACTGCCTGCCAGCGATCTAGCCAACATGGTGCTCTGCCCACCGCACAAACCACCTACCAAACCATGCTTGATGATGTCGTGTTGCCTGCTGCATCACGACATCGCGCTGCTATGTGCCCGTGGCCACACGTGGGCACGCTTTAATGCCCCTGCAGCAGCTCATGCCGTGCTATCCCTGCCATCGCCCTACTTTTTCTCTCTCACTCCATTGTGTCCTTGTTTGGGAGCGTGTTAATGGATTGTTTGCCTAGACGACTGCCTTCGTGTCCCGCCATGTTCGAGTCGTCCCGTCCATGCACTAGTTTTGGGGGACAGTGGTGCCTCATCGTTTTCTCACATGTACTCGGCCTCAACTTAACTAGCAGAGCACTCTCGCCTTGGTCCATCTTGCTCAGGTCAGGTCGCTGCCGCTTTTCACGCTGCCCGCACGTGGCCCTGCTCCCGCCCAGCTCAGTGTCATTACGCCGACATGACCGTACCGAGCAGGTCGGGCCACCTCCGAGCTGTTGCTGCTGCCCCCTACCCTCTGCTTCTTGAGGATGCCAAGGTGCTGCTCTCGCCCTGCTCACCCTCTCTCGGTCTCTCCCTCTCATGTGTTCTCTGCTCCTCCGCTTGTAGCACCGACGCTCCCTCCTCTTCCTCCCCGGCGTCGTTGAGCACTCCCTTGGGTCTATGTGGGCCCTGACCTACCCCCGTTCCAACGTCTCGCCGCTGGCGCGCCCTCGCCGTAGAGCCATGCAATCGCCATGCCACGCCGCCACCGCATGTCGCCCGGCTCCTCTCATGCGCGCACTAGCCTCATGGCCCTGCACTGGACCTGGTGTTTCACGGCGCTCTCCTCCCGAGTGCCTTCCCAGTCGCCATGGTCGTGGCCTCTACACGTTGTGCGCGTGGCCAGCCGCAGCTCGCACCTGCGGCCGCTTTCGCCATCGAGCCGCAGCGCCCCCGCCGTCGACTGCGCCATGTTTGCCCGGTGCCGAAGAGTCCACCCTAGCCAGCCATCGTGCCCCACAGCAGCACCACCGCCACTACCGCCAACCGCCGACCGTTGCGCCCGCCGCGGCGCGCCGCCGCATCTCTGCGAGCCACGGTAGGGATTGCCTTGGTCACACCTGTGCGCGTCTAGGTCCGCTGCTGCCCCACGGCCGGTTCTCCGCCAGCGCCGTGCCACCCTCCGTGCCGAATCGGCTGCCGGCCAGTTCCCCTGCCATGCTCTGCTTGTGAAGAAGACGAGAGGGACCATGGGGTAAGAATAGAATCTTTCCAGGAGTCTCAATGCTAAATCTGTGACTCACATAAATGGTTTTTGTGTCCTGTGGGTTGAGTTAAGGAAAGTACTGGGACCTCGGCGCAAATGTACCGTCGCCGCCCTGCCCGGGCCACGTGGGCCGGCTTGCTGGGCAGCGGCTTGCCTGCCGCATGGGCCTCTGGTCGTGCGCCCCGACTAGGCCGGCCTGCTCTCGCGTGCTGGGCTCCCCAGCCTGGGCCGCGTTGCTAGGCCGACTCGTCGATCGTGGGCCACGCTCGCCGTGGGCCATTTGGGCCACGGTGCTCTTTTCGTTTTTCTAATAAATTAGTGAAGATTTCCTAAAATAAATTCTGAGCTAATTTTGTTATTTAAATATAAAATCATTTAGGAGTCCAAAAATTGTGGACCAAATTTCGTTGAGTTCCTAAAATCATGATCAATCTATTAGCGTATTTTGTTCATTTAGTTTTAAAATGTTTCCAGGGTTGCTCAAATTATTTTAACATGCTTAATATTGTTAAAATGTGAACTTGTGGGCATTTTTGTGGGAAAATGGTGATAGTGTTGACTCCGAACATTTTACAGTAAATTCCTAATATTATTAGCTGCTCACTGTAATTTTTGTAGCCCAATAATAATTAGTTTACTAGAGTAGTTAATGAGGCCTAGTTTGAATATATAGTAAATCAAATATATGAAATAAAGAAACACATGTTGGGAAATGGCACCTTTCTCGACGATGTTGATACATAGATTAGTACGTCAGTCATTAGAGCTAGTTTGTTAGTTTGTAGTATATAATCTATTTTAGAGTTGTTGTTGCCTTGTTAATTAACTGTTGCATCATCTTTGCATCGCATTGCATATCATAATAGGGAAGACGGTGGATCAATGGTATCATATGGAGTAGCTGAAAAGATGGTGCTAGGGATTAGGACACAAAGATGGAATACTAACTTTTGGTTATATTTTACCCAGGCAAGCCCCGGTGCATAACCACTACTTTCTACACTTTAAATTATATTTGTGCATTAAGTTTTAAGGAGTTGGATGAAACCCACTTACATATATAACTTTATCCTATGAGTCTTACTAGTATGACAGGATCATGTAGATTGCTATGCTATTGGACTTCGGTAGAAGTCGAGTGATTGCTTGTCACTCGCGAGAGATAGGAAATATATTACTGTATTATTATCACTTGGAATATATAAATGGTGAAAGGAAAAATGGAGACCAGGCACCAATATGGTTTGGGTATTGGTGGGTGTAAGAGGTTGTGTCCTGCGGCCAACGAGGCATAGCTTGGTTACACTATTTTCCCTGTCTGTGTTGGTTAAGGACCGGCCATTGCATTGGACTCTAGGCAAGTCACGACTTATTATCCCGAGCACATACTTGGATATGGGCGCAGGGAAGACTTGCTACCCTGTTGTCATGGGTTCTGCCTCTTTTTGGACTGACTTTTAGAGTGGTTTTTGGGTGGAGGTCCTTGCACCGCACTAAGTCTGGGACTCAGGGGTGAGGCTTGGAGTCCAAGTTTGGATGGGAACCTAGACCCCATGATAGGTGGGTAGTGGGTTGGTCCTGCTTGTCTTGGGATACAAGCGGGGCGTGTGTTTCGGGGTACCTAGTTAGGCTCATTGATTCACGAATCACCACCGTGTCGGTACTACTTGTCTATATTCTAGCACCGTAGTAAGAACTGGAAGATGAAAGATCGTAAAATGATTCTGATTGCTTACCACCTGCTTGAAAGTAGCACAGGTGCTTACATAGAATGGTTAGTTAATGAACTAATGATGACTGCTAATAAAATCGAATATAAGGACGCACATTTAGTAATGCTCCTACAGATGCAATAAACCCACAAGCCAGATAGCCTTGCATATCCTTGGAGTCTTTTTTCTCCTATCGGATAAGTCTTGCTTAGTATAATTGAGTACTCATGGTTTTATTTCCCCCTATTGAAGGTGATAGGCGGATGCTAGAGCTGACCCTTGTGTGCGGATTCCTCCTGGTGGGCTCAGAGAGGATTGCTTTACGCTGCGATCATAGTTTTTTATTTATAACTCTCACTAAATGTTTTTCTAAATGGAAGTTTTATAATCTGTTGTCATAGTTTATATATAAATGCTACTTTATGTCATGAATAGATATTTATTTCCACTGTAATTCTGATCACATGTTTATATTCCGCTGTTAACTTAAATTGTTCATAACTCTGATAACATGTTCATATTCCGCTATTATAAATAATAAATATTATACTCTGATGTTACATGGAAAGTGATGTAAGAAGTGGCTAATAATGATGTAAGCTTTATTCTCTCATTTGTGATCCTAATGGAAAAATGTGGATTTTCGGGTTCTCCCGCGTGTTGTGCCCGATGGAACTGCGTAATTTAGTGTTCTCCCTTGGGTACTTAGTGTCTAATGGAAGACAAGTACTCCTAGGAGGCATTAGATTAGGCGGTCCTGCCATAGTTGGCTTGCTTGTTCACCTTGATGGCCACCGCCTTGTCATTTTTCTTCTTCTTCAAGAGATAAGGTGTGGAGACCTTTTTGTCCACCTTGTTGGTGTAGGTGTTGGAGAGCTTGCTTGTTTCCATTTTATTTTTCCCTTTTTTCTTAGCTCCTCTCCCATTCTTCACCTTGCACTCATAGGACTTGTGGCCTTCCTTGTGGCACACGTAGCAAACCCCGGTTTGTCCTTCATCAAGCTTCTTCACTCCCTTAACGGTGTTATCTTGATGATGTTGGGCTTGCTCCGTTTTGCCTTTTACTTGAGTCAAGTCCATGGTAAGGCGAGCCACTTGTGTGCAAGTATCTACAATAACTTTCTCAACACAAACTTGGTTGCACAAGGGTGAGTCTAAACATAAATCATTGCAAGAAGTAGAAGCATCCTTTTTAGGCATGTAAAAGATAGAACTTTTGTTTTTAGGTGCCTTGGTGAGGTTAGTACCGACTGCTTCAAGATTAGCAACTTTATTAGTTAGCTCATCACAATGTTTGCACATGGTTTCCATTTTTGCAAGCAAACTTTTATAAGCATCTTGTGAGCTAGCTAACTTTTCTTTTAATTTTTCATTTTTCTTTACAAGTTGCTCATCATTGATTGTGCATGCATTTGTTGTTGCACTAGCCTCAAGTTGCCAAATTTTAGTAGATAGTTCAATATGGAGATTAGCAAACGTCTCATATTGTTCAAGCAAGGTTTTATATGCTTCTTGTGAACTATGTAGCTTTTCTTACAATATTTTTAGCTTCTTGTGTTGGCTAGTGCAAGCCTTAGCATATTTAACATTTTCTTGCACAAGTTCATTAAGAGAAAGCATTTCATCATCACTAGAGGATGAGCTTTCGTTACCTCGTGCCATAAGGCACACACGAGAAGAGCTTGATGACGAGTGCTTATGGCCTCGCCTCTTGTGATGGTCTTCTTCTTCACTTGAAGAATCATCCCATGACCTTATTGATGTGAGAGCTTTGTCCTTGCATGCCTTCTTTGTCTTGGGTGTGGGTTTGTTTGGACAAACTTCCACAAAGTGCCCCAACTCGCCGCATCCATAGCATCCTTTCTTTCTTTACTCATTTCTTTGATTGGCGAAGATGAAATCTTGAATTTGGATGGGCACACCCTTGACATTGAGCCTTTAGATCATCTTCTCCACCTTATTGATAAGTTTGATTAATTCTTCATCAAGGTCGGAGGTGGAGGAGGAAGATTGATCATCATCACTTGAATCATCAACATCATCATCATCATCATCATCATCATCATCATCATCATCATCATCTTCTTCTTCTTCTTCTTCTTCTTCTTCTTCTTCTTCTTCTTCTTCTTCTTCTTCTTCACTTGAGGAGCTTGAGCTTGAGCTTGTCTCAACTTTCTTGCCCTTCATCTTCTTTTATTCACTACATGCGAGAGCTTTGCCTTTGCTTAATGACGAGGCTTCTTCTTAACCCATCTTCTATGACATTTCAAATGCCACCATCTTACCAATGACTATGGCCGGGGTCATTGTGCTCAAGTCCTCCATGTTGTGAAGGATGGTGATGATGCTTGCATATTTCTTTTATGGTAGCACGGAGATGATCTTCCTCATGATGTCCGCATCATCTAGCTTTGTTAATCCTATTGAATGGAGCTCATTGATAATTAGATTCAAACGAGAATACATATCATGAACAAGCTCATCATCATTCATTTTAAAGAAATTATAATTTTGCTTAGCTAGACATTGTTTTTGGTCACGGACATTAGTTGTGCCGTCATGGAGCTCTTGGAGTTTTAACCAAATTTCATGTGCCGTATTTAAAGTGAACACTTGGTTAAACACATCCATGCTAAAAGATTCAAACAAGCAATTTTTAGCTCTAGCATTGAAATGAATTTCTTTTTCTTCGCTGTTTGTGGGTTTATCGGGATTCTTAATGGGTTTCATCCCGTCACGAGTGACTCTCCAAACACCAAAATCTACCACCTCAAGGTGACAATCCATTCTAGCTTTATAGTAGGGAAAGTTAGTGCCATTAAAGTGTGGAGGCCTAGAGGTATCCATCCCAACCACTCTACATAGCGTCGGCTAAACGGCGGTGAAGCCAAAGGTCCAAATTGAGCCAACCAGCTCTGATACCACTTGTAAGGGACCGTGATGCCTAAGTGGGGGGGTGAATTAGGCAACTTAAAACTCTAACTCTAAACTATGCTTAGCAAAAACCTATGCAAAAGATAAACTATCTAAATGTGCAACTACGATTTTGCTAGTGTATTGCTATCTCTACTGCAAAAGGAGTTGTGCAAACAATGTAAATGCAGAAGCTAAAGAGTAAGATAGAGATATGCAAACTCCTATCGATGACTCTGGTATTTTTACCGAGGTATCGAGAAGCACGTAAGCTTCTCCCTAGTCCTAGTTGGAGCCCCTCGCAAGGAATCCCTTGCAAGGGCCAAGCTCCCAGTCGGGTAACTCCGTGGATAGCCCTGGGCCTTCTCCACGCACAAGTGGGTCTCCGGAGTGCCTTCCAACAAGCCTCTCCTAGACCGCCATCATTCCTTAGCTTGCAAAACCTCTTCTCATCAAGTGGCTTGGTCAAGAGATCGACAAGTTGATCATCGGTGCCCACACTCTCAATGCAAATGTCCCCTTTTTGTTGGTGATCTCTAATGAGATGATGGCGGACATCTATGTGCTTTGTTCTTGAAAGTTGAACTGAGTTGTTGGTGAGCTTCACGATACTCTCATTGTCACATAGCAATGGTACTTGTTTGAACTTGATTCTAAAATCACTCAAAGTAGCCTGCATCCAAACTAATTGAGCACAACAACTACTTGCCGAAATGTATTCCGCTTCGGCGGTTGAAAGTGCTACACTATTTTGCTTCTTTGATGACCAAGACACTATTTTGCTCTTTCTCTTAACTATGCATCCCACATAATTGGAGTCCGAGTATCCAATCAACTCAAATCTAGCTCCTTTGGGATACCACAATCCAACATTTTGTGTATGTTTCAAGTACCTCAATATTCTCTTGGTTGCCTTCAAATGACTTTCTCTTGGTGAGGCTTGAAATCTAGCACATATGCATACACTAAACATCACATCTGGCCTTGATGCGGTCACATAGAGTAGTCTTCCAATCATAGATTGATACATTGGTGTACTAATAGCTTTGCTCTCATCCATGCCAAACTTCTTGAGCATGTCTTTGATGTACTTGCCTTAACTCACAAATGTGTCATTCTTCATTTGCTTGATTTGAAGACCAAGGAAGTAACTAAGCTCTCCAATCATGGACATCTCAAACTCACTTGCCATCTTCTTTCCAAACTCCTCACCAAAATCTTGATTGGTTGATCCAAAAATGATATCATCAACATAGATTTGCAACATAAATAAGTTATTGACAAGCTTCTTGGTGAAGAGAGTGGTGTCAACCTTGCCCATTTTGAATCCCTAAGAGAGTAGGAAATCTCTCAACCTCCCATACCATGCTCTTGGTGCTTGCTTCAAGCCATACAAAGCCTTTCTTAACTTGTAGACATGGTTGGGCTTCTTTTCATCTTCAAAACCAGGAGGTTGCTCAACATACACAAGCTCATTGATGTACCCATTGAGAAATGTGCTCTTCACATCCATTTGGTACAACTTGATGTTATGGGCACAAGCATAGGCTAAAAACATCCTAATTGCTTCCAATCTTGCGACTGGGGCATATGTTTCTCCAAAGTCAAGACCTTTAACTTGAGTGTAACCTTGAACCACTAATCTTGCTTTGTTCCTTACAACTATCCCATCTTGATCTTGCTTGTATCGAAAGACTCATTTGGTTCCAATCACACTATGATCCTTAGGCCTCTCAACTAACTCCCATACTTGATTTCTTGTGAAGTTGTTTAGCTCTTCATGCATAGCATTTACCCCAATCAACATCCAATAAAGCTTCATCTATCTTCTTAGGTTCAATAGATGACACAAATGAGAAGTGTTCATAAAATGATGCCAATCTTGCTCTTATTTGCACACCTCTTGAGATATCACCAATAATGAAGTCCAATGGATGATCTCTTGAAACATTGGTTGGTTGGAGCACTTGCACTTGATTGCTTGCATTTGATTGATCACTTGGTTGAGATGATGAACTAGCCACTTGTTGTTGATCATGCACTTTGTCATCACTAGTACTTGCTTGAACTTGATCATGAGTACCACTAGCTTCCACATTTGAGTTGAAGCACTTGATTCTTGTCATCTTCAACATCAATCACCTCTCTAGGCCTTATGTCACCAATCTCCATGTTCTTCATTGCGTTGACCAATTGAGTTCCTCTCACATCATCTAGATTCTCATCTTCTTCTTGGAAACCATTGGTTTCATCAAATTCCACATCATGAACCTCTTCAAGAGTCCCACTAGCCAAATTCCAAACTCTATAAGCCTTGCTAGTAGTGGAGTAACCAAGCAAGAAACCTTCATCACATTTCTTCTCAAACTTGCTCAATCTTGTGCCTTTCTTTAAAATATAGCATTCGTAACTAAAAACCCGAAAGTATGCAATGTTGGGCTTTCTATCATTCAAGAGCTCATATGGTGTCTTCTCTTTCAATGGGTGACAATAAAGTCGGTTGCTATAGTAGCAAGCCATGTTGATTGCTTTGGCCCAAAATAAATGACTCACATTGTACTCACTCAACATTGATCTTGCCATGTCAATCAATGTTCTATTCTTCCTCTCAACTAGGCCATTTGATTGATTAGTGTATTTGGCCAAAAATTGATGCCTAATTCTAAACTCATCACACAAATCATCAACTCTTATGTTCTTGAATTCACTTCCATTGTCACTTCTCACTTTCTTGATGGTTGTTTCAAACTCATTGTGTATTCTCTTGATGAATGTCTTGAAGGTTGCAAACACATCACTCTTATCAACAAGAAAGAACACCCATGTATATCTAGTGAAATCATCCACAATCACAAATCTATATTTGTTTCCACCAATGCTAGTGTATGTGGTTGGTCCAAACAAGTCCATGTGCAACAACAACTTCAATGCCCTAGATGTACTCATCATGCTCTTCTTAGGATGTGTGTTACCAACTTGCTTTCCGGCTTGACATGCACTACAAAGCTTATCGTTCTCAAATGTGACATTTTTCAAGCCTCTAACTAGGTCATACTTGATCAACTTGCTCAATTGTTTCATTATAACATGACCAAGCCTTCTATGCCATAACCAACCCATGCTAGACTTAGTGAGCAAACATGTTGACAATTGAGCTTCTCTAACCTTGAGAACCATGTATAAATTCTCATATCAAAATCCTTTGAATATCAAGTTAGAGCCATTTACACTTATGATATCTACATCATCCACACCAAATATGCACTTGAAGCCAAGATCACACAATTGAGCTACCGATAATAGGTTAAAGTTCAAGCTCTCTACTAGTAGCACATTGGAAATGCTCAAGTCATTTGATATTACAATCTTACCAAGACCTTTGACCTTGCCTTTGCCATTGTCACCAAATGTGATACTATCAATCACATTGCTCTCATTCTCATTGATTGAATTGAACATTCATGAATCATCAGTCATGTACTATGTGCATCCACTATAAAGCACCCAATGCCTCCCTCCGGCTTTATAATTAACCTACACAAGAAGATCAATTCTTTTTAGGTATCCAAACTTGTTTGGGTCCTTGAAGGTTAGTTACTAAGGTCTTTGGTACCAAATGGCTTTCTTGTTTGAGCCCACAATTGGTGTACCAATGAACTTGGCCTTCACACCATGGGCACCCTTAACAAACATGTAACAAGAATCAAATCTAATTGAGGATACATTAGTTTGCTTGTTCTTGTCAGTCTTGCAATATTGCTCTATATGCCCAACTTTCTTGCATCTATTGCAAAACTGACCGTTGCCCTTCACAAAGCTAGCTTTGGGAGTGACAAAGGTTGCCTTGCCTTTCTGGGGGTATAGCCTAATCCCTCTTTGTTGAGAGAAAACCTTTGGCTACCCAAGCACTTTAGCAAGCGGGCATCTCCACCATAGGAATTGCCTAAGGCACGAGTGAGCTCATTCAGTTCCTTATTGAGGGTCTCATTTTCCACCATTAGTGAGGCATCACAAGTGAAACCATCACTCAAAGGTGAAGTGGAAGTAGAAGTGCTACAAGAAGGGTTAGTGGGAGCAACAACAATGGGCTTATAAAAAGATTCATCAATAATGTCACATATTAGTTCCACATCACAAAACACAATCACTTGCTCCTTCTTGACTTGCTCGATGAGGGAGGAGTGAGCCTTTTCAAGCTTAGAGTGAGCTTTGCCAAGCTTCTCATGGGCTTCCATCAGCCTCTCACACTACAAGATTTTCGGTCTACTGCAACGCCGAAGAATTGCAACGTAGAAAATTTGGTTGCCAGAGATTGTTGTATTACAACCATTCTAAAAAATGGTAGCGATACATGCCTTTAATACAATGGTTTTCAAGATGTTGCAAAGCTCTGTTGCATTTGGTGGACGATATTGCAATGGTGAAAAATGGTTGCAGTAGACTTGATTTTGGTTGCAATTGTGTGGTAGTACTGCAACTACATTTACGTTAGTTGCATTTGGTTTTGACTATTGCTACGGTTTTTTTGTGTTGCATAAAATTTGACAAGCGTTGCAAATGCTAGATACTTAATGCAACGAGAACTCTTGGAGGCGAAGCAAAAGTGGGGGTCAATTGCAACCTTTTTTGGCAGTTGCAATATACTTTGATATTGTTGCAAGTGCTAAATTTTATTGCAACGAAATCTATGGGGTCGAAGTTTAAAATTGTGTTCAAGTGCAACGCTTATTTTTGGTTGCAATATACTTTGATAATTGCAACGAATTTAAAACTTAAAAAAAGTATGGAAAGAAAAGAATTGGGGACGCATATATTAAAATTAAAAAGTGCTCCCCACGAGATTGAACCATGGAGCTCTGGTTCGAGATAAACCTTCTCCACCATCGCTGCGCTATGTAGGTGTGTTCGTTGTAACTCAGGTTTTAATTTATTTGATATGATTGAAGACCTTATGAGTTATAAAATGCCCCAACCTCGGCCCCATCTAAGCATCTCCGTCCTTATGCCTCGTGTCCGAAACTTTCATTAAGTAGTAGTTCTTTGTTAAGTACTTGATGTTAAGTATCGTGGATGTTAATTAGTACTTGAAGTTGTACCGGGGTGGTTGGTCACTTTGTTAGCGATAGTAAATGCTGACGATCGTGCACCATCGGTCACATGGTGACCACGCTAATGAACCTTTCCTTGTCCAAACATTTGCCGATTGGTGATTACTCTTGGGCAATCGTGATTTTTATTTCAAAACTTTCCACTTACCTCTTTATTTCAAATACTTAAAACATTTATCTCAAGAGGTATTCATTAGCATAACGAACATTAAGGTTCCATGCAACGGTTCAAACTTAACCATGTCATCAGTTCAAAAGAAAAAAAATAATAAAGTGCGACATATGCATATGAAGGACAAGTGACCCTTCCCACCAAACAGTGCAACAAAAAAAATTGTCTTCAAGCAAAGAAATCATCTTCTATATTTTCTTCCATGGTGGTGCAATAACCCCATCATCAATGTAGGTGTCATCATCGTCGTCCGAATCATCATCACCAATATAGTCATCAACAGGTTGGGGAATTGCTTCGCTACGCACTTGATTAATAATGGCGACGAGAACCGGCCAGCTCGCCATATCTTGTCTTGACCGGTTTAAGAATTCCCGACCTTGGCCTCGATTCATTCATTTCTTGGATTCCCACATCAAGTGCATCGGCGTCATTTCCTGTGTCTGGCATGGAAAACAAATTTCTTGGTCTCACCAAAACAACAGTAGACCATCTCGGCTTGTTCACGATAGGGACATAAAACACCGGTTCAGCGTTTGAAGCAAGAATGTAAGGTTCATCTGAATATCTGAACATGGAAGTAGCAATGTCGATAATACCAAATTTATCCCTAGTGTACCCTCTGCTTCTGCTGGTACTGGTAGCCAACACATCATACCAATCACACTGAAATAATATAACTTCTTTTTCTTGTGGGAATTCCAGTGAGATTATATTTCTAATGACTCCATACCAGGTCATGTTGCCTGTACTATCGTCACCCTTCACAAGGACACCAGAATTTTGTGTCACAAGACTTTTCTCTATGGCAGCTGTCCGAAATAGCCAATTATTGATGTACACTCTATTCAACACACGAGCTCAAGGGTCAGGTCCTTGAGAAAGGGCATGCATCAGTTTACTTGCTTCCCTTTCTCATATAGTTTTGCTATCTGCAATTTAAAAATCAAGTTAGACATCTACCGGTTAATTACTACGTCGGTCTGACCATAAAGTTGAATTTAAAAATATAAAATAATACTACATACCTCGATTTCAAACCATCTTACAAAATGCTCCTTGTGTTGTTTTTTAATGTTAATTGAACTATCCCTTGTTAGTTGTGTCTTATGCTCCCTACATCAGAGTGCACCAAATTATTAGTTGATGCCACAAACAAGCAGATAAAAGATAAATTTAGTGGTAAAAATTGCGACTTACTCTACCCATTTCCTGGCTTCATCCCAATTAGTAATTATGTAGTGCCTCATCTTTTGAAGTTCAACTTTCTCCAAATTCTTAAGCTTATTTCCTCTCCTCTTGTAATCAATTTCACTAAATATGCTTAGACCACTTGGAGGCTCATTCACAACTGTATTTTCATGACGATCAGCTCGACTCAGCTTGGTGTCGACGTCGAAGAATTGAGAGCAAAATGTAAGACACTCCTCAGCTATGTATGCCTCGGCTATTGATGCTTCTGGTTGTGCCTTGTTCCTGACATATCCTTTAGCAGTACGTAGATACCTCTCTACTGGATACATCCATCTATAACACACGGGCCCTCCTAGTTTAGCCTCTTGAACTAGATGGACCGGCAAATGAATCATTATGTCAAGAAATGCAGGCGGGAAAACCATCTCAAGCTGACAAAGAGTCTCTTTAATTGAACTGTCTAGTTTGTCAAGATCTGCTGGCACCAACTCATTTGAACAAAGTGCACTGAAGAACCTACTGAGCTCAATCAATGGCCTGGCAACATCTTCTGGCAAAATCCTTCTAATGACTAAGGGCAATAGTTTTTGTAGAATAATATGGTAGTCATGAGTTTTGAGTCCAGACACCTTACATGTTTTATCGTCAACACATCTCTTTAAATTGGAGCAGAACCCATCAGGCTTCTTCACTCCTTGAAGAAATTGGCATAAAATCCTCTTATCATCCTTGTCTAGAGAGTACAACGCTGCTGGCAAGGTGTACATGTCATCATCAATCACAGGATGCTGATCTTGCCTGATCCCAAGATGTTCCATGTCAAGGCGGGCATTCTCGCTGTCCTTACATTTCCCTTCAATTTCAAGCAAAGTCCCTAATATGCTCTCGCATATGTTTTTCTCAATATGCATCACGTCCAAATTATGCCTTATGAGCAAAGAAGACCAGTAGGAGAGCTCAAAAAAAATACTCTTCTTCCTCCAATTGTGCCATCTTGCGTCTTCATCATGCTTCCTCTTTTTTGATATGTCCTTTCCAAATCCCGTTGGATGAAAAGTTGCATATTGGTCTAATACATCTTGACCAGACAGTGGAACTGGAGCCTCCCTGGTTTCCTCTTCATTGTTGAAGCTCATCTTGTTCATGCGCCATGGATGGTCTAAGGGCAAAAACCGACAATGTCCCATGTAGCAGAACTTCTTCCCATGTTTCAGCCACAAATAATATGTATCCTTGTGACAGTAAGGACATGCAAATTTTCCTTTTGTGCTCCAACCAGAAAGCATTGCATATGCAGGGAAGTCATTGATTGTCCAAAGTAGCATAGCACGGAGTGTAAAGTTTTCCTTTGCCTTTACATCCCTACAATTAACACCAGTATTCCACAGCGCCTTCAACTCATAAATGAGGGGCCTCAAGTAAACATCAATATTCATTCCAGGAGTTTTCTTGCCAGGTATCAACATCGACATGATCCAATAAGATTGTTTCTCATACAACCAAGGAGGCAAATTGTAAGGTATTAGGATAACAGGCCAACAACTGTAAGTAACATTTTGCATACCAAATGGGTTGAAGCCATCAGAAGCAAGACCCAGTCGAACGTTACGAGCTTCTTTAAATTGTGGAAACATATTGTCCACGTGCTTCCATGCCCTGGAGTCAGCAGGATGACGTAGTTTGCCATCATCTATTCTTCCTTCCTCATGCCAACGCATTTCTGATGACGTGCTCTCTGACATGTACAATCTGCGTAGCCGAGGTGTGAGAGGGAAGTACCGAAGGATTTTGACTGGGACACGACGACGTTTCTTATCATGACCATCGTTCACATGGCCATCACCACGGTCATCTGTTTTCCACCTAGATGCTTTACATTTGGGGCATATATCCAGCTTCTCATATTCCTTCCAAAATAACACACAATGATTCTCACATGCATCTATCTTGATATAGTCCAAGCCTAGATCGCGAACCACCCTTTGCACTTTCTCCATTGTGTTTAGGACACAATGACCTTTAGGGAGAAACTTTGAGATCAGAAAGAGTACCCCCTCCAATGCTTTGTTACTTATCCCATACATGCACTTAACCTGGAAAAGTTCCACAATAAAAGATATCTTTGTACCATCTTCGCAACCTGGATATAATTCCTTTTTTGCCTCCTGTAGTAACTTGAAGAAGACATTGGCTTGCTCGTTCGGCTCATCTTCATCACCGATCTCTCCTCGTATTTCACCTCTGATTAGGGATTTAATCAAATTACTGGCCTCATCATCTTCACTCGGTGCGCCGCCTTCTTCATTGTCTACTCCAGAATCATGTGGTGCACCTTCATCATCGTTCTGTACTTGTACATCTGCTGCTGCTGGGTCATCATTGTGTACTTGTACATCACTAGGTCCTGCATCTTCATTGTGAAAAACCACATCAGCTGAACCTTCCCCTTCCATTATAAAACTTTTAGCAAACCCTGTTGAAAGGACATGAATCTGAAGCACAGCCTGTGTTCTGTGTGACATGCATAGACATTTACGGCACGGACATGCTGCAGTTCCACCCCTCGAAGTGCCACTATATGTCCTGTCCAAAAACTGCATGAATTTGTTCTGCCACTCGGTTGAAGAACGAGGCAAGCGCATCCAACTCCTATCATCGCCTAACATCTGCGTGATGAAGATGAACGATGATCACCAATTTTGCCAGCGTATTTACATACATAATTGAACTATATATGTGCAGCCCATAGTGATCTCGTACCTTTCGCCGCGAGGACGGCTTGTCTGATTGATCGATCGACGTGGAAATCAGGGCAGAAATCAGCTATACTCTACCTAAACTAATCACATTACAGCACAATTAGCGAGCTATATGGTAATACAAATTAGACATCGGAGGCTGGGAGCTTTTGATTCTCATACCTTCAAAACTGATTCTGTGATCCACGGGTTACACCTCTATGGAGGTCCGAAGGGCAGTGGAGCGGAGGTCGGAGGAGTCCAGATGTCGAGCAGTGGCGGCGGTCGCCCTCACCCCCGTGCGCAGCGCCCCCTGAGGATCGCGACTCCACCCTCGTTCGTAGTGCCCCCTGAATCAGCGAATATACACTTCCAATTGATGCCTCCACCCTGAGGATAGCGACTCCCCTGAAGAAGCGAGTCAGGCAGGGACGGACGGGGTGGGCTGTGGCCATGCCCTGCGTCCGAGCCGCACGTATACCGTCCGCTACAAGTGGCGGACCGTCCGGCTCGTTTGGAGGACCGTCCGGTGGGTTGGTAGGCAGCGCATCAGAAAATGACAGAATTAACGGCGGACCATCCGCGGCCTGTGGAGGACCATCCACGCGTGTCGGGCGGAAGTGGACCCACCCGGGACCGAGCCTTATCTGGATGGAGTCAACATCCCTCCCTTCCAACCACACCAGACCGCCTCTCCCCCCTTTCTTCTTGACCGCAAGCACCAAAAAGGGAGAAAGGGACCCCTCCTTAGGGAAGGATTTGGCGCGCTCCCCGGACCGTCCGAGCTCTTCTCCGGACACTCCGCGTTCTCCTTCATCATGTCCTCTCGGTATTTCATCGAATCCTCTGTTGGTTTTCTTGGATTTCACTCATGAACATGATTAGGGTTTGATGTTGGGATTTTGATTTCATCTATGGATTCTTGCAAATAGTTATGGGAATGTGTTGCTAGAGTCAAGAGGATTCTACCCTAATTATTTGGTGCAAATTCATTGGTTAAATTTGGAGATCGATTGATGGATAGATGGACGGTTACTGTTTCTGTTCGTGGCCGCACAGTGTACCGCGGACCGTCCGCCCCTTACTGGCGGACCGTCCGCAGGTCACTAGTGACTGCAAACTGAGCAGCAGCCTTTTCTTGTTGGTTCCCATAACTCTCAAATATAAATCCATATACTTATGACTTGTTTTTGATAGTGCTACAAAGGGAAGAAGCAGAGGTAGAGCTGGGGGGAGAACATCAAAAAGGGCAAGACAAGAACGTTCCGACCCAAGTGATGATGATTATGAACAAAGTAACGATGAGTCAAGGGTTGACACGGACATGGAAGAGGAAGAGAGTGAAGATGAGTTAGTGGACACTCAGGCTCATGGAGGTGGCAGGGTGTGGAATACAACCACATACAAGAGAGATCGAGCTCCAGATCAATATGAACTTGCGCGTGACACAAAATCTTTTCTTCCATACTCAAGTTCAAGAAGATGCCTTCTATGGTCACTTGGTTCACAAGGTTGTATTCAAACATCAAAGGATTGACTGGTATTATATGGCAGAGTATGATGTGATGAGTGGGCTTGTGCCAAGATTTGAAACTCTTGGGCTCAGAGATTTTCTTCAACATAAGTGTGATTGGAATGATACAGTCATCCATCAATTCTATGCCACAGTAGAAGTCGACATGATCAATGAAACTCTCTTTTGGATGACAGGAAAGCGAAGGTATGAGGCTACCTTTAGGGAGTTTGCAACAGTCAATGAGTTAGATTATGACTTTATCATTACTCATAGCCATGACATTACTGATGAAGCCACACTTGGTATTAATGATATTATCCGTTTCTATGAGCCCACTAGGACCGGAATTCATAGAGTGTTTGAAAAATCTATTGGTCTTAGGCATCATCCAGCTGTCATATTAAAAATAGCTCGTACCACTATTCTTCCAAAGAGTGGTTTCAAAGATGTATTTGTTGGATGGCATAGAAATTTTGTAAAACATGTCATGGACAATGAAAGAATGGATGTTGTGGCCTTGATTATGTACGAGCTGTTAGAGAAGAAAACTGATTTTGAGTCAAATATCTACTATGCTCCTTACATAATGTCTCTTATCTTGGAAAAGACGAAGTTCAAAGGTCATGATGTGAAGCACACTCTTTATAGACCCTACAAGAATATTCTGGATTTCATTAATAGACCATTGACACCCTTCTTGGAGGGAGATTTGCAGGGTGGTGTGGAAGCTCCAGCTGCTCCACATTCTCAGGGGGACGGTGCTAGAGCACCTCATCATGATGCTCATGCCATGCCACCTCCTCCACCTCCACCTCTCCAGCCACAGTGGGCTCCTCCTCCAGGGTACTTTGATCCTTACTTTGCATCCATGCAGCAGTCTATGAACACTCAGTTTCAGCAAATGCAAATGGGTTTTGAGAACCATTTTGAGGCTTATGGACAGCAAATGCTTAACCATTTTGAGTCTATGCAGCATGGTTTTCAGCAGCAGCTAGACGCCCGTTTTACTAGCTTTGGGCAACACATTCATGACACCATGTATCAGCCCATGATGAACCGATTGCAGCATGTTAACACTAGTCTTCACGCTGATATTGATGCTCTCAATGATCGTTTTGATGACTTGACTACCACTGATGAGTACCAGGAGTTAGCTCATCAGCAGCAGCAGCTTCAGACAGATTTTCGTTCCTTCACTGATCACTTCCACAGTTATTTTCCGGCCCCGACTCCACCTCCACAGTTCTATCCACATCAGCCATATTATCCTCAGCCGCCACCGGGTGAACCTCCTCAGGATGATTAACTCCTTTTGGTCATTGATGGCAAAGGGGGAGAAGATTTGGAGTGATCAAGATAGGGGGAGCTTCTTCTTGGAAGAATCATGATCATGGAAGGGACTATAGAATCATGATCATGGAAGGGACTATTGCATTTACTTTATGTTATTCACTTTGGCTTGTAATAATGTTGCACTTTGGCTTGTAATAATGTTGCACTTCTGTCATGGAAAGAACTATCTTGGTTTGTTGAACCTCTTTAATGCTTATCTTTTGCTTATCTTTTGTGATTAAACTCTCCTGCTCACATGAAATTTCTGCATTAATTTTACTGTTATATTCAAGATTCAAACTTGAGGCATTTGGTTCCAATAACTTATTTTGTTGAATTGCATCACCAATTGGTTTTCTTTCCTATGTGCCTAACTTTTATTTTTTTGGAAAACACAATGTGAAGCCCCATGGCCCCACTGATAACTTTATTTAATACTGACATAAAAGCTTCGCACCTCATTAAAAAACATTGCCATTATCCATGGAATTACATACATATCAGACGACATATATCGTAACTATCACTTATTTGTAATGAAGTCAAATGTGGGTGCAACTTAACTTCATCATGCCACTCAATATGCTACACTTTATGGGTTTATCTACCAATTTATCAATGCATATCGTTTATACTCAATTCCATGCCCTACATATATACCATTCACGTGGTTCACTTATGCAGAAATCCTTCCCACACTTGGCATGAGTGAGAATTAGGGAGAACAAAAGAAACTTATATTACTTTGTAAGTTAGAGTCATCTGGGACTGAGTGGCACCAAGAAAGCAATGTTGGCTTCATCGAAATATGTATCCGGATGCAAAAGCAAAATTTGATTGAGTCCAGCAGCGTTTCATAGAAGTTTGGGTGTCTACTCTTGCCGGTACCCCTCATGACGTGGCACTCCGAGCAACTGAGTTTCCTTAACTTCTCGCAAGAGAGCATGGTAAAGTTTGTGTGGCGGACGGTCCGGCCCTTGTGGCGGACGGTCCGTGACGAAAAACTCTCGCGCGCGCCCATCCCCGTTTCCTCCCCCCACGCCGCCCCTTTTATTTCGCGACTTCCTCATCTACCACATCGCCGCCCCACACGCGCTTCCTCATCTACCACGTCGCCGCCTCCACACGGTTAGGGTTTTTGGATTCCACCAAAGAGAAGTCGAACATGACGACAACTCCAACGAGTGGAACACCTCCGTCCTCTCGACGTCGATGCGCACACCTGCAGGAGCGGGGATGCCAACAACTCCAGCAGCGGCGGCGACGCCGGCAAGTTCATCCAGACCCAACGCCACCATGTCCCTTTTTGGGGCAACACGTTCGTCCGGGACGCTAACAACTCCGGCGGCGACGGCGGCGGCGGCGCCGGCAAGTTCATACAGACCCAACGCCACCATGTCCCTTTTTGGGGCAACACGTTCATCCGGGTCGACAGCAGCACTTGGTGATCAACAAGAGAGCTCCCTGCCAATCAATGAGACCAATGATAGGTAACACCTATTGCCTTCCTATTTTGGATTCAACATCTCGGGTTTAGAGTTTTAGATATATAATCTTGAAAAATGTTCGGGAAAAATGTAGCCTAAGAGCATCGACGCTGCAGGGACATGCAGAAGCAAAGGCGCCATGGGGATAATGTAGATCGAATGCCTGGGATTAATGATATGTAGGGATTAATGAGTTTGGTCTCTGTCCATACACATAGTATACATATTTCTAATTTAGAATGGGACTGTAAGCATTTCCTATCAATTAAGCTAAGAAGAACAAGTGTGCAATATTTAGTGTTTCCTAGTACAAATATTTTTTTGGTTTACTTTAATTTCAGTCATGGGGGTGCACATATAGTTCAAATAAGTGGCACTAAGTTTTAATTACTTTCTCTGTCTGTACACATACTATATGTACACTAGTTTCCTTTTAAGTATATTGTTGTATCATCACTAGTGCTTAAGTTTGATACTATTGTAATATTTGCAGCTCGGATCAAACATGGACTCTCTATTTCACTTGCGAGGGATTGCCGGGGGGGGGCAAGAGTCTTCTACTATTAGAATCACTAGGGCTGATCTCACCCTGAGTAACTTGCTTGCAATGAAATTACAATTGGGGTATAGGGTAAGGGACTATTTGTACTACAAGAGGAGATGTGGTAATGCAAACAACATTACACGAAATCGAAGAAGAAGTCAATGCAGATGCTATGATAGCATGTAATGAGGAGGAAAGACAGGTCGGACTATTGCTGTCCAAGGAACAAAAAATAGACCGAATGTGAACATAACACCCTTGAAAGTACACGGAAGGAGACCCATTAGGGAAGAGAATATAGATGAAGATGAGGAGTCAATTGATGCTTACAAGGAATGGTTGCACGTCATGCATAAGGAAAACCGATTCACGGGTAAGTGTTATGTTGGACTCCTATATATTTCAAAATTGTTGTATTATTTTATATTGGAGAAGCCTTTGTACTAATATTAGCTTGGCTGACCCAGATTTGAAAGATATCGACAGGGATGACACCACCAAAACTTACAAAGAATGGTTAAGGGTGCAAGGACAACTAAATGATATTAGTAATATAACATCATCGTCCCTACATGTCTATTGTTAATATTCCTTCACAAACATATCATATCTTACACAAGTGACCAATATTTTTCTCAGTAGTGGCATATGTGGATGATAATCATCATACAGATGTAGTACTTTCAAGTGAAGATAGCAACCCCACACCGCCAAAGAAATGCAGACCATCTCATGCTCGGCGTTTCATTCCCACAGGAGAGGGAACTAGTAAGTAATGAATATTTTCAATTTATTGTGAGGTTCAGTTAATTTTAAACTATGTCAATAGTTTTTAAGTGTTTTGCTTTGTATATAATTGTTTTTCATGGACAAGACTCCAAAAAGAGGAAGCCAAGAGGTAACTTGAAAGGATGGATAAGAACAAACAAGAGAACTGTGGAGGCGTCTCGGAAGCTTAGCATCCAGTTCTCTAGGCTTGGAGGACCTGAGGTTCAAACAAACGAATATTTGTTGATGAAATAACACATTCACGAGGAAAAGAGCACCTCTCATCGGAGTAAGAACATGGAGAGATATCCATGTGGATGTCAAAATTGCAATAGCAAACGATGTCTTTGGTAAGCTTACATTATCCATGTGGATGTCAAAATTTCAATACCAAATTATTGTTTAAGAAGTAATTTATTTAGGCTTTACCTTGAGCAAGGCTAAGTGGGACCTTGAGGATAACGAGGTGAACAGAATCAAGATATGGACGGTGGCTAATGACCGTTACAAAGGATGGCGATCTACATTTAGTGCTACCTACAAGGCGTACACCACCTATGAAGAGAGAATGAGACATAGGCCGGAAGAATTAGACATTGTTGAGTGGCACTATATCTGGTGTCGTATTTTGGAACCGAAGAATTCAGTCGTTTTGTTCCCAATTTTAAAAAAAACTTGCCAATTCCACTTACGACGTCAAGGTTTATGTTTTATGACCGCTGATTTTATAAAAATCAAATCATTGCTGGTTCTGTGCAGAGGATTAGCAATAAGAATTCTCGAATCGGCACAATCGCGGATACACACCATGTTACAGGATCAAAGGGTTTTTCTCAATTGAGCTATGAGAAGGTAAAAAATTATGTCACAAGGTTTTCCTTCAGGCATTTTTTTTATGGTTTGTGCTTGTGCCCCCGAATGACAATGACATGATATTGTTATAACCTATATAGTCTTTGTATTTGATAGAGATATTTAGCCCACTGCCCACTACAAAAAATATATTTTGCATCCTTGTATACAAAAAAGCTGAAAAGTACTAAAACTAATGTGTGCCAAAAAAAAGAAGAACTTGGATTTCTGTATTTTTTTTTCAATAGCAATAAATATTTCTGTTATCTTTTGTTTTTAAATTCGTGGTGGATATCTTCCGATCTTTACTGAGTTTAAAAGCTTCTACATTTCACTAGATTATGAAATATGGCTAATTTTTTTACATTCTTGCCTAATTAGAGGGACCAACTAACTCGTGAAGAGCCAAATGATATGGAGCTTTTATGATGACCCACCAACAAAATGGACAATGGACAAGCGAGGAATCTAGGGAAGTCTATGTGAGTATTAAACAGTTTTTACAACCCTTATTAAGTGATGCAACTGTCCTCGCTTAGAATTAAAGTTTTAATTAACTAAATGTCTTTGCTTTGTTAGGACAATGCAACCAGGAAGATTATGGAGCTGGAGTCAAGGCACGACGCAAATGTCGTCTCGACTTGGAAGCGAACCAGATTTTCCAATCAACCTACAAGGAAACGAGAGAAAATCAAATCAAACAAGATGCATGCTAATGGTTACCTTGCAAGGTACCCAACTAGAAAGGAGCTACTATCGGAGGACTACCAGTACAAGAAATCGCAACAGGAGGAAGCCCTCATTGAATCTCGTTTGGATGGCTGCAAGATAGACTAGAAGCTCAAGAAGTTGAAAGGGAAGCCGAGAGGCAAGAACATAGGCGTCAAACTTGAGCAGATGAACAAGGAAAGGGAGGGCGATAGAGAAGCACTTAGGCAAGCTATGTTAATGTTGCAAGCAGCCCAACAGCAAGCTTCAGTACAAAAGGTAATATTAACAACATCTATGTTCTCATAGTTTATTGAACTGAAAATCATGATCTTGAACCCAATTCAAAAATGCGAGGCTAGCACAATTGTGGAGCTAATCTGAAAATGTTGTTCTTCTTTGCAACAATTGAGGGGACACAAAATGTAACAACTACAATGGGAGAACACATGATGCATAGTCAGCAGGTAGTTTGATGATAATTGAAGAATGTTTAATTGTAACATGCATGTCATATTCTTGTCAAGGGGTGTAATTTTTACCACCAACCATTTATTTTCAAGTTACCCAAGAAGAAACCACTAGCCATGAACAACAACCCCTTCTTCCGCAAATGAAGAACGTCTCACTAGAGGGCGCATGACTAGAAGTAATTTGGCAGTGAATTCGGGTGTTGTTTATACTACAGCAAAGCAACTGAAGGAAACTGCGGCTAGGAAAAGATCTGCATTGTCCAAAAAGAATACAGGTACTATGTGAAACCTTTTATCTCTCTTTGCATTAAAAGGAACATATAGTCCTTTTGGAGAAGTACATAGCTATTCTTTTGTTCTCGCTCCTAAATATGGTCGAGCTTAGTTTCCTCTTGCTGATTAGAAATATATATGGATGTGTTTGTGCTCATAAAATGTCTTGGGAGGCATTTGCATGTATGTTTATATTTGCTTTACGCTTCAAAGTTCATGGTTGATAGTACTGCAGCTCACAGAACTCTAGTATCTGCAGCTCGTGTTTTGCTTCAAGTGTTCAATTAGCTTTGCCACCACTAGTCTCAGTTTAACTAATGCATGTCAATGATTTTTTCAGGAGGAATCTTGAGTTTGAGAAGGAGCATGCGAATGGTGGGACGATGGCCAACATACATATCAAGGGAACCCTTTGCTTCATGATGAGACATTAGTCTTTTGATTGAATGAGTTCAAAGCAGGTTATGCATGCTTAACACATTATTATGTGTTAAGCTATCTACTTGTGTTCTCATTTAGTTTGACACTCGGTGTGTTTTGTTAAAGATTTTGTATGAACAAATTATATTTCGTTTTAATGGATGTCGATGCTTCCTTCATTATGTATTTGTCGTTTTGCGATTATTAATTAAGCTACCAAACAAAGTGTCGCAACATGAATTATTAATATATTAATCTGGCGTTGCAATATATGATGGCACATATAACAACCACATTTAGTCGTGGCAATAGGTACGATAATCGTGGCAATAGAGAAACTATCTCTTGCAACTACAAAAAGATGACGGTGGCAATAGAGGAATCTACCTATAGCAACCAGATAGTTAGTAACGTGGCAATAGATGACCTGTCTGTAGCAACCAACCTAAGTAACGTGGCAATAGCCTATGCCATCTATAGCAACCATTCAGAAACGTGGCAATATACGACCTCTCTGTAGCAACCAACCTGAAGAGATGTTGCAATAACCTAAGCCACCTATAGCAACCATTTAGGCGACGTGGCAATAGAGAACTTCTATTGCAATGCTTTCTCTGCGTAGCAACAACCACGATTGCAACACCTGTGTTGCGTTGCGCTTGCATTGTGTTGCTACACGACCAGCGTGTCGCAATACGTATCGCTAGCAACGCCTAGTTCGTTGCAATTGATACTATTACCACACCCATAGTGGTTGCAATTGCTTTTGTTACAACACTCACCAGGTGTTGCAAAAGCGTCAAAAGTGTTGCAATAGAGGGGCTGTGTGTCGCAACTAAAATGTAACCCATTGCATTATGCTATTGCTACCCTTACAAGTGCAACGACATTTAACCAAAAAAAATTGGTAGCAAAATTACTATGGCTACCATTTTTGGGTCTTTTGCTACACTTTTTTGGCGTTGCAGTAGACCGAAAATCTTGTAGTGTCATGAGTGGCATTGAGCTCATCAAAAGATTGCTTAAGAAATTTAACTTTCTTGCACAATTCTTTGCACTCCTTTCTCTTCATCTCAAAGCAAGTGTGTACTTGCTCACACATGTCCATGAGCTCCTCCTTGGTGTACTCCTCCTCATCATCATCATCACTCCGACAAGCATCACTTTCACATTCATCATCATCCCTCACATCATATTTTACCATAGTAGGCTTTGGCATGAGGCATGTCGAAGATGGAAGGCTTGTTGTTGACGGCGATGCTTGCTAGTGCGTTCTTGATGGATTTCTTGTCATCATCACTAGAGCCATCACTATCCATAGAGCCCAACTGACTGGTTGATCATAAGCCTAATTCCTCCAAACTTTAGCAATCTGGTACCCATCCTGGATTTTTCTAAAGATTTAAAAAGTAAAACAAGTGTAAGTACATGTCGTACTCAACAAATATAACATGGAGTTCATGAGGCTCAAAAGGCTGACATTGGTTCAACTGCGATTAGCTTTTAATGAATCATGATTGTAGCAATTGAGTAGCAACAAGTTTATCACAAGCCCATATAAACACATAATCAGGTAAACATGAATAATGAATAGCATAAACTGTAATCATTAGTGAGCACCTTCATCATCCATATCATCAGTGTTCATCATCTATTCCATAAGGGTTCCAAGGCTGCTCGTGACCGTGAGCACGACTGATATACCAGTTTTACACTCTGTAGAGGTTGTACACTTTCACTATGAGTCTTGATTTACCCTTTCGCCCGAGGTGATCAGCCTCTTGACACACTACCAAGGAAGGTCGGCAGTGTTCACTATGAAGCCTTTCAAAGGTTCGTCTAACAAGTTAGGGCCATTAGATTCACTCGGCAAACAGATGTAGGAACCTCTCTTTCGAATGGCACAATTTCATCATGGCTATACGCATAAGAGTAGAGGATGTCCTATACCTGATTCGTGAAGCCATTCTTATGCCAATAAAGGTAACCGCTAACAAGCTAGAAAAGGTCCTCATACTAAGCTAAAGGCAGAGCCATGTAGCCCTCATAGTTGTATTATAAGTCCCGGATGATCACTTACCGATAAGTCCTTAGGGAGAGGAATCTAGAGCACCGTAAAATAGCCCAATGCTCTAGCCCTCTTGTTCCATACTGCTAAAAAACATCTTTTAGTGTTTATTACATATACCATTAGTGAGGTTATAAGATCATGGTTGTAGTTGAGCACTAGCATCATACTACCCAATGCAATACCCTATAGGTAACAAGGAATCTAGGATATTAAATAGCTAGAAAAATTACTACGGTTGCGAAGGTAGACACATGCAATATGAATAAAATGATTAAAGGTGTATAGGACAACAAGGAAGATCTCATGCTATACTTGCCTTAAACTTAGATTCTTCTTCAAGTCCAAAACTTCAAAAATCTGCTTTGTGATTCACCACGTATAACTCACCAACTGGACATGATCATTAAGCACCACACAAGCATCCATGCAGTCATACACGAAGCAAACAATAGATCTAAATTAGAACAGTACACCAATCATAGAAAAATAAGTAAAAGAGTTTGAAACATGATTCTACGCGGCTACAAACACACAGTCGCAAGAGGCACGCTAATCAAAGCTACGGTTGAGAAGATACAACTACCGAGAGATCTACTTCATAAAAATGAACCAAGAGCTTTATTAATTTTATCTATATAAAAGGAGGTATAAGATATTTCAGAGAAATACCTAAGTTGTATTAAGTCAAAATTCATATTTGAATTTAAAAGACAAAAATAGAATTAATCATATTTTATTTATAAATCTAATTGCATAATTATTAATGAAACTAGAGTTTAAACCATGAAATTACAGAAATAGTGACATGATAAACACCGTTACTAATGCGTAGTTTATGTTGTTATGAATCCAACGCAACTTGAATGGGCTGAAACAGAGTTAAAACGTAGAAGATATGATTTCAACATGATTTCCTTTAATAAAATAATAGATTAAATCCAACCATGAATTTTAAAGTTCAAAACATATACAATAGTAGTATGAACACGTAGACAACGTAAATAGGAACCTAATGCAATTTGAACGGGTCAAACCGGAGTTAAAACGACAAAGTTATAGCCTAAATAAATCTTGTGGCAAAATTGTAAATAACTGAAAACGTATTTTTGAAGTCAACCGAACAAAATACGCTTTTAAAAGAAGAAGGCGTAATCTGTGAAATATGCAATGGTCCATGGGTTAGAATCTGTAAAAGGGCAGGGGCTCTTTTGTAAAAGAAACCGACGAAGGGGTACCGGTTGATCAGGACCATCGGATCGAGAGTGGACGGTGGGTTATTAGAGGAGGGAAGGAAGGAGGGGCGCGGCTGGTCGGAATAGTAAGGCCGGCGCGGTGGAAGCCATGGCCGGTGATGGAGCTCATCGGCAAAACAAGAAAATGGCCTTAGAGGTCACGTTTTTTGACGAGGAAAACACAAGAGAGAGAGAGCAGCGAGGCGAACTTACCAAGGGGGATTTTAGCGGCGCGGAGCAAGTGGAGGCGGCACTATGCTTGGCGAGGCGGGCGGTTCGTCGACGGCAGTGTGGCTCAGAAGCAAGGCGGCGCGAGCTAGGATTTGGTAGGGAGGCGGCGGAGTGCGTGGGCTTGGTATTTAAGAGACCGGGCTGCTTGGCGCGCACTACAACGACGGGGGGGGTAGCGAACTCCTAGCGGCGGCGGAGTCCGGAGCAGCGACGACACGAGGAAGAGGAAATGACTGACATGTGGACCTGGCCTAGCAGTGAGAGAGGAGAGGGGAAACGGCGATGGCCGTGCTGGGCTTGCGACGTGCAGCTGGGCCAGAACGTGAGATGGGCTGGTCCGCGTGGAAAGGGAGCTGGAGGAGCTGGGCCTCGGGCTGCTTCGGCCAGAAGAGGAGGAGAGCGGGAATGGGCCAGCTGGTTAACTGAGTTGTAGCCCGAGAAAGAGAGGGAAGGAGAAAATTTTCTTTTCTTTTATTTCAAAACTTACTTCAAATATGAACCAAACCAAATTTGAATAGAGTTTCAGATACACTTTTCAACTTAATTAAAAATTAGAAATTTTGGTAAGTTCTCAAAAATAAAATTTACAACCTTTTTAAATTCTTTTATTTTCCAATTCCCTTTTCCCTCTTTTCGTTTACTTCAAAGCCATTTTCAAATTTATTTTTCAAAAGCATTTTGAATGTTTTCAATTTGAATCAAATCCACACAATTCAAAGAAACAAATGCACCGGCATCTATACACATCCATGTTGCTATGCCTTATGATAAATTCTAATTTAATGAAAAAAATTTATTTTCCTATATTTCATGTGCACAAAAATTCATAAATAAATCATTTTAGCTCTATTTCAAAAGAGGCAAATTTTAGGGTGTTACAACATGGCATTATGAAAGATAATATGAAGCAATTTATACCTATATATTTTGTTCCTAAATTTGAAATATGCACTTCTACCACTATTAAGTTAAAACTACACACAAAGCTTTGTTCCACTATGTGGACCAAGCAAACATGTAAGCTTATCAAGCATGGAAAATATCCTTGGCAAACCACATACTAACGACACTTAGATTTCAATTTAAGTTATATTAATACTCATGATAATAAATTTTGTAAGTCGTTATCTTGAAAAAATGTTTAAACATTTTGATTGAAACATTATATTATGAATATTAGTAATTTAATCTTAAGTGTTATTTGCTTTTAATAAAACAATATTGATACGATATAATAAACTCAACATGTTGAGTGCCGTGGTGCATGCAGAAAATTATGCCACTGTAAGAACTAAGACGGTAGCCTAGGATCTAGAATATTCTTTTAATAAAGTGGAAAATGAAAATTTTCAATAACTGATACAATAAGCATTAGAATCTCAAAGTAACATGTTTATAAAATAGTACAACAACTAGATCAAAAGATGAAAGTTAAAATATCGATTATCATGATATCACATAAAGGAATGAAATAAGAGTTTATATACTTTGAGTTTATGTTTCAACTAAATACATATCCTGTGCTAGAGAAAAGATTCATCCTAGAAATTATTACTCATGAACCCACTAGAAATAAAAAAACAGGTCCTAAAGTTCTTACAAAAATCTGAAACATTTTGCCATCAAATTGGTAGACTATAATCACCATTGTATATAATAGCCATTGTATCTGAGCAATTAATAAGCTTAAAATTTGGGGAAAATAATAAAAAATTATGTTCGTGTGGTCAAAATATAGACTGCAGCTAGTGCAATCTTAGTTTAAGCAAATGATCAACTAAATATATATTGGAGATACACAGAGGTGCTATGTAATAAAACCATGGACATGGATAGAAATACATATAAATCAATATTTGATAGATTATCCTAACTGAATATTGAATATAGAATACCTATTATAGCTATTATTTTAGAATATAAGTGAATAGAAAATTTATTTAATATAAGTAAGATGAACTGGTATTTTTTTTTTTTGAGGGAAATGAACTAGTATATATAAAGTGTGTCTAGGCTGGGTGAAGTGACGAGATGCCAGCGTTCCGCTAGCTTTTGCCTTTTGGGCTGACCACGAGGGGAGAACAGAAGAGTGTGTATATATATATATATATATATATATATAGGTCGAGCTAATAAAAAGTATATTTAACACGGGCTGCCACATGAGTTTGGCCCCTGTGCTCTGGTGAACCGATTAGACTTTTTAGATGGAGGGAGTATATAAAATGTGTGTAGGCTGGGTCAAATGACGACACATTGGGCTTCCGCTAGCTCCTAGGCTGACCACGCGTATTATTCTTGGACATGTGTTGTTATAACTCGTATGAGAATAGGTTATGAGTTCGGATCACATACGAGATATGGAGGCCGGTAGGGAAATTTGGGAAGTGAAAAAGATGAGACCGATACATCTTGAAATTGGACTCTATCATTTCTAGACCAAGTTGCTATAACTTATATGAGCTCAAAGTCTAGGTCACAGACACATAGAGCCAGAGGACATTTTGGGAATGAAAGATAGTTAAAAAAAACCCTTCGCTCTTTAGTATTAACTAGCTAATATGCCCATATGTTGTCATGGGAGAAAATAAAAATTGAAATTACCAAACATTCATGAAAAACGAGGAATTTTGCTCTTTCTACAAAATTTCATAATATAGTTCGTCTTATGACTATGACATCTATAATATAAGCTAATGGTGACAATATTATGACAAGATCCTATTAAGTCTGTAATATATTTGAAATAGCTATTGTGTACGGTCAACAGAAAACAACTTTTTGGCTTCGTAGAACAATCTTGTCCGACCTATATAAGCAGAAATAGGCATACAACAACCGTCAACGAGGCCAATCAGACGCTCATTATTCGCCTGGTAAACCCCCAAATTCTTACCTGAAAGACGCATCAGGAGGACGCACGATGGGGTTGTTCTAGGATTGGAAAGGCCACCTAGAATGCCCACAAATCCCGTCGAGGGATTTGTAGGACAAAAGGGGTTTGGAAGAGATAATAATAAGGGGTAAAAAAGTGAATAAATTGATAAAAGATCGATTATGTAGTTGGATACCTCAATCGGTCGTGTACCCCATATTTTATACGGAGTAGGGGTGGTCTTATCCTATTGAAAAACTAATGTAGTGCTATTTTCAAGTCATTTCATAGAGTTTACCTTAAATTAGGCCAAAACTAGCATGGGCCCGTTCTAAAATAGGCATGGGTCCAATTTGAGGGTCAACACATCTAAAATTAGGGTCATGTTTGAGTCCCATGCCACTCTGAGAATCCGGACACTACTACAGGATGGCCTTGTTGTCCCGGGCGGTAACGGTCTTTAGTCCCAGTTACCGCGCCAGGACAACGATCTTGGGACTCAAGGTGGAACCTTCAGCCCCGGGTCATCGAGCCGGGACTAAAGAGAAACCTTTAGTCCCGATTGGTGTTACCAACCAGGACTAAAGGCCCTCCAGTCGAGCAAACGTGGCCGCACCCTTTAGTCCCGGTCGGTAACTCCAACCGGGACTAAAGGTTCCTTTTCTTTTTCTTTTTCTTTTTGTTTAATTTGTTTTCAGTTCAGTTACACATATTTGTTTAATATATAATATGTTTTTATGTACGTATTCTACGCTGCTAATATAAATACACGCACACATATAATTACATCTAATTCTCATCTCGAGCATTATTATATTCGAATAAAGTATGAAACTATATATATTATAGATATATATGTATATATACAACACTTTCATAATCTTGTTCTAAAAAATAATGATATCAATAAACATTTAATTTACATCATTTATTCTCGAAAATAACGTACGGCGGAGATCGCGAGATCGATGCGGGCGGATTGGCGCGGCCGGGCGAGGGACGACGACAGCGTGGCGCGGCAGACGAGCTCGACGGCCGCCGGGCGCTGCTCGACGACGAGGCCGGGCGGGAAGCGGTCGGCGACGGAGGGTGGGCTTGGGTGCGGCGGCGGAGACCTGATGCGGTGGAGAGACAGCGCGCGATGCTGGCCACGCGGATGGCGCGGCCGGGGGGGGGTAGACCACGACGGCGGCGCGGCAGAGACGAGCTCGACGGCCGGGCGGGGCTGGGCGACGGAGGCGAGATCGAAGATGGCGGTGGCGGCGGCGATGATCGACGTGTAGATCGAAAAGTAAAAGATGAACAAAACAGGAACCGTTCGATATATATAGGCCGGGACTCCTTAGTCCCGGCTGGTAACACCAGCCGGGACTAAACGTCATTTAGTCCCGGTTGGTGTTACCAGCTGGGACTAAAGGTATTTTTGGGCGGGCACCGAAATTGCCACCCACCCTTTAGTCCCGGTTCCTGGCCTGGGCCGGGACTGAAGGCCTGAAAATTTTGGCAGCCCGCCAGAGTAATTGGAAAGGCCTGGGATTTTGATTTTGTTCTCCTCGTTTAATACTAGGTTAATCAATTAATTCTATAGCAACTTCAATACTTTGCAATATTTATTTTAAAAAATACTATTGATTAACTAATTATTTGTTGTAAATAGGAAAATTTTGTAACCTAAACTTTTTAATTTCTTTTATGAATATAGAATATAAATGTTACTAATACTAAGTATTTTGTTAATGCAAAAATATATTTGTAACTTAAAATTAATAAAACTAATATTATTCGATAGGAAATTTATTATCACATTATTGTAACGTCAATGTTTCAATTTTTTCTCGGTTTTTGACCAAAATTGACAGGAAATTTTTGTTGAATCTATAAAAATAAAGAAAATGTAGTATTTTTGTTCTACAACTTTTTCAAATGAAAAAATGGCCTATATAAGGATTGTAGATCTTGATGAGTTGAACAAACTTAATATTCAAAACTTTTCAATTTGAGACAATCTAGGGTTCCGAAAACTAGTTTGTAGGCGTCGAAATTTAAAAATCACAAATTTGAACCATCTAAACTTTCTCAAATGGAAAGTTGACTAGAACAACAATTGTATATCTTGATGAGTTGAACAAACTTGGTATTCAAAACTTTTCAATTTGAGACAATCTAGTATTCTGAAAACTAGTTTGTAGGCGTCGAAATTTAAAAATCATAAATTTGAACCGTCCAAACTTTCTCAAATGGAAAGTTGACCAAAACAACAATTGTATATCTTGATGAGTTTAACAAACTTGGTATTCAAAACTTTTCAATTTGAAGTCATTTATAGTTCATAATACTAGAGTCAAAGTGTTGTTTTTTCATTTGACCAAATTTGACTTGGTCAAACTTGCTCAAATGAGACACTAAATGGCCTTAGATGAAAAAACTCTGAATTCCAAGTTTGATCATCTCAGCAAGATCTACAATTGTTACATAGCTCATTTTCCCATTTGAGAAAGTTTTATCAAATACTAGTCACAAATTCTTGAATCTCATATAGACTTTCTGAAACTGTCACACACTTGTGAAATTTGAAACATATATTAAACATATTACAATGTGAAGTCATAACATATTACATAATATCCGTCTCTAAAACATGATATATTAAACATGCATCGTTGTATCATGCGGGCACAACAGTGAATTTCTTCTTGACGTATGACCCTTGGTTATGATCTTGTCGTAACCATGGAGTGTCTTCATCATTTAACATGATGCTTAGATCTTTCTTCACTATGAAGGGTGGAATTCAGACATTTCTTTCATAATCTTCTGACATGTCTGACTTGTCTTCAATTCCCACTATATTTATTTTCCCAGAAAAGCAGGTCAATTAGCCATAATAATAAAATGCGTAAGAAACTCACATCGCGATCCGGACACTTGTAGAAAACACGACCCTTGTTAGGTCCCTGTCTCTTGACTCGGTACTCCATCACAATCTTCTGCTTACACTTGCCGCAGATAATGAGAGGGAGTTCTGGCCTCAGTCGTTTCGCAACCAAACAAGAGGCCGAGGATCCGGTACCAGTTGTCATCTACTTTCTATACTTATTTTTGCAAACTAGTGTAAATTTCACATTTTCTAAAATAATATATTTAAACAAAACTAAAATTATTTATTTATCTAACTAAACCATGAAACTCCGCCTATGGTGGGGCGCCTTTGGTGTCCCAGCATAGCAGGTCCCAAGCCCTGGTAAAGGAGGAGGGTTGTGTTAGGCGTGGCGAGCCAATGTAAAAACTTAGCCACTTAAATGGAGATGAAACCCGAAAGAAAATCATTGGGGCATAACCCTCTTAGCGACGCGCCATATCGGAACCCGGGTATGGTGTTAAATGGGCAAGGGCCGGGTCGTCACCCCCGTGACGCGCCGTGTCGTGATCTGGGCATAGTGTCAAGTAACCAAGGATCGGGTCGTCGCTTCCTTAGTGGCGCGCTACATCGGCGCCCGGGTGTAGTGAAAAATGAGCAAGGGTCTTCGCATCAGAGTCGACGGGTGCGAAGGGTAAGGAAGCTAGTCGAACCAACTAGGATCCGTTTAGGTAGTTGGAATGTAAGGTCACTTACAGGTAAGTTAAGAGAATTAGTTGATACCGCGACTAGGAGGCGTGTAAATATATTATGCGTTTAAGAGACTAAATTGAAGGGTCAGAAGGCGAAGGAGGTGGACAATACAGGTTTCAAGCTTTGGTACACAGGGACAGTCGCGAATAGAAATGGAGTAGGAGTTTTGATTGATAAGAGCCTCAAGAATGGTGTGGTGGGAGTGATAAGGCAAGGAGATAGGATTATCTTAGTCAAGCTTGTTGTTGGTGATATGGTCTTGAACGTAATTAGTGCGTATGCCCCCCAAGTAGGTCTCGACGAGAGTGCTAAGAGACAGTTCTGGGAAGACTTAGATGGCCTGGTTAGAGCTATACCTAGTAGTGAGAAGCTTTTTATAGGAGGAGATCTTAATGGGCATGTAGGTACTACAAGCGCAGGTTTCGAGGCAGTTCATGGAGGTTTTGGGTATGGTAGTAGGAATCAGGAGGGGGAGGAAGTTCTGGACTTCGCGGTAGCTTTTGACCTGATGATAGCCAACACTTTCTTTAGAAAGAGAGAATCTCATCTAGTGACCTTCAGTAGCGGACAACACTGTAGCCAGATTGACTTTGTCCTCGCAAGAAGAAAGGACAAACGAGCATGCTTGGATTGCAAGGTGATACCAGGGGAGTGTGTTGTTTCTCAACATAAGCTTTTGGTGGCAGATTTTCGTTTTCAGGTGCGTGCCCGTAGGGATAAACAAGCTAAGATTGAAAGAACAAAGTGGTGGAAACTGAAAGGGGAGACGTTAGAGGTATTTAGGGAAAGGGTTATCAAAGAGGGCTCTTGGAAGGAAGAAGACGACATAAACAATATGTGGGACAAGATGGCAACCAACATTCGGAAGGTAGCCTCAGAGGTGTGTGGAGTAACCAAAGGAAGGGGACGCGAGGCTAAAGACACTTGGTGGTGGAACGAGGAAGTCCAAAGGGCTATTAAGGAGAAGAAAGAATGCTATAGACGCTTGTACCATGACAGGAGTGTGGACAACATAGAGAAGTACAAGGTGGCAAAGAAGACTGCAAAGCGAGCTGTAAGTGTGGCAAAGGGTAGAGCGTACGAGGATCTTTATCAACATTTGAGTACGAAGGAAGGAGAGAAGGACATTTATAGGATGGCTAGGGTTCATGAGAGAAAGACACGGGACTTCAACCAAGTTAAGTGCATTAAGGATGAAAGGGAGCATCTCTTGGTAAAGGAGGATGAGATCCGACATCGATGGCAAGAGTATTTTGACAAATTATTCAATGGTGAGAATATGGACACAACCTTTCAGTTGGATGACTCTTTTGATGACACCAATAGGCGCTTTGTGCGGAGAATCCAAGAATCTGAGGTCAGAAAGACGTTGAAAAGGATGAAAGGAGGTAAGGCGATGGGACCGAATGGTATCCCAATCGAGGTGTGGAGATGCCTCGGGGACATAGCTGTAGTATGGTTGACCAAGTTGTTCAACCATATTTTTCGATCAAACAAGATGCCTGATGAGTGGAGGAGAAGTATATTGGTACCGATCTACAAGAATAAAGGGGATATTCAAAGTTGTACAAATTACCGGGGAATTAAGTTGATGAGCCATACTATGAAGCTATGGGAGAGAGTTATCGAGCATCGCTTGAGAGCAATAACGCGGGTCTCTATGAACCAATTTGGTTTCATGCCCGGAAGGTCAACCATGGAAGCCATTTTCTTAATAAGACAAGTTATGGAGCGGTATAGGGAGAAGAAGGACCTGCACATGGTTTTTATTAACTTGGAGAAGGCTTATGATAAAATACCAAGGAATGTTATGTGGTGGGCTTTGGACAAACATAAAGTCCCAACGAAGTACGTCGGTCTCATTAAGGACATGTACAATAATGTTGTGACTAGAGTTCGAACAAGTGATGGAGACACGGATGACTTCCCGATTAGGATAGGACTACATCAAGGGTCAGCTTTGAGCCCTTATTTGTTTGCTTTAGTGATGGATGAGGTCACAAGGGACATACAAGGGGACATCCCTTGGTGTATGCTTTTCGCGGATGATGTAGTGCTAGTTGATGAAAGCCGGACAGGAGTGAATCAGAAACTGGAGTTATGGCGGGAGACTTTGGAGTCCAAAGGTTTTAGACTTAGTAGAACTAAAACTGAGTATATGAGATGTGACTTCGGCACTACTACTCGGGAGGAGGAAGATGTTAGTTTGGAAGGTCAAGTAGTGCCTAGGATGGATACCTTTCGATATTTAGGATCAATGCTACAGAGGGACGGAGATATTGATGAAGATGTTGGCCATAGAATCAAAGCAGGGTGGATGAAGTGGCGGCAAGCGTCTGGTGTCCTATGTGACAAAAGGGTACCACAGAAGCTAAAAGGCAAGTTTTATAGGACGGCGATTAGACCTGCTATGTTGTATGGTGCAGAATGTTGGCCTACGAAAAGACGATATATTCAACAGCTAAGTGTCGCGGAAATGCGTATGTTGCGTTGGATTTGCGGGCATACAAGAAGGGATCGAGTTCGGAACGATGATATACGTGAGAGATTAGGGGTAGCGCCAATTGAAGAAAAGCTTGTCCAACACCGGTTGAGATGGTTTGGACATGTGCAACGGAGACCTTCAGATGCACCGGTGCGTAGTGGAATCCTAAGTCAGGATAGTAACGTGAAGAGAGGCAGAGGAAGACCGAAGTTGACTTGGGTAGAGGCAATAAAAGGAGACTTGAAAGGATGGAATATACCCAAAGACTTAGCCTTATATAGGAATGCTTGGAAGACAGCTATTCACGTGCCTGAACCTTGATTGTTTCTGTTGGGTTTCAACTCTAGCCTACCCCAACTTGTTTGGGACTTAAAGGCTTTGTTGTTGTTGTTGTTGTGTTGTGATCTAACTAAACCATGAAATATGTACTATGTATAATAGTAAAATACCAAACTATCAAGTGATTTTACTATTGTAAATCATCATGTCATTTTGAGCTAAAAATGACATAGAAATTATAATCAAATCCACCATATCAAGTTACTTTCTATACTTATTTTTGCAAACTGTTGTAAATTTCTCATTTCTAAAGTAATATATTAAAAAAAATAAAAATATTTATTTATCTAACTAAACCATGAAATGTACTACATATACTAGCAATACTAAACTACCAAGTGATTTTGATGAACTAATTTAACTTTTATTTATCTAAACATATATGCAAATCATCATGTGATTTTGAGCTAAAAATGACATAAAATCATAATAAAGTCCAACATATAAAGTTACACATGCATCTACATCGCAAAATGAGATAAGCTACTGATAAAACATAAGAGGATTAAGTTTGTGACCTCCAAAATCGAAGAGCAACACCAATGGAGGGGGAGAGAGCAAGAACAACAGCAAGCTGAAGAACAGAGACAGTGAGTTTGAATGGAATAGCTCGGGCTCGGGGAGGAAGAAATGAGCTGGTCTATAGGCCGGGATAATTAGTCCCGGTTAGGGGGCCAAACCGGGACTAAAGATTAATCTTTATTCCCGGGGCATCACCCAAACCGGGACTAAAAGCTTTAGTCCCAGCTGGTATTACCAACCGGGACTAAAGGTCTTTAGTCCAGGTTGGTAATACCAGCCGGGACTAAAGATCCCTACCCCACGGACGACCGTTGGGTAGGAACCTTTAGTTCCAGTTGATGTTACCAACCGGGACTAAAGGAACCTTTAGTCTCGGGGGCAAAAATGCCAAGGCTAATGCTAAATTGGGACATCGTTCTAAAGTCTGTTCTCTAGTAGTGGGATAAAAAAAATTCCCTGAATCCTATTATGTCATCCAAATTGTCGAGATTCTAGAGTGATTTTAACTCATAGATTACTTAAGTATGTCTAGACAGTTGTCATTTTTTTTATCCGGATTCTCAGAATCTGGTGGGAGTCAAATGGTACTTAGGTAGTACTAGGTTAGGTCGCTGTTCGTCCTTCCCAAACTTGTCCAAGTGGGGCACAATGTGGTCAACACAAGTTGCTCTGCATGACTAGTCTTAAGAGCGTCGAGGAGGGCTGAATCGGCAGATGAAGGGGACACTCGTGCAGATAGTTGTAGGAGAAGTGGAACAAGTGGCACTAATCTATATCTAATAATAAAGAGGCAAAATTTCAGTCTATTTTTTGGTCGGTTCATTTATTTTGTCCGTCTTTCCCTAACTAACTCCGTAAATATGGAAATTGTCTCTCTTCACGTCTGGCTATAGCTCTCACGTTATATATTCATCTTCAAATAACTTGAATATAAATAGGAATTCTAATCCAAATCCAAATATAAGTTCAGATCGGATTCCTTTTGTGTTTGTTTTGGAATAAGGCAGCATGCGTCCTAAACGAACCCAACTTGCTCAAGTTGCATCAAAACCTCATGATGGTTGCAAAGAGACATCGATAATTGGCATCTCTTAAATCCAAATAAAATGCAAAAGTATAAATAAATAATATACTAATAGACCATGAATTTCACGTAAGCTTCTTGCCTCTATTCTATCACTCACGCACGAGAATATATGAAGCTCGGGATGTAATGTACGTGACTTTAAGTTAGGTACCACTTCAGCGCTTTGTCTGGGTGGCTTTCGATCTGAATTACACAAGTTTTCAAGGTAACCTAGATAGTTAGGAATCCTAATCGAAATAGATCCCTCCGGTCCTAGCTAAGCTGAATAGAAATTATAAACTAAATAAAGTCAAAGTCCTATTGTACCGTGTAGTATGCTCCAATTCTAAATAGATCTGCACACGGAGTCTTAGCTATCCATATTTGATCCTTAGAAAAAGACAATTAAATATTCTTGCGTGAGGAAACACAAGTTTCATCTCGCAAAAAAAAGGAAAAAAGAAGTTTCAGTAATGAAAAGCAATCCGTATAGAATACTATAACAAGTATTCAACCCGTATAAATATCGGACACTACGGAGCAAATCATAACTTCAAATAATTGCTTCTCCTCACGAAGGCAACAACCTACACCTTGCAAAAAACTAAAGAAGAAACTCACCGTTTTCTAAAACAAAAAATATGGCTACAAGCTGCAACCTATGGCTCTCAAGTTTTTCTCTTGCCATGCTCATACCGTCAACTCCAGGTATGTTCTGTGACAAACTTTTCTTCAAGCCTGATTATAGACATAATATTAAAAGAAGCTCCAACATTCGCCGAGAGCATCTAGAAATTATGAGATTAAATGGAAAAATAGCAGATCATACACCGTTGAATTTTATGATAACCTAATAGCAGATTATACACCGTTAAATAATATGTACCATTAGATTTTATGATGCTCTATAAGGGTCTACATTAAATATAGGGAATATTGTGTTCTTGCCCCTACTTTGATGTCCAATTGTGATTTTACCCTCGTTTTTGTCATCGTTATGATTTTACCCCTACATTGTAACTAATAAGACTCAATTTACCCTTACTTTTAACTCTGTTAGTTGTATCTAGAATAAAAAAAATTAAAATACAACAAAACCCTTCACAGTAAGACCAAAGGACAACAATACCCCTTATCCACTCGTACCCTCCCCAATCCCCCATCCTCTATCGTATCCTCTCTATCTCTCTCATTCTCCTCACGTCAATCCTTTGAAACCCTAGCAGCGGCATGGGCATGGGGTGTGGCTGGGCGGCTCCTTGTGCTGCCATCGTAGTGCCATGCTCTCCCTCCTCTGCTTCCTCTCCCTCCCTTGCCTTGCTCTGCGCAGCCGCAGCAAGCACCGCCGCCGCCATCACCTTGCTCCGCCACGCCGCACCACTGTCGCCCTGCTCTCTCGCTTATGCCGCACGTCGCCGGTGCCACGCGCCCCCACCTCGCCCTGTTCGCTCTCCTTCTCCGCCCACGCCAAAGCCGTCGCCGTCGCCACGCTCTTCCTCTCCCCTGCGTCGCTCCATTGTCCCTGCCGCCGCCGGCGGGATGCCCCTCCCTCTCTCTGCCGCTGCCCCGACTCAGCCTTGCCCCTTCCTCCTCCTCTCTCTCTCTCTCCCTCCCTCTCTCTTCCGCTCTCCCTCTGTTTCTCACAGATGAAGGATGGGGACAACCGACACAGAGGCCGCGGCATCCAAAGCCGTGTCCAGGCCACGTCGTTTGGGCCAACGGGGAGGCGCCACCTTGCCCTTGGGGCCCCACACGGCAGTGACCATCCCCCTCCTCCTCCTCTGTGTGGACACGGTCCACTAAAATACAGAGACAGAGAGAGGAGTCCACGAGATCGGCTCATAAAACAGTGCTGGCAGCCAAGCCCCACAGACCTACCTGACCCACACATCAGCCACTGTGGCACAGTAAAATGCTACACATACCCGGGATTCGTACACAGTAGAATAAACAGTAAAATGCTAAGCGTACCCGGGTAAAATGCTACGCGTACCCGGGATTCATTCAGATAAGTAGGGGCAATTTCGCATGGGCAAACTTGTCTTACTGAGCCCATTTGACACCATTACCTGCTGTTTACAGAATAGGGGTAAACTTAAGCTTCGTTTTCAAAAAACAGGGGTAAAATCACAATGATGACAAAAGCAGGGGTAAAATCACAACTGGACGTCAAAGTAGGGGCAAGAACGCAATAGCCCCTTAAATATATATTAGTTAGAACTAGAATTTATTAATTAGAAAAAATTTCAATCGAGATAATAATAACACGGCTCTTATATATACCTAATTATTGTATATCTCACCACATGACGTGAAGTTTTTTAGCAATAGGAGTTGTAATCCGATTCCACGGTTTGATGAGTACAATGCTCTCACACAAAAATATAATAAATATATCCCTGCAATCCCAATCAAGGCCTGCCATGTAAAAACCAAGAGAAGTCTTTTATCATAATCATTGGTAGACAGATCAATCCTTGATGTATCCGCATTTTTTATTTGGGAAGAACCAGTTGCAGGTTTTTCTCAGAGAGGACCAAGCATGTGTTGAGTAGTATACGTGGTGTGCGTGAGTCTCGATGCCCGATTATGGACAGGACTTTTTTGGGAGAAGTTTTTGAAGCTTTTGAGAGTCTCTCAAGCATTTGGAAGCTTTTGAGAGTGATGGCCCTTATGTCTGATTGTCAACAGGTCTTTGTCGGGTTATCGAAGTGCAATGCATTTATGTAATGCATGTTTGTATGTGATGATGCAAGTGAATGCATTTGTATAAAAATATTAAAGGGCTAAACATATCATGCGCTCTGCAAAAATGATGGGTCTGCATATAAGAAATAATGCCCTCGAATGAGAGGGTTGTAGTTTTTGATGGCTAGCGAAGGCCGCCATTCAAGAACCTTCAAGGGTACAGATGTGACTTGTAACATTGAACATAAAAAGGATCAATTCCCTGCGAAGGCTAGTTTAGAAAAAATTTGGTAGATGCTTATTATTAAAACCTAAAAAAATTAGACAATACGACCTGCAAAAAAGAGGAAAACATGTTAGTGTTTGTGGGTTTGAAGGTTGGGTGGCTGTCAAAAGTCGATTTCCAATGGAGGCCACTGACTAGAAGGCTGCTGACAAATAAAGGCTGCTGAATGACGAAGGCTGCTAACTGATGAAGACTGTTGAATAATGATGGTTGTCAACCGACGAAGGCCAATAAGTGAGGAAGGCTATTGAGAACTAATGATAGATGAAGTCCACCGACATATGATGAAGGCCAATAACTGACGAAGGTTGTTGTCTGATGATGACCAAATATAGATGAAGGTTGTTGACTGATGATAGATGTTGATTGACAAAGGTCAATAAGTGACTAAGGCTGCTGAGCTATGACAAAGGCTATTGACTGACGAAGGCCAAAGACTAACGAAGGTTGTTTACTGATGAAGGTTGTTGACTGATGAAGGCCAATGATTTTGAGGAAGGCCAATGAATGACTTAGCTTAGAGACTTGATAGTCGTGAAACTGACTTATCTGAATGATGGTGGCGCTTCTGCAGCTCGAAGGTTTGCTAACACCCGAAGCTGCACTGGGTTGTCGAAGGTTGATTGCTTAATACCTAGCCTTCGCATTTCCGACCTTGTTTATGGAAACTTGTGCATGTCAAGTAGACAAGTACAAAGCCAAAATTGTCATATTTGTCAACGTTGAGGCTCTCGCATCGTCTCGTGGCGGAGAGGCTCTCCACATCGTTTTCCAGTGCAGAGGCTCCCGCGTTGGATGTTGGTGTAGAGGCTCCTGCGCCGTCTCGTGGTGCGGAGTCTCCCGCCTCGTCCGTTGGTCCAGAGGCTCCCGCGTGCGTCGGCTGTTGGTGTAATGGTTCCCGCGTCAGCTGTTGATGCAGAGGCTCCTGCATCGTCTCATGGTGCGGAGGCTCCTGCGTCGGCTCCCGATGTAGAGGCCTGCGGTGTAGAGGCTCCTGCCTCATCTCATAGTGTAGAGGCTCCTGCGTCGGCTTGTGATGCAGAGGCCCGTGGTGCAGAGGCTCCTGCCTCGTCTCGTGCTGCACTGGCTCCTGCCTTGGCTCGTGATGTAGAGGCCCGCGGTGCAGAGGCTCCTGCCTCGTCTTGTGGTGCAGAGGCTACCACATTATATTGTCACGTGATTGATCCCTCCTGCACAAAAGTCACAAAACAGGCCTCCGCGAGGCTTTCCTCGGGGGGTGTTAAAGGTTAAAACCTTCACCCTCGAAAAAATTATTCGTGTTGAGCACAGTGGGCACCAAGATTGGGAAATAGGGGATCCCAACAGAGAGAGTTAGAGTGAGAGAGGGGCGAGCTCGCTGCAGCTGGACACCCGGGGGTTGAAGGCTCCGCTCTAGGCTGGAGGCCTTCAACCAGCGGAGGCACGGGTACAAAAAAGGAGTTCACGCGCAATTACCACAGCAATAATTAGGGTTTCGAATTACACGCCATCCTCCCCGCGGGGTGGCTGATTTCCCCCTTTTATAGGGTACAGTTACAATATTTGTCGAGTACAGACATACCCCTAGGGCAACCAAGGCATATTCTAGTATATTCCAGTATACTGTTCTCACGCCTCCGGGGCATTAGAGTCCTTTTCTTTTGCTACCACCTTTGTTGATGGGCCGTTGCCGAGCCCAAGCCTTCAGCCCATTATTTTTTCGCACCGCAACCTCTGACAAATCTTCATAGTGCCTCGACCTCTGACTTGCCATCATAGCCTCTGACTGATCATCGTGGCATCTTGGCCCCCGACTTCTCATCGCGGCCTTCGACTTTCTTTATAGTGGTTCCGCCTCTGACTTTTTCATCGCGGCCTTTGACTTTTCTTCAAACGCTCCGACCTCTGATTTTTTTATCGCGGCCTCCGACTTTTCTTCAAAGCGCTCCAACCTACGACTTTTTCATTGTGACCTCCAACTTTTTCATTGCGACCTTCGACTTTTTCATTGCGGCCTCCGACTTTTCTTCAAAGCGCTCCAACCTCCGACTTTTTCATTGCGACCTCAGACTTTTCTACAAAGCGCTCTGACCTCTGACTTTTTCATCGCGACCTTCGACTTTTCATCACAACCTCTGACTAATCTTCTTAGTGCCTCAGCCTCCGACTTTTGCATCACGGTCCTCGACTGATCTTCACAGTGCCTCTTCAAGGGGGAGTTGGCCCATATTCCGTATGGGCTCCCCTAACACCCCTCCACCTATAAAAGGTGGCCACTCCCTCCTCATATATAACTCTTGTAAAGCAAAACCCCACTAGCTTATTTCTCTAGCATCTCCTTAAGCCATGTCATCATGAGGGCCCCACTAAATCAGTATGTTCAAATACTTAATTTCATTTGTTCGGCCCCATCAAGTCCCTAAGCTTCGACGTTGGCCTTCCCACCTTCCTCCGCTAACGATGGATTTGGAAACTGCTTCAACCTCCACGGACTGAGTCCAATATCTAATCTCTTCGGATGCCTGAGCATTTTAATTGGAGCCAACGAAGAGGCAACACACCCCTTCCCTTCCTTCTTCCACTTATATATGAGCATAGCAATCCCGCAGCATATATCGCTCTTTGCACCGTCTTCATCGTGATTAAATTCCTCATCCAGATGGGCATTTGAAGCGTTGATAGCTGCAGCAGCTGTCCATGGTTCTTCGGTCCCATGAGGGCCAAGACTCTAGTCAATCACCATCCATGCAATTTGGAGAGGCATCACCGGACGACCGAGGGTCCCTGTGCGTCCTTCCGCTTCAACATATTGCTGCAGCCTCCGGTTGTTGCTAATCGCAGTTGTGCCTTCTAATTTGCCCCATCACCAATGTACTGTTGCTGCCGGTCGCCCCTATATGGAACCTTTTCCATTTGTTATTTCCCTTTCTTTTTGTTTATATGATTCCCAGCCAGGTTGATAGAACAACTGAGTGTGATGATGCCTAAATTGCCTATATTTTAGGTTTATCTACTACTCCATGGAGTTGTGGATCCGTCACTATTGCTGTGGTTAATCAATCTTTGAGCAGGCCAATCTGCATAGTCACAATCACATCCTATTTCTTCTAATCAACAGACTTAGAGCAGGCCAGCCTGCACATGCATGTTGGTACATTTTTTATTTCGTACTGTCTCGTGAAGATGTTTCATCGGATTGCACATTGTGGACTGGACAAATTAAATTTTGCTCTGGCAGTGTAAAAGTTCCTTTTCCTTTTTAGAACGACAACAAAATATCCACTGTTTAAGAATTTTAGGTTTTATTCTTTCACAATTGTTTTGTTTCACAATTGTTCACCCAACATGACAATTGGATCAAAACACTTTATTTGACCAGCTATCATGCACCGATTTTCTTATACAGGTTATATGTATCATTAACAATTTCATATATCTAAGCATTAGCTGTGTTCAATTCTATAATTACTTTAACATTTTTGCTTCATTAATTCATCAAACATCTTTCTTAAATCATTTCTCAAATCTCCGCAGCAACGCGCGGGGAATTCACCTAGTTTCAACGAACACAGAAGAGAAGAGCACCAAAGGGCAAGAGAAGAGCAACACCACTCCATGGGTTAGGCCCTAGCTAGCTCTAGAAAAGTAGTAGGGAGAGATGTGAGGTAGAGTTCAGCGAAGTGCCAGACCTAACGGTCGTCCCCCACTTGTACCCCGATGAACACCTGTACCTCAACAGAATCTTCCGCTAAGTGAGTGTTCGTGGTTCTTTTGGTTATAAAGTCTTTGATTAGTTAATCTTTACTCTTACTTGTTCGGGTTCGTCGTCCGTCCCCATGGCAGATACTCTAGTAGAGGGCCCTGATAAAGACGGATAACCCTGATCGATGCTAGAGTAGTAGTTGATAGCATAGACATGGTGTCTAGGCTAGAGGCTACCATCGTTTGCCTCATACTCCACGGTTGAGGGGTAGGCAGCAGGTGGTGATAGCCCTGTCTGTCCCTCCTAATCCCCCACGTTCGGGTATGGCATAGAGCTATAGGCCGACATCACCTGGTAGACCAGGTGCAATCCGGTGCCCAAAGTAAGCAAGTAGAAGTAAAGTTTATCTATCCTTAGACCCTAAAGCCATAGGAAAACATCCACTAGTAGAGAACAGACCTTTGATCCTCGGTCAAAATGGGCTCTAGTCCCGGAATTTTTTCCGCCCAGGACTAGAAATACCTTTAGTCCCGGTTGGTGGTTCCAACCAGGACTAAAGGTCCCTGCCCAACGGCTACTGCGCTAGATAGAGGTGGCAGGGACCTTTAGTCCCGGTTGGAGCCACCAACCGGGACTAAAGGTATACTTTTACTCCCGGTTGGTGGCTCCAACCGGGACTAAAGGTCTACTCCCAGGCCGTGGCTGCGCTCGGGGTTGGAAAGTTACCTTTAGTCCCGGTTGGAGCCACCAACCGGGACTAAAGGTCCCCCCTTTATATTCCGGCCGTCTCCTTCCTCCCCGAGCCCGAGCTCAGCACATTTTGAAGCTCACTGCAGTAGTGTTCTTGCTTCCTCCCTCCCTCCATTGTTCCTCCATCCATTCTTCGATTCCTCCGTCGATTTCTTCGATTTCTCCGTCGATTCTTCAGTTGTAAAGGTTACCAATCTCATTCTCTCATTTTTCACCATTGTCTTATCTCATTTTGTTCACTATATATATATGGTTCTTTATTGTGGTTTATTTCATTTGTAAGCAATTTGAGCTTAAAATCACTTCAAGCTTGCATATTTACATGAAAGAAGGTTAAAGTAGCTAGTTGAACTTGCGGACCGTGTTCATCTCGGCGACCATGTTCTCTGCCGAGCGGTAACGGACGTCAAGGAGGAGCTTTGATTCTACGAGGGAGAGCGGCAACAGTCGTGGAAGACCGTGTTCCCTTCCTCGTAGAATCGGAGCTCTTCCGTGGCAAGTACGGTGCCGTCCGGTGGAGAAATGCTCGCCGAGATGATCATGTAAGCAAGTTCAACTAGCACGGATGCTTATTTATTCATATGTCCCGATATCGTCGCAGTAGTCTGTTAATCACCGTACTTTTTATTTTAACTTTTTATGAAATAAAAACTTAGAAAATAGTTAGAAAATTATAGAAAATCCGTACTAGTTGAACTTGCGGACCGTGTTCATCTCGGCGACCATGTTCTCTGTCGAGCGGTAACGGACATCAAGGAGGAGCTTTGATTCTACGAGGGAGAACGGCAACGGTCGTGGGAGACCGTGTTCCCTTCCTCGTAGAATCAGAGCTCTTCCTTGACCAAGTGCGGTGCCGTCCGGTGGAGAAATGCTCGCCGAGATGATGACGTAAGCAAGTTCAACTAGTACGGATGGTTATTTATTCACATGTCCCGATATCGTCGCAGTAGTCTGTCAATCACCATACTTTTTATTTTAACTTTTTATGAAATGAAAAACTTAGAAAATAGTTAGAAAATTATAGAAAATCCGTACTAGTTGAACTAGCGGACCGTGTTCATGTCGACGAGCATGTTCTCTGCCGAACGGTAACGAACGTCAAGGAGGAGCTTTGATTCTATGAGGGAGAGCGACAACGGTCGTGGAAGACCGTGTTCCCTTCCTCGTAGAATCGGAGCTGTTCCTTGACCAAGTACGGTGCCGTCCGGTGGAGAAATGCTCGCCGAGATGATCACGTAAGCAAGTTCAACTAGTACGGATGGTTATTTATTCACATGTCCCGATATCGTCGCAGTAGTCTATCAATCACCGTACTTTTTATTTTAACTTTTTATGAAATGAAAAACTTAGAAAATAGTTAGAAAATTATAGAAAATCCGTACTAGTTGAACTAGTGGACCGTGTTCATTTTGGCGAGCATGTTCTCTACGGAGCGGTAACGGACGTCAAGGAGGAGCTTTGATTCTACGAGGGAGAGCGGCAACGGTCGTGGAAGACCGTGTTCCCTTCCTCATAGAATTGGAGCTCTTCCGTGGCCAAGTACGATGCCGTCCGGTGGAGAAATGTTCGCCGAGATGATCACGTAAGCAAGGTCAACTAGTATGGATGGTTATTTATTCACACGTCCCGATATCGTCGTAGTAGTCTGTTATGTGTGTACACCCATTCTTCTGTTAATTTGCGGAAATATCATGTGAATTACTTACCTGCCGCAGTAAAAGACGAGAACACAATGACCATTAAAAATATCATTGTTTAGAGATCTAGATAATTTTATAGTTTCTTAATTTTATTTGTTTATAAAAGGAGAAATTTATAGTGTATTAAAAAATTAGTATAGAGAGTAGATGGCAACTGCTTCCGGGTCCTCGGCCTCACATGGGTTTCTAAAGCGACTTAGGCCGGGCCTCCCTCTCATTCCATGCGGCAAGTGTCGTGATGAGACAAAGATTGTGATGGAGTACCGAGTGAAGAAGGAGGGTCCCAACAAGGATCGTATCTTCTACAAGTGTCCGGATCGCAATGTGAGTTATTTTATCGTATTTAATGATTATGGTTAGTTTATACCTATTTTCATGATGGTTGTGATTAAAGTTCTAATTTTTTGTTTTAATTTCAGTGGGATGGCAGTGGACGATGTTCAGGCTTCTACTGGGAGGAAGAGTATGTTGAACTCGTGCAAAAATATCTTGCACAACAGGTAGATACGGCGGCTAATGAGGTAGTGATATAGCCGAAGAAGCCCAAAGATGTTGCACAATCGGGGGATCTGTCTGTTTTAGTTGAGATTGGTCGTGAAATCCTAGTGCTACTGAAATGTATTTTAGCTTTAGTTCTTTTAGTGGTAGTTGGGATTGTCTACATTGTAGCGATGCTTTCATAAATTTGTATCTTTTGTGGTGGCACGCATGTTATATAAATAATTAATTATGATCTAGGTTTTAATATGATATTTATGTCATGTAATGCAGATGAGAAACCGATGTTGTAATGGAAGAAGGTGAAGAAGAACAATGGGACGACAATGATATTATTCCCGATGGTGCGTGCTTCAATGATACTGCAATGGGAGAAGCTGAAGAAGAGGTAGCCGCAGAAGATGAGCCGGCTGATGATCTTTCTCAGGTCATTCGTGACGCACAAAGAGAATGTGAAAGTAAAAAGGAGAAGATCAAGTTCGAGCGGATGCTAGAAGATCACAAGAAATTGTTGTACCCAACTTGTGATGCAGGGCAGAAAAAGTTGGGAACCACACTAGAATTGCTACAATGGAAGGCAAAGAATGGTGTATCTGACAAGGGATTTGGAGAGTTACTAAAATCCAAAAGAAGATGCTTAGAAGGACAATGAATTGCCCGCCACTACCTACTGAAGCAAAACAAGTTGTACATCCTATGGGGCTAGAAATAGAGAAGATACATGCATGTCCTAATGATCGCATCCCTGCATCGTGGCAAAGAGTACGAGAAATTGGATGCATGCCCGGTATGCCATGCGTCAGCAGTATAAGATCAAAGAGATGATGACCTGGTGATGTTGAGGGGCGAACGTCCGTGGAAGAAAATCCCCTGCCAAGGTTATGTGCTATGCTCCTATAATACCACGCTTGAAACGTCTGCATTCGAAACAAAGAACATGCAAAATTGTTGCGATGGCACAAAGAAGACCGTAAGGTAGACAATATGTTGAGACACCTGGCGATGGGTCCCGGTGGAGAGCAATCGATGAGAGAATTCGGAGTTTGCAAATGACGCAAGAAACTTAAGGTTTGCTTTAAGTACATGGATGGTATCAATCCTTTTGGAGAGCGTAAGCAGTAGTCATAGCACTTGGCCTGTTACTCTAAGTATCTACAACATTCCTCCTTGGTTATGCATGAAGCGGAAGTTCATTATGATGCTGTGCTCATCCAAGGCCGAAGCAACTCCGGCAATGACATCGATGTGTACCGAGACCACTTATTGACGAACTTCTCATTTTGTGGAATAAAGAAGGTGTGCGTGTGTGGGATGAGTACAAACAGGAACACTTTGATCTGCGAGCATTATTGTTCGTAACAATTAATGATTGGCCTGCTCTAATTAATCTTTCGGAGACAGTCAAATAAGGGATATAATGCATGCACACTTTGCTTCGGTGATATTAGAGGTGTATTCTTGAAAAAATGTCGAAAGGTCGTGTACCTTGGCCATCGTCGATTTTTTCCCGCAAATCACCCCGTAAGAAAGAAAGGCAAGCATTTTAAAGGGAAGGCGGACCACCTAACCAAGCCCCATAGCCGAACCGAACCGGTGAGGATGTACTCGATATGGTCAATGATGTGAAAGTCGTCTTTTGAAAAGGACATGGAAGCCAACCTGTTTCAACGACGCTAACGGTCACGCACCCATGTGGAAGAAGAAGTCCATATTTTGGAACCTACCCTATTGGCAAGTCCTAGAGGTCCGCAGCTCGATCAACGTGATGCACCTGACGAAGAATCTTTGTGTGAACCTGCTAGGCTTTATGGATGTGTATGGAAAGCCTAAGGACACATTTGAAGCACGACAGGACCTGCGTTGTTTGAGAGAAAGAGACAACCTACATCCAGAGAAGATAGATGATGGACGCCATTACTTACGTCCTGCTAGCTACACTCTAAGCAAAGAGGAGAAGGAAATCATGTTTGAATGCTTAAACAACATCAAGGTACCATCTGGATTCTCCTCGAATATAAAGGGTATTATAAATGTGCTAGAGAAGAAATTCTGTAACTTAAAGTCCCATGACTGTCACGTTCTCATGACGCAATTACTTCTAGTTGCATTAAGAGGAATTCTACCTCCAAATGTACGTCTAGCCACCGTGAAGCTATGTGCATTCCTCAATGCAATTTCTCAGAAGGCAATTGATCCAACTGATCTAGCTAAACTACAGAATGATGTGGTTCAATGTCTCGTCAGCTTTGAGTTGGTGTTCCCTCCTTCCTTCTTTGATATTATGACACACCTCCTAGTTCACCTAGTCAGCACGTCGGCCCGCCTCATGTCGTCATCGTCAGCACACCGGCCACCGCGCCGACACGTATATATACGTCATTTGTATTCATATGCATGTATATATACGTCGCGGAGCACCGCTGCCCTCGTTCGCCCATGCGTTTCTATGTATACGGCAGAGCACCGCCGCCCTCGTTCACCCATGTGTGGCGAATTGCGTCCGTGACCGAGGGGCAAGATTTAATAATGCATATTGTTCGTAGATTTTACGCATGTAAGGAAAGATTTGACGTACTATATATTGGTTTTGTTTTTTGAAGCTAGATGGCCGACCCGAGAAACATGGATGAGGAGGAGTTGATGATGAATTTGATCAACACTGGCACTCAAGTTGCCGGCGATGATGGTGCTAAAAATAACGTGCAAGAGGATGCAGATGATGGGAGTCAGTACTTAGCTCTTGAACAAAATGAGCAACAACATATTGGCCAAGTATATATTTTTTATTATTAGCTATATATATTATCATATGTCTTATGTGTGCTCATGACATTAACAATAATGTTTATGTTTTGTAGCCCTCTGGATCGACATCAACAACTACAACGAAGAGTAAAAATGTTTGAGGTCCCAAAAAGCCATTGGAGGGCCGCTTTATCATCTCGGAGTTCAATGTGGATACAGGAGAACGGGGGGGCGAATAAAATGAAATTTGTGCACCACTGTGGTTACCTTGTACGGGACCGGCTCTCGATTAGTACCCGTGAATGGAAGAAGAAGACCAATGCTCCTCATATCAGTTTTGTCTCCGATCATGACAAGACGTTAATTTGGAAAGATGTCTTGGTACATTTCACGCTCCAAACAAATGGTTATGATGATATAATTGATGGTGATGAATTGAAGGAGCGAGTTAGGGATTGGGCAATGAAGAAGATGGCCACCCAGTTTCAGACTTGGAAGAAACACCTATACACGACGTATGTCAAGAAGAACATAGCACTAGATTTTACTGTCCCAGGCCCGATCTCAAAGCAGAGGCCCTATTGGGATGAGTTTGTACAGTACAAGACTTCGGAAGAGGGTGTGAGTCGGGTGATAAAGAACCAATGTAATGCCCAATGAAGACATACCACCATAACTTGGGATCGGTGGCTACCCACCGCCATTAAGAAGTGGAACAAAATGGAAGCAGACCTTCTTGCCAAGGGTATCGACCGAGAATCACTCGAGTGGGGAGAAGCGTGCAAAGAATTGGTTTTTTCGCTCCGGGGGAACACTAGACAGAGAGAGCAGGGAAGTGCGTTTATGGCGCAAGACTGCAAGAAGCAGTAGAAAGATTGTTTTATGCTCAGAGAGCTACTGCTAGTGGTGCGTTCAGGCCCAACAGAGAGAAGGATGAGCTAACATACGCCATCGGGACTATTGAACATGGTGGCCGAACTAGAGGCAAAGGAAGTGTCTCGTGGGAGCATGGATTCCCTCAGGACAGACCTTCCTACAGAAGCCGCCAGAGAAAGAAGGAAGAAGAGGCACAGCGGCTCCAGAGGTTGGAGGAAGCGGTGCGTGAAGCACAGGAGCGGGAAAAAAACCTTGAAGCGAGAATGCAGGAGGAAATCAGAAGGCAAGTGCAAATAGTAGTGAGTGCAAGCAAGCAGGCATCAGAGCCAGGAATCAACATTAGCCAATCTATTTAGTTGAAAAGCAGCTGCGCTTCCACGGAGATACCAAATCAAGGGGACACAGGACTGCGCTTCCCTGTGGATGACGTCACTGAACCTTGTACAACGTGTGAGCTACACATTCCGAAGGGGAATTCCACAATCAAGGTGGCTATCGGTCTTGTTAATCCTATCGACCGAACCAAGACACCAAGGATTCATGGGAATATAATCCAAGAAGGATATGCTACCATCTCGGTAGATAAAGCTGAAAAAGGTTTTAGTGATTTGCCTCTTGACATTCCTGGAGGTGATGGCGAGAAGACTCTAGGAGAAGCGGAGAAGACATTCATTCTATGGCGCAAGCGCTACATTATCATTCTAGGGATGTCGGCTCCACCTCCTCCTGAACTACCTCACCATAGGTACGTGCGGATGAAAACACTACATCATTAATTTGTATTGGCTTAAATAATTAACAATCTGCTCATAATAATATATCATTCCTTTTTTTATAGCAGATCCTCCCCCAACCTAAATCCAATTATTCAATCGCCAGATCATCATAGTGCTTTGTACGATGACATTGTGTTGGAAGGCGAGGCTGCATCCACACCATCTCCAAGGAGGTCTCCAATGCCGCAGTCGCCACCTCCAAGGAGGTCTCCAACGCCGCTGCCAACACCTCCAAGGAGGTCTCCAACGCCTCCCCCGCCCCCGCCTACCAAGAAGCCTAGCAAGAGGCCAGCCCCTCAAACGAAGAACCAGTCCCCGCCTGCAAAGAAAGCCACCGTGAAACCAAGGGCTATTCCCAAAATAATATCTGAAGAGAAGGAAGAAGAAACTGATGCATATAAAAAAGATATGTCTAGATTCTATGACAAACTTAAAAAGAATCAAGAAGCAAGGAGAAACCCGGAGAAACCGTACTTCTTCGTAGCTCCAGATATTCTAAGAAAAATGGTGGCTTCTTACCAGCAACAACAGCGGGAATCTCGTAAGCCGTCCAAATCAACGTTATCGGACTATGACTGCACTCTCACCAAGTCAATTGAGGTAGCACAGAAAAAGAAGCGGGCAGGGAAAGGAGTTGCCCAACTCGGACAACAAGCGCACCAATCAGTCCCCCCGCTAGTTGTTGGTAATGAATATGGTTCAAATTTAGGATTAATGCATCAGGCAAACATACCTCCGGATGTCGATTTGGATCACCTTGGTGAATTTATTGATGAGACTGGTCTCGACCTTTATGAGATGTTTGGTGATGGAAACATTAAGAGTGCGGCGGAGGTTGATATTTGGAAGAAAAAATTTGTACTAGGCCAGAGTCTATACAACCCTCAAGCCTTATCTAATCTGGGGACGCAAATGTACCTGCTAAACAAGTGGTACATGCAGGCGTCTACCGATGGAGACTTCTGTGTTGGTGTCAGAATTAGAGACAAACATTGGTTCCGTGGCGATGATGTTATGTATGTTGACTTTGCAGAATTTCATCAACTATGCCACCTGACCTCTCTGGACAAAGTTATCATTAGCTGCTATTGTCTGTAAGTAATAATTCTTTTGATCTATTATTAAACTCATCATATGTGTGTATATGCATATAAATTATCCTAACAAGTACTATATATATGTAGATTTACAATGACAGAGCTCAGAAAGGAAGGCTACAATGAAATTGGTTTTGTTGATCCCCATATAATATTCAAAGACCCAATTACTCCAAAGACTAATTGGAAGTCTGAGTCAGAGAGTAACCTCATGAACTTCTTAGTGAACCAACGCCACAAGAAGGATATACTCTTTCCCTATAACTTCAAGTGAGTGTTAATAATATCGATCATCCTTAATGGCTCATATGTTGATTCTAGTTAATTAATGAGTGTTATGCGTTATATCCTATAAACACATGCAGCAATCACTGGATATTGATGGACATCGATCTGGTGAAAAGTCACATGAGAATCTATGACTCGATGAGAAAACCACAACAAGACTACCAAGATATGATAGATATTATTCAGAGATAATTTCGGGATCTCTAGCAACTATATATACACACAAACATGATGATTAACTATATATGATGACGTGGCAAATTTTTTATTGGGCAATGTTTGGAAAACCTTTATTGAGAAGCAACACATGGAAAAATGCAAAGCGCCACTGAATGTAATCCCTTTGAAAGTAAGTCCCCTGAATCGCATCTTCTTTATTAATTAAACATATAGCTTTCACCGGATCACCAGATTGGATGACAAATCTTTTTCTCGTAAAGTGGTGTCTGAGGCAGGAACAGGGGAACAACTACTATGGTTACTATATTTGCAAGTTTATCAAGGTGGTCTCTCAAAGAACTCCTACAGAGAGACTCAAAGTACATTAAAAATACACTATATATTCATTTAATTATTATTATTGATTGTGTTACTATGTCTTTATATATATATATATGTACATATATTAATTTATTTTCCTTTAATTCAAACCTGTAGACTCGATGGTTGGAGGAAAAGGTCATACGGCAAGACCAAATCAAAGCAATTCAAGAGTCTATAGCCGGATTTTTTAATGAGCAGGTCATCGATTCCAAGGGCGAGTTCTACTTCAACCCAACACTGCTATGGAAGCCAAGCTAGAGGATGAGAGGAAACTTGTTATATCACAACAACTGCAATGCAATCTTTTTGTAATATATGCACATGAAATAATATAATGTAAAATACACATATGCATGCATGCATGTAAATATATATATGATGCATGCATGCATATATATATATATTTTTTTTCTATGCTTGAATTGTGTGATTTAATACGTTCATTGTGCTTGAACCGAAACATACTATACGCGCGTATAAATGTATAATTAGCAGCGTACAATACGACTTCGAAAACAAAAAAATAAAAAGAAAAGAAAAAAGAAAAAAACCTTTAGTCCCGGTTCGTATTACCAACCGGGACTAAAGGTGCCGGCTATCGTGGCATGTCAGGAGGCACCTTTAGTCCCGGTTGGTGTTACCCATCGGGACTAAAGGTCCTCCTTTAGTCCCGGTTCCTGACCCGGGACTAAAGGACCCCCCTTTAGTCTCGGATGCTTGCTCCCAGGTGGGGAACCGGGACTAGAGGGGGTTCCCCACCGGGAGTAAAGCTCGGTTCTCTACCAGTGATCTCTACCCTTATCAGCTATCCTTGTATTGTCCTTGGACGAATTAGCTGGAAGAGAGACCTTCGTTCCCGGTAAAAAATACGATACCATGAATACTTTCGGGTAAAAGGTACAACGACATTTCCCTATGCTTGCGGATTAATTCTGTAAACGTTAAGAAAAACCAACAAGCTTTCTAGCACCGTTATCGGGGAATGGCTGTTGTATTTTCTTCAAACGTAATTCATCCTCATATCTGTATCTTTTTCTTTAGATCATCGACTTTCTTCACAAAGCACTGATTCGGTGAACCAATATTGAGGACAATAAGGATCACAAGCTGCACTAAACAGAGATACAAGGCCACAAACTCCAAAATGAGAAGATGCATTTTCATCTGTAGATCCAAGAAAATTACTGCAGCTAAGTTGGAGGTGAAGGAGCAGAGAGCACGAGAGAGCAATACAAAGAAATATAGAATCCGGTTAGGGAGCACCTTAGATCCGGATGGAGCAGAGAAGCAGGGACGGCACGCTAAAGATTTGTGCGCTGGTGAGGTTGGAGGTGAAGGAGTAGTGAGCACGAGAGAGGCTGTGTCGACAGAATATCGTCGGCACGAAGGTAGATTTATCGGTGGGGGTGCGCATGATCAGGAACCGGATGGTGACACAAGGCGCAGAGACAACGATTTAGACAAGTTCGGGCCATCTGATCGACGTAATACCCTACGTCCTGTGTCTTTGGTGTATTCTATTGAATATGAGATGTATGTATCTGTCCACTAGGGGACCCCTGCCTCTCCTTATATACTCTGGAGGGGTAGGGTTACAAGGAAAGTATCATATTTGGTACTATACAATAGCTTGCGGTGCACGCCGAGCAGCACCGTGCACGCCTTGATCTTATGGGCTGGGCCACCTCTAATAGTGCGGCACATGTCTTGTCTTATGGATACCGGGGCCCCCGAGCCTGACAGTAGGTGACGTAGTCACGTGGTGCCAAGGTCAGAAAATAGAAGACCAGTGAGTAGGCAGCCAGTCCCCGGGCGTATCCTCGAGATGAGAAAACCGCACATTCACCGCATGGTGAAGTGTGCCCACTTAGTCCCCGAGCCTGCTGGAAGATGAAGAATCAATCTTGTAGCAGGGTCAAAGAAAAAGAAGTCTAAAAGCTTTGCCGACATGATCCGACATGCGCGTATCAAGACCCCAGACGTGCTGCCCAAGATCAGCACCCTGATCAGAACAGTATGGAGTAGCTTGATAGCACACCGATGAGACGTAGCAAGATCCGACCACCAAGGGCGATGTCCGAGCACCGAGGAGTCCCCGGCGTAGCTGGCGAGGTTCGAGCACTGAGGAGTTCCTGGTGTAGCAGGCTATGTCCGAGCACCGAGGAGTTCCCGGCGTAGCTGGCGACGTCCGAGCAGCGAGGAGTTCCCGGCGTAGCTGGTGATGTCCGAGCACCGAGGAGTCCTCGGCGTAGGCTGCGATGTCCGAGCACTAAGGAGGTCCCGGCATAGCTGGCGACGTCCGAGCAGCGAGGAGTTCCCGGCATAGCTAGGATGTCCGAGCACCGAGGAGTCCTCGGCGCAGCTGGCGACGTCCGAGCTGCGAGGAGTTCCCGGCGTAGCTGGCGATGTCCAAGCACCGAGGAGTCCTCGGCGCAGCTGGCGATGTCCGCAAGGTGAAGTGGGGTGAAGTGTGCCCACTTAGTCCTCGAGCACGAAGAATCCGAGGGTCGAGTAGTAACCGATGTAGCTGGCGATGAAACACGAGTGACGAACAGTCTGGTCAACTGGTCGGCGGCAAAGTGAGAATTGAGTAGAAGCGACCGGCGAACAGTCCGATCAACTGGTCGGCGACGAAGTCGATGAACCTAGCGGTCCGACTAGTTGATCGGTGGAGAAGTCCGAGCACCAAGTGATCCGATCACCTGGACGATGATCCAACAATACAAATATGTAGAACGGGTAGTACATGATGTAAAAATATATGAACTCTGGAGAAAAATCAGCAATGGCGATGAAATAGCATATGTAGCTCGGCAATCAGTTGGTGTGAAGATGTAATTATATTTAATATAAACTGCCCGACCAGTTAGTGTGTAGTTGAGTCTCTAGCCCTAGCTACCCTGTTAACCATAACGTTGAGCGCAGAGCCCATGCACGGGTAGGAGGAAGAGGCGTGACCAAGGAACCACAACCGACCACCCATAACGCAGAGCGCGGAGCCCGTAGCACGTGTAGGGAGGAGCCGGAGACAGGGCCGTCTCTGGAGGCGTCCGAGCATCAACATGACTGTTCGGGGGTTCGAAAAATCTTATGGAGAACAAATATGTAGAAAACAGCTTGGAGAAATATTATGGCGATATACGAAGATTGAATAATATTTAGAAAAATATTAAAGCATGACTTAAGACAGAATGTCTGGTCGGTGGCGTATGGCGTTATCTGATCGGCGACGCGGGTAGCTCGCTTAGTGACTCGCTTGACGGCTGGAACAGAGTTAATCTCATGTTGGAGTAGAACGGACGTAGTCCGAGCTCGACGGTGTAGTTAGTGTACGAAGACGTGCAGTCGATCTGCTTCGTATATAAATGTATAACACGCAGCCTTCCTTCTCCATACGTGGATGCATGCGTACAGGTAAGTCTTGGTAGCTTGCATGTCTTCTCGTATGTACGTGAGGCATGTACAGATTGATTGGCTTGGCTTGCATGCCGCCGTACGCGTGTATGCGGCTCACGCACATACATGCAATCCTAATTAGCTTACGTAAGTAGCCATGTTGATCACGTAGTCCTTGTTTGCTTGTGGCTTTGTCGGTTCTGGTCTTGACCAAGGTCCAGGGAGTTGGATCGAATGCCCCCGCCGTTACAACACGTGAGGCCGTGCTGCCGTACGACAGGAATCGTCGGCCGCTTGATCGTCTCGTGCCGCTTGAGAGTCGACTTGGGTAACTGTCGCGAGACGGCAAATTGCTGCCGCCGCGGTTGATCTTGAGATCCCATCTGGTTCGTCATGGATCAGCACACATAGGCCTCTACCTGGCACGTCAACTGTCGACAGAATATCGTCGGCAGTCCTCCGAGAGGTATCCCACGAAGGTAGATTTATCGGTGGGGGTGCGCGTGATCAGGAACCGGATAGTTACACAAGGCGCAGAGACAACGATTTAGACAGGTTCGGGCCGTCTGATCGACGTAATATTCAACGTCCTGTGTCTTTGTGTATTGTATTGAATATGAGATGTATGTATCTATCCACTAGGGGACCCCTGCCTCTCCTTATATACTCTGGAGGGGTAGGGTTACAAGAAAAGTATCCTATTTGGTACTATACAATAGCTTGCGGTGCACGCCGAGCAGCGCCGTGCACGCCTTGATCTTGTGGGCTGGGCCATCTCTGATGGTGCGGCCCATGTCTTGTCTTATGGATATCGGAGGCCATACCCCCACAGGCTGCCTTTCATCCAACGTTGGCAGGGTGAAGCAGAGCAAGGGAGCAGAGTGGAGAATGGATGGAGGAAGTTGTGGTAGAACCATAGGAGAGTGTATGTACAGCTCAATAAATTGGTTGCCCCTGTACTAGGGCCCAGTGTCCAGGGAAGTTGGATGCCTCCAACACATCAATTGATACTTGGATGTACTAGCATTTACAGTTTAATAAATTGAACACTTGGTTAATCACCTTGCATTTAGTTCAACAATAGTTGTACAAAAGTGACAGATTTTAGTCCGACACATCAACTGATACTTTGATCTACTAGCATTTACAGTTCAATAAATTGAACACCTGGTTAATCACCTTGCACTTAGTTCAGTAAAAGTTGTACAAAAGTGACATATTTTAGTCCCATACATAAATTGATACTTGAATCTACTACGGTGATGAACTAAACAACTTGCCATTGAACATGCCAAGAACTAAGGTAAGTACAAAATAGGTGAAAAAAGAATAGGAAGCACATTTTTTCGCAAAGGTACGAAATCTTCCATCATCTTCTTTGGAACCCTGGTCATTTCTACAATCTGTGGCATAATCTCTTCCACCTCCTGCAACTGTTCTTCATTTGTTGTAACATTGGCCTCCGCCTTCAGCTCCTAAATCTTATTACGTAAATCCAAAATCAAAGTACTCTGATATTTTCCATCTGGGGGATCGTACCACTCATAGAACCCGTAATCTAAGTCGGGCTACGAAAAAACCAAATTACCATAAGTACAACGGGATTTCAGCATTTGCATTGCAAAAATAGAATGAACAAGAAAGAAATCGAGTTACATTATTTGCCATGCAGCATCTGTGGTACCGACGTCCTGGGTTTCCATCACTCCACGAAATCCACTGAGGCGTCTTCAAGCCGCAGCGACACAAAAGTGGTGGCTGGTATGCGTAGGGGTTGTTCTCGACATGGCACAGGATGGGTGTCCCGGTCCCATTGTAGCCTCCTCCGCTAGAATCCGGTGTTCTTCTCGCGACGGTGCCCTGGGATGGTGCCAACAACTGGGAGGAGTTGGAGCTACATGCAACCATGGAGCTGTCAGGGTTCAAAGTGTTGCACACTCTGGGTAAAGAGGTTGGTCCGGGGCTTTTGTCTATGCTTTTGCCTCCCGTCAAGGCGCAAAACGTCTTGGAAAACCCTCGCACTCCCTCCAAGATGAAATGCTATGTCACCGGCGGTTCAGGGTACTATTCCCCTATAGAAGAAGGCTTGTTTTGGATCCTCTGTGCTTACATAGAGGTGTACATGTGGATCACAATCAAGACCAACTGATTCAATTAATAGTTCAACCGAAGTAATAGTTCAACGATTATATAGTACTTATGCAAACTAATCCAAAGGCTTCATTAGTGCATATAAACTTCATTAGCATAAAAGTTGCACAAATTCTAAGACTTAATGTCGGATGGATTGGTAGTTGCAAAGGTACTCAATTGGTTGATGCGGTCCCGAAAGCCAGAGGTAGTGAATCATAGTGAAGATGATAGAATCTCCGTCCACAGACACATTGTATCTATAAAGTATGTCTACTTCCTGTCCAGTCCTGCAAAGCACAAAAATCTCTCCACAAACAGGGTCTTCAATGATTCTTGTCAAATTTTGTGGTCCGAGAAGGTGACGAACAGCGGCTTCAACAATCAATAGTCGGTCCAGGTGAATGTTCCATCCCCAAGTAGCAAATAACATCATCTAGGGTCTTGGTGCCACCCCTAGCTGCCAAAATGCAAGGTTGCTCGCATTGAAATGGCTTCTTATGTAGTAAGACATCTGTTGGAATGAAAAGATTTCTAATATGAACAAAACTGATACTGAACCCAGAACCAATTGGAACCAAATGCAAACAGGGGGTGTGACCGAATCCATCTAACCTTCATGGGGCGTTGACCATGATGACAATGCAAGGTGCTAGTGGCAGGGCAACACATGCGGGTGGGGAGAATGATGATAAACAATGGGTCGGGAGAACTAATGGCTTCGTATTGGGGTTTTTTAGTTAGTCCAACCGCCACCAATGCACCAATAGGGCCGAGGGCAGTTGGGGAACAGCTGAGGTAGTTCAAGTTTTTTTCCTGAACGATGGTCCAAATTCATCGGCAGCGAGAACGGACAGCATGGGATAAGATAAACAGTGTCTGTATTAAGCTGACCATTGCCACGCTAATCCAATGCTATAATACGGCGATTGCCTGCAGTTGAACTATTATTAGATTCTCCTGGATACGACCAGAACTGTACATGACAGTTTTTTCTTTTCATTCATATATATACAGAAAAAGAAAAAAAAACATTCATCGCGTAGCATTATCTATATCAGGACCTAATAGAAGTCAATAGATCAAATCCATGCACTGGCATTTTGGAAGTAGTATGTTACGAACCTAGGCTATCAATCTCAAGTACAAGAGTTTGTGATACAATTTGGGAAAGAATCAGAGGGAGTGTAGACTGAGAATAGCAAGGATCAAACATAGGTAGCAATAACAGTAGAAGGAAACATAATATTGGGAAGAACTTTTTTTCATTGATTCATTGTATGCTCATAGATACAATTTGGACGAGTATATGATTGTACTCGTCCGGAAACATAATAACTAACCTAAACTATTAAGACTACTTATACTAACTATAAACTACTTAATCTAAATATTGCCTTGCTCACTTGGGAGGAGGCGAGTCAAAGTCAGAGTCAGAGTCAGAGTCGTTTGAGTCGTCGGTGGCGGCAGCATCAGGGTCGTCCTCCTCCTCGTCCTCGTCCTCGTCATCCTCCTCCTCCGGGTCCTCCTTCTTAGAGCTCCATGGAGGACTATAATCAGAAGACCTCCAGTCATCGAAGGAGACGTCCTCCTCGGAGGAATGATTGGGCAGGCAAGTCGTCCTTGCTAGACGACGGGCCGCTTGGAAACTTGATGGGGCTATCCAACATTTTCTTTGTAGATTGGAAGAGAAGGGGATGATGGATGGAGAGGAGGGATGGTTTCAGAGCGCACCGGGCTCAAATTATATGTAGAGCAGTGGGTATGGCTCTTAGGCTTCTGGCGGTGGAAGTAATGGTGATTTGACGGCCTTTAGAAGTTGAGGCCCGCCAGTTAACCAAACGCTAGTTTAGGGTTGGCAGCCAATATGCGTATCCCAGTCGGCTCGGCTTTTCAAGCAACGGAGAAAATGCAACCCCAATACCATTGCCGCATCTATCATTAACCCGTCGGTGGTAGAAGTCTAAACTGTCGGTCTCATTCCTAGGGGCCTCGCTATCGATTCAATCGACGGTGGAAGTATAACACTGTCGCTTCTATCACTACGGCAGTGAAAGTGGCGACAATGGTATATCAATATGTAGTAGTTATTCCTAGCTTCTCCAAGATTACTAGTTTAGCGTAGCTCTAGAGTAGTAGCTTAGGTGTGGAAGTAGAGCTAGAGTGGAGCTTCTTCAGAGTCCGAAAGAGTCTTCTGGGTCTGGTATAGCTCCTTTGTAATTCTTTCATTTCGCATTTACTTTATTCAGTACTTTATTTAGTATTATTCCTTTGCTTTGTTCAAGTACTTGTTCATTATTGTTCATCATTAGTGAGCTTAGGTGCTTGCTCTTAGTATTAGTATTATAGGTTACCTTTTGTTTAGTAGTCATTCGTTAGTATCGGTTCCACCGTCTGGTTAGAGTGCTTTGATCTCAATTCATCAGAGCTTGTATCGAAGTAGTAAGTTTATAGATTAAGCGCGGTGCTTAGGCTATGGATTACCTGTGGATACGGCTAGGCCTCCAGATAGATTGTGGTAGTTGGCAAGTGGTGACAGCAGTGTCCATCCTCTGTATCCCGCCACCTTATCTATTTAACTTTCCTAGTTGGTAGGCGGGCTATGCCCCGAAGTACTACTGCAACTCCTCCTAGTCACTAGTGTATCTTTGTTACTTAAGATAAATTGCTCGCTCTCCCACCTAGCTATCCTACCTCTAGTTTAGCTTGTTTAACAGTTCACCCATTCGTTCACTCACAACCATCATTACCATTCAACTACTTAGGCTAAGGACACACCTTCCCTTTAGCAATTCTAGCGATCAATCTATAACTTAGCCTCCCGCCTTCCTTTGGGAAAATATAAATTCGATATTCGGTACTCATTGAGCAAAGTACTACATGATAGTTCTGTGCGCTTGCGGAATTCCTCCACTAGATGTTAAGAAGTATCAACCTCTGCACCCCGACCTATGTTGCTAAGGTTGGCTCGAGAAGACCTGGGAGTGCTACCGAGCCCCTAGAAAGGCATGGCGCAAGGGGTGACCAGGTGGCCCCGATAAAGGGCCCATACGTTCTCGATCACTCGACCTATGGCAGGCCTTGGTCAGAAAAGGAGGGCACTTCCAGGCCCAAGGATGGCAACTCCCAAATGAGTTCATCGGGTCTTCATTTGGGCTCCAAAACTTATGCAGAAGGGGTTAGCGCGGGTCAACACCACCACTTGGCCTCGATAGATGAACACTCCCACCATACTTGAGAAGGCCCACGAGCGGCACCAAACTCTCATCCGCAGAAGCCATCCCCGCTACAGTTGGCCCAGTCAACAAAAGATTGAACTCAACCTTTCGTCGCCATCACAAACTCGACTAAGTCAGGCCACAAAGGGCTCGGGGCTCCTGATGAGATCCTAACATAGGGGTATGTTAAGCCTTGGGATCAAAGGTTCCCAATTCAGAGACCCCCCCGAGCGATCCCTCTAGGACCACCCGGGGGCTAAGGAGCTACACTCCTCAGGTGTGCTTGCATACACCTTTCGCCCAAGGATTGGGCCAATCCCGAGCACGCCCTCCGCCTCTACTCGGGACTTGGGGGATCGCTCGAGCCTTAGGCCCCCGATCGACCAGAGTCTAAACCCAATCCTTGGCCCCCTCCTGGCCTTGAGCGCTAGCCAAGGCTTGGGCTAGAGACAAGAGCCCCAAGCCTCCACAGCTCGGGGGCTCCCTAGCGCTGCCCAATGGATGCAGTGCTATCAACCACTCCTCTGACAGGGTCACGCACAGGGCTTGACCTAAGAGGACAAACCCCTCCGCTGGCATCAAGGGCTCGTGGGCTCTCAAGCCGGATGACTTCACTGCCAAGAAGCCTCCAGAAGGTGCACCTGGTGGAGGCCGGTCCAAGCTGACAGAGCCTGACACTCAACGTGTTAGAACAGAGGAGTTAGACGATGCCCAGAGCTTCTTCGGCTCTACGACAACACCAAGATCCATCCACGCTATTGCAAGACCCTCCTAGACTCCAACACATGTAGACCATAGGCTAAACTCCCCCAAACCACCATGTACCCGACCTACCTCGATATATAAGGGGAGGTCGGATCCTAGAGAGTGGAAGGACGATTCCAAATAGATCATTCCTGTCCTCATCGAACAGCTCAAGCTCGGCACTGAGAGTAGAGCCACCCCGAGAGGAGTACCGGAAGCTCCTCTCTTCCATCGTCTTCCTCCTCTCTAAGGAGGGGGAGACCTCACTGGCGACGAAGCTCTAGGATCAGCACCGAGCAATCCCCTACCAAATCTCTCTATTACATTCTGTTGTAGCCCCCTAATTTTGGGTACTCTCGAATAAAAGGATCATCTGCTAGCAGTCGTAGGGCTCCGATAGCCTGAATTAGGATAAACCGATGTGTCCTCTCTGTGTTCTTTGTGTTTTTGAGTCCACCCGAGCCACCGGAGACACACGCTCAGTGACACCCGACGAACAACAATGCTTGTCGCGGTTTTGACTCCGTGACACTTCCATTCCATGCCTCATATGGAGTTCTATCACCCATTGCTTTTGTTGGCAACCTATTCAGTAAATACACTGAATGTCTGATTGCCTCTGCCCAAAACATCCCTAGAATCTTCATGCTCTTTAGTAAAGCTCTTGCCATTTCCATAACTGTCCGACTCTTCCTCTCCACAACTCCATTTTGTTGTGGTGAGTATGGAGCTGTGAGTTGTCCCGTGATTCCAGCTTCATCACACACTCCGTGGAACACACCATCTAGGAACTCTCCTTCTCTATCAGACCTGAGTAGCTTGATCAAGTGTCCACAACTATTTTTAGCCTGAGCTTTGAACTTGACAAATGCATCCACTGTCTAATCCTTGGATTTCAGCATAAACACAGTCCTCCACCTTTTGCAATCATCCATCAACAACATAAAATATTTGCTGCCACGTGCAGTGGCTAGTATGATAGGTCCACACAAGTCTACATGCACCAACTCAAGAGGCTCATCTGCTTTCCAATGTGTTGAGTGTGGAAAAGGTGCTCTAGTCTGCTTTGCAGCCAAGCAAGACTGACAAACCTAATTAGGATTCCGAACCAGTGGCACACAACCTATCATCTGCTTGTCAATTAGTTTCCTCGGTGCTTGGAAGTTTACATGACCCAGCATGCCGTGCCAAAGCCAACCTTGATCTCCCAAACTAGCTAACAAACAAGTAGGTTCAATAGATTCTAAATCTATCTTGTATAATCTATTAGTTGTTCTTTGTACACACATGATCAGTCCAGGTGGATACTTCTCTAAAACTGTAATCTCGTCATCATCCATCCCAACCCGATGACCAATCTTAGTCAGTTGACCATGGCTAATGAGATTAGTTCTAAGTTTTGGTATGAAATAAACATCTCTGAGCACCCATTGATCTCCAGTTCTCCCTTGAAACAAAATAGACCATTTTCCCTGAATCTCAACAGCTGACCCATCCCCAAACTGCACCATACCAGTGAATGTTTGGTCGATCTCCCTTAACTTCAGCTGACTCCAGTCATGTGGTTACTGGCACCGTTGTCTAGGTACCATATCTCCCTAGTGGGCTCTTCATCACCGGTGAAGTGAAGCTCTGGTTGCACCTTGTCCTCATTTAGAGTAACTCCCATCTAAACTTGCTATGGTGCGCGCTCGAGCAGTCCTGGCTCCTCTGTTTCTGTGAGAAGCACTGATGGCTCAACGTCCACTGCCTTGACATTGTGCGGCTCCTCCTCCTCCTCCTCCTCCCTCAGACACGGATTGGCATAGAGCCCATATCGATGGCACTTGAAACACTGGATGTGGCTTTTATCTCGTTTGGCATTCCTAGCGCCCTCCTTTGCCTGATTGGTTTGACCACCTCGGCCATCACGACCGCCGCCACAGCCACGCCCCCGTCCGTGACCATCGCCGTCTTGTGATCTGGTCCTCCCGATCGCCTCATCAGCCGCCCGCTTCTGCTGAGCTTCCCACTCTGACTGAGATAGCAACACCTGACCGGTGTCTGATCTCGCACCAACTGCTCCCTGCTTGGTGCGCTCTAAATACGCCTTCAGCCGCCCCACTGCTTCCCGAACACCATCTTCTTGAGATCATGGAATTGCTCGATCCCGGTGACCACGTTGATGAAGCGCTCCAGCATGGTGTCGAAGAGCTTCTTCACTAGTGCAGCGTCATCCAACGAGCCACCGAGGATGCCATACCTCACCGACATCCCCGTCAGCCTCCCGGCATAAGCATAGATTGACTCATCCGCCATCTTCATCGCATCGAACTAACTCTTCATTGTCAGCAGCCGCTCCTCCTTGACACGCTCCTCGCCGATGAATCTCGCCATCAGCGAGTCCCAAACCTCCATCCCGGTCTTCTTCGCCACGACTTGCATCAATAGATCATCGGGCAGGCACTGAAGAAACTGAGCCCGTGCCTTCTTGTCCTTCATCTTCGCCACCGCCGCCGCCGTCACGCCCTGCTCGGATTGTCTCCCTCGATGGCTCGATGATCTCCCACACGGCCTGGTCCTCGTTGATTGCTTGAACCCAAATGCTCCAACTGGTGTAGTTGGTGGCTATCAATGGTGGATAGGCGATGTGCCCACCACTGCTCCCTCCGCCGCTCGCACTCCGGTCACCCATGGTGGATCTAAGTGTGTTTTGCGCGTGATTCTGGCCCTGATACCAAATGTTAGAGTCAAGGATCACAATCACAACACAAATGTCACGGTGGATAGCCTAGATCACAAGAATTGTGCAAGAACACAATGAGTACACACACGGCTACTGCTAGAGGAAAGTGCTATTTTGCACAGATGTTAAGCAGCAGTACAGACACGGTTACAATGTTCCAAAGGCGCTAACACACCCTCTAAACATCAGGCTCCTTATACCAGTAGCTTACACAGTTGCTTAATGAAAAACTGCTAAAAATAAGATACAAGATGGCTTCAGTAAACTGCTGCTGAGCGCGCTCGACGTGGGCGCGGTCACTACTGCCCCACTGTCGCCATCATTTAAATTCAAACTTGTTGCTCCCGCTTCTCCAGCTAGCCTGCAGCTTCAGTTCCATCAGTGAGCAATAGGCTTACACCAACATGTAGTGCCAGTACTGCGCAGGCATGCACTGCTTTGCCCAGTTCACGTGCGGCCTTAATTTATGACCTACCCGGATACACATAAGCATGTTTTGAGAGCGAGGAATCTAGACTTGCTCAGCATTGAGTTGGACGTCGTTTGCCGGCGCCGCCGCCGTGCCACTCTCGGCTGGCTTGGCCTCCTCCGGGGGTAGCGGGGCCAGGGCTGCATCAGCCGGGTGTGCATCGCGGGCCTTGATTAGCTCCGCCACGGCAGGTGCGGTGGTGAGCTCGGCAATGGTCACCACATGCTCGCCGGGCACCTCGAAAGTGCTGTCGTCGACCGACATCGCCTCCTCCTTGGCGTCGTCGTTGGCCACCTCGTTGGCCGGCAGCACCCTGGGCGTCGCGTTGCGGTAGAGCGCGTACAGGCCCATCTGGATGACACCGAAGGTGAAGCCGAGCACGTTTGGCAGCTGATGCATGCACAACAAGTTGTTAGTGGTGATCTCTGTTTCCATATATCCAGCGGTTTGCTTGCTGAAATAAAGCTAGCAGCTTTAGTTCTTTTGCTTACGGCGACGTATTTGTCCTTGATAAGCAGGCCGTAGAGGAACCAGACGACGGCGCTGACGGTGAGCGAGAGCGAGAGCGAGAAGGGCATGAACTCCACGCTCCTTGTGCGCACCACTTGACGCTGCAGCAGCCATAGGAAAAAAGAACGCAAGCGTCGTACGTAAGTGGACTGATCACCAAATGCACACGTACGTACGTACAGTACACACGAAAGCTGCTATATATATATATATATTTGGTTATTATTAGATGTTGGGTACGCACGATGATGCTGAGTGGCGCGACGAAGACGCTTACGGAGAAGGCGACGCAGACCCAGCCGAGGACGACGACGCGGCGCTGTCCGGCGGAGAGCAGCAGCGTGAGGAGGAGGATGAGCCCGAACACGCCCACGTTCAGGAGCAGCAGGATCTTGGCCGTGAACAGCTGCACGTACGTACGAGAATAGAATGCAGGCATGGGTACGTGAGGATGTGCATGGATGAGCTTGCACGGCCGAACACGTACTCCCGGGCGGCCAACCCCAAAGTAGCAACCACGACGACGACGGACCTTTGCCTTCTTTGGCGCGTAGAGGAGGTACATTACGATGTAGAGGGTCTCGATGACGCAGCCGGCGGAGTTGATGGTGATGAGCAGGAACTCGTTGGACTTGATCAGGGCGTAGTAGATCCACAGCATGGCGCTGAAGAGGGCCACCACGTACGGCGCCGACTGGAACCCCTGCGTCGACTTGTTCTTGTAGATCCGGTAGAACGTCGGCCTGTACATCCATGTCGTCCCATGCATGCCATATACAACACGGTCAGATCAGCACGCACAGCTTAGTCACAGAGAGAGAGAGAGAGAGAGAGAGAGAGAGAGAGAGAGAGAGAGAGAGAGAGAGAGAGAGGGAGGGAGACTTACAGTGGTGCCAGGTAGGTCATGAAGGAGATGATGTTGCCTGCAAACATGTACAAACAGCACCGCCAAACAAACAAAATTAACAAAAAAGAAGCGAGCGAGGCATCAGAATTAAAGAAAGAATTCTGGGGAGCTGGATCGAGCTCTTTGCAAGATCGAGGATGACACCTGCAAGTACGTACGTTGCAACTATACTTTAATTAAGTTCGATAACGATGCTTTATGATGTCACGCCACACAAGAGGAAGAGGCAGGCAACAAGGATACTGGGTGGTGGTGCCCCAGCATTGATTTGTTTAATTAATTCTTTTCTATTTCTCCTTTTCTCTTTCTACCCTAAATGGACAGGCACCACAGCATGCATATATATTTATATATATCTATAATCCTTCCCTTTTTCTCTAAAAATATCTATATCTCCTTCCAACCCAATACGGCACATGTTGTGGGGAATGGATGAGAAGGATTAGGGTGCTGTAACAAGAGTAACCATGTTTTGGCAAGAACACATGTTCTATCTGGTAGGGGGTCATTTCCCTGAGAACTTGAGAAGCAGACTTACAATGAAAGAAGAAAAAGGGGAAATAAATTAACAAAATGAAGTCGGGTCTGCTGAGACAGTATACCTAGGAGGCCGAAGGCAAAGGCCGTGGGATGCTGTAGAGACAGGCCAGCCATTTGGAGATCTTTGCTTTGGTATGAGGGTTTATGAGGAGGATTAGAAGTTTGTATAGATCAGTAGGCTAGTATGTCAAGCTTGTAGCTTGCTTATGAGCACTTGATCCTTCTTCTCAATGAGAACGAAGAAGAGAGGAGCTAGGTGACAACCACTACTCGAGTTGCTTGCCTGAAAGCTTGAGACCTTGGAGGGGGTTTATATAGTGCTAGCAGCAGGAAGGAAGCTCCAGCCGAAAAGGCACACATGCAGTATGGTAAGTGACCCCTGGTGGACAGCAATAGCACACTCAACCGTAGCCAGGAAACAAGATAACCATCCATCAGCATGACATAAAGGCGGCATGCAACATCCACTTCCTTTTGTTTTCACAATTCTTTCCTCATTGCACAGTTTTATGAAAAATTGTTGTGTACTACACACCACAGCAAGTTGTTGTCCTAGGTACTTAGGTAGGATCTAGCAGACATCATGTAAGATATCTAGGAGCCTTAGCTCTACAGTGAATGAAAGGTCGTGTACGTGCTAAGGGCACTTATCCTTTCTCTATATATGGACGATCTATGACCAGTCCTTAACTTACAATTTACATGTCGCAATTTTATCTCTCTCTCTCTCTCTCTCTCTCTCTCTCTATATATATATATATATATATAGGTGGGTTTTCAGTTTCTTGTTCTTGCCCCACATTTTGTATGAGTCACGACAGCTAGACCAGATGACACCGCAGCTTCTTATAACTGCTTGGCTAGCTTCTAACAAGGCATAGAGAGACAAGGGTCTGTTTGGATCCCTTGGGCTAACAACTATTTGCTAAACTTTAACCCCTAAAGATCAAAGGCGAACTAATTGATGGGATAAAGTTTAGCCAAGGCATAGACTAGTTGCTACCTCACTAATCCATTAAACCCAGCTATTAGAGGCTAAACTCTACCGATTGGAAAAAAAAGACACTGCATATATACCCTCACGCAACCGCATCCGCTCGCCGCTTCCTCACACATCCGCTTGCGCTCTGCCCACCGCCACCGCCGCGTTTCCCCTCCGGTGCCGCGCCGGCTAGCCGACGGCCTGGCCAAGCCTCTCGCTCCCTGTGTGCGCGAGCTCACTGCAGCCTCCATGTCCAGGGGAAGGAGGGGGCTCGCAGAGGTGAGCGGCGGCGGCGACGGGGAACGAGCGAAGGGGAGCGTCCGTGCGGAAGGGAGAAAAGAGGATCCGTGAAGAGTGGACGCGGGGCTGCTGTTTGCTGCCTCGCCCTGTGTGCTGGGTGGACGCTAGAGACAGATAGGCGATAGCCACGAGACGAGGAGCTTCCGGCGAGATCGAGACAAGGAGCTGCTAGCTGTCTCCATTTTTTTTTCTTTTTAGTTTTGACATAAATTAATTTTTTATTTGCTTGGTCTCACCTGTTGCTAGTACGGTATGATGTGATAGTTCCTACTGACCTTTTATTTTGGAACACATAACAATCAGGGATAAATCCGTCTTTATGCTGAGATAGCACTACATGTTAGCCGATGGATGGGATGAGCTAATCACTAGTTAACGAATCACTATCATCTAATCACTAGTCCAAGCTAATCACTAGTCATAGTACATCCAAACAGGACCTGAGTTCATCCGTGGTTATCTCTGTCTGCATGAGAGATCGGAATAGTTATCAAGGCAAAGGGGACCGAGTCAGTGACGCAGTTACTTACTCGCGTGGCCTGACGATGAAGAAGTGTGCCAGGCACGTGCTACAAGTAGCGAAAAAAAATTGGGTGCGGGAAGACTGCACGCTGTTTCCGTGCGCTCCTCATATCTGATCCTCCCTCAGAGGACCTGAATGGGCGTCGTGCACTGGACAAAAGATATAAATACAGATTTAGGCAGGAAACAAGCTTGCCCCACGAATCTGGGCAGCAGCTATTAGGGCCTGTTTGGGAGTTTGGTATATTATAACGTCTAATACCTTTGAAAAATACTATAGTGCACGCAGATTGTCCACATGTAACTCAAAATCACTGCTTGGATGACTGATATCAACGAAAATAATTAATAATATAATTGATTTATGTTGTTCGGGGCGGAAAATAAAAATCACCCAGGACGGAGATGATTATTTCTTTCTCTTACAGATCGATATTCTGCTAAAACTTTGGTATTTTTTTTCCATTAATTAGGACTCTTAAAGATATAGCTAATCTACTGTATAATTATAGGGTAAATGGTCCCTACAAATAAACTCTGCACCGGCATCATCATGTTCATCCTAATGTACATAAAAATAGGGATTAAAAATATGTGGTTGATTTAGGTGAACGCTGGTGTTATTGATAGGTCGTTTGTTAAGTAAACATTTTTCCATGCTTCGTAAGATATTAAGATAAATATTCTATCCTAATGTAAACATGTTTAATTGATATACATGATGAAACTTAGCATTATGGTTATTTAATTTTATCATTGTAGAAGTCTGCAATTTATAAATATGTATAGGTACTTTATGGATATATTGATTTACTTACTGGAATGACGCGTATCTACATGTAGATTTGGGAGATTTTTTTTTCATTGCTGGAGGTAGTAGATACAAATATAAAGGTAATACTTTATATTCTCTATCATAAAAGGCATATATGGCTTGGTTGAATACAAACTTAACTAGGAGGTTACTTTGCATTGTCTTCACAATGACAAAGGCGCGTAATTTATAAAATCATCAGGGTTGTTTTAAATTATATTTCATAATGGGAGATGTGGTAATAAAGATACAAAAAAGTTAGTGGGTCATTTTAAATTATCTTTCATAGTGGCAAAGGTTGGTAATTTAGATGTAAAGTTAGGGTTTATTTTGAATTCTGTTTCATAATGACAAAAGTGGGTAACTTAGATGCAAATTTAGTGGGTTGTTTTGAATTATTTTCCATAATGGCATATGTGAGTAATTTATATAAAAAGTTATGAGGTTATTTTGGATTATCTTTCATGCAGATATGGGTACTTTAGATGTAAAATTAGGGGTTATTTTGTGTATTTTTCATAATGGCAGGGGTGGGTATTTTTTTTAAAAATATAATACATCCAATGACTTTTGTCGGGATGATGATTTGATTCTCTCAAATTAAAGGCCAGATTTTTCTGATTATTTTGAGAATTTCTAGGATTTATCTTTTTTCCTAGTGCTTTCGGGAGAATTAATATGGTGCCTTCGTTTGGGGCCTCTAACTAGTATTGGTAGATGTGGGTAGTTTATATACAAATTTAGGGGAATATTTTGAATTATTTTTTGTAATGGCAGAGGTGGGTAATTGAGATGTAAATTTAGGGGTTACTTTATTTTTTTTTCATAATGGCAGAGGTGGGTAATTTTTTTCTAAATTACAATAGATCCAATGGCTATTATTGAATATAATGATTTGAGTCTCAAGTTAAAGGCTGGATGTTTCTCATTATTGGAGGAATTTTTAGGATCCAATGATAGCGTGTCTCGGAGAATTAACATGGTGCCATCCGTTGGGGCCTCTAATGAACAATAGTAAGATTTTGTGCACCAAAATGTTCCCTCCTTCCAAAATTATATTTTGTATCTAAAAACAGCAAGATGTCTTATAATCTGGAAGACAGAGAGTAAGTGGGAGCTCTTACACTTGTCAACGATTACTATGCATCTGAAAAGATCTAGTACTGACCTTTGACTGATTTGCTTTGCTACACCTGTTCTATAATACCGGGTTTCTTTGACGCTGTGCAGTCTGAAAGCAGCGGACCACATGCAGAGAACCATTCCATGTGCTGAGCTACAGGGCAAAAAAAAAAAAAAAAAAGAGAGACAATGGACTAGGACAATAGTGATCAAAGTCAAACAAGAGTAACTTGCGCACGAACCACATATCCATTATTAGGCCACATCGTCCGATCCTTGATTAGCGTCATCGTCCTGTCCCTACTTGCTGCATCAATGTACATCTTCTTTACTGTTTTCCAACTTAATTAATGAAGTCATACGCTTGAGCTGCTGAAACTCCAGCACCACTGTGGTCTAGTTGCCCTCCCTGGTTGCTGCTTCAATGTACATCTTCTTTACGGTCACAATGCAACTTGATTCACGAAGTCAAACGCTTGAGCTGATTCAACTCCAGTACCACCGATATACATTGTCGATGACAAATTCGATGGCCTTGAGCTCGGAATTTTAAAGCCAATAATGTCGAGCTTCTAGATCCAGGTAATAGCAAGCCAACAATAGCAAGTCAATAAGGCCCCAAAAGGCTTGATTTATTTTATTTCTCCCAAACAGAAAATTATAGAGCATGCATTTTAATTACACTTGTAACTAGCCCATCAACCCGTGCTATACAAACGCAAAGTATGAACAATCTTACTATTACTAATTGGAGACGCCAACGGAGCCTTCACGTTAATTATCACCAGATATGGTAGGAAAAAAGATAAATGCTAGAAATTCTCACATTAATTAGAAACATCTAGCTGTTCTGTCAATCTGTAACCATCACATCCATTTTATTTTCTAGAAAATTTCCCAGTCTGCCATTATATTGTAGATAAAAAGAATAAAAAAGATAAATCCATTACATTAAACTCTACGTAATCCATTACTTTAAACTCTACGTATCCAGAAAAAAAGAAAAGATAATCAATACATGATTTTTCCCTACCACCGTCCCATGGCGGTCCCTCTCCTAATCCGGCGCTGGCGGCGCGAGAGGAGTAAGGATGGGAATGGGTAAATCCCCATCGGGTATGGCCACCCCAGACCCATCCCCGCCATAAAAATTTGGTACCGCCAGAATACCCATACCCGTTATGGGTGGGGAATTTTCCCCAGACCCATACCCGCCCGGGTAAATCATACCTGGCGGGTTACCCGTACCCGCCAATAATTTATTCACACACATGAAAATCAATAATTCAACAGCAACCACTACTAACCAGAGCACATAAAATTAGACAAATAATAGCATATAATAATATCTTCTGCAACCAGTTTTCACATTACAGCATCACACAAAGTCATTCTGTCATAAATCATTATATTACGACGTGCTTTACTCACGCGCCTATTTTTTTTGGCGGCGGGACCGCGGGAGGCCAGGCGTCGAGCCTCCCTCGAGCGGTCGAGGGCTCCAGCGGCCAAGTCACCAGGCGGGACCGGTGGGTGAACCTAGGGTTTTACATGGGCTGATGGGCTTATTTAGTTTTGGGCCAAGTATTTTTCACCCATGGGTAAACGGGTACGGGGATTGTTGGAACATACCCATACCCGCGTACCCGATGGGTGAAGGGTTTGGTCCATTTATGTACCCGTGGGTAGTGTGTTTAGTCCATATTTAAACCCTAATAGAGTAAATACCTGTCGGGTATCGGGTCACGGGTCCCCATTGCCATCTTTAGAGAGGAGCGGCGGCCTCGCAGCTCATCTGCATCGGGACCAGGAGCCAGGACCAATAAGTTTTGGGTGATTATTATGTATTAGTCCTGCACTTCTTCGGCACGTTCTCTATATGTAGTTGAAGGCTAGCAATTTTGTTGGCTCGTAGTTGGACTCTCTAGGATCCATTGCTCATGTTCTTTTTTCATCCTATGTTGGTAAATGTAGAGCCTGCAGACCTACGGCATGGAAGTTGGTGCTATCCCAGAGGCACATCCTAACGTGGGTGTACATGGCGGCGTAGGGCAGCAGGGAGCACCTTGCCTTTCTTGTCGATTGGCATTGGGTCAAATGGTGATGGATGTAGCTTTGCTAACATGTACAAAACATACTAGTGCTTCACATCCTTTAGTATTTGTTGCTGATCCACTAGGCATGCATGTCATCATGTGAATATTTTAAACCAGGCAAACATCGGTGTATGCTACTTATAATGTTATAAGATCTGATGTGTTCTAATGCGACTCCTGTATGAATGATCCGTATTTGATTTGAGCTAATGTTGTTTGAAAACAAATGATCGTATCATCAAATGATTGCACTGTAGGGACAATATATTTTAATCTAGACGAAAGGAAATTTTCTGTGAGTTCACCAAAACTGACAGAAAAATAGATATTTTTTTCCTGTGCATTTATTTCTTTTTTCTATGTGGATATCTGCACAGAAAAATTATTTTTAATTTGAGCAAACGAAACCGACAGAAAAACTATTTCTGATGGAGAACCGACAGAAAATTTTGATTTTTCTATCATGCTATTTCTGTGGGTTATATTCTATCGGTACACCATCAAAAAAATATTTTCCTGTCGGGATTCACATTTTTCTGTGGGTTTTTGCACACACAAGAGTATTCGAGTTTGTAGTAGTGGGTCTCATACATTGCTTTTGCTATACACTTGAATAAACACTATGTCTAGGTACATAGTAAAAGAAATATATGTAGAAAAGCTGAAATGTCTTATAATTTGGAACGCAGGGAGTAGATCTCAAAGAGCTTATACACCTATATGTCGTTGACAACTTTTTCATTTGAAATCATTTATCCAAGAAAAATTCCTCTTTTAATTTCTCAACTTTCAAATGGCCTCCAATAGAGAAACGACTAAAATCAAAGTTATAGTACCGAACGATATATACATCTATCTTGTCAAAACCTTTTACTTTCAAATTCGTTTTTGGTACCAAATATTTATATAAAAATCCAATAAAGTGAGTGCAAAATGAAGCTATCTACCATTGGTCACGAGTGGCTATTAGAGGTATGCATGAGGCTTGACGTTTTTTCAACTGGCCGTACGTGCATGTATTTAACCCAAACAATCATGCGACCGCAATGCCACCTAATGGCGGACTTTCCCAGATTAAAATAATTTGGCATTTATCACATATGATTCAGGTTTGGATAACCACTTGTTGAAATTGATCTGTATGGACGGCTCTTGTAGAGACAGGAGGGTCAACTGCCTGTACAATCATAGCGGTAGTAGTGTCAATGAAATTAATAGAACCAGACTCCATCACCGTGTTTGTTTGGACTTATTTGGCTTATAAGCCGTACTTTTTCAGTCAACGAACAATATTTTTCTCTCGCACCAAATCAGCCAACAGTACTTTCAGCCATAGCTTATCAGCCAAACAAGTCCAAATGACATATGTGTAAGGGACCATGACGCCTAAGAGGAGGGTGAATTAGTCAACTTAAAACTCTAACTCTAAACTACGCTTAGCAAAAACTTGTACAAAAGATTTTGCTAATGTGTTGCTATCTCTACCGCAAAAAGGAGTTATGCAACCTAGGTTCCAAACCTATCAACTAGCATATCACTAAGCTAGGAAAGTAAAGCACAAACCAAGATTGCAATGAAAATACGGAAGATAAAGAGTAAGGTAGAGATATACAAACTCCCATCGATGACTCCGGTATTTTTACTGAGGTAACGAGAAGCGCGTAAGCTTCTCCCTAGTCCTCGCTGTAGCCCCTCGCAAGGAATCATACGCAAGGGCCAAGCTCCCGGTCGGGTAACTCCGTGGATAGCCCCGGGCCTTCCCCACGCGCAAGTGGGTCTCCTATGTGCCTTCCGGCAAGCCTCTCCCGAACCGCTCCCCGCCGTCTTTACTATCAAGCTTCCGGCCAAACCGCCGTGGGCCTTATTCCATTCGGTACACGGTGGCGGCCACACCACAAACACAGTTGGTGTGGTCTCGCAAGACTACAAGCCCCGCCGAGTATAACAATGGTGCGCCCAAGCACCGAGTGATAAGAGATATGCAAACCTCACTAAACACTAGGCCTAAACCTAAAGCAAGCTCATAAGTGGTGGTCTAATCAACCTAAGCACTTCGCAAAGCACCTACGCTAATCACCTAATAAATCACTAAGCACTATGCAAGTGGAGATCACTAAAATGGTGTATCAATACCCTTGGTATGTTTCCTCAGCTCTCCTCATCTCAAATGGACGGTTGAGGAGTCTATTTATAGCCCCACAAGTGAGAACTAGCCGTTGGACCTGAGACCTGTAACAGAACCGACCAATTATACGAGATTAAGTAAGAAAATCTTCCGCCGAAGCAGATAATTTAGCAAACTTAAACCCGTATAACCCGGTAGTCCGTGAAACCACGAAGGATTTCAAACCAATCGACATACAAACCAAGATCGTACAAGTTTAGCAAGTACCGTCACACGTTACATAAAGTTTGCAACGATAGTTAATACATCAGAGTTTGGAACATAAAGTTATTACATACCAAGTTCGGACTGAAATAGCGGAAGCAAATAGTTTTAAAGCCACACACACTTTGGGTTGAGATACAGTGCCAGTAGGTAGTCATCTCCAACAAAAGCATCAGATGAGAAATACGGAGTGACCATTTGCCCTTGGTCCTAGTTGTCACCCATCGCCGGATACAGGCAGTTAATGCAATAGCCGAAGTACATTTGACCATCTGCAACAACAATGGGAACAACGCCCTGAGTACGAGAAGGTACTCAGCTAGACTTACCCGCCTTAAACCAAAATAAAACGACACCAAGGATTATGCAAGGCTTTCTTTAGTGGGCTAGCGGACTCTTTTGCGAAAGCATAAGTTATCATGAATAAAACATTTTAAGTACTTTGCATCATCTTTATTATAACCTACCCATCTAGGTAAGCACCTGTACTATAGCAATCACATGATTAACCAATAACATCCGGTTACTAATTTAGCTTAGCATAACTCACATCATCCAGATAACCATCATTGTTCCATAGTAATTACTATGATGCCGTAGCTCGAGTCAAGTGCTCACTATCTAGGAGCGATGGCGATTCGAATCGATTTCTAACCAGCTGGTGATTTATTCCTCACACAAACCATGCTTCCCCTGCCAGGGTAGCTTAGATCACAAATGACACTTTTCAGGTAGCCGCGGGATAATCTGGAGCCGCAGTACCCAGGGATCGCCCGACTGCCAGGAATCAGGTCACACCTGCCCTTGGGCTCACTCTTCCCGCCCCTGTCATACCCCCATCAGCACCAATACGCGCAGTCGTGTAGATCCCAGCCCGAATAGTGCCACTAGCTTCGCGGTCGAAAGGTACTTTATGCGGCCAGCTAAATGTGAGGCATGCGTTCAACATGACAAGAGGGACGAGCAACGATCGGTCGTTAATCGACACAGACGGAAACTAACAGCACCCCAGAACCCTGTCTGGTTGCCTCCAACTATTCCGTCCAGTCTCCAATTTTCCATCACATATGGTTAATTCTAGGATATCATTCTTTCCATAGCCAATCTCTTCCAGTAACCACCTATAATGTAGGTGACCGGGTATCACCGATCGCTACCGGTCTAAGCAAGGCTAAGCAGTTATTCGATCCTGACCTAACAGGGTAAAAGGTAATATGGTAGGCAAGGATAGTAATAAATGCATCAACGGTTTCAATCAACTCCTACAACTTAATGCAATAATATATAAACTCATATATATAGAAAGAATTGTTTTTATAAAGTAGGAGACTTAGAATGCTCCGGGGCTTGCCTTGTTCGAACGAACTAGGTTGATGATCCATGCACTCTGGCAAGTCCTCTCCTTGCTCCTCTTCCTCTGGCACCTCCTGTGCCTAGACTTCTTGTGGATCTGCCCCGGTCTGCTCTTCCTGAACTGCTACTAGCAACTCCTCCTGCGATCCTGTATGATGCAGATGTATAAGTGCTAATGCATAGGTGCATCGGAGAGATAACATGTAATGATCATGATGCATGAAATGTAGATGACCATGTTTAACTTTATTGAACATAGTAGTAGCAAAGCTCGTCTACAAGGTAGTCGACATCATCCAAGAACATGTACTACTATCTACTACGACAACTATTGGACTAACATGTCAAATCACCACAGCAAGTTAAGATGCTTCAAAGATACACCAAAGCAAACATTATTAACTAAACATGCATTAAAGAAGATTATTTTATTTCATTTTAAACTAGGGCTACACAGCAACATATATTTCTAGTGCTCATAAAAATCTAAGAAAATTACACTAGCATAGTACTACTCTAAGTAGACTGCCATAAAATTTTCATGGCATTTTGATAAGTAAAATAGCCTACACAAAAATGACAAGCTATGGTTGATAATTAAGCATGAAAATACTTTGTACTATGAAAAGTGTCAAACAACAGATTTGGTATTTTTCCTATGTTCTACACAGTAAACAATCACTGCACAAAAATTATCATACACATGGTTTATACAATTTTTGCTCTCTATCAAAATAACAAAAATCATCAATTAAGGGCACTTGAACTACACATCAATATTTCTCTACAGAACATGCATGACATATATTTTTCCTACAAAGTACATCACTAAAGGAGATTAACAAAACTAGAACCACATTTTTCTGATGCATATTCTATTTACTAGACATTTTCTAAAAATCAGCATTTATTCAATTTAAATAAAACTACACAGAAAAGTATCACAAATTTGACATGCAAAATTTTTAGCAGATAGATCTAGTCACAAGAAACCTAGCAAAACTTATTTCAACAAATTTGGAGCCATTTTGAGCAAGTTATAAATTTCCAAAGCCTTTAAACAAAATCTGTAAATCATTTCTTTTATTCTTTTCTGAAAATCCCGGTTCAAAAATGCTAGATCCATCCGGATCTCTACCCAGGCTTGCACCCCAGCGGCTAACAGTGGGTCCCCTGGCCCCACCGGTCAGTCACTAAGGCAGGGGAGGTGCTCGGCCGTGGCGGTTCTCGCCACCGGTGAACTTGCCGGTGGTGAGGTCACCACCGGAGGCTTCCCCAAGACAAGGCGGACCTAACAGTACCCCTACCGTGGCCAGTGGAGCTCAGGAGCAAGCACACCAGCGTCCATGGCGGCGCGGTGGCATGGCTCAACGTCGGCCGGCCAGCTCCTGCTGAGAGGTGGCGCGGGGAGTGGCTGGCGAGCTACCCCGTGTTCGTGCGGTGCTCGTGTGCGTAAAAAGGAGGCGAGAAGGAGGACGGAGGGGCGAGGTCCACGGAGCGACGCATCTCCGGTGAACTCGACCAAGCTCCGGTGAGCGATTACCGGTGACTCATAGCTTACCATGGTGATAAGGTGCTAGCACGGGATGCACGAGGTGAAGGAGGAGCACAGGGCGAGATGGGGCGGTCGACGGTGAGCTGGAGCGGCCGGAACGGCCAACTCCGGCGAGGCGCTAGTGCGGACGGTGCTGGAGGCGAGCGCGTGCACTGCTGCTGCTGTCCGAGCGAGAAGCAAACGAGATGGAGGAGAGGGAGGCAGACGCGGCGTGGTGGTTGTATGCGCGACAGGAGGGGCGCGGGGGCCACCGGTGTCCACGCGGTGAGCGACGACGACGGCGTACGGACACGCGGCCGCCGAGCTCTGCGGCTGGTCGGGCGCGGCGCGGCGCGGCGCATGGGAGCGGACAGCGGGCGTGGAGGCAGGCGGGGCCGGCCTATGCTGTTGGGCCGAAAAGGAAGCGGCGGCCCGCTAAGGAAAATAAAAGGATTTTTCTTTTTATTTATTAATAAACAGAACTAAAATTCCATTTTGAGCCATTTTAAAAGCATTTTCACAAGTTGGTGTAAAAATGAAAGTTGTTCAGAAAAAAGTACTCTACAACTTTGCCAAAAAGAGTAAGGCCAAAATCCAATTAGATTTTGAACTATAGATTGAAAGTTAATTTAAATCAAAACCCGATTTCAGAAGGTTATTTTTAAAAGCAAAATTTTGAGAAAATTTTGAATAAACACCTTGCTCCAAATTGCATCTTAGCTACTTCTAATTGGTCTAAGTGATCAACCAAGGTACACACATGGCAAAACAAACATGGCATCCAATCTATCAAAACAAAACTATGAAACATACATGATTCAATAGTATGCTTCCATTCTATATTTCATGTCATGCGTATGCATGCAAATTAATGATCATGCTCATGATTTGCCAAATGCTAATGCATGCTTAACACCGAGGTGTTACAGCCTTCCCCCCTTATAAGAATCTCATCCCGAGATTTTGAGTTACGAACCATTTGTTATAAAAATCCTTATAAGCGTTTTGCAGATGTTCCCCTGTTTCCCACGTCGCATCACCATCATCATGATGACTCCACTGTATCTTATATGTTCTCACCACTTTATTTCGAGTGACTCGGTCCTTAGTGTCCAAAACTCGAACCGGTTGTTCATGGTATTCCAAGTCTGATTTGAGCTGAATGCTGTGAGGTTCTATTCTCTCTTCTGGAATACGCAAGCACTTCTTCAACTGTGATACATGGAAGACTGGAAAGATCAAACCCATCGCTTCTGGTAACTGTAACTTATAAGCCACGGGACCCTTCTTCTCTATGATCTTGTACGGTCCTACAAATCTAGGAGCAAGTTTTCTCTTTACTCCAAACCTTTGTACTTTCTTCATTGGAGTAACCTTCAGATAAACGTAGTCACCTACCTCAAACTCAAGCGGTCTCCTTCTCTTATCGGCATAACTCTTCTGGCGTGACTGTGCCGCTTTCATGTTTTGTTGGATAATATGGACCTTTTTCTCAGCCTCGTCATCAAAATCAATTCCGTAAAACCTTCTCTCTCCAGGCTCAACCCAATTCAATGGTGTCCTACATTTCCTGCCATACAATGCTTCAAATGGAGCCATCTTGATACTTTCTTGGTAACTGTTGTTGTAAGCGAACTCTGCCAAAGGTAACCATGATTCCCATGAACCCTTAGACGATAACACACAAGCTCTAAGCATATCTTCTAGAACAACATTAACTCACTCATGCGCCCATACATCGTCTGTGGGTGGTAAGTATACTACTGAATCAAGCTAGTACCCAAACCTTTATGAAGATGCTCCCAAAATGAGCGGTAAATTGGGACCCACGGTGAGACATGATAGTCTTTGGTATACCATGTAATCGGACAATCTACGCAATATACTTCTCAAAGATCTTTGAGGTGGTCGGAAAGTTGTTTTGATTTGGTAAAAAGTGAGCTGATTTGGTAAGGCGATCTACGATTACCCAAATCGAATCATTCCCCTTTTGTGTGGTAGGGAATCGGTGATAAAATCCATACTTATATCATCCCATTTCCAATCTGGTATTGACAAAGGTTGCAACATTTCTAAGGGTCTCATGTGAAGAGCCTTCACTCTACAACACATGTCAACGAGCAACATAAGCTGCAATCTCCTTCTTCATTTTTGTCCACCAATAACGAGGTCTCAATTCTTGGTACATTTTGTTACTTCCAGGATGGATAGATAACTTAGAGTGATGAACTTCATCCATCAATTTGTTCTTGAGCTCTCGATCTTTAGGTACAACTAGACGGTCCTTAAACCATAGCACTCCGTGTTCATCTACTCTAAAGTGCTTAGTCGGTTCTTTCTTCATTTTCTCCTTGATATGAAATATTCCCTTATCTGTTTTCTGACCCTCAATGATCTTGCTCTCCAAGGAACAACTAACCTTGATATTATGCAACACAGCAGGATGCAACAAATTGAACCCATCCTCAAACAGTGGTTGCACAACAAGAGAATGTGACTTCCTACTTAAGGCATCCGCTACTACATTTTCCTTTCCTGGATGATAGTGCACATTCAGATTATAATCCTTTATCAGCTCTAACCATCTTCTCTGTCGCATATTCAACTCAGACTGAGTAAATATGTACTTGAGACTCTTATGATCTGTAAAGATATTGCATACATTCCCAAGCAAGTAGTGTCTCCAAATCTTTAGAGCATGCACAACAGCTGCAAGCTCTAAATCGTGCGTAGGATAGTTAACGTCATGCTTCCTCAACTGACGTGAGGCATACGCAATAACTCTTCCATCTTGCATCAGGACACATCCTAAACCATTCTTTGATGCATCGCAAAACACATCAAACGGCTTCTCTATATCTGGTTGCGCCAGAACAGGAGCAGTGGTTAGCAATTTCCGCAAGGTGCAGAAAGCTACCTCACACTCCTCTGTCCAAACGAACCTATGATCCTTTTGTAATAAACTTGTCATCGGCTTGGCAATTTTCGAGAAGTCCGGTATAAAACGACGATAGTAACCGGCTAATCCAAGAAAACTCCGAACCTCATGAACTGTACTTGGTGCTTTCCAGTCCATAACCTCTTGTATTTTACTAGGATCCACTGAGATTCCATTTTTAGATAACACATGGCCGAGAAAAGGAACTGTCTTCAGCCAGAACTCACATTTACTAAACTTAGCATACAACTGGTGGTCTCTGAGTCTAGTCAAGACAACCCTTAGGTGCTCGGCATGATCCTGTTCGTTCTCAGAGTATATCAAAATGTCATCAATGAACACAATCATGAACTGATCCAATTCCAGCATAAAGACCGAATTCATCAAATACATAAAGTATGCAGGAGCATTTGTCAAACCAAAGGACATGACAAGATACTCGTACAAACCATATTTGGTGGAGAACGCGGTTTTGGGTATATCTTGTGGTCTAATCTTGATCTGATGGTACCCGGATCTCAAATCTATCTTGGAGAACACTTTGGCTTTTGACAATTGATCAAATAAGATATCAATCCGAGGTAAAGGATACTTGTTTTTAATTGTCACCGCATTCAGTGGCCGGTAGTCCACGCACATCCGTAAGGAGTTATCCTTCTTCTTCACGAACAGTGCGGGACATCCCCATTCCGATGAACTTGGCCGAATTAAACCCTTAGTCAACAGATCCTGGAGTTGTTTCTTCAACTCGGCTAATTCATTTGGAGGCATCCGATAAGGCCTTCTTGAGATCGGTGGTGTTCCAGGGATTAACTCAATGGCAAATTCAACATCTCTGTCTGGTGGAAGACCAGGTAACTCATCTGGAAACATGTGCAAAAACTCGCACACTACTGGAATCTTGGCGAGAAGAGTAGTTTGGACTGCACAAGTTGTACTAGCCAGATCTATTCTCTGAGGTAAGGTTACTTGAAATGTACCTTCTCCAACAGGTTCCTTGAGAGAAATGTTTCTTCCCCCAACATCAATTACTACACCGATCTTAGTCATCCAGTTCATTCCTATAATCACGTCCAGAACTAGCCCTGGCATAACTATCAAGTTAAGCTTATACTGCCTGTTTGCTATGCACAGGGTTACTCCCCGGATTATCTGATTAGTTAACAGATCAGCCCCGGCTGAACTGATCCTATAAGCACATTCCAATTAAACTATCTTTTGCTCATACTTTCTTGCAAATGCTTGACTTATGAATGAATGAGATGATCCAGAATCAAACAAAACAACTGCAGGATGATTGTTGATAGAAAACATACCGGCTGTCACGGGTTCTCCTTCTGGGATGTCATCAATGGTGGTGTGGTGCACACAAGCTTGGTACTGATTCTGCGGCTTCTTAGGATATGGGCAAAACTTCGCAAAGTGCCCAGATTGATTGCAGTTGTAACACGGTCCTCTTACTTGAGTAGCAGCTCCTGATGAACTACCTTGTCCAGTCTTGGCTTGTGGCACCACCATCTTGAATGGCTTCTGATTCCTCTGAGGTTGCTGGGCATTCTGATTCCTCTGTTGGGGTGGCCTGAACCTTGCACCAGGGGCAGGCGAACGATACGTATAACGGTTTGCCATCAGGGCCCTTGGCTAGGATGGACCTGACTCAAAAGCTCTCTTGCGAGTCTTGGAAGTAGCATATACATTGTTGTTCTTCTCTTGCTTTAAGCAGTCACTAACAAAGTCATTGAAACCCGTTCTCGTGCTAGTACCCACGTGCTTCATCATCTTGAGATTCAGACCTCTCTTGAAACTAGCGATCTTTTTGGCATCGGTATTCACCATGTCAGAGGCATAGTGACTTAGATTGTTGAATGCATGTAGATACTGTGTCACAGTCTTGGTACCTTGGGTTAGTGCGAGAAACTCTCCAAACTTCATTTCTGTCAACCCAGGGGGAATGTAAGTTCCACGAAAAGCCTCCGTGAATTCCCTCCAAGTAATGTGGGCATTGGGGGGGGGGGAAGTGGTGCGGTGGTGCTTCCACCACATTCCTACAGGGCCTTGCAGCTGATGAGATGCATACTCAGTTTTCAATACTTCTGTCATCCTGAGAACACGAAACTTATCTTCCATGGTGTTTATCCACTCTTCTGCATCCAATGGCTCTGCAGCTTCTTTGAAAATTGGTGGTCTGGTGTCCATAAAGTCCTTCAAACTACTATGCTGGTTCGCTTCATGTCCACCTGGGTTTAACCCACAGCGGGTGTTGTCAGCAATATGGCACAATGCAGCTTCGATATTCTGCTGCATGCCCTCCATGTTGTGTTGACTTCCAAGGAACTGTGCGAAGAACTGTTCCGTGGTGTACGGTGGAGGAGGAGGTGGCGGTGGTTCACGGTTCTCATTCCCAGCTACACTGCCACCTGCCTCAGCAGCATCATACATGGTACGACGAGTGTTTGGCATCTGCATATTTCAACAATAGTAATTATTAGGCGATGTTGTAGAGATCGTAAGCGAATGAAAAATTTTGTCGTACTGAATTCACTGGAGAGAATAAATTCATACGATAAAACAGGGGCACAATAAGTCATTCCAAATAACACAACCTCACTAATTAGATTACTTAAGCGCACACATCGCGTCCATTACCACCAAATTGCCAGCATACATACACTGGACTTTTATGCGTTCAGATATCGCATTACTAGCCAAGTTCCAATCACATGCCAAGCCTTAGAAGTTCGAAGCAAGATACATTAGGTTACATGCCGACAAAAGAAAAGTCATCACGACAGAACCTAAACACTAGCGCAAGGAATCTAGCCTACTCCTCGGGGCCGTCATCAGGGTCGGAGATGTCACCATCGCCCCTAGGTGAAACTACAGGCTCGTCCTCGTCGTCGATGTCCATGCCAGCGGCATCTGGAGGAGCATATGGGCCAACCCCATTGTAGAGCGCGTGAAACTCCTCATGCAGGTTAACGTTGTACTCCTCTAGCTCATCGACCCTCTGCAGCAGCAGGTCCCTCGCCTTCCAGGCTTCATTCCTTTCCTGAACCAACTATCCATGTGGTCTGCATTGTTGTTGGCCTGAGTCAACGTATGCACCCGCTGCATAGCTCTATCACCTCTCTCTACCGCCTGGTCCCACTGTAAACTCATATCAACCAACTGCTCCTGCAAACTAGCTATAGCACGTGCCTATTGCTTCTTCTGCTTATCATCACCACGCAAGCCAGTCAAAGTCCAGTAGGTACACTCAAGACCCTGATACGCTCTGATAGCGGCAAACATAGCACTCATAGCATGGTTGTCGCTAGCCTATCCCTCCGCTAGACCTCTGACCAAAGCACTTCCCTAAGGCGGAACCCAAATAGCATCACGGGGATCATCCCTAGGAAAGGTGCCAGCTAGAGCTGCTGCAAGCTCATTGGGAAATCTGCTCATGATGTCCCTGATGATGCTGAAGGCTGCTCCCTCTGCACCCTCACCAGGAGTGCGGCCCTCAAACTCCAAGTGACAACCGTCCCACTCTGGAGCATCACCAAGAGCAGGAATGGTGATCTCTACCACTGCGAGTCCCTCCTCTGCTAACTGACTCTCATTCCAAGAGTACACCAGCTCTTGACCCTCTGGGTACCCCACATCATGGAGCACTCTCCAAAGCAAGGTCGACATGCCAAACTCGCTCAAGAAGGTGTCTGTGGTGCGGTGCTCCCTCAGGGCCAACTGACGTCGAGGTGCCCTTCCTCCGGTGGACTTACGGGCAGTCTGCTTCGTGCGAGCCATCTATAGCAAATTGTTGTTTTATTACCCACGTGAGAACAAGGTTAAGTTGTCATTTTTATCAAAATGAGATAATCAACTTATAAGGGGAGGAACAATGCCATGAATGATATGTAACAACATGATGCATGCACGTTCCGTACGTTCTCACAAACTTAGGAAAATAACAATTGCTGGCGTCATAGACGGTGGCATACAACGATCTCTCATAACGTAGCTAATACGTACTACACGATAGCGCTGTTATGTACCTGCAAAAGATCCACTTCAGCCCAACCCTTGACAGTATGAAAATTATGCATGAAAGCAGTAAAGTAATCTACTCGCTCTACACGCATCCCCAGATACGCGTACAACGGTAGCAACTACCCGAACCATCGTTCGATCGACGGCATTATCACCACAGGACGGAATTTCCCACACATTGGATACCTTCATACAAACACGCGTATGGCATGTAAATAATCCGGCATCATACAAGCACTTCCCTAGATCGGCAGTGTATCCGATCATGCTCTCACAACTCTCACTTACCGAGGCATAGAGGCAACGGATCCATACATTACCACTAAAGTGAATGGCACTCATACAATAGCACGCCGTATGAGCGACGAAATAGAAACATGATGCAAAGGCCCCCAAGTTAGTACTTAAATAAGCCACCTAGAGTCCTTAACTGGGCATAAAGGATATGACCACTGGCACACTCTTAAGTTTCAAATTAGAGGTTGAAACACCTATATACTATAAGTTCGTAATTAGTTTTGTAACACAAAACCCGTTTGTTTTAAATACACACATGAATAGTAACCTACTAAACCTTGCTCTGATGCTAGCTATAGCAGAACCGACCAATTATACGAGATTAAGTAAGAAAATCTTCAACCGAAGCAGATAATTTAGCAAACTTAAACCCGTATAACCCGGTAGTCCGTGAAACCACGCAGGATTTCAAACCAATCGACATACAAACCAAGATCGTACAAGTTTAGCAAGTACCGTCACACGTTACATAAAGTTCGCAACGACAATTAATACATCAGAGTTTGGAACATAAAGTTATTACATACCAAGTTCGGACTGAAATAGCGGAAGCAAATAGTTTTAAAGCCACACAGACACTTTGTGTTGAGATACAGTGCCAGTAGGTAGTCATCTCCAACAAAAGCATCAGATGAGAAATACAGAGTGACCATTTGCCCTTGGTCCTAGTTGTCACCCATTGCCGGATACAGGCAGTTAATGCAATAGCAGCAGTACATTTGATCATCTGCAACAACAATGGGAACAACGCCCTGAGTACGAGAAGGTACTCAGCTAGACTTACCCGCCTTAAACCAAAATAAAACGACACCAAGGATTATGCAAGGCTTTCTTTAGTGGGCTAGCGGACTCTTTTGCGAAAGCATAAGTTATCATGACTAAACCATTTTAAGTACTTTGCATCATCTTTATTATAACCTACCCATCTAGGTAAGCACCTGTACTATAGCAATCACATGATTAACCAATAACATCCAGTTACCAATTTAGCTTAGCATAACTCACATCATCCAGATAACCATCATTGTTCCATAGTAATTACTACAATGCCGTAGCTCGAGTCAAGTGCTCACTATCCAGGAGCGATGGCGATTCGAATCGATTTCTAACCAGCTGGTGATTTATTCCTCACACAAACCATGCTTCCCCTGCCAGGGTAGGTTAGATCACAAATGACACTTTTCAGGTAGCTGCGGGATAATCTGGAGCCGCAGTACCCAGGGATCGCCCGACTACCAGGAATCAGGTCACACCTGCCCTTGGGCTCACTCTTCGCGCCCCTGTCATACCCTCATCAGCACCAATATGCGCACTCATGTAGATCCTGGCCCGAATAGTGCCACTAGCTTCGCGGTCGAAAGGTACTTTATGTTGCCAGCTAAATGTGAGGCATGCGTTCAACATGACAAGAGGGACGAGCAACGATCGGTCGTTAATCGACACAGACGGAAACTAACAGCACCCCAGAACCCTGTCTGGTTGCCTCCAACTATTCCGTCCGGTCTCCAATTTTCCATCACATATGGTTAATTCCAGGATATCATTCTTTCCATAGCCAATCTCTTCCAGTAACCACCTATAATGTAGGTGACCGGGTATCACCGATCGCTACCGGTCTAAGCAAGACTAAGCAGTTATTTGATCCTGACCTAACAGGGTAAAAGGTAATAAGGTATGCAAGGATAGTAATAAATGCATCAACGGTTTCAATCAACTCCTACAACTTAATGCAACAATATATAAACTCATATATATAGAAAGAATTGCTTTTATAAAGTAGGAGACTTAGAATGCACCGGGGCTTGCCTCGTTTGAACGAACTAGGTTGATGATCCACGCACTCTGGCAAGTCCTCTCCTTGCTCCTCTTCCTCTGGCACCTCTTGTGCCTGGACTTCTTGTGGATCTGCCCTAGTCTGCTCTTCCTGAACTGCTACTAGCAACTCCTCCTGCGAACCTGTATGATGTAGATCTATAAGTGCTAATGCATAGGTGCATCGGAGAGATAACATGTAATGATCATGATGCATGAAATGTAGATGACCATGTTTAACTTTATTGAACATAGTCGTAGCAAAGCTCGTCTACAAGGTAGTCGACATCATCCAAGAACATGTACTACTATCTACTACGACAACTATTGGACTAACATGTCAAATCACCACAGCAAGTTAAGATGCTTCAAAGATACACCAAAGCAAACATTATTAACTAAACATGCATTAAAGAAGATTATTTTATTTCATTTTAAACTAGGGCTACACAGCAACATATATTTCTAGTGCTCATAAAAATCTAAGAAAATTATAGTAGCATAGTACTACTCTAAGTAGACTGCCATAAAATTTTCATGGCATTTCGATAAGTAAAATAGCCTACACAAAAATGACAAGCTATGGTTGATAATTAAGCATGAAAATACTTTGTACTATGAAAAGTGTCAAACAACAGATTTGGTATTTTTCCTATGTTCTACACAGTAAACAATCACTGCACAAAAATTATCATACACATGTTTTATACAATTTTTGCTCTCTATCAAAATAACAAAAATCATCAATTAAGGGCACATGAACTACACATCAATATTTCTCTACAGAACATGCATGACATATATTTTTCCTACAAAGTACATCACTAAAGGAGATTAACAAAACTAGAACCACATTTTTCTGATGCATATTCTATTTACTAGACATTTTCTAAGAAATCAGCATTTATTCAATTTAAATAAAACTACACAGAAAAGTATCACAAATTTGACATGCAATATTTTTAGCAGATAGATCTAGTCACAAGAAACCTAGCAAAACTTATTTCAACAAATTTGGAGCCATTTTGAGCAAGTTATAAATTTCCAAAGCCTTTAAACAAAATCTGTAAATCATTTCTTTTATTCTTTTATGAAAATCCCGGTTCAAAAATGCTAGATCCACCCGGATCTCTACCCAGGCATGCACCCCAGCGGCTGACAGTGGGTCCCCTGGCCCCACCGGTCAGTCACTAAGGCAGGGGAGGCGCTCGGCCATGTCGGTTCTCACCGCTGGTGAACTTGCCGGCAGTGAGGTCACCACCGGAGGCTTCCCCGAGACAAGGCGGACCTAACGGTACCCCTACCGCGGCTAGTGGAGCTCAGGAGCAAGCTCACCGGCGTCCATGGCGGCGCGGTGGCGTGGCTCAACGTCGGCCGGCCAGCTCCTGCTGAGAGGTGGCGCGGGGAGTGGCTGACGAGCTACCCCGTGTTCGTGCGGTGCTCGTGTGCGCAAAAAGGAGGCGAGAAGGAGGACGGAGGGGCGAGGTCCACAGAGCGACGCATCTCCGGTGAACTCGACCAAGCTCCGATGAGTGATTACCGGTGACTCATAGCTTACCATGGTGATAAGGTGCTAGCACGGGATGCACGAGGTAAAGGAGGAGCACAGGGCGAGATGGGGCGGTCGACGGCGAGCTGGAGCGGCCGGAACGGCCAGCTCCGGCGAGGCACTGGTGCGGGCGGTGCTGGAGGCAAGCGCGTGCGCTGCTGCTGCTGTCCGAGTGAGAAGCAAACGAGATGGAGGAGAGGGAGGTAGACGCGGCACGGCGGTTGTAGGCGCGATAGGAGGGGCGCGGGGGCCATCGGTGTCCACGCGGTGGGCGACGACGACGGCGTACGGACACGCGGCCGCCGAGCTCTGCGGCTGGTCGGGCGCGGCACGGCATGGCACGCGGGCGCGGACAGCGGGCGTGGAGGCAGGCCGGGCCGGCCTGTGCTGTTGGGCCGAAAAGGAAGCGGCGGCCCGCTAAGGAAAATAAAAGGATTTTTCTTTTTATTTCTTAATAAACAGAACTAAAATTCCATTTTGAGCCATTTTAAAAGCATTTTCACAAGTTGGTGTAAAAATGAAAGTTGTTTAGAAAAAAGTACTCTACAACTTTGCCAAAAAGAGTAAGGTCAAAATCCAATTAGATTTTGAACTATAGATTGAAAGTTAATTTAAATCAAAACCCGATTTCAGAAGGTTATTTTTAAAAGCAAAATTTTGAGAAAACTTTGAATAAACACCTTGCTCCAAATTGCATCTTAGCTACTTCTAATTGGTCTAAGTGATCAACCAAGGTACACACATGGCAAAACAAACATAGCATCCAATCTATCAAAACAAAACTATGCAACATACATGATTCAATAGTATGCTTCCATTCTATATTTCATGTCATGTGTATGCATGCAAATTAATGATCATGCTCATGATTTGCCAAATGCTAATGCATGCTTAATACCGAGGTGTTACAAGACCCAACTTTCTGCTAGTGACCGGACACTGATCATGTTCCGATCAGACGCGTCTGGTCCTGCCGACCTTTGGAGCGCACTCGTTGATCGGACTCTGGGCCGAGTCCGGTCTCACTCGATCGGACGTGTCCGGTCGCGCTGGCGCCGCTCTGGAACCTTTCTGGACATGATCGGACGCTACTTCTTGGTGCATTCGGTCGTCCTGCCATCGTGTTTGGTCACGTTGAGAACATTGCCGTTGATGATGAACAGTGAAGTCCATGCGTCCGGTCACTGCCTCGCTCATCGTCCGGTTGCTGCTGCTGACGAGCAACTGATCAGACGTGTCCGGTCCTCATAGGGCCGCGTCCGGTCACCTCTGCCGAGCTCGTTTCTTTGCGATCTTACGTTCGGCTTGGTTCCCATCATCGTGCTTAGACTTTACTTGATATCTTGGGTCTTCTCTTGTGCTTCTAGGGTCTTGCTTATGGTGTTGATCATGGGATCATCATGTCGCCTTCGTCCAAGTCACGTCTTGAACCCTATTGAACTACCAAATAATTACTTGCAAATTCATTAGTCCAATTTGGTTGTGTTGGTCATCAAACACCAAAATCCAAAGTAAATGGGCCTAGGGTCCATTTTCCTTACAATCTCCCCCTTTTTAGTGAGTCATGACAACACAACCAAAGCAAGCAAATAATAAAATTTTTGGAATTTAAAAACTATTTACTTGCTAGGATGCAATGCAAAGGGCAAGGTTATATGATGCTAAAAGATACCACATGTAAACATCTTTGGAAACTTATCTTGCCCTTGCAAATCTCCCCATGTGGCATTATGGATTTAAGCCTCCCCCTAACTCCATAATTCACTATCCTCCCTTTCTCGGACCATTACCACTTGTAAATTATTATGATCGGGCTTGCTTTTGGTCCTACAAATTCTCCAAGAAGTAGTTTATGCATAATTGGCAAATTAATGCTCAAGGGAGTTTAATCTATATAATGCATGGAGAAAGCATATAAATACCAAAGTGAAATCAACATGGTGATATCGGTTTAGAAATACCACATGTGGAAACCAATTTGATTTATACAACTTGCAATAGGTGGTGGATATTTGAAGTATGATGCTTAACTCCAGGGATTCTATTTTCATTGAAATGAGACTACTACACACATGATAAGCTTGAAACGGTGTTAGTCTCAAAGCATCCAACTTGTAGAGTAACCTCCCCATAAATTTGTGCACACAAGTATGGAATACTTGTAGGAGACATGCACATTAATTTTAGAATAAAAAATACCACTTGAAAGATGACATCATATGAATGTGAGAATCATTTTCAAAAGTGATATTCGGGAGAAATTATCTACAATTTAGACTTTGGCACATATTAGATGAACACTTGTAAAACAAGCTATGTGCCGTGCTCCTAAACAATTTAAACCATGTAGGTTTGCTCCATGGGTTAAGAGTGAAACTGAGCAAGCCTACCATAAGATATACCTATTGTATGCAAGACAGAAGATTAAACATGCAAATGCAAACCTAAGCATGAAAAGAAACTAGATGCTAATTGAAATTGCAAGAAATGAAATCTAGTTACATAACATGGGAAGGGGAATTTAGGTCCATAGTATTCACTAACCCACTTAGCAATTACCTTGTCCATAATGATGCACCTCATGAAATACACCCATACTTTGCCAAGTCTCCAAATTTCCCGAAGTCCATCGGACTTCTCACTTCCCTTTTGGGATCCAAACCATCTTAGTGCTCTTCATGTTGAAAATGATCTCCTTTAGCACCCAAATGGTTTTTGTCCCCATTATTGGTGTAACACTACTGGTGTTACGAGCTTGCTTAGCACTAAGATTTAGACCTAAGAGGATTTACCGAAATGATTTTCTCGGATTTTAAAATTTAACTTATGTTTAAAAGTGTCAATTTTGCCAAATTATATTGAACAATGGGTTAATTAGTTCCTAGATGTTTTGTTTCTATGAGTTAGTATGGCGTACGGACTAGTGCTTAAAAATAAATAGCGAATGGCTTGTTTATTTGATTAAGCATGAAAAACAATTTTTATAAACAAAAATAAATATAACTTGTAATTGGTACTTAAATAAAATTTGAAGTGCAAGTTTAGTAGATAAGAATGCAACTATTGATTTGGTGAATAGATGTTGTTCCATGGTATTTCTGATAGCCCCATAAAAAATCAAATTAGAATTTAAACTCTGATTAAAATTCTTAAACACTAGTGCCATGTTTTTTATTTAGTGATTTGCACCACGATGAGTACTCGAGAATGATGTAGGTTGGGGTGGGAATGGGTGTCACAGTGCCCTCGCAAAAATTGACCGAACTTCGCTAAAACGCGTTGTAGTTATGCCGTTGGCGCTCTGTTCTTGCAACGTCGTTTAGCGTGACGAACCCTTGTACCTCTCCACCTAGTTACTCCTTGGTCATGACGGTTGTTTGGTTTGATAGACGGTAGTGTGGACTCCAGATTTGAGGACTTGCTTGGGCCTCAATAGCGATCCATCGTAGCACTTGCTTAGCTCTTAAATTCATGCGCGTCACTACTCACCGTTGAACGGCTTGACCTGCGGTCACCGCGTGCACTGCCTACCAGTCGTCTGGCCGACATGGTGCTCTACCCACCGCATGAACCACCTACCAAGCCATGCTCGATGCCATCGTGTTGCCTGCTGCATCACGACATCATGCTGCTATGTGCGCGTGGCCACATGCGGGCACGCTTTAATGCCCCTACCGCAGCTCATGGCGTGTTGTCGCTGCCTTCGCCCTAATTTTTCTCTCTCACTCCCTCGTGTCCTTGTTCGGGAGCATGTTAATGGATGATTTGCTGAGCTGGTTGCCTTCGCGTCCCGCCAGGTTCAAGTCGTCCTGTCTATGCACTAGTTTGGGGGATGGTGGTGCCTCGTTGTTTTCTCGCATGTACTCGGCCTCGACTTAACTAGCAGAGCACTCTCACCTTGGTCCATCTAGCTTCGGTCGGGCCATAACCGTTTTTCACGCTTCATGCATGTGGCCCTAGTCCCGCCTAGCTCAGTGTCATTACACCGACATGACCGTGCTGAGCAGGTCGGGCCACCTCCGAGCTACTGCTGCTGCCCCCTACCCTCTACTTCTTGAGGATGCTGAGCTACTACTCTCGCCCTGCTCACCCTCTCTCTCAGTCTCTCCCTCTCGCGTGCTCTCTGCTCCTCCAAGTGTAGCACCGGCGCTCCCTCCTCTTCCTCCCCGGCGTTAGTGAGCACTCCCTTGGGTCCGCGTGGGCCCTGGCCTGCCCCTGCACCAATGTCTCGCCATAGAGCCATCCGGTCGCCATGCCGCACCGCCATCGCACATCGCCTGACTCCTCGTGTGTGCGCGTGAGCCCCACGGCCCTACGCTGGACCTGCTGCTTCATGGCACTATCTTCTCAAGTGCCTTACCCATCGCCGCGGTCATGGCCTCTGCTCACACATGCTGCCGCTTCCGCCACCGATCCATAGCGCCCCTACCGTCGATTGCGCCATGTCCGCCCAGTGCCGAAGAGTCCACCCTCGCCAGCAACCGTGCCCTGCATCAGCACCACCGCCACTGTCGCCGACCATCGGCTGTCGCGCCCGCTGCTTCGTGCGGCCGTGTCTCTACGGGCCATGGCAGGGATTGCCTTGGCCACACCCATGCGCGTCTAGGTCCACCACTGCCCTGCGGCTGGTTCTCAGCCACCGCCGTGCCACCCTCCGTGCCGAATCCACCACTGGCCGATTCCCCTGCCATGCTCTGCTTGTGAAGAAGACGAGAGGGATCGCGGTGTAAGAATAGAATCTTTCCAAGGTTCTCAATGCTAAATCCGTAACTCACATAAATAGTTTTGTGCCCTGTGGGTTGATTTAAGGAAAGTATAGGGACCTCGGCGTAAATGTACCATCGCCGCCCTACACGGGCCGCGTGGGCCGGCTTGCTGGGCTGCGGCCTGCCTGCCGCCTGGGCCTCTAGCCACGCGCCGTGCCTGGGCCGGCCTGCTCTCGCGTGCTAGGCTCGCCCGCCTGGGCCACGTTGCTAGGTCGACTCGCCAGTCATGGGCCGCGCTCGCCGTGGGCCATTTGGGCCGCGATGCTCTTTTCATTTTTCCAATAAATTAGTGAAGATTTTCTAAAATAAATTCTGAGCTGATTTTGTTATTTAAATATAAAATCATTTAGGAGTCCCAAAATTGTGGAACAAATTTCGTTGAGTTCCTAAAATCATGATCTATCTATTAGCGTATTTGGTTCATCTAGTTTTAAAATGTTTCCAGGGTTGCTCTAATTATTTTAACATGCTTAATATTGTTAAAATGTGAACTTGTGGGAATTTTTTCTGAGAAAATGGTGATAGTGTTGACTCTAAAAATTTTATAGTAAATTCCTAATATTATTAGCTGCTCACTGTAATTTTTATAGCCCAATAATAATTAGTTTACTAGAGTAGTTAATGAGGCCTAGTTCGAATATATAGTAAATCAAATAAATGAAATAAAGAAACAAATGTTGGAAAATGACACCTTTCTCGATGATGTTGATACGTAGATTAGTACGTTAGTCATTAGAGCTAGTTTGTTAGTTCATAGTATGTACTCTGTTTAAGAGTTGTTGTTGCCTTGTTAATTAACCGTTGCATCATCTCTATATCGCATTGCATATCATAATAGGGTCGATGGTGGATCGGTGGTATCATCTGGAGTAGCTGAAAAGATGGTGGCAGGGATAAGGATACAAAGATGGAATACTAACTTTTGGTTATATTTTACCTAGGCAAGCCCCGGTGCCTAACCCCTACTTTTTGCACTTTAAATTATATTTAAGCATTAAGTTTTAAGGAGTTAAATGAAACCCACTCGCATATATATCTTTATCCTATGAGTCTTACTAGTATGATAGGATCGTGTAGATTGCTATGCTACAGGACTCCGGTAGAAATCGAGTGATTACTTGTCACTCGCGGGAGATAGGAAATATATTAATGTATTATTATCACTTGAATATATAAATGGTGAAAGGAAAAAAGGAGACTGGGTAGGGATATGGTTTGGGTATTGGTTGGTGTAAGAGGTTGTGTCCTACGGCCAACGGGGCGTAACTTGGTCATACTATTTTCCCTATCTATGTCGGTTAAGGACCAACCGTTGCTTTGGACTCTAGGCAAGTCACAGCCTTATTATCCTGAACACATACTTGGGTATGGGCGCAGGGAAGACTTGTTACTCTCTTGTCATGGGTTCCGGCTCTTTTTGGACCAACTTTCAGGGTGGTTTTTGGGCGATGGTCCTTGCACTACACTGAGTCCGGGACTCAGGGGCGGGTGTTTGGAGTCTAAGTTTGGAAGGGACCTGGACCCCATGCCGAATTTTTTACTTTTTAGCCCTTTTTTTTAAGTTTCTCACAAATAGACCCCTGCAGGAAAGATTTCAGAATCTGGACGCTTAGGTCGGCGCCATCGATGCTGGCGCCGAGCTAACACGTCTCGGCGCCGAGCTCCTAGGATCGACGCTGACGTGGCGCTAATTTTCCAGGCAGCTCGGCGCCGTCTATGGCACCGAACTGCCTGCCAAATTAGCGCCACATCAACGTCGAGCCCAGGAGCTCGGCGCCAGGGACGCTAGTGTCGAGACGTGTTAGCTCAACACCAGCATCGATGGCGCCGAGCTAAGGGTCTAGATTCTAAAATCTTTCCTCTAGGGGTCTATTTGTGAGAAACTTTCAAAAAAGGGCTAAAAAGTAAAAAATTCGGGACCCCGTGACAGGAGGGTAGTGGGTTGGTCCTGCTTGTGCCTGGGGTATAAGCGGGGCGTGTGTTTCAGGGTACCCAGTTGAGCTCATTGATTCATGAATCGCGGCCGTGTTGGTACGACTTGTCTACAATCTAGCACCGTAGTAAGAACTAGAAGATGAAAGATGGTAAAATGATTCTGATTGCTTACCACCTACTTAAAAGTAGCACAGGTGCTTACATAGAATGGTTAGTTAATGAACTAATAATGACTGCTATTAAAATCAAATATAAGGACGTATATTTAGTAATGCTCCTGCAGATGCAATAAACCCACAAGCCAGATAGCCTGCATATCCTTGGAGTATTTTCTTTTCTCCTGTCGGGTAAATCTTGCTCAGTACAATTGAGTACTCAGGGTTTTATTTCCCCCTGTTGCAGGTGACAAGCAGATGCTAGAGCTAACCATTGTGTGCGGATTCCTCATGGTGGGCTCAGAGAGGATTCTTTTACGCTGCGATCATAGTTTTTTTATTTATAACTCTCACTAAATGTTTTTCTAAATGGAAGTTTTATAATCTGTTGTCATAGTTTATATATCAATGCTACTTCATGTCATAAATAGATATTTATTTCCGCTGTAATTCTGATCACATGTTTATATTCCGCTATTAACTTAAATTATTCATAACTCTAATAACATGTTCATATTCTACTATTATAAATAATAAATATTATACTTTGATGTTACATGGAAAGTGATGTAAGAAATGGCTAATAATGATGTAAGCTTTATTCTCTCATTTGTGATCCCGATGGAAAAATGTGGATTTTCGGGTTCTCCCATATGGTGTGCCCGACGGAACTGCATCATTTGGTGTTCTCCCTTAGGTACTTAGTGTCTAATGGAAGACAAGTACTCCTAGGAGGCATTAGATTAGACAGTTCTGCCACAGGTGGTATCAGAGCATAAATGAGGAAATAAAGCTTTAGAACCTCTTTCTAAATAAAATTTGACAACAAATTCTTTTCAAAAGAATAGGACGTCTTTATGCGAAGTTATATAAGTAGCCCTATTACTATGGTTATGTATCTTGGATAGATGGCACTCTGCTGACTCGGGTAGGCTTAATCAATTTTTCTACAGGTACACTGACCCCGAGCATAGTCCGATAGTATCGACTAGCTATAGGGAGAGAATGATGTGCCAAAAAACTGAGAACGGTTGGCCTATATGTAGGCAACAGTGGAACGACGTATAGGACATGCATTCATGCATATCCTGTTTGTGCATTGTAGTACCGTATTGCTTGCAGATACACTATACATAGGTGTCATGCATGTCATATTGTGCATGACTGACTCGTTCCTGTTCTGGGGTTATTTCTGCACTGTGGCTACGTGCTCTGCGTTCGTCCATGGTTCACGCTTGTCGTCACCCATGTGTCCCCGTACCCTTTTTTGCGCTCTTGTCGGACCCATGCCCTGCAGTTGTACTAGTCAGTAATCGCCTCGGACATCTCTTGCCTCGAACGCGCGAAGGATGTGGTCGATAAATTCGTAGTGACCCCACGCAGGAACCCTGGTGGACCACGCTAGGATCACTGACTGCTCTGCCTTTATAAGCAGGGCCTGGCTTTGCCATTGGCATTACCCCTTGGCGCACTTTAGCTCATCTAGTTTTTCTTTTGAGCAATCTTTTTGCTTAGTCCTTCCTCACAACCACCGCCAGGGATGGTAGGAGCCTAGGTTAGTAGTTACTGCCTAAACATTGAAGGTTTTCCCAGAATCCTGCATGCCACCCTACAAAAGATCAGAGTCAAAGATCATCCCAAGTATGAGGGCCATGAGTATGAGAAGCATGGCACCGAGCGGTGTGAGGTTACCGTCTATATTAGGAAGAATGAAGAGTTCCCCGACATCACTGAAGCCTAGAATGTGACCGCAATCGGGTTTCGCTTCATCGACAACTACCAGGTTGTGGCCCGCAAAGCCTTGCGGTACCTTTGCCAGATCTATGAAGAGCCCATTGCTCATACCCCTATGAGGTTCTTTCCACCTTTGGAAAAGAATCGACGGGCATGGAGGGCTCACATGGAGGCTTTGCACGGGCGGGATGTGCAAGAAGATAGTCCTACCGTGGTGCACTTGACCACATATCTGCTTGCTCTAGATGAGTAGTATGACCTGCAAGCCTTGGAGCTGAGGACTTGTCTTCGTTGAGCTAAGGAAGCTGAGATCTTCTCTAGGATGCTCCAGGTGCAACTTGCCAAAGCGCATGCCAGTGCGGCAGCCGCTGAGAGTCGGGAGACTACCATGTCGGAAGCTCTGAAGGAGGCTCAAAATCGGCATGTCCATCAGCTGGGTGAGGCCTATCTTTTCACTAGGGCCAAGCGGAGGACACTGGCTACCAAAAGGAAGGATCCCTTGATCGTGGAGGGGATCCCTGTCCACCCACCAGAAAGAAGGAGAACCGGCGTTGTAGTACCACTAGCACCTCCACCCTTGGAAGTGTTAGAAGTAGATCTCTTGATTCCTCTCAGTCAGCCATTGCTAAGAGAGGAGGCAGATCCATAGCCAGGGCGGTAGAAGAATCCGCCAAGCCCGGGAATGAAGATGGGTGGTCCAGAGTAGATTAGTTGCCTTAGGATATTGTACTTGTAGTAGTAGTGCTTTTCGTTGCTATCCTCCGGTGTTGTACTATTGCTGTTGTTTTCCGTTCATAGTTGTTAGGATAGTCCGACCGTAGGGAAGGTGAATGATGTGTCGAGAAGGGGAGAGTGAATGCTATATGTTGTACCAGCCTAATGACGTTTGGAATATGCATTTTATTTATTTTGCTGTGTTTATTGCGTCCGCCTACCCTTAAGTTTCGTGAGATGTGCTTAGAGTTTTCAAAGACGATGTTAAGAGGGTTACAAGAGAAGTTACCATTCAGACGCCAGTAGACCAGCCATGATTGGATAGCATAGGACACTGTATTGACTAATTGTGGATGTCCCAGCAGAACACTTGAATCTCTTTAAATCAAATCCGCCGTTGGATTTGAATTCCTTGTCCCTTGTTGTGAATGGAACCCTTTTTGTTTGAATCTTCCCTTGCAATACTCCTCTTATTCTATGGTCTATGACCCCACCGCCTTCATTGCGTGTAAGTTGGTAGTAGTTGCCTAGTTAATAGCTTATGGTGCCGCAATGAAACCGAGGCCCCCTGTGGAACAGCTGCCACATGGTGATGCTGCTTGGCACGCGCTGGTATTGAGGTTGTTGACCAATCACCTTTATCATGTTACACCACTGTACCATTTTTGCTACAAAATATTCTCCTTGGAAATATTCAGGTGTTCAAACAGGAAATCCACAATGGATTGATGCCATAGTGTTCTCTCTCGTAAACAGGCAGATGTGGTTTTGGAGGAAGAAAGTATGACATGGTCTTAGTATACATGAAGGACAGATGTGGTCAAGGAAGGGAAAGAAAAGAAGAGTAGCAAGGAAAGTTAGCCGTGGGTAGTCGGGAGCGATTGGAAAAGCCTGAGTGGACGTCATGTCACAAGCCCTATGTTTAGTTTGACCGCGCTACGCATGCCAGGTTATTTCGCTGCGTGCCCTATGAATGCCGTCTATGTTGGGCCCATTAGCACCCCGTTCTCGTGTGGCCACGACATCGTGCCGCACTCGCCGTCCTCGTGCACTATGCGCTTCTTTGTTTCCTAGCATCCGGTCGGCTCTCGACCCCATGCCTCATCCCCCATACCGGACCCCCCTTCCCCCTCCCTTCTTTCTTCTTTTGGGGACACGGCCGCCCACACACCTGCCTCGTTGAGCGAACCCTCTCTCCTCTCCCTTATTTCCCCTCTATCGCTCATGCAGGAAGCGCACCACGGGCGACTTTCTCCCCATAGCATGAACCGACTGTGTATCCCATCCATGCCGTCTCCACTTTCGATGTGTTGCATTCCACCTCTGTTCACCACTATAAGATACCCTTGGTCCTTGCTCTTCTTCTTCATCCCCATTCCCCTCGCATTTGGAGTAGAGCTACGAGATTCAGTCGTTATTATGGAGCTAGGTTCGTCAGTTTGAGGTGATGGTGTAATATGAGAAGAAAGGATATGGTTTTCGAAGAAGTTCAAGTTCCCTTTGGTTAGCTGGACTTAGGGTTCACGTTGTTTTACTCCTCAGTCTCCTGTTTCTAGATTTGATGGTCATACGCCATGTTTTGGATAATCATTATCTTGTTGTTTCTCCATTGCCCTCGTCTATCTCGTCTTCTGGATTATGTCTCGGTTGCATTAGGTTGCTCTTAACCATGTATCCCTAAATCCCTATGTGGTTTACCATTCGAAGTCATGTAATCTTTCATGTGATCTCTGATTTACATAATGTAATTGCGTTTCCCCTCTTCTGATTCTTGCTTCGAATCTCAGGATGAGATTCTTTTTAGGGGGGTTGGTTGTAACACCTCTGGTGTTATGAGCTTGCTTAGCATCGAGATTTAGACCTAAGAGGATTTACCGAAATGATTTTCTCAGATTTTAAAATTTAACTTATGTTTAAAACTATCAATTTTGGTGAATTATATTGAACAACGGGTTAATTAGTTCCTAGATGTTTTGTTTCTATGGGTTAGTATGATGTATGGACTAGTGCTTAAAATGCCTGATGGCAAATAAATAGCGAATGGCTTGTTTATTTGATTAAGCATGAAAAATAATTTTTATAAACAAAAATAAAATATAACTTGTAATTGGCACTTAAATAAAATTTGAAGTGCAAGTTTAGTATATAAGAATGCAACTGTTGATTTTGTGAATAGATGTTGTTCCATGGTATTTCTAATAGCTCCAAAAAATCAAATTGGAATTTAAACTCTGATCAAAATTCTTAAACACTAGTGCCATGTTTTTATTTAGTGATTTGCACCACAGTGAGTACTCGAGAACGGTGTAGGTCAGGGTGGGAATGGGTGTCACGGCGCCCTCGCAAAAATTGATCGAACTTCACTAGAACGCGTTGTAGTTATGCCGTTGGCGCTCTGTTCGTGAAACGTCGTTCAGCGTGATGAACCCTTGTACCTCTCTACCTAGTTACTCCTTGGTCATGACGGTTGTTTGGTTTGATAGATGGTAGTGTGGACTCTAGATTTGAGGAGTTGCTTGGGCCTCAATAGCGATCCGTCGCAGCACTTGCATTGCATTTAAATTCGTGCGCATCACTATTCACCATCGAACGGCTTGGCCTGCGATCACCGCGTGCACTGCCTGCCAGCCGTCTAGTCGGCATGGTGCTCTACCCACTACACGAACCACCTACCAAGCCATGCTCGATGCCGTTGCATTGCCTACTGCATCATGACATCGCGCTGCTATGTGCGTGTGGCCGTACATGGGCACGCTTTAATGCCCCTGCCATAGCTCTTGCCATGTTTTGCCAGCCTTCGCCCTACTTTTTCTCTCTCACTTCGTCATGTCCTTGTTCGAGAGCGCGTTAATGGATGATTTGCCGAGCTGGCTACCTTCTCGTCCCGCCAGGTTTGAGTCATCCCGTCTATGCACTAGTTTGGGGGACGGTAGTGCCTCATCGTTTTCTCGCATGTACTCGGCCTTGACTTAACTAGCAGAGCACTCTCGCCTTGGTCCGTCTAGCTCCGGTTGGGCCGCTGCCACTTTTCATGTTGCCCGCACGTGGCCCTGCTCCTGCCCAGCTCAGTGTCATTACACCGACATGACCATGCCGAGCAGGCCGGGCCACCTCCGAGCTGCTACTGCTCTCACCCTACTCACCCTCTCTCTCGGTCTCTCCCTATCGCGTGCTCTCCGCTCCTCCATTTGTAGCACCGGTGCTCCCTCCTCTTCCTCCCTAGCATCGCAGAGCACTGCCTCGGGTCCGCGTGGGCCCTGGCCTACCCCCGCACCAACGTCTCACCATCGGCACGCCCTCGCCGTAGAGCCATCCGGTCGCCATGCCATGCCACCACCGCACATCGCCTAGCTATTGGCATGCGCGTGCAAGCCCCATGGTCCTGCGCTAGACCTGCTGCTTCATGGCACTGTCCTCCTAAGTGCCTTCCCTACCACCATGGTCGTGGCCTCTGCACACCATGTGTGTGGTCGGCCGCTTCCACCACTGAGCCGCAGAGCCCCCGTCGTCGACTACGCCATGTCTGCCCGGTGCCGAAGAGTCCACCCTCGCCAGCCACTGTGCCCTATAGCAGCACCACCACCGCTGCAGCCAGCTACCGGCCATCACGCCCGTCGTGGCGTGCGGCCACATCTCTGTGGGCCACAGCAGGGATTGCCTTGGCCACACCCATGCACGTCTAGGTCCACCGCTGCCCCGAGGCTGGCTCTCCGCCACCGCCGTGCCACCCTCCGTGCCAAATCAGCTGCCGGCCGGTTCCCCTGCCTTGCTCTACTTGTGAAGAAGACGAGAGGGACCGCGGGGTAAGAATAGAATCTTTCTAGGGTTCTCAATGCTTAATCCATGACTCACATAAATAGTTTATGTGTCCTGCGGGTTGATTTAAGGAAAATATAGGGACCTCGGTGCAAATGTACCATCGCTGCCCTGCTCAGGCCACGTCAGTCGGCTTGCTTGGCTGCGGCCTACCTGCTACCTGGGCCTTTGGCCATGCGGCCCGCCTGGGCCGGCCTGCTCTCGCATGCTGGGCTCCCCCACCTGGGCCAGCCTGCTCTCGCGTGCTGGGCTCCCCTGCCTGGGCCGCGTTGCTAGGCCAACTCGCCGGTCATGGGCCGCACTGGGGCCGCGCTCGCCGTGGTCCATTTGGGCCACGGTGCTCTTTTTGTTTTTCCAATAAATTTGTGAAGATTTCCTAAAATAAATTCTGAGCTGATTTTTTTAAATATAAAATCATTTAGGAGTCCAAAAATTGTGGAACAAATTTCATTGAGTTCCTAAAATCATGATCTATCTATTAGCGTATTTGGTTCATCTAGTTTTAAAATGTTTCCAGGGTTGCTCTAATTATTTTTAACATGCTTAATAATGTTAAAAATGTGAACTTGTGGGAATTTTTGTGAGAAAATGGTGATAGTGTTGACTCTGAAAATTTTACAGTAAATTCCTAATATTATTAGCTGCTCACGGTAATTTTTGTAGCCCAATAATAATTAGTTTACTAGAGTAGTTAGAGAGGCCTAGTTTGAATACATAGTAAATCAAATAAATGAAATAAAGAAAAACATGTTGGGAAATGACACCTTTCTCGACGATGTTGATATGTAGATTAGTACGTTAGTCATTAGAGCTAGTTTGTTAGTTTGTAGTATGTACTCTGTTTAAGAGTTGTTGTTGCCTTGTTAATTAACTGTTGCATCATCTCTACATCATATTGCATATCATAACAGGGTCGATGGTGGATCGGTGGTATTATCTGTAGTAGCTGAAAAGATGGTGCCAAGGATCAGGACACAAAGATGGAATACTAACTTTTGGTTATATTTTACCCAGGCAAGCCCCGATGCATAACCCATACTTTCCGTAGTTTAAGTTATATTTGTGCATTAAGTTTTAAGGAGTTGAATGAAACCCACTTGCATATATATCTTTATCCTATGAGTCTTATTAGTATGACAATATCATGTAGATTGCTATGCTACAGGACTCCGATAGAAGTCGAGTGATTGCCTATCACTCGCGACAGATAGGAAATATATTACTGTATTGTTATCACTTGGAATATATAAATAGTAAAAGGAAAAATGGAGACCGGACAGGGATATGGTTTGGGTATTGGTGGGTGTAAGAGGTTGTGTCCAGCAGCCAACGGGGCATAGCTTGGTTACACTGTTTTCCCTGTCTGTGTCGGTTAAGGACCGACCGTTGCATTGGACTCTAGGCAAGTCACAGACTTATTATCCCGAGCACATACTTGGGTATGGGCGCAGGGAAGACTTGTTACTCTCTTGTCATGGGTTCCGGCTCTTTTCGGACCGACTTTCAGGGTGGTTTTTGGGTGGAGGTCCTTGCACCGCACTGAGTCTGGGACTCAGGGTGGGGGCTTGGAGTCTAAGTTTGGATGGGAACCTAGACCCCATGATAGGAGAGTAGTGGGTTGGACCTGCTTGTGCCTAGGGTACAAGCGGGGCGTGTGTTTTAGGGTACCCAGTTGGGCTCATTGATTCACGAATCGCCGTCGTGTTGGTACAACTTGTCTACAATCTAGCACCATAGTAAGAACTGGAAGAAGAAAGGTGGTAAAATGATTCTGATTGCTTACCACCTGCTTGAAAGTAGCACAGGTGCTTACATAGAATGGTTAGTTAATGAACTAATGATGACTGCTAATAAAATCGAATATAAGGACCCACATTTAGTAATGCTCCTGCAGATGCAATAAACCCACAAACCAGATAGCCTTACATATCCTTGGAGTCTTTTATTTTCTTCTATCGGGTAAGTCTTGCTGAGTACAATTGAGTACTCAGGTTTTTATTTCCCACTGTTGCAGGTGACAGGCGGATGCAAGAGCTTACCCTTGTGTGCGGATTCCTCCTGGTGGGCTCAGATAGGATTCCTTTACGCTGCGATCATAGTTTTTTATTTATAACTCTCACTAAATGTTTTTCTAAATGGAAGTTTTATAATCTGTTGTCATAGTTTATATATCAATGCTACTTCATGTCATGAATAGATATTTATTTCTGCTGTAATTTTGATCACATGTTTATATTCCGCTGTTAACTTAAATTATTCATAACTCTGATAACATGTTCATATTCTACTATTATAAATAATAAATATTATACTTTGATATAACATGGAAAGTGATGTAAGAAATGACTAATAATGATGTAAGCTTTATTCTCTCATTTGTGATCCTGATGGAAAAATGTGGATTTTCGGGTTCTCCCATGTGGTGTGCCCGACGGAACTGCGTCATTTAGTGTTTCCCTTAGAAACTTAGTCTCTAATGGAAGACAAGTACTCCTGGGAGGCATTAGATTAGATAGTTCTGCCACAGGTGGTATCAGAGCATAAATGAGGAAATAAAGCTTTAGAACCTCTTTCTAAATAAAATTTGACAACAAATTATTTTCAAAAGAATAGGACGTCTTTATGCGAAGTTATATAAGTAGCCCTATTACTATGGTTATGTATCTTGGATAGATGGCACTCTGCTAACTCGGGTAGGCTTAATCAATTTTTCTGCAGGTACACTGACCCCGAGCATAGTCCGATAGTATTGTCTAGCTATAGGGAGAGAATGATGTGCCAAAAAACTGAGAACGGTTGCCCTATATGTAGGCAACAGTGGAAGGACGTATAGGACATGCATTCATGCATATCCTGTTTGTGCATTGTAGTACTGTATTGCTTGCAGATACACTATACATAGGTGTCACGCATGTCATATTGTGCATGACTGACTCGTTCCTGTTCTGGGGTTATTTCTGCACTGTGGCTACGTGCTCCACGTTCGTCCATGGTTCACGCTTGTCATGACCCATGTGTCCCTGTACTCTTTTTTGCGCTCTTGTTGGACCCTTGCCCTGCAGTCGTACTAGTCAGTAATGGCCTCAGACATCTCTCGCCTCGAACGCGCGAAGGATGTGGTCGATAAATTTGTAGTGACCCCGTGCAGGAACCCTGGTGGACCGCGCTAGGATCACTGAACGCTCTGCCTTTATAAGCAGGGCCTGGCTTTGCAATTGGCATTACCCCTTGGCGCACTTTAGCTCATCTAGTTTTTCTTTTGAGCAAGCTTTTTGCTTAGTCCTTCCTCACAACCACCGCCAGGGATGGTAGGAGCCTGGGTTAGTAGTTACTGCCTGAACATTGAGGGTTTTCCCAGAATCCTGCATGCCACCCTACAAAAGATCGGAGTCAAAGATCATCCCAAGTATGAGGGTCATGAGTATGAGAAGCATGGCACCGAGCGGTGTGAGGTTACCGTCTATATTGGGAAGAATGAAGAGTTCCCCGACATCACTGAAGCCTAGAATGTGATCGCAATCGAGTTTCGCTTCATCGACAACTACCAGGTTGTGGCCCGCAAAGCCTTGCGGTACCTTTGCCAGATCTATGAAGAGCCCATTGCTCGTACGCCTATGAGGTTCTTTCCACCTTTGGAAAAGAATCGACGGGCATGGAGGTCTCGCATGGAGGCTTTGCATGGGCGGGATGCACAAGAAGATAGTCCTACCATGGTGCACTTGACCACGTATCTGCTTGCTCTAGATGAACAGTATGACCTGCAAGCCTTGGAGCTGGGGACTTGTCTTCGTTGAGCTAAGGAAGCTAAGATCTTCTCTAGGATGCTCCAGGTGCAACTTGCCGAAGCGCATGCCAGTGCGGCAGCCGCTGAGAGTTGGGAGACTGCCATGTCGGAAGCTCTGAAGGAGGCTCAAAATCGACATGTCCATCAGCTGGGTGAGGCCTATCTTTTCACTAGGGCCAAGCGGAGGACACTGGCTACCAAAAGGAAGGATCCCTTGATCGTGGAGGGGATCCCTGTCCACCCACCAGAAAGAAGGAGAACCGGCGTTGTAGTACCACCATCACCTCCACCCTTGGAAGTGTTAGAAGTAGATCTCTTGATTCCTCTCAGTCAGCCATTGCTAAGAGAGGAGGCAGATCCATAGCTAGGGCGGTAGAAGAATCCGCCAAGCCGGGGAATGAAGATGGGTGGTCCAGAGTAGATTAGTTGCCTTAGGATATTGTACTTGTAGTAGTAGTGCTTTTCGTTGCTGTCCTCCGGTGTTGTACTATTGCTGTTGTTTTCCGTTCATAGTTGTTAAGATAGTCCGACCGTAGGGAAGGTGAATGATGTGTCGAGAAGGGGAGAGTGAATGCTATATGTTGTACCAGCCTAATGACGTTTGGAATATGCATTTTATTTATTTCGCTGTGTTTATTGCGTCCGTCTACCCTTATGTTTCATGAGATGTGCTTAGAGTTTTCAAAGACGATGTTAAGAGGGTTACAAGATAAGTTACCATTCAGACGCCAGTAGACCAGCCATGATTGGATAGCATAGGACACTTTATTGACTAATTGTGGATGTCCCAGCAGAACACTTGAATCTCTTTAAATCAAATCCGCCGTTGGATTTGAATTCCTTGTCCCTTGTTGTGAATGGAACCCTTTTTGTTTGAATCTTCCCTTGCAATACTCCTCTTATTCTATGGTCTATGACCCCACCGCCTTCATTGCGTGTAAGTTGGTAGTAGTTGCCTGGTTAATAGCTTATGGTGCCGCAACGAAACCGAGGCCCCCTGTGGAACAGCTGCCACATGGTGATGCTGCTTGGCACGCGTTGGTATTGAGGTTGTTGACCAAGCACCTTTATCATGTTACACCGCTGTACCATTTTTGCTACAAAATATTCTCCTTGGAAATATTCAGGTGTTCAAATAGGAAATCCACAATGGATTGATGCCATAGTGTTCTCTCTAGTAAACAGGCGGATGTGGTTTTGGAGGAAGAAAGTATGACATGGTCTTAGTATACATGAAGGACAGATGTGGTCAAGGAAGGGAAAGAAAAGAAGAGTAGCAAGGAAAGTTAGCCGTGGGTAGTCGGGAGCGATTGGAAAAGCCTAAGTGGACGTCATGTCTCAAGCCCTATGTTTAGTTTGACCGCGCTATGCATGCCAAGTTATTTCGCTGCGTGCCCTATGAATGCCATCTATGTCGGGCCCATTAGCACCCAGTTCTCGCGTGGCCACGACATCGTGCCACACTCGCCGTCCTTGTGCACTATGCGCTTCTTCGTTTCCCAGCATCCGGTCGGCTCTCGACCCCACGCCTCGTCCCCCATACCGGACCCCCCTTCCCCCTCCCTTCTTTCTTCTTTTGGGGACATGGCCGCCCACACACCTACCTCGTTGAGCGAACCCTCTCTCCTCTCCTTTATTTCCCCTCTATCGCTCATGCAGGAAGCGCACCACGGGCGACTTTCTCCCCACATCATGAACCGACTATGTATCCCATCCATGCCGTCTCCACTTTTGGTGTGTTGCATTCCACCTCCATTCACCACTATAAGATACCCTTGGCCCTTGCTCTTCTTCTTCATCCCCATTCCCCTCGCATTTGGAGTAGAGCTACGAGATCCAGTCGTTATTGTGGAGCTAGGTTCGTCAGTTTGAGATGATGGTGTAATATGAGAAGAAAGGATCTGGTTTTCGAAGAAGTTCAAGTTCCCTTTGGTTAGCTGGACTTAGGGTTCACGTTGTTTTACTCCTCAGTCTCATGTTTCTGGATTTGATGGTCATACGCCATGTTTTGGATAATCATTATCTTGTTGTTTCTCCATTGCCCTTGTCTATCTCGTCTTCTGGATTATGTCTCGGTTGCATTAGGTTGCTCTTAACCATGTATCCCTAAATCCCTATGTGGTTTACCATTCGAAGTCGTGTAATCTTTCATGTGATCTCTGATTTACATAATGTAATTGTGTTTCCCCTCTTCTGATTCTTCCTCTGAATCTCGGGATGAGATTCTTTTTAGGGGGGTTGGTTGTAACACTCTGGTGTTATGAGCTTGCTTAGCATCGAGATTTAGACCTAAGAGGATTTACCAAAACGATCAGATTTTAAAATTTAACTTATGTTTAAAACTATCAATTTTGGCGAATTATATTGAACAACGGGTTAATTAGTTCCTAGATGTTTTGTTTCTACGGGTTAGTATGACGTATGGACTAGTGCTTAAAAATGCCTGATGGCAAATAAATAGCGAATGGCTTGTTTATTTGATTAAGCATGAAAAATAATTTTTATAAACAAAAATAAAATATAACTTGTAATTGGTACTTAAATAAAATTTGAAGTGCAAGTGTAGTAGATAAGAATGCAACTGTTGATTTGGTGAATAGATGTTGTTCCATGGTATTTCTAATAGCTCCAAAAAATCAAATTGGAATTTAAACTCTGATCAAAATTCTTAAACACTAGTGCCATGTTTTTATTTAGTGATTTGCACCACAATGAGTACTCGAGAACGGTGTAGGTCGGGGTGGGAATGGGTGTCACGGCGCCCTCGCAAAAATTGACCGAACTTTGCTAGAACGCATTGTAGTTATGCCGTTGGCGCTCTGTTCGTGAAACGTCGTTCAGCGTGACGAACCCTTGTACCTCTCTACCTAGTTACTCCTTGGTCATGACGGTTGTTTGGTTTGATAGATGGTAGTGTGGACTCTAGATTTGAGGAGTTGCTTGGGCCTCAATAGCGATCCGTCGCAGCACTTGCTTTGCATTTAAATTCGTGCGCATCACTACTCACCGTCGAACGGCTCGGCCTACGATCACCGCGTGCACTGCCTGCCAGCCGTCTAGTCGGCGTGGTGCTCTACCCACTACACGAACCTCCTACCAAGCCATGCTCGATGCCGTTGCATCGCCTGCTGCATCATGACATCACGCTGCTATGTGTGTGTGGCCGTACATGGGCACGCTTTAATGCCCCTGCCACAGCTCTTGCCATGTTGTCCCTGCCTTCGCCCTACTTTTTCTCTCTCACTCCGTCATGTCCTTTTTCGGGAGCACGTCAATGGATGATTTGCTGAGCTGGCTGCCTTCGCGTCCTGCCAGGTTTGAGTCGTCCCGTCTATCCACTAGTTTGGGGGATGGTAGTGCCTCATCGTTTTCTCGCATGTACTCGGCCTTGACTTAACTAGCAGAGCACTCTCGCCTTGGTCCGTCTAGCTCCGGTCGGGCTGCTGTCGCTTTTCATGCTGCCCGCACGTGGCCCTGCTCCTGCCCAGCTCAGTGTCATTACACCGACATGACCATGCCGAGCAGGCCGGGACACCTCCGAGCTGCTACTGCTCTCGCCCTACTCACCCTCTCTCTCGGTCTCTCCCTATCGCGTGCTCTCCGCTCCTCCATGTGTAGCACCGGTGCTCCCTCCTCTTCCTCCCTAGCGTCGCAGAGCACTGCCTCGGGTCCGTGTGGGCCCTGGCCTGCCCCCGCACCAACGTCTCACCATCGGCACGTCCTCGCCGTAGAGCCATTCGGTCGCCATGCCGTGCCACCACCGCACGTCGCCTGGCTATTGGCATGCACGCGCAAGCCCCATGGCCCTGCGCTAGACCTGCTGCTTCATGGCACTGTCCTCCTGAGTGCCTTCCCTGCCACCGTGGTCGTGGCCTCTGCACACCATGCGTGTGGCCGGCCGCTTCCACCACTGAGCCGTAGAGTCCCCGCCGTCGACTACGCCATGTCTGCCCAGTGCCGAAGAGTCCACCCTCGCCAGCCACTGTGCCCTATAGCAGCACCAACGCCGCTGCCGCCAGCACCAACATCTCTGTGGGCCACGACAGGGATTGCCTTGGTCACACCCATGCACGTCTAGGTCCACCGCTGCCCCGAGGCTGGCTCTCCGCCATCGTCGTGCCACCCTCCGTGCCGAATCAGCTGCCGGCCAGTTACCCTGCCATGCTCTACTTGTGAAGAAGACGAGAGGGACCGCGGGGTAAGAATAGAATCTTTCTAGGGTTCTCAATGCTTAATCCGTGACTCACATACCGATAAGTCCTTAGGGAGAGAAATCTAGAGTACCATAAAACAGCCCAATGCTCTAGCCTTCTTGTTCCATGTTGCTAAAAACATCTTTTAGTGTTTATTGCATGTACCATTAGTCAAGTTACAAGATCATGGTTGTAGTTGAGCACGAGCATCATACTACCCAATGGAATATCCCATAGGTAACAAGGAATCCAGGATATTAAATAGCTAGGAAAATTACTACGGTTGCCAAGATAGACACATGCAGTATGAATTAAATGATTAAAGGTCTATAGGACAACAAGGAAGATCCTATGCTATACTTGCCTTAAACTTAGATCCTTCTTCAAGTCCAAAACTTCAAAAATATGCTTCTTGATTCACCACGTATAACTCACCGACTAGACATGATCATAAAGCACCACACAAGCATCCATGCAATCATACATGAAGCAAACAATAGATCTAAATTAGAACAGTACACCAATCATAGAAAAATAAGTAAAAGAGTTTGCAACCCGATTCTACGCATCGCTACGAACACACAGTCACGAGAGGCACGCTAATCGGAGCTACGGTTGAGAAGATACAACTACCGACAGATCTACTTTATAAAAGTGAACCAAGAGCTTTATTAATTTTATCTATATAAAAGGAGGTAAAAGATATTTTAGAGAAATACCTAAGTTGTATTAAGTCAAAATTCATATTTGAATTTAAAAGACAAAAATAGAATTAATCATATTTTATTTATAAATCTAATTGCATAATTATTAATCAAATTAGAGTTTGAACCATGAAATTTCAGAAATAGTGACATGATAAACCCTGTTACTAATGCGTACTTTATGTTGTTATGAATCCAACGCAACTTGAATGGGCTGAAACAGAGTTAAAACGTAGAAGATATGATTTAAACAAGATTTCCTTAAATAAAATAATAGATTAAATCCAACCTCAAATTTTAAAAGTTTAAAACATATACAACAGCAGTATGAACACGTAGACAACGTAAATACGAACCTAACGTAATTTGAATGGGTCAAATCGGAGTTAAAACGACAAAGTTATAGCCTAAATAAATCTAGTGGCAAAACTGTAAATAACTGAAAACGTATTTTTGAAGTCAACCGAAAAAATATGATTTTAAAAGAAGGCGTAATCTGTGAAATACGCAATGGACCGTGGGTTAGAATCTGTAAAAGGGCAGGGGCTCTTTTGTAAAAGAAACCGACGAAGGGGTACCGGTTCATCTGGACCATCGAATCGAGAGTGGACGAGGGGGATTAGAGGAGGGAAGGAAGGAGGAGCGCGGCTGGTTGAAACAGTAAGGCCGGCGCGATGGAAGCCATGGCCGGCGATGGAGCTCGTCGGCAAAACAAGAAAACGGCCTTAGAGGCCACGGTTTTCGACGGGGAAAACACGGGAAGAAAGAGAGAGCGGCGAGGCGAACTTACCAAGGAGGATTTTGGCGGCGCGGAGCAAGTGGAGATGGCGCTGTGCTTGGCGAGGCAGGCGGCTCATCGATGGCAAAGATTCGACGGCGGCAGTGTGGCTCGGAAGTGAGGCAGCGCGATCTAGGATTTGGTAGGGAGGCGGCGGAGTGAGGGGGCTTGGTATTTAAGAGACCGGGCTGCTTGGCGCGCACGACAACGATGCGGGGCAGGGGCAGCGCGAACTCCTAGCGGCGGCAGAGTCCGGAGCGGCGACGACACGAGGAAGAGGAAACGACTGACATGTGGACCCGCCCTGGCAGTGAGAGAGGAGAGGGGAAACGGCGATGGCCGCGCTGGGCTTGCGGCGTGAAGCTGGGCCGAAACGCGAGATGGGCCGGTGCGCGCGGAAAGGGAGCTGGAGGAGCTGGGCCTTAGGCTGCTTTGGCCAGAAGAGGAGGAGAGCGGGAATGGGCCGGCTAGTTCACTGAGTTGCAGCCCGAGAAAGAGAGGGAAGGAGAAAAATTCCGTTTCTTTTATTTCAAAACCTACTTCAAATATGAACCAAACCAAATTTGAATAGAGTTTCACATACACTTTTCAACTTAATTAAAAATTATAAATTTTGGTAAGTTCTCAAAAATAAATTTTACAACCTTTTTAAATTCTATTATTTTCCAATTCCCTTTTCCATCTTTTGGTTTACTTCAAAGCCATTTTCAATTTTTTTTTTCAAAAGCATTTTGAATGTTTTCAATTTGAATCAAATCCACACAATTCAAAGAAACAAATGCACCGACATGTATACACATCCATGTTGCTATGCCTTATGATAAATTTTAATTTAATGAATTTTTTTTATTTTTCTATATTTCATGTGCACAAAAATTCATAAATAAATCATTTTAGCTCTATTTCAAAAGAGGCAAATTTTAGGGTGTTACAATATGGCATTATGAAAGATAATATGAAGCAATTTATACATATATATTTTGTTCCTAAATTTGAAATACGGACTTCTACCACTATTAAGTTAAAACTACGCACAAAGCTATGTTCCACTACGTGGACCAAGCAAACATATAAGCTTATCAACCATGGAAAATTTCCTTAGCAAACCACATACTAACGACACTTACATTTCAATTTAAGTTATATTAATACTCATGATAATAAATTTTGTAAGTCGTTATCTTGAAAAAGTGTTTAAACATTTTGATTGAAACATTATATTATGAATATTAGTAATTTAATCTTAAGTGTTATTTGTTTTTAATAAAACAATATTGATACGATATAATAAACTCAACATGTTGAGTGCCGTGGTGCATGCTGAAAATTATGCCACTGTAAGAACTAAGACGGTAGCCTAGGATCTAGAATATTCTTTTAATAAAGTGGAAAATGAAAAATTTCAATAACTGATACAATAAGCATTAGAATCTCAAAGTAACATGTTTATAAAATATTACAACAACTAGATCAAAAGTTGAAAGTTAAAATATCGATTATCATGATATCACATAAAGGAATGAAATAAGAGTTTATATACTTTGAGTTTATGTTTCAACTAAATACATATCCTGTGCTAGAGAAAAGATTCATCCTATAAATTTTTACTCATGAACCCACTAGAAATAAAAAACAGGTCCTAAAGTTCTTACAAAAATCTGAAACATTTTGCCATCAAATCGGTAGACTATAATCACCATTGTATATAATAGCCATTGTATCTGAGCAATTAATATGCTTAAAATTTGGGGAAAAATAATAAAAATTATGTTCGTGTTGTCAAAATATAGACTGCAGCTAGTGCCATCATAGTTTAAGCAAATGATCAACTAAATATGTATTGGAGATACACAGAGGTGCTATGTAATAAAACCATGGACATGGATAGAAAATACATATAAATCAATATTTGATAGATTATCCTAACTGAATATTGAATATAGAATACCTATTATAGCTATTATTTTAGAATATAAGTGAATAGAAAATTTATTTAATTTAAGTAACTTTTATTTGTTATTGTCTCCTATGATTCTAACCTGTGCGAGAGCACGGGTTGATGAACTGGTATATTTATTTTTTAGGGAAATGAACTAGTATATATAAAGTGTGTCTAGGCTGGGTGAAGTGACGAGATGTCAGCGTTCCGCTAGCTTTTGCCTTTTGGGCTGACCACGAGTGGAGAACAGAAGAGTGTGTGTGTCTATATATATATATATATATATATATATATAGATATATATATTTAACACGGGCTGCCACATGAGTTTGGCCCCTGTGCTCTGGTGAACCGATTAGACTTTTTAGATGGAGGGAGTATATAAAATGTGTGTAGGCTGGGTCAAATGACGACACATTGGGCTTCCGCTAGCTCCTAGGCTGACCACGCGTATTATTCTTGACATGCGTTGTTATAACTCGTATGAGAACAGGTTATGAGTTCGGATCACATATGAGATATGGAGGCCGGTAGGGAAATTTGGGAAGTGAAAAAGATGAGACCGATACATCTTGAAATTGGACTCTATCATTTCTAGACCAAGTTGCTATAACTTATATAAGCTCAAAGTCTAGGTCACAGACACATAGAGCCAGAGGACATTTTGGGAATGAAAGATAGTTAAAAAAACCCTTCGCTCTTTAGTATTAACTAGCTAATATGCCCATATGTTGTCATGGGAGAAAATAAAAATTGAAATTACCAAACATTCATGAAAAACGAGGACCAAAATTTTGCTCTTTCTACAAAATTTCATAATATAGTTCGTCTTAGGACTATGACATCTATAATATAAGCTAATGGTGACAATATTATGACAAGATCCTATTAAGTCTGTAATATATTTAAAATAACTATTGTGTACGGTCAACAGAAAACAAATTTTTGGCTTCGTAGAACAATCTTGTCCGACCTATATAAGCAGAAATAGGCATACAACAACCGTCAACGAGGCCAATCAGACGCTCGTTCTTCGCCCGGTAAACCCACGAATTCTTACCTGAAAGACGCATCACGAGGACGCATGATGGGGTTGTTCTAGGATCGGAAAGACCACCTAGAACACCCACAAATCCCGTCGAGGGATTTGTAGGACAACAAGGGGTTTGGAAGAGATAATAATAAGGGGTAAAAAAGTGGATAAATTGATAAAAGATCGATTATGTTGGATACCTCAATCGGCCATGTACCCCATATTTTATACAGAGTAGAGGCAGTCTCGTCCTATTAAAAAACCAATGTGGTACTATTTTCAAGTCATTTCATGGAGTTTTGTTTAAATTAGGCCAAAACTAGCATGGGCCGGTTCTAAAATCGGCCTGGGTCCAATTTGAGCGTCAACACATCTAAAATTAGGGTCATGTTTGAGTCCCATGCCACTCTGAGAATCCGGATAAAAAAATCCCTGAATCCTAGTATGTCATCCAAATTGTCGAGACAGTTGTCATTATTTAGGGTCATGTGTTAAATGGGGTTGTTCTCGGAATCTGGTGGGATTCAATTGGTACTTAGGTAGTAGTAGGTTAGGTCGCTGTTCGTCCTTCCCAAACTTGTCCAAGTGGGGCACAACGTGGTCAACACAAGTTGCTGTGCATGACTAGTCTTAAGAGCGACGAGGGGGGCTGAATCGGCAGATGGAGGGGACACTCGTGCATATAGTTGTAGGACAAGTGGAACAAGTAGCACTAATCTATATCTAATAATAAAAGATAAATTTTAGTCTATTTTTTGGTCCGTCCATTCTCGGAATCCCATGCCACATCTAAAGTGATTTTAACTCATAGATTATTTAGTATGTCTAGACAGTTGTCATTATTTTTATCCGGATTCTCGGAATCTGGTGGGATTCAAATGGTACTTAGGTTGTACTAGGTTAGGTCGCTGTTGGTCCTTCCCAAACTTGTCCAAGTGGGGCACAACGTGGTCAATACAAGTTGCTGTGCATGACTAGTCTTAAGAGCGACGAGGAGGGCTGAATCGGCAGATGAAGGGGACACTCGTGCAGATAGTTGTAGGACAAGTGGAACAAGTGGCACTAATCTATATCTAATAATAAAGAGACAAAATTTCAGCCTATTTTTTGGTCCGTTCATTTTTTTGTCCGTCTTCCCCTAACTAACTCCGTAAATGTGGAAATTGTCTCTCTTCACATCTGGCTATAGCTCTCACGTTATATACTCATCTTCAAATAACTTGAATATAACTAGGATTCCTAATCCAAATCAAAATATAAGTTCCAATCGGATTCCTTTTGTGTTTTTTTTTGGAATAAGGCAGCATGCGTCCTAAACGAACCCAACTTGCTCAAGTTGCATCAAAACCTCATGATGGTTGCAAAGAGGCATCGATGATTGGCATCTCTTAGATCCAAATAAAATGCGAAAGTATAAATAAATAATATACTAATAGACCATGAATTTCACGTAAGCTTCTTGCCTCTGTTTTATCACTCACGCACGAGAATATATGAAGCTCGGGATGTAATGTACGTGACTTTAAGTTAGGTACCACTTCAGCGCTTTGTCTGGGTGGCTTTCGATCTGAATTACACAAGTTTTCAAGGTAACCTAGATAGTTAGGAATCCTAATCGAAATAGATCCCTCCGGTCCTAGCTAAGCTGAATAGAAATTATAAACTAAATAAAGTCAAAGTCTTATTGTAACGTGTAGTATGCTCCAATTCTAAATAGACCTGCACACAGAGTCTTAGCTATCCATATTTGATCCTTAGAAAAAGACAATTAAATATTCTTGCGTGAGGAAACACAAGTTTCATCTCGCAAAAAAAGGAAAAAAGAAGTTTCAGTAATGAAAAGCAATCCGTATAGAATACTATATCAAGTATTCAACCTGTATAAATATCGGACACTACGGAGCAAATCATAACTTCAAATAATTGCTTCTCCTCACGAAGGCAACAACCTACACCTTGCAAAAAACAAAAGAAGAAACTCACCGTTTTCTAAAACAAAAAATATGGCTACAAGCTGCAACCTATGGCTCTCAAGTTCTTCTCTTGCCACGCTCATACCGTCAACTCCAGATATGTTCTGTGACAAACTTTTCTTCAAGCCTGATTATAGACATAATACTAAAAGAAGCTCCCACATTCGCCGAGAGCATCTAGAAATTATGAAATTAATCAGAAAAATAGCAGATTATACACCGTTGAATTTTATGATAACCTAATAGCAGATTATACACCGTTAAATAATATGTACCATTAGATTTTATGATGCTCTATAAGGGTCTACATTAAATATATATTAGTTAGAACTAGAATTTATTAATTAGAAAAAATTTCAATCGAGATAATAATAACACGGCTCTTATATATACCTAATTATTGTATATCTCACCACATGACGTGAAGTTTTTTAGCAATAGGAGTTGTAATCCGATTCCACGGTTTGATGAATACAATGCTCTCACACAAAAATATAGTAAATATATCTCTGCAATCCCTAACAAGGCCTGACATGTAAAAACCAAGAGAAGTCTTTTATCATAATCATTGGTAGACAAATCAATCCTTGACGTATCCGCATTTTTAATTTGGGAAGAACCAGTTGCAGGTTTTTCTCAGAGAGGACCCAGCATGTGTTGAGTAGTGTACGTGGTGTGCGTGAGTTGTGCTTGATAGACGTGTTCCGAGTATGCTTGACATGATCCCGATATATTTTTAAAGAAAAAGAGAGATCAGTCCTTGACGTGTTGGTAACGAACTCTCTACTAACTTTAATTAGAGACTATAGTCATAATTTACTATAAATGCTTGATAGTTTTTTTTCTACCATTGCAACGCATGGGCATGTCTTTGCTAGTAACAGATAAAAAGCAGATTTCCTCCACCGGAATTGCAGGAACCTGCGCAGTAGGACGATTCTACAGCTTTCGGCAACAGTCGTACTCGTACGAACAATAATTCCTGCCTAGCATTGGCCAGAGCTCTGAAACGAGGCTCATCTGGAATTAAAGGTGCATCTTTTTTTTTAATGGGAAACCGAAGTGACGAGGACGGCTGAACCAGCAGCTGAAGGGACACTCGCCCAGATAGTTGCACGACAAGTGGAACCGACAGACAAACGGCACAAGATCCTGCTCCAATTTGGGACGCCGGCGCAGTAGGATGATTGTGATCTCTCACAACAAAAAAAAGACTTAAGAGTGGACATCGTTTTCGTGCGACATCCGACTTCGCCTTGTCGGTCCACTGCATGCGATCCCGCGATCGCCCACAGGGCCGGTAGGTGGGACCTTCTTCACCCGGCTTTCACCTCTGCTCGATAACTGGAACCGGCGCTCCCACATCGCTCCATCGCACGCGTGCCCCCAGTGCTCCCTCGGCCGCTGTGCCCCCGGTCGAGCGAAGATCCCGGCGCCCCTGGGCCCCGCGCTCAAAGATCTCGGCTCCGCAGCTCGCTCCGTGGCCTTCGGCATCCGGGCGGAGGCGGTGCTGCATCCCAGCGGCGGTCGCCCAGCTCTGCAGCTCGCCGCGCCCCAGCTCAGCCCCGCCGTTACCCATTGCTCTAGCGGCACCACCCCACCACGATTCCAGGCATGAAGTATCCGCACACGCGACGCGATCAGGATTTGCTGGTCACCGTGCAAAACCCTAGGCCGAGGTGAGCACCTCCCTCCCTCTCCTCCTCTCGCTGTCCATGTTCCTCTCCCTCACTGTTTCTCCCTATCCCAGATCTGTGGTCTCCTCCATGAAGAAGCAGGCGGTGGAGGAGCTGCTCCTGTGGGTGGAGGAGCTGGAGCAGGTGAGGCATGGCTGCTCGGCCAGAAGGAGGCCGCGTAGAATGTGACGTGGGTGCCTGCGGGAGGAGGAGGAGGACGCGGTGCTGCGCTGCGTGGGCCATCAGGATGACACCGATGCTTCTCATGTGAGGTAGCATGCCCGCAGCCACTCAATCTGGCGCTCACGCAATAGCAGGTGTAGATATTTTTGTGCATTTTTCGTTCTTCGGAATTGACTGTGATTTATGGCAAATTGGTGCTTGGAATTGTGTGAGACATCCTAGGGTGTTCCGCTAACAAATCCCTACTTGAGCAATGTATTTGGTTGTTTTGTTTAGCATATGCAGAGTAAAAGCATTGGGTTTAATGCGCACATAATTAACTGTACACACTTTGTATGGTGCCATTCCGCGCGGCATATTTTCACTTCGATCAGTGTTCTGCTACAAATTAGTCATTACGGTTTAGATGTGTAGCCTGTCAGATGAGCTACTATATTTTCCTTCTGTTTCCATCCATCAAATAGGTTTTGCAAAAAAAAAAAGGCTGTAAGGATTGCTGGCACATTTAACGGAATCTGTATTTGTTTGGTTTGCAGCAACGCTTTTGAGATAACGATGTGCACTTTGACACGGCCAAAGAAGGCAACAGAATATCGGCACTGAGTTGATGGCCACAAAGACGGCGATGCTGCAACTACAGATGACGAGGCCGATCTGATCCGCCGAAGCTGTTGGCGGCCCTTAACTCCAATTTTTATCCGCCAATTTTCACATAAAATATGCTCAAATAAACACCAAACTTAGAACTAGGGCTTATAACTAAAAAAGTTATACCAGTTTTGGTAATTCATCAATTGCAGGAGGACATGTCAAAATAATATGGAAAATGTGCTTTAAAGTGTACAAGAAACACAACAAGAACATATACCCGACATGAGCCCAAGGGGGAGCAGGCCCATTATCAGACAAATCAGGGCCCAAAACCAATCCAAGCCATCCCAACTCTGAGCCAAACCACCCTGGGCCAAGCCACATGGATCGCTGGAGGTCACCCACCAAAGATGGGCTCGATTGGGCCCAGCTAGGATGCGGCCACACCCCTGGTGCGCCCACACCGCCAGTTGGCCCAAACGGCCCCATCTCGCGCGGGATGCCACTTACTGACATCCCATGGTCGGTTGCGGAGGTTTGGCGGTGCAATCAATGCGGAGAAGGGCGGTTTGCTCCTTCCATGAGGCGATAGAATATTCCTTAGGATCCTTCCCCCATGTTGGTATTAGGGGATCCCGACAGAGAGAGTAAGAGTGAGAGAGGGGCGAGCTCGCTGCAGCTCAACACCCGAGGGTCGAAGGGTCCGCTCTAGGGTGGAGGCCTTCGGCCAGCGGAGGCACAGGTACAAAAATGGAGTTCATGGGCAATTACCGAGACAATAATTAGGGTTTCGAATTACACACCATCCTCCATGTGGGGTGGCTGATTTTCTCCTTTTATAGGGTACAGTTACAATATTTGTCGAGTATAGAAATACCCCTAGGGCAACCAAGGCATATTCTAGTATATTCCAGTATACTGTCCTCACGACTCCGGGGCATTAGAGTCCTTTTCTTTTGCTACTGCATTTGTTGATGGGCCGTTGCCGAGCCCAAGCCTTCAGCCCATTATTCTTCGCACGACAACCTTTGACTGATCTTCATAGTGCCTCGACCTCTGACTTTCCATAATAGCCTCTGCCTGATCATCTCGTGGCATCTCAGCCTCCGACTTCTCATCACGGCCTTCGACTTTCTTCATAGTGGTTCCACCTCCAACTTTTTCATCATGGCCTTTGACTTTTCTTCAAAGCGCTCCGACCTCTGACTTTTTCATCGCGGCCTCCAACTTTTCTTCAAAGCGCTCCAACCTCCGACTTTTTCATTGCGACCTCTGACTTTTCTTCAAAGCCCTCCGACCTTCGACTTTTTCATCATGACCTTTGACTTTTCATCACGACCTTTGACTAATCTTCTTAGTGCCTCAGCCTCCGACTTTTGCGTCATGGTCTTCGATTGAAGTGCCTCTTCAAGGGGGAGTTGGCCCATATTCCGTATGGGCTCCCCCAATAGTAGCCCCTCAGCTACTAGGTTATGGCAGGTACTACATGACCTAGTAGATGTTCATAAAAGAAGAGACACAATACAACTAACGGTTGTGAGGATTGCCCTTTGCAATCTATATGTGCGCGCCTCGCTAAAAACTCCATCCCAAAAACCCTATGGGAAAAAAGGGCATGAAGAAAAGAACATGCGCACGACTCTATCCTATACATGCTCTAATTCCTGAGGCTTTTAGCTCCAAGTGCTTTGATCTTTCGGATTTCTTCATCTTTGGCCTTGGGCACTTTCTGCTGCTTCTGTAACATGGTTTATTGGCTTCACTCAGTGCTTAGGTCTTCATCTCTAGGACCTTCATGATGCACAAGTCTTCATCCCTGAGGCCTTTGCCTCTGGTATCTTCTCGTTGCGCAGGTATTTCTCCAAGGCCTTCTTAATGTGTGAGCCTTTGTCTTCAGGTCTTCTAGGTGCAGAGGTCTTCGTCTTCGGGTCTTCTTGGGGCAGAGGTCTTCATCTCCGGGTCTTCTTGGCATGGTGGTCTTTATCTCTGGGTCTTCTTAGCGCGAAGGTCTTCATCTCTAAGGCCTTCAAATCTTCGCTCATGAGCGCCGGGCAAGGCATCATGCTCCAGAGTGGCTGGTCCTCCAGTGCACTCTCCTAACCCCTCTTGGCTGGCGCTCGTGACCGAATCCTCAACCACACTTGGTGTACTTGATGTAGTCGTTGTGGTGGAAGCAGATGTCTGGACCAAAGTTGATGTAGCCCCTCGAGTTTGGCGACAAAGGCAAGTCATCGTAGGTGTTGATGTCAGAGGTGTTGATCTTGGCTCTCGAGCCGTTGTAGTGGGTGAAAATGATGGTGAAGCCCCTCTTGCCAAAGTGTTGGTGGATGACAGTTGTAGAGGTTCGTTGATGATGTTTGCGAAGGCCCTCCTTCAAAAGCTGTTTGGCGGAGATGTTGGTGTAGAGGCCGAAGGTGTCGGCGAAGCCCCCTCATGCCATCGTGTTGGCGGAGGCGAGTCATCATGGTTTTGTCGAAGGCCCTCCTAAGATGGTGGTGAAGCCCCTCATGCCAAAGTGCTTGGCAAAGGCGAAGGTGAAGCCCCAATGTAGACGACGACGCCATGTGCCGAAGGCCGTCGAAGCCGCGTGAGAATGCGTCTGAGTTGATAGGGTGCATTTTTCAAGGACTTAGGTTTAAGCATTATAACTTCGTCGAATATCAACTTGCTTGGCAAGTTTTTTGACACTTAAAAAAGGCACTGGCTTTCTACTTGGTGCAAAAGATGGTTAGTCATTTCATATAATATGAAAGGGGTGAAGGGATTTTTTGAGGTTTTTGAAAGAGCGATGGTCCCGATGCCCGATTATGGACAGGACTTTTTTGGGAGAAGCTTTTGTAGATTTTGAGAGTCTCTCAAGCTTTTGGAAGCTTTTGAGAGTGATGGCCCTATGCCTGATTGTGGACAGGTCTTTGTCGGGTTATCGAAGTGCAATGCATTTATGTAATCCATGTTTGTACGTGATGACGCAAGTGAATGCATTTGTATAAAAATGTTAAAGGGCTAAACATATCATGCGCCCTGCAAAAATGATGGTTATGCTGTAATAATAGACAAGCTCTGCATATAAGAAATAATGCCCTCGAATGAGAGGGTTGTAGTTTTGGATGGCTAGCGAATGCTGCCATTCAAGAACCTGCAAGGGTACAGATGTGACTTGTAACATTGAACATAAAAAGGATCAATTCCCTATGAAGGTTAGCTCAGGTAAAATTTGGTAGATGCATATTATTAAAACCTAAAAAAATTAGACAATAAAATCTGCAAAAAAGAGGAAAACATGTTAGTGTTTGTGGGTTCGAAGGTTGGGTTGCTGTCAAAAGTCGATTTCTAATGGAGGTCGCTAACTAGATGGCTGCTGACAAATGAAGGCTACTGAATGATGAAGGCTGCCAACGGATGAAGACTGCTGAATAATGAAGGTTGTCAACCGACGAAGGCCAATAAGTGACGAAGGCTGCTGAGAACTAATGATAGATGAAGTCCACTGACAGATGATGAAGGCCAATAACTGATGAAGGTTGTCGTCTAATGATGACCAAATATAGATGAAGGTCGTTGACTAATGACAACTGTTGATTGACAAAGGTCAATAAGTGACTAAGGCTGCTGAGCTATGACAAAGGCTATTAACTGACGAAGGTCGAAGACTAACGAAGGCTGTTTACTAATGAAGGCTGTTGACTGATGAAGGCCAATGACTTTGAGGAAGGCCAATGAATGACTAAGGCTACTGACTGACAATAACTAATGATGGATGAAGGCCATTGACTGTCGAAGGTTACCGACTAATGAAGGTCGATGTCTGTCGAAGAGCAATAATTGACGAAGTCCGCTGATTGATGAAGGCCAATGACTAATGAAGGGCGCTGACTAAAGAAGGCCAATAACTGCGAAGGCCACTGACTATCAAAGGCCATTAAGTGTCGAAGGCCGCTGACTGATGAAGGTCAATAACTGATGAAGGCCGCTGACTATCGAAGGCCAATAACTGATGAAGGCACTGTTGGATGAAAAGCCACTGACTGGTAGAGGATCACTGAGGTATCTGATGATGGTTACCACTGATTGATGAAGAGTACTAACTGATGCAATCTCAAGAGTTGTTGGACAGATATGTGATGAAGGCTGACCACTTAGTGAGAACCACTGAGTAATGAAGGCTGAGTTTTGTGGGTACTACTAACTAATGTACACTGATGTATTTTGGGATGGTGGAAACGTGTATACAACAAGACAAATATGTTCTATGTGAGGGGTAGGTTGGGAGGGTAAGAGATACTTACAATGGTGGTGATCTGCATGTTGGTAAAAAATAGATTCAACATAAAAAAAAAGATAGGTGTTTTGAGTTAGCCAGTTAAGTCCAAGCATGTATAGCCACTCGGGCCATGCTTTTGATGTGGCAAAAGCTACGACAACTTTTCTGGTCACATTGGTGACAAGTTGTATATGCGTAGGTTCATTTTTAAAATTGGCCTTGAGAGGCGAAGGTGAGATCATGAATGTGACAAAATAAATCGCAAGAGCAAAATCATTAGGCATTATAAGCCGGTGAGTCTTTAAAAATTGGTGAGAAATACTCATTGTGTAGGTTTGTTGGTTTCTGAACTGCTCAGGTCTTTGTCAAGGTCAGCTGCTTTGCGCCGAGGAGGTCGTTCCGTACCAATGAGCCTTTAGCTTGGGTTGACGGAGGGTCCTCTTTCCGCTGAAAAAGCTATGGTCGAATGTCTTGGCTCCGTTACTCGCCACTTTTGACTTAGTTTTTGAAATATTTCTCAAGGGGCTATTTCCTCTTGGTTTAGTGGCGTGTTCCTTGGGCTCCAAAAACACTCAAGAGAAACATTAAACTTATAGGTCATTAGAACACAGCAGCAAAGAGACAAGAACCGTGATCCCTGAAAAGAGTTAGTGAAGATATCAAAATCTCATGTTAGGTTTTCCAAAGGTCGAATACCGAAGCGTTCTTGAAATAATTATCCAATACCATGCTGGCAAAACTAATCGAAGGCTGATGAAACTGATCAATGGGTGTGGCTATGTGAAAAATCTCAATTTCTTGCTTTGCTGACAAAGGCTGATGAAACTGATTAAAGGTTGATGCTCCAAGAAACATCCCAATATTTGGCTTCGTTGACGAAGGTTGGTGAAACTGATTGAAGGGTGATGCTCTGAGAAAAATCCCAAGTTTCGACTTCACTGACGAAAGCGAAGGAAATTGATCGAAGGCTGATGTTCCAAAAGAAATAATCCAATTTTTGGCTTCATTGACGAAGGCTGACGAAAATTGATTGAAGGGTGAAGCTATGAGAAAATCTCAATTTCCAGCTTTGCTGACGAAGATTGATGAAACGGATCGATGGTAGATGCTCCCAGAAAACAATTTTTGGCTTCATTGACGAAGGCCATTGAAAACTGATCGAAGGCTAATGTCCTGAGCACAAGAAGAAGACCGAGTATTCGGGCTTCGTAGCTTCTAGCTTCTCAAACCAAGGAGTCAGGGCCATGTTCCGAACAACATAGATGCAATGAAGCAGTTAACATAGAGACTTGATAGTCCTAAAACTGACTTATCTGGCTAATGGTGACATTTCTACAGCTCAAAGGTTTGCTAACACCGGAAGGTGCACTGGGTTGTCGAAGGTTGATTGCTTAAGACCTAGCCTTCGCATTTCTGACCTTGTTTATGGAAACCTATGCATGCCAAGTAGACAAGTACAAAGCCAAAACTGTCATATCTATCAACGCAGAGGCTCCCACATCATCTCGTGGCGTAGAGGCTCTCCGCATCGTTTCCCAGTGCAGAGGCTCCCGCGTTGGGTGTTGGTGTAGAGGCTCCCGTGCCGTCTCACGGTGTGGAGTCTCCCGCGTCGTCCGTTGGTGCGGAGGCTCCCACGTACGTCGACTGTTGGTGTAGTGGCTCCCACGTCAGCTGTTGATGCAGAGGCTCCCGTGTCGTCTTGTGGTGCGGAGGCTCCTGTGTTGGCTCCTGATGTAGAGGCCCGTGGTGTGGAGGCTCCTACGTCGGCTCATGATGCAGAGGCCCGCGGTGTAGAGGCTCCTGCCTCGTCTTGCGCTGCAGAGGCTCCTGCCTCGGCTCATGATGTAGAGGCCCATAGTGCAGAGGCTCCTGCCTCGTCTCGTGGTGCAGAGGCTACAACATTATATTGTCATGTGATTGATCCCTCCTGCACAAAAGTCACAAAATAGGCCTCCACGAGGCTTTCCTCGATGGGTGTTAAAGGTTAAAACCTCCACTCTGAAAAAAATTATTCGTGCCGAGCACAGTGGGCACCAAGATTGGCAAATAGGGGATCCTGACAGAGAGAGTTAGAGTGAGAGAGGGGCGAGCTCGCTGCAGCTCGACAACCGGGGGTTGAAGGCTCCGTCCGCTCTAGACTAGAGGCCTTCGACCAGTGGAGGCACGGGTACAAAAAAGGAGTTCACGCGCAATTACCACAGCAATAATTAGGGTTTGGAATTACACGCCATCCTCCCCGCGGGGTGGCTGATTTCCCCCTTTTATAGGGTATAGTAACAATATTTGTCGAGTACAGAAATACCCCTAGGGCAACCAAGGCATATTCTAGTATATTCCAGTATACTATGCTCATTCCTCTAGGGCATTTGAGTCCTTTTCTTTTGCTACCGCCTTTGTTGATGGGACATTGCCGTGCCCAAGCCTTGAGCCCTTTATTCTTCGCACCGCAACCTCTCACTAATCTTCATAGTGCCTCAACCTCTGACTTTCCATCATATCCTCTGATTGATCATCATGGCATCTTGGCCCCTGACTTCTCATCGCAGCCTTCGACTTTCTTTATAGTGGTTCCGCCTCTGACTTTTTTTATCGTGGCCTTTGACTTTTCTTCAAAATGCTCCGACCTCTGATTTTTTGATATTTTCCATATGGGGGATCGTACCACTCATAGAACACGCAATCTAAGTTGGGCTACGAAAAAACAAAATGACCATAAGTACAGCGGGATTTCAGCATTTGTATTGCAAAAATAGAATGAACAAGAAAGAAATCAAGTTATATTATTTGCCGTGCAGCATCTGTGCTACCGACGTCCTGGGTTTCCATGGAGGTCTATAATCAGAAGACCTCCAGTCATCGGAGGAGACATCCTCCTCGAAGGAGTGATTGGGCAGGCAAGTCGTACTCGCTAGACGATAGGCCGCTTGGAAACTTGATTGGGCTGTCCAACATTTTCTTTATAGATTGGAAGAGAAGGGGGTGATGGATGGAGAAGAGGGGTGGTTTCAGAGTGCACCAGGCTCAAATTATATGTAGAGCAGTGGGTATAGCTCTTAGGCTTTAGGTAGTGGAAGTAATGGTGATTTGATGGCCTTTGGAAGTTGAGGCAATTCAACATTCATGCTAAATTAACCGTCGGTTAACCAAACGCTAGTTTAGGGTTGGCGGCCGATAAGCGTATCCCAGTCGGCCCAGCTTTTCATGCAACGGAGAAAATGCAGCCCCAATACCACTGCCGCATCTATCATTAACCCATCGGTAGTAGAAGTCTAAACTGTTGATTTCATTCCTAGGAGGCCTCTCTATCGATTCAATCGACAGTGAAAGTATAACACTGTCACTTCTATCGCTACGGCAATGAAAGTGGCGACAGTGGTATATCAATCTATAGTAGTTATTCCAAGCTTCTCCAAGTTCACTAGTTTAGAGTAGCTCTAGAGTAGTAGCTTAGGAGTGGAAGTACAGCTAGAGTGAAGCTTCTTCAGAGTCCAAAAGAGTCTTCTAGGTCTTGTATAGCTCCTTTGTAATTCTTTTATTTTGCATTTACTTTATTCAGTACTTTACTTTCACTACTTTTATTTAGTATTATTCCTTTGCTTTGTTCAAGTACTTGTTTATTATTGTTCATCATTAGTGAGCTTAGGTGCTTGCTCGTAGCATTAGTATTATAGGTTACCTTTTGTTTAGTAGTCATTCGTTAGTACCGGTTCCACACTCTGGTTAGAGTGCTTTGATCTCAATTCATCGGAGCTCATATCGAAGTAGTAAGTATATGATTGTACTCGTCCGGAAACATAATAACTAACCTAAACTATTAAAACTACTTATACTAACTATAAACTACTTAATCTAAATATCGCCTTGCTCACTTGGGAGGAGGCGAGTCAAAGTCAGAGTCAGAGTCAGAGTCGTCGGTGGTGGCGGCATCAGGGTCATCCTCCTCCTCGTCCTCGTCCTTGTCATCCTCCTCCTCTGGATCCTCCTTCTCAGAGCTCCATGGAGGACTATAATCAGAAGACCTCTAGTCATCGGAGGAGACGTCCTCCTCGGAGGAATGATTGGGCAGGCAAGTCGTCCTTGCTTGACGACGGGCCACTTGGAAACTTGATGGGGGTATCCAACATTTCTTTGTAGATTGGAAGAGAAGGGGATGATGGATGGAGAGGAGGGGTGGTTTCAGAGCGCACCGGGCTCAAATTATATGTGGAGCAGTGGGTATGGCTCTTAGGCTTCTAGCGGTGGAAGTAATGGTGATTTGACGGCCTTTAGAAGTTGAGGCCCGCCGGTTAACCAAACGCTAGTTTAGGGTTGGAGGCCAATATGCGTATCCCAGTCGGATTGGCTTTTCAAGCAACGGAGAAAATGCAACCCCAATACCATTGCCGCATCTATCATTAACTCGTCGGTGATAGAAGTCTAAACTATCGGTTTCATTCCTAGGGGCCTCGCTATCGATTCAATCGACGGTGGAAGTATACCACTGTCGCTTCTATCGCTACGGCAGTGAAAGTGGCAATAGTGGTATATCAATCTGTAGTAGTTATTCCTAGCTTCTCCAACATCACTAGTTTAGCGTAGCTCTAGAGTAGTAGCTTAGGTGTGGAAGTAGAGCTAGAGCGGAGCTTCTTCAAAGCCCGGAAGAGTCTTCTGGGTTTGGTATAGCTCCTTTGTAATTCTTTCATTTCGCATTTACTTTATTCAGTACTTTATTTAGTATTATTCCTTTGCTTTGTTCAAGTACTTGTTCATTATTGTTCATCATTAGTGAGCTTAGGTGCTTGCTCTTAGTATTAGTATTATAGGTTACCTTTTGTTTAGTAGTCATTCGTTAGTACCGGTTCCACCGTCTGGTTAGAGTGCTTTGATCTCAATTCATCGGAGCTCGTATCGATGTAGTAAGTTTATAGATTAAGCGCGGTGCTTAGGCTATGGATTACCTGTGGATACGGCTAGGCCTCCAGATAGATTGTGGTAGTTGGCAAGTGGTGACAGCAGTGTCCATCCTCTATATCCCGCCACCTTATCTATTTAACTTTCCTAGTTGGTAGGTGGGCTATGCCCCGAAGTACTACTACAACTCCTCCTAGTCACTAGTGTATCTTTGTTACTTAAGATAAATTGCTCGCTCTCCCACCTAGCTATCCTACCTCTAGTTTAGCTTGTTTAACAGTTCACCCATTCGTTCACTCACAACCATCATTACCATTCAACTACTTAGGCTAAGGACACACCTTCCCTTTAGCAATTCTAGCGATCAATCTATAACTTAGCCTCCTGCCTTCCTTTGGGAAAATATAAATTCGATATTTGGTACTCATTGAGCAAAGTGCTACATGATAGTTCTGTGGGCTTGCAGAATTCCTCCACTAGATGTTAAGAAGTATCAACCTCTGCACCCCGACCTATGTTGCTAAGGTTGGCTCGAGAAGACCTAGGAGTGCTATCGAGCCCCTAGAAAGGCATGGCACGAGGGTTGACCAAGTGGCCCCGATAAAGGGCCCATACGTTCTCGATCACTCGACCTATGGCAGGCCTTGGTTAGAAAGGAGGGCACTTCTAGGCCCAAGGCTGGCAACTCCCAAATGAGTTCATCGGGTCTTCGTTTGGGCTCCAAAACTTATGCAGAAGGGGTTAGCGCGGGTCAACACCACCACTTGGCCTCGATAGATGAACACTCCCACCATACTTGAGAAGGACCCACGAGGGGTGCCAAACTCTTGTCCGTAGAAGCCATCCTTGCTATAGCTAGCCTAGTCAACAAAAGATCGAACTCAACCCTTCGTCGCCATCACAAACTCGACTAAGTGAGGCCACAATGGGCTCGGGGGCTCCTAATGAGATCCTATCATAGGGGTATATTAAGCCTCGAGATCAAAGGTTCCTAATTGAGAGACCCCCCGAGCGATCCCTCTAGGATCACCCGGGGGCTCAGGAGCTACACTCCTCAGGTGTGCTTGCACGCACCTTTCGGCTAAGGATTGGGCCAAGCTCGAGCATGCCCTCCGCCTCTACTTAGGACTTGGGGGCCCGCTTGAGCCTTAGGCTCCCGATCGACTAGAGTCTAAACCTGATCCTTGGCCCCTTCCTGGCCTTTAGCGCTAGCCGAGGCTAGGGCTAGAGACAAGAGCCCTGAGCCTCCATAGCTCGGGGCCTCCCTAGCGCTCCCCAATGGATATGGTGCTATCAACCACTCCTCTAACAGGGTCATGCACGAGGCTTGACCCAAGAGGACAAACCCCTCTGCTGGCGTTAGGGGCTCGTAGGCCCTCAAGCCCCATGCCTTCACTACCAAGAAGCCTCCAGAAGGTGCACTTGGTGGAGGCCGGTCCAAGCCAATAGAGCCTGACACTCAACGTGTTAGAACAGAGGAGCCAGACAATGCCTAGAGCTTCTTTGGCTCTACGACAATGCCAAGGTCCATCCATGCTGCTGCAAGACCCTCCTACACTCTAACACATGTAGACCATAGGCTAAACTCCCCCAAACCGCCATGTACCCGACCTACCTCGATATATAAGGGGAGGTTGGATCCTAGAGAGTAGAAGGATGATTCCAAACACATCATTCCTGTCCTCATCGAACATCTCAAGCTCGGCACTGAGAGCAGAGCCACCCCAAGAGGAGTACCGGAAGCTCCTCCCCTCTTCCATCTACTTCCTCCTCTCTAAGGAGGGGGAGACCTCACTAGCGACGAAGCTCTAGGATCAGCACCGAGCAATCCCCTGCCAAATCTCTCTATTACATTCTATTGTAGTCCCCTGATTTTGGGTACTCTCAAATAAAAGGATCATCTGCTAGCGATCGTAGGGCCCCGATAGCCCGAATTAGGATAAACCGATGTGTCCTCACTGTGTTCTTTATGTTCTTGAATCCACCCGTGCCACCGAAGACACACACTCAGTGACACACGACGAACAACAATGATTGTCACGGTTTTGACCCCGTGACACTGCCATTCCATGCTGTCGGCACGGAAACATGCCGGGCACATAACCAAGCCGAAAGGGTCTACTCGATGAAGCTAGAGATCCGCCTAGCTTCAACGCAGGGATGATCGATCCTGTGTACACCTCCCGAGACGTGCCAGTCAATTTGACCCTATAATTGACAAGGAGAGAAAGTTTATTAGTAATTTAAGGTGGAACATGCTGGTCTGTGCCCAGACAGTTCCAAGTGTGCCGCTTTGGGAGCAGTCAGACGGGAAGAGCGACTGAATAGCCGATCCGCACAGAAATCGACTGTTACGGACTGTAAAGCTCGTGGGTAGCGATTGATTTTATGTTGATAGGTACAGTACACATATATGTAAATGAGATCATCAGCTAGGTGGATATTACCCATATAAATCATTGAGCTAATGAATTTAACAAGAAAAGATATAACATGTGAACAAGTCGACTATCTAATACAAATGGATATACAGACGCTCTGAATCTAATCTGTTACCACCAACAGTGAGGTTCAACTGGATCGATGGCAGCTATGATGATAATAACAAACTAAAATCGAAGAATCTGTAAAACCATCTACACTTTGATAGGCTTTCTAAAATACATGCTATACGTGAAGGCTCAGATGAATTACTAAAATAGCCAATTCAGGTGAAGAGAACGACAACGTGTGAACAATCGACTATTTCACATGAACAAGCCTATGGACTCCTCAGACTCAATCTGCTATCTCTAACAGTGGGGTTCGCCGGATCGATGCAGCCATGAAAAAGACAATGAATCAAACCTTTAGAGTACACAGATCTATTCGCGCTTAACAGAATCATGTAAACATGCTATAGGCGTTAACGCACAAGCGATCAGCTATTTAGCCGATGTAGGCATAGCAAACAGTTAAGGTCATGCCTAATCAAGAACAGATCTACTAGCTAGCATCCTCCAATCTATAGTGCTATTAGTGGGGATCGACCAGATCGTTACAGCCATAATAGTGAACCGTAGACCAGATTTAACTAACCAACAAACCTCTCCAAGATCATACGTGCCTTAACCGTGTACTATGCGCGACCAAGACCGAAATAGAATAGCCGATAAGACATAATCCATCGTTCATTGTAAGAAGTATCGTGCCGAGACAAAGCAAATGATGGACCCAAAGGATATGAGGCCGATCTAAATTGATCTCGACTGGGCAGATTGATGTTGCTACAAACTAATGACGATAAGAACATCAGCAAGATCGGTAACTTAATGAATCTACCAAAAATTGCCATTCTTAGGTAGAGCTGATAACTTGACCTTAATCTAATTCGAGCAGTGGAGGTCGACCGGATCGATGCAGCCATACTTGAACTAGACAAGAGTCGATAACTAGCTTATACCAGAGTCGGAGTGGAGGTCGATCGGATCGATGCAGCCGTACGAACAGAAATATAAGCCATGACAGTACTTACAAACAAGCCGGAGGTCGGCTGGACTGATGCAGCCCTGCTCGCTGAAGAACTCGTCGAGATCTACTCTACTCCTCCTAAGGGGTGGCCAGAGCTAAAAAAGTAAGTAACTTGTATTTGATTGATTGTTGTCCTTTATAATAGCCGGGGTCCAATATTTATACTCAGAGAAAATATTCCTACTTAAGTATGACTCATTACTATCTTTGGTATAAGAGAAAATATTCCTATCTTAAGATAACTTGGACCATATTCTTTCCCCTTTTATAGAGTCCAATATGTAGTTTTCCGATGCCAACTGTAGCTCATCATCATTATCTGCTGACGTCATCCAAACAGAGCCGATTCCAGTATCGCGTCTGAATCAGCTGATATCGATCCTTAGGCAATCGATTTCTTGATCGACACAATCTTGGAAACCTTTGAGTTCCAGCGTTCTTCTCCCAAATTTTGGTGTAAACACATGCCCCCCAATTTTGGGATAAAAGTGATTTTATTCCAAAATTCCTATTCGTTCGTTTACCACGCCGTAAGCGTTCTATTCTAAGATGTACGCATGACTCCTGACTTGTCGGCCTGAGTTTTATATAATATCCCAATAGTATCTCTTCCAACTCACTCGGTCTGTTGCCTTTTCCCTTCTTCCTCGAGCAAATCTTAACATCCGATGCCGTCATCGCCAAGGCCTCAAACCCTAGCAAATCCTTTATTCTATCAAGCCGTTATTCAAGCGATCTTCATCAGACTCAAATCTACTTTGGCTTCAATGGTGACCAGCGACCACGTCCCTGAGGTATGCTTCCAAGTTTCCATTCTCCAAGTACCAGCCGCTACCCTGTACATCTTTTCTTCTCAAATTTATTTCATCTGATTTCTAGGAAATGAGGAACGAAATCTTAATTCCATCATCTGTTGCTTCCAATGTCTATTTTCTTGGGCCTATGGGTCACCCTGATCAATTTGATTTCTTTCATCAAGAAACCATCAAAATCCCCCTCAAACAGTCTTTAGTGGATTCGTCCTCCTGGAATATCAAAAACCCCTTCAAAAACTGGCCTAAAACAAATGTGAACATGAAGTTACCCTTGGGTGCTGAAGTACCGTTTCCCGTGAACAGCTCTTGCCCGCACTAGCATGGATCGATCACTGCTCAAACACTAGTGCAAGAGCATGAAGACACAGTGTAGGTCATCATAGGTTAATCGTTGGGAATTGATCGATAGGTTTCAGCTCTCTTCAAAAAATTCTGTTTGGAGGCCGAATCGAGTACGATATTTTTTGTTTGATGCAGAATGTCATCTATTATCCAACGTAGGGCGAATTTAAAAATTTAAAGCAACTATTATTTTCTAAAAAATAAAATGAAGACTCAAATATCGACAGGCAATAACCATTGGGCGCTGAAGTACCGCTTCCCGCGAACGACTCTTCCCCGCACTAGCATGGATCAATCCCTACTCAAACACTAGTGCAATAAAATGAAGACACGATGTAGGTCATCATAGATTAGTTGTTGGGAATTGATCGATAGGTTTCAGCTCTCTTCGTTGCCAAGAAACACATCATAGAGTACCGAAATTGTGGTCCATCACCCTAAATGTACAAAACATATCCGTTTGGAGCCCGAATCGAGCGCGGTTTTTTGTTTGACGCAGAATGCCATCTGTTATCCAATGTAGAGCGAATTTAAAAATTGAGAGCAACTATTATTTTTAAAAAAATAAAATGAAGACACAAATGTCGACAAGAAGTAACCCTTGGGCTTCGAAGTAGCGCTGCCGATGAACGGCCCGCACTAGCATGGATCAATCACTGCTCAAACACTAGTGCAAGAGCATGAAGACATGGTGTAGCTCATCATAGGTTAATCATTGGAATTGATCGATAAGTTTCAGCTCTCTTCGTTGCAATGAAACATGTCGTAGAGTACCGAAATTGTGGTCCATCACCCTAAATGTAAAAAACTTTTCTGTTTGGAGACTGAATCGACCACGGTATTTTTTGTTTGATGCAGAATGCCATATGTTATAAAATGTAGACGGGCTTTAAAAATTTAGAGCAACTATTATTTTCTAAAAAATAAAATGACGACACAAATATCGATAGGAAGTAAACCTTGGGCGCTGAAGTACCGCTTCCCGCGACTGGCTCTTGCCCACACTAGCATGAATCGATCACTGCTCCAACGCTACTTCAAGAGCATGAAGACATGGTGCATGTCATCATAGGTTAATCATTGGGAATTGATTGATAGGTTTTAGCTATCTTCCTTGCCATGAAACACGTTGTAGAGTACCGAAATTGTGGTCCATCACCCTAAATATACAAAACTTATCCGTTTGCAGCCCGAATCGAGCGCGTTTTTTTTGTTTGACGCAGAATGCCATCTGTTATCTAATGTAGAGCGAATTTAAAAAATTAGAGCAATTATTATTTTTATAAAATAAAATGAAGACACAAATGTCGACAGGCAGTAACCCTTGGGCTCCCAAGTAGCGCTGCCCGCGAACGGCTCTTGCTCGCACTAGCATGGATCAATCACTACTCAAACACTAGTGCAAGAGCATGAAGAAATGGTGTAGTTCATCATAGGTTTATCATTGGGAATTGATCAATAGGTTTCAGCTCTCTTCGTTGAAATGAAACATGTCGTAGAGTAACGTAATTTTGGTCCATCACTTGAAATGTATAAAACTTATCCGTTTGGAGCCTGAGTCAAGTGCGGTTATTTTTCTTTGACGTAGAATGCCATCAGTTATCCAATGTAGAGCGAATTTAAAAATTTAGAGCAACTATTATTTGTTAAAAAATAAAATGAAGACACAAATATCGACAGTAGCTCTACCCGCGAACGGCTCTTGCCCGCACTAGCATGGATCGATCACTGCTCAAACACTAGTGCAAGAGCATGAAGACACAGTGTAGGTCATCATAGGTTAATCATTGGGAATTGATCGATAGGTTTCAGCTCTCTTCGTTGCCATGAAACACGTCATTGAGTACCGAAATTGTGGTCTATCACCCTAAATGTACAAAACTTATCCGTTTGGAGCCTGAATCGAGCACGGTTTTTTTGTTTGACGCAGAATGCCATCTGTTATCCAATGTAGAGCAAATTTAAACATTTAGAGAAACTATTATTTTTTAAAAAATAAAATGAAGACACAAATGTCGATAGGAAGTAACCCTTAGGCTCCGAGGTAGCGCTACTCGTGAACGGCTCTGGCCCGCACTAGCATGGATCGATCACTGCTGAAGCACTTGTGAAGAGCATGAAGAAACGGTGTAGGTCATCATAGCTTAATCGTTGGGAATTGACCGATAGGTTTTAGCTCTCTTCATTGCAATGAAACATGTCGTAGAGTACCGAAACTATGGTCCATCACCCTAAATGTATAAAACTTATCTGTTTAGAGCCCGAGTCAAGCGCGGTTGTTTTTATTTGATGCAGAATGCCATATGTCATCCAATGTAGAGTGAATTTAAAATTTTAGAGCAACTATTATTTCTTAAAAAATTAAATGAAGGCACAAATTTCGACAGGTAGTAACCCTTGGGCTCCGAAGTAGCGCTGCCCGCGAACAGCTCTTGCCCGCACTAGCATGGATCGATCACGGCTCAAACACTAGTGCAAGGGCATGAAAACATGGAGTAGCTCATCATAGGTTAATCATTGGGAAATGATCGATATGTTTCAGCTCTCTGCGTTGCCATGAAACACGTCGTAGAGTACCAAAATTGTGGTCCATCACCCTAAATGTAAAAAACTTTTCCGTTTGTAGCCCAAATCGAGCGTGGTATTTTTTGTTTGAGGCATAATGCCATCTGTTATCCAATGTAGAGCGAATTTAAAAATTTAGAGCAACTATTATTTTCTAAAAAATAAAATGAAGACACAAATGTGAACAGGAAGTAACCCTTGGGTGCTGAAGTACCGTTTCCCGCGAACGGCTCTTGCCCGCACTAGCTTGGATCGATCACAACTCAAACAGTTGTGCAAGAGCATGAAGACATGGTGCAGGTCATGATAGGTTAATCGTTGGGAATTGATCGATAGTTTTCAGCTCTCTTCATTGCCATGAAACACGTCGTAGAGTACCAAAATTGTGGTCCATCACCCTAAATGTAAAAAAACTTTTCCGTTTGGAGGCCGAATCGAGTACGATATTTTTTGTTTGACGTAGAATGTCATCTATTATCCAATGTAGAGCGAAATTAAAAATTTAGAGCAACTATTATTTTCTAAAAAAATAAAATGAAGACACAAATATCGACAGGCGGTAACCATTGTGCGCTGAAGTACCGCTTCCCGCGAACGGCTCTTCCCCGCACGAGCATGGATCAATCATTGCTCAAACACTAGTGCAATAGCCTGAAGACATGGTGTAGCTCATCATAGGTTAATCATTGGGAATTGATCGATAGGTTTTAGCTCTCTTCGTTGGCATGAAACACGTCGTAGAGCACCGAAATTATGGTCCATCACCCTAAATATAGAAAACTTATCCGTTTGGAGCCCGAATTGATTGTGGTTTTTTGTTTAACATAAAATGCCATCTGTTATCCAATGTAGAGCAAATTTAAAAATTTAGAGCAACTATTACTTTCTAAAAAATAAAATAAAGACACAAATGTCGATAGGAAGTAACTTTTGGGCGCTAAAGTAGTGCTTCCCGCGAACGGCTCTTGCCCGCACTAGCATGGATCGATCACTGCTCAAACACTAGTGCAAGAGCCTGAAGACATAGTGTAGGTCATCATAGGTTAATTGTTGGGAATTAAAAATAGGTCTTAGCTCTCTTCGTTGCCATGAAACAAGTCATAGTGTACCCAAATTGTGGTCCATCACGCTAAATGTACAAAACATATCCATTTGGAGCCTGAATCGAGCGTGGTTTTTTTTGTTTGACGCAGAATGCCATTTGTTATCCAATGTAGAGCAAATTTAAAAATTGAGAGCAACTATTATTTTTTTTTAAAAAATGAAGGCACAAATGTCGACAAGCAGTAACCCTTGGGCCCCGAAGTAGCGCTGCCCGCGAACAGCTCGTGCCCGCACTAGCATGGATCAATCACTGCGCAAACACTAGTGCAAGAGCATGAAGACATGGTGTAGCTCATCATAGATTAATCATTGGGAATTGATCAATAGCTTTTAGCTCTCTTCGTTGTCATGAAACACGTCGTAGAGTACCGAAATTGTGGTCTATCACCCTAAAAGTACAAGACTTATCCGTTTGGAGCCCGAATCAAGCATAGTTTTTTTATTTGACATAGAATGCCATCTGTTATCCAATGTAGAGTGAATTTAAACATTTAGAGCAACTATTATTTTATAAAAATAAAATAAAGACACAAATGTTGACAGGAAGTAACCCTTGGGCTCCGAAGTAGCGCTGCCCATGAATGGCTCTTGCCCACACTAGCATGGATCGATCACTGCTCAAACACTAGTGCAAGAGCATGTAGAAATGGTGTAGGTCATCATAGCTTAATTGTTAGGAATTGATCGATTGGCTTTAGCTCTCTTCGTTGCAATGAAACATGTCATAGAGTACCGAAATTATGGTCCATCACCCTAAATGTATAAAACTTATCCGTTTGGAGCCTGTGTCAAGTGCAGTTGTTTTTATTTAATGCAGAATGCCATATGTTATCCAATGTAGAGTGAATTTAAAATTTTAGAGAAACTATTATTTCTTAAAAAATAAAATGAAGACACAAATGTCGACAGGAAGTAACCCATGGCCTCCAAAGTAGCGCTACCTGCAAACGGCTCTTGCCCGCGCTAGCATGGATCGATCACTACTCAAACACTAGTGCAAGAGCATGAAGGCATGATGTAGGTCATCATACGTTGATCGTTGGGAACTGATCGATAGGTTTTAGCTCTCTTCGTTGCCATGAAACACGTCATAGAGTATCGAAATTGTGGTCCATCACCCTAAATGTACGAAACATATCCGTTTGGAGCCTGAATCATTCATGGTTTTTATTGTTTGACACAAAATACCATCTGTTATCCACTGTAGATCAAATTTAAAAGTTAGAGCAACTATTATTTTCTCAAAAATAAAATAATGATACAGAAGTCAATAGCAAGTAACCCTTGGGCGTCCAAGTAGCGCTGTCCGTGAATGGCTCTTGCCCGCACTAGCGTGGATCAATCACTGCTCAAACACTAGTGCAAGAGCATGAAGACATGGTGTAGTTCATCATAGGTTAATTGTAGAGAATTGATCGATAGGTTTCAGCTCTCTTCGTTGCAATGAAACATGTCGTGGAGTACCAAAATTATGGTCCATCACTCGAAATATATAAAACTTATCCGTTTGGAGCCTGAGTCAAGCGCGGTTATTTTTGATTGATGTAGAATGCCATCTGTTATCCAATGTAGAGTGAATTTAAAGATTTAGAGCAACTATTATTCCCTAAAAAATAAAATGAAGACACAAATATCGACAGGAAGTAACCCTTGGGCTCTAAAGTAGCTCTACCCACGAACGGCTCTTGCCCGCACAAGCATGGATCGATCACTGCTCAAACACTAGTGCAAGAGCATGAAGACACAGTGTAGGTCATCATAGGTTAATCGTTGGGAATTGATCGATAGGTTTCAGCTCTCTTTGTTGCCATGAAACACGTCGTAGAGTACCAAAATTGTGTCTATCACCCTAAATGTACAAAACTTATCCGTTTGGAGCCTAAATCAAGCATGGTTTTTTTGTTTGACACAGAATGCCATCTGTTATCCAATGTAGATCAAATTTAAACATTTAGAGAAACTATTATTTTTTTAAAAATAAAATGAAGACACAAATGTCGACAGGAAGTAACCCTTGGGCTCCGAAGTAGCGCTGCCCATGAATGGCTCTTGCCCGCACTAACATGGATCGATCACTGCTCAAACACTAGTGCAAGAGCATGAAGAAACAGTGTAGGTCATCATAGCTTAATCGTTGGGAATTGACCGATAGGTTTTAGCTCTCTTCATTGCAATGAAACATGTCATAGAGTATCGAAATTATGGTCCATCACCCAAAATGTATAAAACTTATCTGTTTAGAGCCCGAGTCAAGCGCGGTTGTTTTTATTTGATGCAGAATGCCATATGTTATCCAATGTAGAGTGAATTTAAAATTTTAGAGCAACTATTATTTCTTAAAAAATAAAATGAAGGCACAAATTTTGACAGGCAGTAACCCTTGGGCTCCAAAGTAGCATTGCCCGTGAACAGCTCTTGCCCGCACTAGCATGGATCGATCATTGCTAAAACACTAGTGCAAGAGCATGAAGACATTGTGTAGCTCATCATAGGTTAATCATTGGGAAATGATTGATAGGTTTCAGCTCTCTGCGTTGCCATAAAACACGTCGTAGAGTACCAAAATTGTTGTCCATCACCCTAAATGTAAAAAACTTTTTTGTTTGTAGCCCGAATCGATCATGGTATTTTTTGTTTGATGCAGAATGCCATCTGTTATCCAATGTAGAGCGAATTTAAAAATTTAGAGCAACTATTATTTTCTAAAAAATAAAATGAAGACACAAATATGGACAGGAAGTAACCCTTGGGCGTTGAAGTACGTTTCCCACGAACGGCTCTTGCCCGCACTAGTTTGGATCGATCACTACTGAAACACTAGTGCAAGAGCATGAAGACATGGTGCAGATCATGATAGGTTAATCATTGGAATTGATCGATAGGTTTTAGATCTCTTCATTGCCATGAAACACGTCGTAGAATACCAAAATTGTGGTCCATCACCCTAAATGTAAAAAAACTTTTCCCTTTGGAGGCCGAGTCAAGTATGATATTTTTTATTTGACGCAGAATGTCATCTATTATCCAATGTAGAGCGAATTTAAAAATTTAGAGCAACTATTATTTTCTAAAAAATAAAATGAAGACACAAATATCGACATGCAGTAACCATTGGGCGCTGAAGTACTACTTCCCGCGAACGGCTCTTGCCCGCACTAGCATGGATCGATCACTGCTCAAACACTAGTGCAAGAGCCTAAAGACATGGTGTAGCTCATCATAGGTTAATCGTTGGGAATTGATCGATAGGTTTCAGCTCTCTTCGTTGCCATGAAATACGTCGTACAGCACCGAAATTGTGGTCCGTCACCCTAAATATACAAAACTTATCCGTTTGGAGCCCGAATTGAGCATGGTTTTTTGTTTAACACAAAATGCCATCTGTTATCCAATGTAGAGTGAATTTAAAAATTTAGAGCAACTTTTACTTTCTAAAAATAAAATAAAGACACAAATGTCGACAGGAAGTAACTTTTGGGCGCTAAAGTAGCGCTCCCCACGAACGGCTCTTGCCCACACTTGCATGGATCGATCACTGCTCAAACACTAGTGCAAGAGCCTGAAGACATAGTGTAGCTCATCATAGGTTAATTGTTGGGAATTAAAAATAGGTCTTAGCTCTCTTCGTTGCCATGAAACATGTCATAGTGTACCGAAATTGTGGTCCATCATGCTAAATGTAAAAACTTATCCGTTTGGAGCTTCAATCGAGCGCGGTTTTTTTGTTTGACATAGAATACCATCTGTTATCCAATGTAGAGTGAATTTAAAAATTGAGAGCAACTATTATTTTTTAAAAAATAAAATGAAGGCACAAATGTCGACAAGCAGCAACCCTTGGGCTCCGAAGTAGTGCTAACCCGCGAACAGCTCTTGCCCACACTAGCATGGATCAATCACTGCGCAAACACTAGTGCAAGAGCATGAAGACATGGTGTAGCTCAACATAGGTTAATCATTGGGAATTGATCGATAGGTTTGAGCTCTCTTAGTTGTCATGAAACACGTCGTAGAGTACCGAAATTGTGGTCTATCACCCTAAACGTACAAAACTTATCCGTTTGGAGCTCGAATCGAGCACAGTTTTTTTATTTGACGTAGAATGCCATCTGTTATCCAATGTAGAGCGAATTTAAACATTTAGAGCAACTAGTATTTTTAAAAAATAAAATAAAGACACAAATGTTGAATGGAAGTAACCCTTGGGCTCCGAAGTAGTGCTGCCCGTGAACGGCTCTTGCCCGCACTAGCATGGATCGATCACTGCTCAAACACTAGTGCAAGAGCATGAAGAAATGGTGTAGGTCATCATAGCTTAATCCTTGGGAATTGATCGATAGGTTTTACCTCTCTTCGTTGAAATGAAACATGTCGTAGAGTACCAAAATTATGGTCCTTCACCCTAAATATATAAAAGTTATCCATTTGGAGCCTGAGTCAAGCGCGGTTGTTTTTATTTGATGTAGAATACCATATGTTATCCAATGTAGAGTGAATTTAAAATTTTATAGCAGCTATTATTTCTTAAAAAAAATGAAGACACAAATGTCGACAGGAAGTAACCCTTGGGCTCCAAAGTAGCGCTACCCGCAAACGGCTCTTGTCCGCACTTCCATGGATCGATCACTACTCAAACACTAGCGCAAGAGCATGAAGACACGATGTAGGTCATCATAGGTTAATCGTTGGGAATTGATCAATAGGTTTCAGCCCTCTTCGTTGCCATGAAACACATCATAGAGTATCAAAATTGTGGTCCATCACCCTAAATGTACAAAACATATCCGTTTGGAGCCCGAATCGAGCATGGTTTTTTGTTTGTCGTAGAATGCCATATGCTATCCAATGTAGACCGAATTTTAAAATTTAGAGCAACTATTATTTTTGAAAATATAAAATGAAGACACAAATGTCGACAGGAAGTAACCCTTGGGCTCCGAAGTAGCGCTGTCCGCGAATGGCTCTTGCCCGCACTAGCATGGATCGATCACTACTCAAATAGTAGTGCAAGAACATGAATACACGGTGTAGGTCATCATAGGTTAATCGTTGGGAATTGATCGATAGGTTTCAGCTCTCTTCATTGTCATGAAACACGTCGTAGAGTACCGAAATTGTGGTCCATCACCCTAAATGTATAAAACTTATGCGTTTGGAGCCCGAATCAAGCGTGATTATTTTTGTTTGACATAAAATTCCATCTGTTATCCAATGTAGAGAAAATTTAAAAATTTAGAGCAACTATTATTTCTTAAAAAATAAAATGAAGACACAAATGTAGACAAGAAGTAACCCTTGGGCTCCAAAGTAGCGCTACCCGTGAATGGCACTTGCCCGCACTAGCATGGATCGATCACTGCTCAAACACTAGTGCAAGAGCATGAATACATAGTGTTGGTCATCATAGGTTAATCGTTGGGAATTGATCGATAGATTTCAGCTCTCTTTGTTTCCATGAAATACGTCATAGAGTACCAAAATTGTGGTCCACCCTAAATGTATAAAACTTATCCGTTTGGAGCCCGAATCATTCGTGGTTTTTTTTGTTTGGCACAGAATGCCATCTGTTATCCACTGTAGATCAAATTTAAAAGTTAGAGCAACTATAATTTTTTCAAAAATAAAATAAAGATACAAATGTCGATAGGAAGTAACCCTTGGGCGCCGCAGTAGCGCGGCCCGTGAACGCCTCTTGCCCGCACTAGCGTGGATCGATCACTACTCAAACACTAGTGCAAGAGCATGAAGACACGGTGTAGTTCATCATAGGTTAATCATAGAGAATTGATCGATAGGTTTCAACTCTCTTCGTTGCCATGAAACATGTCGTAGAGTACCGAAATTGTGATCCATCACCCTAAATGTACAAAACTTATCTGTTTGGAGCCCGAATCGAGCGCGGTTTTTTTGTTTGATGCAGAATGCCATCTGGTATCCAATGTAGAGCGAATTAAACAAAATTGCATGTAGGCATACTATCGCGGCTTCGTCACCGCAGCAAGCATCGTTGTTCATCGAATGCCAGAAGTATGGGTCTCCGGTGGCTCGGGTACTCAAGAACACAAGAGATCGAAGTCCCAGCGATGTGTCCTAGTTGAAGCTATCAATGCCCTATATCCAGCAGTGAGTAGTTGTTCGTATTCAAGAGCACCCAAGTGGGGATTACAATGAAGGAGAAAAAGAGTTTGGTAGGGGATCGCTCGGTGCTATCCTATGACTCGTCGGCGATGAGGTTTCTTCCCCAACAAGTAAGGGAATTGCTCCTCTCTCTTGCTAGGTTGACGAGGCAAGAACACTGCTTTTCCTCTTGGTTGCTCGGTGTTCGACTGAACTCGGATCATCCAGGTCCCACCTACGGGAGCCGACGTTCCCTTATAACCCAAGAAAGGTCGCATACAAGGCATTTTAGGGGCTATGGTTGAAGTTCTTCATGCACCGGGTTCCAGGAAGGTGCTGCTGCGATGTGAATGCACCTTGGCATTGTCGTGCAGTCATGGGAGCCACAGGCACGGCCTGACGTCGCTGATGAGGCTGTGACACTTGACCACTGGAGGCTATCTGCTGTGGTTCGGCCACCACCATGTGAGCCTTCTCGAGGCTTCCTTGGTGGTGAAGGCGCTCCGGCTCGAGGGCTGACGAGCGGGCCTAGGAGCCAAGTCCCCTAGGAACGGTGAGGTGGTTTGCCCTGGTGTCACGCCATCCGTGTGACCCTATCGTGGGAGTGGCCGACAGTGCCTCGCACTCGTTGATCTGGTCGGTGCCGCAGAGCCCGCGAGCTCGCCAGGGCCTTGGATGCCCAGGTTGGCTGATTCTTGGGGCGCTGGTCGCTGGCTCAGGCTAGGGTCGAGCTGGAGTTAGGCTCGGGCTACCGTTGGTCGGGAGCCCGGGGCCTTGGCGAGCATCCGAGCCCTGAGCAAAGGCAATGGGTGTGCTGTGGCTCTGCCCAACTTTGATCCGAGGGTACGGCGAGAGTACTCGATGGGTATAGCCCCTGAACCCCTGAGCGATCCTAGAGAGATCGGTTGGGGGTCTATCAGTCAGGAGTGTTTCTCCCATATACTTAACATATCCCTTATGTTTGACTCTCTTTAAATAGCAATTGTGACCTCACGCTGGCGGTACGTACCCAACCTAGTATCAAGAACTAAAACATCATGTTTTCAGGTTTCATGCATTAATTAGCACCCAAATCGACAAAAATATATTATGAGGTATACGTACGTGCTTATAAAAATAATTTACTAGCACTGTCGATTGGACAATTTGGTTAGATAATAACGGTTGTGAGGCCGGGATTTCAAATTGGATGCGCGATCAGAGCTATCTGTTTCACGTATGCCTAGTTCAAGTTTTGGTTGGACACTAATCTGGACACGTACCACCAAGTGATTAATTAAAGTCTCCTTGATCCAGCACCAACCATTGCACTACCACCACCAAAAGTAGAGACTTTTCCCAGTGTGCCATTATAAAAGATCGAAATCCCCTGTGTGCCCCTGGAAAAATTCAGCGGTCTTCAGCGCCACTACTCCAACTTTTTCGGGTCATCCATGCCACTTCCGTCAGTTCAGGCTCTAACGCCGTCAAACTGCAGGTGTGAAAAGACGAAAATACCCTTCAGTTCAAATATGTTATTAATTTTTTTTGAGCATCTTATCGACTTCAAATGAAAAAACTCAAAACTAGAAAGTTGTAAATCTCGTCGAGATCTATAATTTTATATAAAATTTATTTTCATTTAATTCCGCAAAAAAATATGATGATTTTTCTAAGATATATTAATCATATCAAATCATATTTTTTTTGTGGAATTAAATGAAAATAAATTTTATATGAAAATTATAGATCTCGACAAGATCTACAACTTTCTAGTTTTGAGTTTTTTCATTTGAAGTCGTTAAGATGCTCAAAAAAAATTAATAACGTATTTGAACTTAAGGGCATTTTCGTCTTTTCACACCTGCAGTTTGACGGCGTTAGAGCCTGAACTGACGGAAGTGGCATGGATGACCCGAAAAAGTTGAAGTAGTGGCACTGAAGACCGCTGAATTTTTCCAATGACATACAGGGGATTTCGATCTTTTATAATGACACACAGGGAAAAGTCTCCCAAAAGTACTAGTGGTCCAACTAATATAGGGACCGTGTCCACTGGTACTCATCAGGACGACACACAACACAAGCAAGTAGGACCCACCTGGCAACTAGTGTGCCCATCTATCAGATCAGATCACATCAATCCGGCCGGCTTCCGGCACCATGGACGCGGAGGAGGCATCGTTCATGACCGCGCAGGAGCTCATGACGGCACACATCGTCTCCATGACTCTCAAGGCCGCGATGGAGCTCTTGTTAGATATTATGGGCTTGGCCCATTTATTTAATATCTCTATTAAACTTTATGGTTCGTACATGTGCATTAATGGTTTTTATACCATATGGGAATTTAATTGAGAGGCGACTCTACTTAAATACTTGATCATTGACCGATCTATTTGAGAAGTAAAAGTGAATCACCTGGATGCCACACGCACGCGCGCGCGCCGCCGCCGCCGCCGCCCGGCCCTAGCCCGTGCGTGTGGGCGTGGGCGTGGGCGTGGCAGGCGGGCGAGGCCTTTATTTTTGTCACTCAGTTTCCTTTGATGGAATTGACTGGAGGAGTTTCTGTTAACTCCCGTGACGAATTGATTGGAGGAGTTTCTGTTAACTCCCGTGACTTCTGGCTCTCCGTCTCTCCCGTCGCAGGGGAGGTGTGACCCCTCGGTGCCACCGGCTTCTCCTCGTCTGGCCTCCGCCTATAAGACAAATCCTCCCCTCTCGGTTAAGTTCTCTTGGCGAAGTACACCACTTTCCAGCTGGCGCAAGTTTTTCCCGCTCCACCTCCGGCGAGCACCAGAGATGGAAGAGTAGGCCTCCGGAACGCGTCTCCGTCGTGGGCTTCACCTGCTCGGGTGAAGACGGGTGATTACGTTTTTGGGGAGTGTCGGTGGTGGCACGACTACTCACTGGTGAACCTGTAGCAGTGCGTCTTCACGGCGTCCTTTTCTGCACTGCATCGAGCGGGACGACTACAGCAACAAAGCACCACCATGGCCTTTCCTAGTGCGAGCGGCTCGGCCGCAGGGTATAATCTCCTTCACCCTCTTCTGAGTTTCATTATCAATATCATGATGTTCCTAGGCAATACTGCTTTCATATTCAGCATGCTCTGTTTGGTTGATTTGGATGATTATGCTAGTACTATTTTTCTGGTTCCTTTTAATTTTGTGATCATCATGATCTTGATATTTGAGAACACATCTTTTATATTTATGATCATGTCTGTGATGCTTCAGCTATGTAAAACAATGTTTCACATATGTTTTGGTTCTATAATTTGCCTTATCATCATGTTAACACTTGTCATGAATTGTTTCTGTCATTTTATTCATGACGTCACTCTTATTTTTATTGCATCATTTTTATGGATTAAAATAAATATGAAAATGTCTTATTCTTCAACATTCCAAAAACGTAATTTTAGGCAATTTTCATCTGTTGGCTTTGCGGGCATGCTAAAGTCTACGCCGTTTGAGGGCACTCACTACAAGAGGTGGCGTGAGAAAGCCCTTCTGTGGTTGTCGGCCATGCGCTGTGGTCATGTGCTCAATGAGCAGCCTGCTACTGTGAGATCCGATGAGGATGAGCAGGCTTGGGGACATGCTGAGACCATGTGCAAGGCTACACTGTTGAGCATAATCAGTGACTCTCTGGTTGATGCCTACATACCACTCCCGACTGGTAGAGCTGTGTGGGAGGCTCTTGAGGCCCGGTATGGTCTTTCCGACGCCGGTTCTAAGCTGTACATCATGGAGCAGTTCCATGACTACAAGATGGTTGATAACCGTCCTGTAGTCGAACAGACTCATGAGATACAGGGACTGGTGAAGGAATTGGAGCTGTACGGCTGTCCTCTCCCTGACAGGTTCGTGGCAGGGTGCATTATTGCTAAGCTACCACCTTCCTGGACTGATTTTGCTACTACCTTGAAACACAAGAGGCAGCAGTTTAGCATTGCTGAACTTGTTGGCACTCTTGATGTTGAGGACAAGGCAAGAGCAAAGGATGTCAAGGGAAAGAGCAAGGGCGGGAATGGTGAGGCGACTACTAGTGCACATGTGGTGCAAAAGTTTCGTCCTAAGCCACAAAAGAAGAAGCCCCAGCAGGAGCTTAAGCAGAAACCCACTATCTCCTTCAAGAAAGGTAATAATAAGAAGATGGGATTAGACAAGGCAAAGATGAACTGCTTCACTTGTGGAAACACTAGGCACTTCTCTAGAGAGTGTCCTGAGGCTAAGTGGAAGCCTCCACCAAAGGCGAAGATAGTCAACACCATTGAGACTGATGCAGACGCTTCTGGGTATGGTAATTTATCTGCATTACAGTTTGTTCCTCACCTGATCGGTGGGTTGATACAGGTGCAAATATACATGTGTGTGCTGATAAGTCCTTGTTTTCTTTTTACCAGGTCGGGAGGAGTGGAGCCTTGCTGATGGGGAATGGCGCGCGTGCTGGTGTTCATGGTGTTGGTACGGTGGATCTGAAGCTTACTTCGGGGAAGACCGTGCAACTCAAGAACGTGCATCATGTCCCCTCAATAAGGAAAAATCTTATTAGTGGCTCTCTGCTATGTCGAGATGGTTTTAAACTTGTGTTTGAGTTGAATAAATGTGTTATGTCGAAGTATGGAACCTTTGTTGGAAAAGGCTATGAGAGCGGAGGCTTGTTCCGCTTGTCGTTGGTTGATACTTTACCTCTTGCAGTGAATAATGTCGTTAATAACGTTAATGTTGAGATGAATGTTTGGCATTCTCGATTATGTCATGTTAATTTTGGTTGCATGTCCCGCTTAGCTGGTTTGAATTTAATTCCGAAATTTGACGTTGCCAAAAGTTCCAAATGCCATACATGCATTGAGGCAAAACAACCTCACAAGCCTCACAAGGCAGTTGCGGCGAGAGAGTTGGCACCACTTGAACTCATCCATTCCGACATTTGTGAAATGAACGGAATTTTGACAAAAGGTGGTAAGAGATACTTCATAACGTTCATAGATGATTGCACTCGATATTGCTATGTGTACCTAATTAAAACAAAAGATGAGGCATTACATTATTTTAAAACCTTTAAAGCTGAGGTTGAGAATCAACTTGAAAAGAAAATCAAACGGTTGCGGTCTGATCGCGGGGGAGAATATTTCTCTAATGAATTTTTTGAGTTTTGCGCGGTGCACGGTATAATCCATGAGAGGACACCTCCATACTCACCACAATCCAATGGGATTGCTGAGAGAAAGAACCACACTCTAACTGACTTGGTGAATGCCATGTTGGAGACAGCTGGTTTATTTAAGGAATGGTGGGGTGAGGCAATTTTAAACTGCGAATCATGTCCTAAATAGAGTGCCCACAAAGAACAAAGAAATCACTCCATTTGAGGAATGGGAGAAAAAGAGGTTAAATATTTCTTATCTTCGCATTTGGGGTTGTTTGGCCAAAGTGAACGTGCCAATAAACAAAAAGCGAAAGCTTGGACCAAAATCGTAGATTGTGTTTTCCTCACTATGCCATTCATAGTGTGGGCTATCGTTTTTAATAATAAATTCTAGTGCTCTCGATATGGTCTGTTGGAACGGTCATGGAGTCTAGAGATGCCACGTTCTTTGAGAATGAATTTCCAATGAAAATAGGTGCACCTAGCGTGTCTAGTCATGATTACATTCTGAATTTCATGAATCGAATATACACGCCGATGATAACACCCATGAGCTTGAGCAAAATCCTCGAGGAGGATGATAATACATCACTCGAAGGAGTAAGAGGCAAAGAGTTGCAAAATCCTTTGGAGAAGACTTTATTATATATCTCGTGGATGACACTCCCACAACCGTTTCTGAGGCATACTCTTCTCCTGATTCTGACATGTGGAAGGAGGCAGTGCAAAGTGAGATGGACTCCATTATGTCCAATGGGACGTGGGAAGTGGTTGACCGTCCATTTGGTTGCAAAACCTGTGGGCTGCAAATGGTTGTTAAAAAAAGAAGTCGAGGCCTGATGGTACAATTGAGAAGTACAAAGCTAGGCTTGTTGCTAAGGGTTATACACAGAAGGAAGGTGAAGATTACTTTGATACTTACTCACCTGTTGCTCGACTGACGACTATTCGTGTGTTGCTATCCCTTGCTGCCTCACATGATCTTTTCATTCATCAGATGGACGTTAAGACAGCCTTCCTAAATGGAGAGCTTGAGGAAGAGATCTACATGGATCAGCCTGATGGGTTTATTGCAAATGGTCAGGAGGGTAAAGTTTGTAAGTTATTGAAATCCCTGTACGGCCTAAAGCAAGCCCCCAAGCAGTGGCATGAGAAGTTTGATAAAACTTTAACATCAGCCGGCTTTGTTGTGAATGAAGCTGATAAATGTGTATATTATCGGTTTGGTGGTGGTGATGGTGTGATACTATGCCTATATGTGGATGATATATTAATATTTGGCAACAATCTAAATGTGATCAAAGAAGTAAAAGATTTTTTGTCGAGTAACTTTGAGATGAAAGACTTGGGTGAGGCTGATGTTATTCTCAACATTAAGCTTTCAAGGGAGGAAGGAAATGGTGGGGTTACTCTTATGCAGTCTCACTATGTGGAAAAGGTCTTGAACCGATTTGGGTACAGTGAGTATACGCCTGCTCCTACTCCGTACGATCCAAGCGTTCATTTGAGGAAGAATCACAGAATTGCAAGAGACCAATTGAGATATTCACAGATAATTGGTTCTCTCATGTACCTAGCTAGCGCAACCAGGCCTGATATCTCGTTCGCTGTAAGCAAACTGAGCCGGTTTGTGTCAAATCTGGGAGATACTCACTGGAATGCTCTTGACAGAGTGTTGCGCTATTTGAAAGGGACAATGAGTTACGGCATTCACTTTTCCGGGTATCCGAGGGTACTAGAGGGTTATTGTGATGCTAATTGGATTTCTGATGCGGATCAACTATATGCCACGAGTGGATACGTGTTCCTACTTGGAGGTGGTCTTTGTTTCTTGAAGTCTTGCAAGCGACTATCTTAACGAAGTCTACAATGGAAGCAGAACTGACCGCATTGGATACCGCTAGTGCTGAGGCAGAGTGGCTCCGTGATCTCCTAATGGATTTGCCGATTGTTGAGAAACCAATCCGGCAATTTCCATGAACTGTGATAATCAAACCTGTGATCACTAAGGTAAACAGTTCTAAGGATAATATGAAGTCCACAAAGCATGTGAAGAGACGCGTTTGAAGACTGTCAGAAACTGAGAAACTCTGGAGTAATTGCATTGGACTATGTCCATACATTAAATAATCTGGTAGATCAATTCACTAAGGGTCATCACGCAATGTGATAGAAGGTGCGTCGAGGAACTGGGTTTGAGACCCACATAGAGCCATCAACAAGTGGTAACTCTGTCCTATGTGATCGAAGATCCCGTGAATTAGGATGGCGAAACAAGTCTGTTGATTGACTGAGGAGAGACCCCTTATATTATAGCTCAGTTCGTTGGAGATGCACCGTCTCTCCAATACTGTTAGGCAGGATGATTAAGTTCTTAATGTGATCCGGGCGGCTTGGTATAGCGGGGATGTTGTCCTACAGAACATCCTATAAGGAATACACCTATATGAGCTCGATTGCTAGTCACAATCTATGAGATGTGGGTAATCTCTATATGCTCATGAAAAGGCCTCGAAGTGTGACTTATATGCTTCAAAACAGAGGGAAGGCACTTGGCAGCCTAGTATCAGTTAAGAGGTTATGTGAAACTCATCTCGCACAAAACTGTCAATTCAAGGTTTTGTCCATTGTTCAGTTGTGGATGAGTGTAGCTAGCTTTCTAGATGGATGTTCAACTTAACAGTCTCCATCGAAACACTGGTATATAAAAGGAATGTGGTTCTGAGAACTCCAAACTGCGTACCCTAGAGTTTGGTGGGGATTGTTAGATATTATGGGCTTGGCCCATTTATTTAATATCTCTATTAAACTCTATGGTCTGTACATGTGCATTAATGGTTTTTATACCATATGGGAATTTAATCGAGAGGCGACTCTACTTAAATACTTGATCATTGACCGATCTATTTGAGAAGTAAAAGTGAATCACCTGGATGCCACACGTGCGCGCGCGCCGCCGCCCGGCCCGGCCTGAGCCCGTGCGCGTGCGCGTGCGCGTGGCGTGGCAGGCAGGCAGGCGGCGGCGGCGAGCGGACGGGCGGGCGATGCCTTTATTTTTGTCACTCAGTTTCCTTTGATGGAATTGATTGGAGGAGTTTCTGTTAACTCCCATGACGAATTGATTGGAGGAGTTTCTGTTCACTCCCGTGAGTTCTGGCTCTCCGTCTCTCCCGCCGTAGGGGAGGTGTGACCCCTCGGTGCCACCGGCTTCTCCTCGTCTGGCCTCCGCCTATAAGACAAATCCTCCTCTCTCGGTTAAGTTCTCTTGGCGAAGTACACCACTTTCCAGCTGGCGCAAGTTTTTCCCGCTCCACCTCCGGCGAGCACCAGAGATGGAAGAGTAGGCCTCCGGAACGCGTCTCCGTCGTGGGCTTCACCTGCTCTGGTGAAGACGGGCGATTACGTTTTTGGGGAGTGTCGGTGGTGGCACGACTACTCGCTGGTGAACCTGTAGCGGTGCATCTTCACGGCGTCCTTTTCTGCACTGCATCGAGCGGGACGACTACAGCAACAAAGCACCACCATGGCCTTTCCTGGTGCGAGCAGCTCGGCCGCAGGGTATAATCTCCTTCACCCTCTTCTGAGTTTCATTATCAATATCATGATGTTCCTAGGCAATACTGTTTTCATATTCAGCATGCTCTGTTTGGTTGATTTGGATGATTATGCTAGTACTGTTTTTCTGGTTCCTTTTAATTTTGTGATCATCATGATCTTGATATTTGAGAACACATCTTTTATATTTATGATCTTGTCTGTGATGCTTCAGCTGTGTAAAACAATGTTTCACATATGTTTCGGTTCTATAATTTGCCTTATCATCATGTTAACACTTGTCATGAATTATTTCTGTCATTTTATTCATGACGTCACTCTTATTTTTATTGCGTCATTTTTATGGATTAAAATAAATATGAAAATACCTTATTCTTCAACAGCTCGGCCTCATCGACGCGCTCGCCGCTGCGCCGGCGGGAGAGCTTGTTGCCCAGATACCCAGGCCTGCCGCGAACAAGGCCGAGGCCACGGCCACGGTGGACCGGATGATGCGGTTCCTCGCGTCCCACGGCGTCGTGACGTGCTCCACGGATGAGGGGGCGGCACCGGCGCCTGACGGAAGCAGCACAGTGCTCCGGAGGTATGCAAAGAGACCAGTCTGCCGGTGGCTCTCCGCCACCAACAACGGCGAAGGGTCGCTGGCTGCCCTCGCCATGTTCGGGTTTCAGCAGCCGTTCTTGAACCCCTGGCAGCACATGGCGGAGGCCGTGCTGTCCGGCGGCGTGGCGTTCGAGATGGCCAACGGGATGCCGGCGTTTGAGTACATGGGGAAGAACCCGCAACTGAGTGCGCTCTACAACCAGGCCATGTCCCAGCTCTCGTTGCTCGTCTGCCGCAAGATGCTCGAGGGCCGCTTCACCGCCGTCGGCGGGTTCGACGATATCCAAGTCCTCGTCGACGTTGGCGGCGGCGCCGGCACCGCGCTGGGAATGATCCCCTCAAGGTACAAGCACATCAAGGGCATCAACTTCGACTTGCCTTTCGTCATCAGCCAAACAAAGCCAATACCAGGCGTAGAACATGTCGGCGGGAACATGCTCGACTACGTGCCCAGCGGCGACGCCGTCTTTATGAAGTCCGTGCTGCACCTGCTCGATGACGACGACTGTGTGAAGCTCCTCAACAGCTGCTACTGGTCGGTGCCGGAGAAAGGGAAGGTGATCGCCATGGAGGTGGTCCTGCCGGCCACCCCGGAGACAACGCAGGCCGGGCGCTTCCCGTTCCAGTTTGATATCATCTGCTTGCTCAACGGCTTGAAGGGTGGCAGGGAGAGGACGGAGCAAGAGTACGCAAGGCTCGCCACGGGTGCCGGCTTTCGTACACCCATCCGCTCTACTGCTGTCTTCGGGGCTTACTGGGTGCTTGAGTTCATCAAGTAGATACCTACCTATCTTGCATTGGAGGAGTTCGGAGGTCTAGCTAGAACTGAAATCACATCAATACGAGTTTGGAGTTCGGCGGTCTAGAACTCTGCAGCGAGAGATGGCATCTCAATTAATAAAAGTCTGATGATCTGAAATAATTCCCCGGTGACCTGGATTAATATTGGATTTTTACTGACGACATGGAGATTTTTACTTTGTAAGGCATGGTAAATATAGATGGATTTTTACTTTTACTGACCACATGTGGAAATTACATATATACCGTAGGCATGGTAAATAGACACTGTACATACATAGGATGCTGAACCGTACTAATATAATGATACTAATCATGCACCGATATTCACTACTAACCATGGCACGGCATTTCTTTCCGGTTCTTGACCTGTAATTGGTGTCGTTCAGTTCAGCTTCAGCCTGTGATTATTTCATCCTACCACTTTTTACCTGTTGAGGTAGGTGACAACGATACAGATGTGACTACAAGTTCAAGTCGAACCCAAAATGTCAGAGACAAGCCTGGGAATGCTACTCGGGGTGACGATGGGCCACAAGTGAGAAGAAGGAATTCCAAACCCAACCCGCGCTACTCCGGACCTGAATGGGCCATGCCGTAATCCAGCCCATGTAACGGTTGTTGGCAGACCTGTAATAGAAGAGAAGCCTTCCTCAAAAAAAAAAAAAATGTAATAGAAGAGAAGTGCGAACTGAGCTATCCTTACGGTGGAACCTTCCCACACGAGTTTAAGTCATCGACTTGGCACGGGTGTTCGTATTTTTCTGGATTTACTTTAGGACTTAACAGCATTGGGATTTCAGTGGTAGGCGACGTTCCCGTCAACAGCGAGACTCCTGTGGTGACTTTGTCAATCTCGAGATGTGCCGGCGCAGTCTTTTGAAGGTGCTCATAGAGGTAGGGTTCGTGTGCGTGTATTCATAGGGGTGAGTATGCGTGCATGTTGTGAGGGTCTACGTCTGTACTTTTGTAATTCGCAAAAAAAATGTAATAAAAGAGAAGTGAGCGGAGAGGAGAACTTGAGTTTTGTTTCCTTGTAACGTTGAACCGAGCAAGCGGCTGTGGTGAGCCTGAGCGCGGCGATCGCCGGCGACCCAAGACTACGTACCAAATTCCACCTAATAGCTACCTAAAGTCGAGTGATACACTAATAATTGTTATTAGATCTAGTCAATCCTGGCATTCCATCCGTATTGTACTCGAAGACGCGATGGCAACACCCAAAGAGCAATTTGGTTAGATCCTTGCTCTGCTGAGCAAAAACTCCAAGGGTATCATCGATGTTTTCGAGAGCCATATGGCGAACTCATCGTCATGGGCCCATAAGACCATATATACTCGTGTCTAATTATACTTCTAAAGTGCAAACCAAATCAAACAACATTATCTTAATTAATTAAACATGCTTATCAATAGCTAATTAGAGGATTAAATTGTGTAAAGTCGAAATACATAGTGTACCTACTAGATTGGATATTTCAATGTACAGACCACATACTGGACGGAGCTCTTCCTAGCCGTCTCGCGCCTCGGTGCCAGTACTGTAGCTTGTAGCCTGTAGATGGATCGGTACCAGCTGCGAGGCCCAGTGTGAGTGTGTAATGACAATCCGATTGACAACAGCGGCTGGCAGCCAGGCACTAAGCTGCACCACGTAGAACAGGCGAGGCGACAGGCGAGAGACGAGGCAGTCAATGATCAGGCGGAGAGTCACCAAGAATCGTTTCTTCTGAAGAAATTGACCGGACGTCGATTTGCCACCCTACTTAGGCTCCTGTTGCTAGCAAATGGCCTACGGCCTATGATGGTTTACGTACCTCGGTTTGGGCCCCTACTTGGTCTGGGCCCACGGTGGTCGCACCCACCGCACCCCCTAAGGGCCGTCCCTGATCGAGCTCAAGCAATCCACAGAGGATGTGAAGCTGGCGAAAGCTGAGTTTTATTCGTGCAAGCCGAATGTTGACCTCCACATTGCAGATCTGGAGCATAGGGTGACCTATCTCGGCGAGCGCATGGAGCAGTTCTTCGACGACCACTCCAAGCAAGGTGTACCCCAAGGCAAAAGCAACATCGAGCATCCCGATGACAACTCCAAGTTTAACTTCGGCGACAAGGTGGGGAGCGCCGCTCATCTGGAGTCATCTTCACTCGAGGTGGTGCCTAGACTTTTGGCCACGACGATGCAAATCGGCACAGGAGCACCAGATTTGGGGTGGTTTGCATGGCCCTAGATCTGCCTCTGGTCACATGTGCGAAGAATCACCCCAAAATCACTCTTATTCCTTTCGTATTCGATTCTTCTCCGCACTATGACCCGAGAGTTTCACATCTTCCTAGTAGTGTTGTGCCTAACCAGTCCTTCCCATAGTTTGATGGGTCAAACCCTATGCTCTATCTAAAACATTGTGAGACTTACTTCGACATTTGTTCAGTTGATCCCATCTATGCGTTAAGGTAGCTTCAATAAATTTAGTTGGTTCTACTACACCACTACAAAAATGATTTTACAAGACACTACCCTAACATTAACCGAGGCAGTCACAAAATCCAACTGCCTCATAAAATGACTGACAATTACTGTGAGGCGGTTGTTTTCTTAACAAAGGCACCAAAAAATGACTGCCTCGCAAAATCGATTCACGGAGGCGGTTGGTTTATTTAAGGAGGCGAGCCTCATAAGTGGTCCGCCTGTGAAAATGGAGACCATTTTCGGCGGTGGACCTCCTAAAAGTCCCGCCTGGGAAAATATACTGGAGGCCCAGTAAAAGCCCATATCCAATCCTCCTCTTAGGCTTATATAAATACAACAGTTAGGGTTCCAAACCTCTCCAACTCTCTCCCTCACTTCTCCCGTCGCCCCATCCCTCACCCGCATGCGGCTCTCTCTCCCTCACTTCTCGTCCCCGCATGCGCCTCTCTCTCCCTCTAGCGGGCACTGGGCCAGGATCCAGCGGCAACGCGCCAGGCGTGGCCCCTACACGGCAAGGTACGACGGCGGCGCAACGGGCTTGCAGTCACGGGATCCGGCGGTGGTCCCCCTCTCACCACAGGATCCGGTGGCGGCCCTTCCCTCGCCTCCCCTCTCCTCCGATCCAGATCCAGCGGCTCCCCGCTCCTTTGTTAATTCTAGATCTGGAGCGGCTAAGAGGAGAGGAGGTCAGTGCCCCTCCGTCACCTCCCCGAGCGGCAGAGGCCATCCCCCACATCCCAAGCTACTGCATCACCCCTCCCCCACCTCCTTGAGTGGTTGCGGCACCCCTCCCCCACCCTTCGCGTGGATCTACGAGCGACGAGCGGCCCGGAGCGATGACGGAGCTTTGGAGCAGTAGATTTGGCGACGCACGACTCCCCGAGCGGTGGATCCAGCTCACGGCAATGGCGCCACAGTTCACGGCAGCGGTTTTGGCTCTGGGGCTGGGAGTAGGTTCGCTGGTGGGCTCAAAAAAGGGCTCCCCGGCAGGCTCTGTTTTTTTTTGTTTTTAATCCATTTACCGAGGGGGCAAAGCGCTCACCTTTGTAGGTTTGCATTAACGCAAACCTTTTCATGGAGGCGGTTGCTTTTCCTACCTCGGAAAACTGTTTTTGACCGTCTCAGAAAAGATTTCTATAGTAGTGCCACTCTGTGGCTTCACACCCAGCAAAGTAACTTGATTTCTATGTCCTGCACCGTGCTAGATATAAAGTGAAGCACAAAACTCAACAATTCTTGAATTTTTTAGATTTGTCATTCAGGCTTTGTTCAACATAAGTTGATCATATTTTCATCATTTTTAGATAAAAGTTGTGTCTTTGCAAAACAAAAGAATTTATGTTCTCCCAAGGGTTAAGCATGAGCTAAACATTTGCAATGACATTCGACCTTTGGCAAAAAGTATAAGCTCTAGGAAACCTAGCATAAGCATGCTAATACGAATAATCAATCAAGTTTTAGATTTCATAATTTAGTTGTCAAGTTCACATTAGAAAACAGGCTTAGCTTATCATAGTGGTGCCATATAAGCATAGTGAGCCTAAGCTTACTCAAGCACCATCATGTGCTACAGAAGAGAAGCCTCACTAGCAGCATTAGCTCAGTGAGAAACTTGTGTTCCTAGCGTTGACCCTCCATCACTATGGAGCTGTGATCACGAATCTGATGCATTATCCATCACCAAAACGGACATTGGACGTGACCTCCACGTTGAGCTATGTTAGAGCGGATCACCTGCCCGTCATATGGTTGTTGGCCACGGTGTCTTGGACCAAGACATCGACGACGCAGTCGATCGGGATGACAGTCTTCTCCACCAGGTGGACGATCTTGTTCGGTGCATGAACAACACTGCTTGCTGACACCAACAACAGTCCTGGTTTATTCGCGTCCACCACATCCACGTTCTCCTCCTCTCACTTCTCCTCTTTGTAATGCCTATTGTGACGCGTTTGCAGTCTTGTGCCCACTGGCCATAGATGCCACAGTTTGGGCACTGACATTTGTGTCAAGGTGTGCCCCCCAACATGAGTTCGATGACATCACACCCGCTGGATTCTGCTGCCATCACATTGATGTGGCACCTTGCTCTTGCCTTGACCACAACCGGCACCGGCACTACTGCCCTCCTTGGTCCAACTGGAAGTGATGCTTATGCTCCATATGCCTGTCTTCCTCCACTAGCAGTAGTAGCTTGGCCTTGTCAAAAATCTGATCCACCTTTTCATCGAGACGATATTCTACGGCACGCAACATCCACACTAGCTTCTTGATTGACAGCTACCTAATTGAGTCGGGGTGGAGGACACAACACGGAGGAACTACTTCACAATGCAAGGGATGTCCACTGTCTCTCCAATAAGATCGAAGTTTGCGATGAGATTGTTGATGCGCATGGCGAAATCTGCCCTTCTTTGAACCCGATATTCTTGAATTCTTTCAGGAGCCTCTGGGCATTGACATCCTTGACGAGATCAGCAAAGAGTCGCATTGTATTCATTGTCTCCCAGGCCTCCTTCACTGTCTTCTTTGTGCCCAGCGTCGCCCACATCTCCTTGGGAACACACCGCATTAGGGTGCCCATGGCCTAGCGATCCATGGAGTTCCTCGCCGAGGTCCCACTACTACTTAAAATCTTTTGCGAGGTGTTGGGCTTTTAATTTCGGACGCGGGTGGGCTGGGCGTCCTCCTCCGTTAATCTATTGCAACAAAATTAAGGATTATCTCAATACAAGATTTTCGTGGTAATAGTCTTGACTTATTGCAACCATTTCCCAATATGGTAGTAATAACACCTACCTCTTGCATCCAAATTGAGAATTATTGCAACACAAGATTTTTGTGGTAATAGTCTCAACTTACTGCTTCCATTTCCCAATATGGTGGCAATAGCACCTCACTATTGCAACCAAATTTATGTTGTCGCAAAGATTTTCGTAGCAAAAGCCAGAAAATCTAGTAGTGTGGGCACCCCTACTTTTAGCTACACTGCATTTGTCAGTACAGAAAGTGACCAACTAGTGAATATTTGTAGTTTTATTGTATGTTGTGATCGGAGGTGGCCTAGCACTCAATGACACAGGATTTATACTGGTTCAGGCAACGTGCCCTACGTCCAGTTTGGGTCGGTCGGTGACTTTATTCCTGAGCCCAGGTGCTCGAAGTCTATAGTGGGGTTACAAATGAGAAGGAGAAAGGTGGGGTGTACGAGAGGTCCGGTCGGGTCCGACCGGAAGGGCCGAGGGCGACCGGAACTCCGCTATGAGCTAGGTGTTTGAGCGTGTGCTTGAAGGGTTGCGAGCTATCGATCTAGTGAATCTGAGCTTGAAGAAGTCGACCTCCTTTGTTGGAGGGAGCGCATCCCCTTTTATAGATTAAGGGGATGGCTTTACAGGTGAGAGGGAGAGAGTATGGATGTTTCTAAGCCTTGTTGCCCACGCCGACGAGGGTAGCGATGATGGTAGGCGGCCACAATACTGTTGATGTCATTGTAGAATGTCAGGTGCACATGGGAGGTTGCGTCGGCTTCTTCAGGAAGGGTGGATGTTGGTACCTGCAAAATACTGTTGGTATATGAGGAGCCTTACCACGTGTACCAGGTATGGTGAATCCGGGTACCCACAGTACTATCGATGCCCAGAGGCATGTGGGGGCTTTTTGCCGTACGGGAGTCCAACGGTGCCTACAATATTGTAGGTACAAATGTCGGCGCCTACAATACTGTTTGTGTTAGGGCGGTTGTGGAGCACTATTCCCGCAGGCGTATAGGGTATGGTCCCTGGTATCGTGGTTTGACTTGTGCGCTGCCTTCTCTGTTCACCCCTGGTCCCTTCCGAGCGGGCGTCCTCGGTCGGACGGCTCCAGTCGGAGAAGAGCGGTAAGCAGGCTTCCTACGGGGTCCCCGGTCAGAGACGCGGGGTCGGAGTAGGAAGCAGCGTTTTGGGCCAGGCTTTCCGATCGGAGAGACCATCCGGAGGCGGCTGGCGTCCGAAGCGAGTGCTCCGGTCGGAGAGGTGGACCGAAGAAGTTGACGATCGGGCGTTTGTTCTTTCGGGCAGACCTTCCGGTCGGCGACCGGACTGTCCTTCTGGCCCGTCGTGTTTTTAGACTCTTGGGCCGGCCCATGAACTACATGCTGTTTTCCTGGGCTGAGCCCTGGCGTGGAAGCCTGTCCCCGCAGGACCCCGGGTTTATGAACTCGACAACATTATTTTTAGACTTTCAGATGAATTATTGTTTGACAAACCAATCTTTTGTTTTACTAATATTTCGCTGCATTGGATGTGTAGGCTTCGGCCCCTGGTGTCAGCCGCCGCCACCTTGCTTGTGGCCTACAAATGATGACTACTATATGAATGATATCTGCGAACATCGATGTGCGTTGCATGACCATAAGACCATGCCTACTGCAAAAAAAGGTGGCCTTTTATGGATGTGCTGCTGCCCACCACCGCGTTGACTGGGCAGTTGTAATAATGATGCATCCATCATGTCTAATGGAAATTGAACAAAATCTAGCTTCTTCTCATGGATCTATTAGCAAGTGATATCTGTCTGTCTGTCCGTCCAGTGTGTCGTAGAGGTGAGGATATATCACTTTGTCCTAATTTATCGCAAACTTGTTTCAACATTTGTAGGTGCTTTTATAGAAGAACAACTCCTTAGGAATGTATCTATGTCTTCAATGTTTCCTATTTTTCTATAGTTTTGATATCTCAAGTCTAGATTAATATCAATCTCTTGGACCCAAATAATAAATATTAGAATCTAGTTCACATGGTCATCTATACTATCTATGTCCTTACATCTACATATCTATATCTATATCTATATCTATATCGATTGTATTGTATTGTATTATACTCCACATTGGAAATGCTAAGTTCCAAGCACGCATGTTGCAGCCCTCCGGCATGCACACATGCATCTCCCGCCTATCCCACATCCATGCGCCAGAAAAAGAAATAAATCACTAATGTCATCAATATGCATGCAGCGACATTTTAAAACTTTATAGAAGCCCTATTTTTCTAAATTAAGTAATGAGCAAAGAACAGTTAAGAATATAAGCAGCTACGAGCAACGCGGGGGACTCGGGTGCGGCTTCTGCTTGGATTTCTTCACATTAATAGCCATTTTACAATCATCCGCCTCTGGAGGAGAACTGACTTTTTTAATAAAAGGTCAGTACAGCGTATGGAATCAACTTTTTCTGTTGTAGGAAACAAAACACACCGGACATATAGATAGAAGATTGCTAACAACAGATGGATGAGTAGATTTTATTTAATTTGCACCGGACATGCCGGATGCATTAATTGTTAATTACACGATTCAAAGCTATAGTGGGCAGCAGCACAAATAGGGCTCCTGAGCATTTGTAGGATGTTTGCAGAATGCCTTATAGGTCTTGATTCCGTTATACTGGCAAACAAATACGCAGCTGCGGCCATTCACACAGCGGTGAGTCGGAGGCTCGAAGCAAGGTGGCTGCAGCTTCATACTCCAAGGGAACAAGCCTGCACATGCAATAATACAATGCAATGCAATGTTAGCACTAAAACAAGATTGATCGGTAAAATAATAAATGATCATACGAAAATGTCGAAAAATATGACAGTGCACAGCAGATCAAAGTATGAAGGTATGGGTGCCTACTGGCTTGGCAGGATGTTGAGTTGGAAGAAATCATCACAAGAACTACGAACCAAGTAGCCACCAAGTAGTGCACCATCCTTGCCTTTCTTCTGTCGTTTCCTTTAGTTTTGGCGAGGGGGAAGAGGTGAGAATCGATATATTGTTTGTTGTCTAATCTATTTCAGCGTTTGTAGGTGCTTTTATAGAGGAACACCTTGTTTTGGAATTAATGTATTGATATCTTGAGTGGGATATCTATTAGTTAGCTTAGACCCAAATAATAAATATGGCAGAAAATCTTTTCCAGTGGTCTTTATTTTCTCAATACTTACATACCTATATCTCTGTATCTATATTGGAGCTCTTAAATGTGTGTTATACTCTACTAGATTTTTGGTATCTCAAGTCTAGGATATCTTTTGGACCCAAATAATAAATGTCATAATCTAGTTGACATGGTCATCTATCCATACTCTATTTCTATAACTAGTTCTGCTAGGAGCGGCCGCAACTTGTTATCTATTTGATTATCCACTGGCTCTGTACTTGGGTTATTCTCAAGCAGGTGCATTCACAGGATTTGGTCATAGCGGTATGGCAACAATTGGAGCGCATGGCCAAGTAATTTTTTACCCAGGCACATGGGTGGCAGTCTAGTCTACGGATTGATAGTCACTAGGGAGTTTTTTTATCGAGAAAATAACTTTTTATAAGCCGTGTGCTTTAATGCCGAGGTCGGAAGTGATCTCAAGATGGTTGCATCAACTCGATATAATTATCTTGAGTTATTAGAATACTTCATTTATCAAAAAAAAACTATGGACACAGAAAATTGGCCACCGCGCAGGACGCACGACCAGCCTGGAAGATCTGCTTAACTTCAATGCAGGTCCTGTCGGTTTTGGATTCGTAGGCATGCCAATCAATTTGACCTGTAATTGATAAGGAAAAGATGATCAGTAATTTAAGATGGAACATGTCGGCTTTGATCCAGACAGTTCCAATGTATGGCTAAAGAGCCGATGAATAAGGCTACTACAGAGTCAATATCCAGCAAGTTGATAACATAAAATAATCTAAATAAGCATCATCAGCTAAACAAAGTATAAAATCATACGAAGCATTGAATCGATGACATAAAATAAGATAAATCATGAAAGCGCAGTCTATCGGTTACAAAGTCGATGCGAAGTAGATAGTAAAGCATAGCATATGATCAATCTTCTATTTTCCATACAAAGGAATCTACAAACTGACTAGATTTAATCTATTTTCACCACCAATCGGATCAGACTAAGACAACGATGGCAGCAGGGCAATAAATTAAAATTAGAAAGCTAATAAATCTATTAATAAGAAAAATAGAATCTAGAAAACATGCAATGAGTAATGGAAGCACAACACAACATATAAGGCGAGGGCAGCCCTCACCTACGAGGCTAGTCTTTTAGGTTGTGTTAGGCCCAAGGCCTTGGTATGTTGTCAGCTCTGGTGGACATGGGCCTAGGGGCGCTGGCCCATGGGTATAGCGAGCTAGGCTGAATCCGCTGGGTACTCTAACTTCGTGTGTTGTATACGCTGACACGGATCAAAGCTCATGTTGGTAGCAGGCATCATGTGTAGCTACGAGGGCGTGGCATGGAGATTGAGGCATAGTGGTGACATGTGCTGGTACATGGTGTCAGCACTATGATGGATGTGGCACGTCGAAGACTTAACTCGAATCGCGGTATTGCTGCTAACAAACACCGAAACTTGTTGGCCATAATGTAGAGTTTTCATTATGACAACTTATGGAAGATTAAACTCGCCCTTCATGATTACATATGTTTTTGCTAGATGATTAAACCTAGATATAATTTGTTAAGACTTAGCTTCAGTTAATCATCATGTACCAAATGCCTTTTTATTGAACTGCTTGGACTCAAAACCTTTGGTATATTTATTTGGATATGACATGTGGAGTATTACACTTATGATGCTGCCGTTATGTTGATGCAGGTGAGCAATAAGCCAAGTGCCACTTTAAAGTTTTTCGTACCGCAAAGAGCCTATTCCCTAGGTTGTGGGTACTGGCCTCCAGGAGTAGACAATTTGGGTTATGGCATAAATCAGATGTTGTATCATAAACTCTATGTCGTATTTCAGATTTAGACTTCCACTGTGTGAACTCTTGGGCGTGAGGAATCTTTCATGTTACCTTAAGCTGTAATATCACACTCCTGGCAAGGAGATGGGCCGGCCCACGATTTGCCTGGAAGGCGCGACAAACGGTGGCGTGCTCTCCAAGTTAAGAAGAACCGACCTAGTCGGATTATAGGACAGTGGATTAGAACTCTTCTGTTGTTACCGACTAGGACTAGACTTATGCGCCTACCCTCTGGACTATATAAAGAGAGGCAGGGCACCCCCTTGTAACATATCATACAAGGCAATGCAATGCAAGACAACAAGACACACTGGACGTAGGGTATTACAGTAATTAGCGACCTAAACCAATATAAATCATTGTCTCGCGTTTAACCATCGAGTCTAGTTTATGCTGAAGCCCACCAATCCTCGCTCCGGGTAACCCCGTAGAAAGGTTGCCGATCATCAGACACCGACATGCCAAGTGTGGGTAATTTAGATGCAAATTGATGGGGTTAGATTGAATTATTTTCTGTAATAGCATATGTGGGTTTTATATACAAGTTATTTTAAATTATCTTCATAATGATGAAGGTGGGTAACTTAAATGCATTGTTAGAGGGTAATTTTTTAATAAGTAGAACCATACCCCACATTTTGATGCTGGAATCGTGAATGAATTCTTGTGGATGGTGGGTATACTGACGCAGATAAATAAACGTATCTTAGTGGATGAACTGTCTCGCTTATGTGGATATAACTTGCTTCAATACATACGTGTCATAAATTGCATGAACTAAGTGGGTTGCTCATGTGTATGGATCTCATGTCAACATAGAATTCTGATGGAGTGTAGGATTATAAGAGATATAGATATATATATATATATATATATATATATATATATATATATATATATAGATATATATATATAGATATAGATATAGATATAGATATAAACAATGGAATGCTTGGGTAATTTATATAAAAATTTAGGGGATATTTCAGATTATCTTTCATCATGGCACAGGTGACTAATCTAGATGCAAGATTATGTCATTACTTTATATATTTTTAATTATGCCATAGCTGTGTAATTTTTCCTAAATTATATTTGATCCAATGGCTATTATCATCATGGTAATTAGAATCAATCAAATCAATGCCTAGATGTTTCTAATTACTATGAGAATTTCTAGGATTTATCTTTTTTTCTAGGGCATCTGGTGAGAATTAAAATAGTGCCTCGGTTGGAGCCTCCAATTTTTAGATGCAAGATTAGGTTTCACTTTATGTTTTTTTTTGTAATTATAGGGCTGTGTATTTTTTTATAAATTATAACAAGATCCAATGGCTACATTATCATAGATGATGATTGGAATCTATGAAATTAAAGGTCAGATATTATTTATTATTATGAGAATTTTTTAAATTAGTTTTTTTGTAGCGCATCTGGTGAGAATTAAAGTAGTGGCTCCATTGGAGCATCTAACTAGTAATGACTTTAACTCAGGTTTTTGCTGATTGTCAATCTTTTCTTACATGCAAGAGCATGTCGATCCGTTACATATCTATATAGAATTACTATTGCTCCATACTCCCTCCGTTCCAAATTATAATTCGCTTCGATTTTTTTTGGTACATCCATTTTGCTATGCATCTAAATATAATAATATGTCTAGATACATAATAAAATGGATGAACCAAAAAAGTCAAAACGACTTATAATTTAGAATGTGCAGCTTGCCATCGCCAGCCGCATTCGTGGTCCTGGCGTCAAGTGTGGGTGCAGCAGCAAAGAGCGATGTGCATACGGCTCGTGCACCTGAAACTCTCAAGCTTGGAGTTGAATTCGTCTCTGCATTTTTTCTCGCACGCGGCGTCCTGGCATGTTGGGTGCTGCTGAAAGCAATCCTCTGTATATCCCCAAAATAAAACTCAATGGATCAATATGTGCACGTGGTTTTTAATTGTTAACCGATTTAATTGAACAGCAGAAGAATTTACTCTCTTTATATATAAAATAAATAATTAAAGTAGCTTCATTCGTGTTCAGGTGTGTACATACCTGCTGCCGAGGTGGGTATCATGATCAGGGTGCAAGACATGGCCATGAGAAGGATGCAAATCGCAGCAGCTACGGAGTGCACCTCCCTCATCGTATCAGCACTCGCAAGTACTATTCTTCTGTTTCGGGATGCATATGGCCTGATGCTTGTGCTCGTTTATATAGACTGAAATTGTCAATGTAAAAGCCACATTAATGCTTCCATTTCTCTCACAGCCTTGATATGATATCCTTTGCTCCTACTATATACACCAAAATGCTAAACATGTGTGTATCCAACACGCCAGGGAAATATATATAACACTACCGGAAACACCTAATTTGCCGAGTGTCCCCACCTTTGCCGTGGGCAAGATTTTGGGCACTCGGCAAACATGGTGTTTGCCGAGTGTCCCAAAGACGACGCTCGGCAAAACTAAAACTCACGGCATAACAATTTACGCCGAGTGCTGACACCGTCACCTCCGTTATCATTTTGCCGAGTGCCACCCGTTAACACACGGCAAACCAACCTATATGCCGAGTGTCAAAGTACAACACTCGCCAAATCCTACTATATGCCGAGTGTCAGAATATGACACTCGGCAAACAAATTTTTTTTTTATTTTACCTCCCAAACTTTTTGTACTGTTGTCTTACAATACTTGTTGCTCTGTGTTGAAGTTTTGTACATTTCTGAGTTATTTTACTATATTTCGTCAATTTATTTTAGTCAAATGAATTTTTGGTAATTTTTTTATTTGAACTGCAAGTGCTTCGAATATCCGAAAAAAGTGAATAAAAAAATGATATTCTTGTCACTGAGTCTGTTTTGAGACCGTATCGAGGGCCAGACCAGAAATTTCGAACATTGTGATCGCGAAACATGAGCAGAAATGCGTGGCGGAAAAGTCTGAAAATTCTATAAAAAGCAAACGAAGTCTGAAAATCACGAAATTTGTCGAGTTGTCATGATATCATACGTGGAGGCTATGGTAAAAAATTGAGAGTGTTTCGGCAAAGTTGACACGTACGTTGCTTACAAATCGGATCATCTCCGAAAAAGTTTCTGAGATTTAAGAAAGATCCGGTAAGATGAGGAGACAATTTGAATGTCGATTTGGAGTTTCACATCAAAATTTTTTGTATATACAATATAGAACAAAAATCGCTTCTTGTGAATTTTTGGCAATTTTTCGGAGCCATTTCATAATTTTAATTCTTTCGTCGCAATTATTGAATTTTAGATGCGTGATATACAAACACATGAAATAATAGTCCAATTTTTGTACAAGCTTGAAATTCACATTTGTGAGTGCACCTAATAAAGTGTAATGCAAGTTCATTTCATGAAATTAGTGAAACATGAAATAGAGGAAAGTAATTAAGTAGAGGAAAGAAAAGGGCAGCATGAAATATAGAAATAAGTTTGCCGAGTGCTGCATAGCTGGCACTCGGCAAAAATGTAATAATTTTTTTTTAAAATTTATTGTTAAGGGAGAACAGGGATTTTTTAAAATAGAGAAAATAGGAGGGCACTTTTTTTTAAAAATGTTTGCCGAGTGCCCAATCGTCACGGCACTCGGCAACTAATCGTTTAGGTTTTTTTTAAGTAGTTTACCAAGTGTGCCATCGGCCGACACTCAGCAAACTGATGTGAATTTTTTTTTAAAAAACGTTGCCGAGTGTCGTATCGGACCGACACTCGGCAAACAGGCCGCAAAATAACTAGGCCGCTGGCCGGCTCTGTTCATTTCATTTCCACGTGCACGCGCCGCCGTCGACCTCCCTCCCCTCGCGCCGCCGTCGAGCTCCCCCCCCACCCGCCCTCCTCCCTGCCCAGTCCATCGTGCTCCCCACGCCCGCCGCCGTCGAGCTCCCTCCCCACGCGCCGCCGACCGCACACACCCTCCACCGCAACCCCTCCGCCGCCCCCTCCCTCCCCACTCCATGCGGCCCTTCCTCCCCACCCCGCCCGCCTCGCCGCCGTGACCTCCACCCCGCCCGGCCGGTCTCCCACACCACCGGGTGGGCCACGCCTCCCCCGCCCACAAAGAAAAGGCTTGAGCACAACCCCGCCCGCCTGCCCCCAGCGAGTCCCTGCGCCACCTCGGTGCCCACCCGCAGGGAGCCCCTTGCTCGACGCCACTCCGACGACCTCCTGGGCGGCTTCTACGGCGACCCAGGTAACTCAAAGTCGCCCTGCTCGGTTGCTTCCGATTTGGGACTCGTTTTAGTTTTGTTTTCGGTTTCAGAAGTGGCAAATTTTGATTTCGATTAGATAAGTGCATAGGGAATAATACACGATGCATGCATTCATATGCATCTGTTGCTGATAAAGCTGATAAAGCAAGCAGCAGCAGGATTGGGTGGAGGGGAGGGGAGGGGAGGGGTCAATCAACACAGCCATCTGACCCTAGCTATAATTTTGTTGTTGATTTGAAGAACACATTGTTCCTAGTCTTAAAATGTTTATGTGCTGGAGTATTTGGATGCCAAATTCATTTTCCAACAAATCCCACAAAGTAGCTGCAAAGGAAAATTACTGTCGTTGGGTGGAGCATTAGTCCAGATTAGTTCAGCCTTATTTAGCCTACCAGCAGTATTCTCTGCATTTGCTTGCCAACCCTTGTTCTAAATTGCATGGTGATTACTATGCAATATATAGATACTCTGCCATCTGGACTGGATGTGGTAGCAAATAAGAACTGGTTTTAGTTTTTTTTTGTCAAGCTGAACATCTGTGCATGCCTTACTGAAAATCTGATTTCCTGGCATTATCCTCGTGTCTTTGCCAATTTCCATTTCGTGCACTGGGCAAGCTAAAAAAATATTTTCTTCTTGGAAAATTTCTAGATTACATTCAGTATTGTGTTGAGAACTTTCACGATCATGTGTACTGCTAGCTTCTTCATTTGAGATAGTAAATAGCTCGTCAGGCGTGCTTCTTGTTTGATTCAAATAGCTATCGTCCCTAATGTCCATATTGGTGGAACAAGCATAAGTTTCCTCACACATGCTTCTTTTGCTACTCTGAGAAGTCCCAATCTTTTCAGTTAGCATTGTTGGCCCACAGTTAGCCTCCCGACCACCGAGATAGCCTCCAGACCACTCCGTTGGTCTCACAGGATCACCGGCTCACGATAGTGAACCACTCCAGCCGATCTTGCCGACCACCGGCTCAGGCAAGTGGAGCACTTGTCGGTCTCGCCGAGCACGCGCTAGTGTTGCCGAGCACCCACTAGCCGTGCAGACCACGTACCGGCGTTGTCCGTACCCACACACTACGGATCGAGCTAGAAGAGGAAGGGAGAACAGAGCAAGCACGCACAATACAAGGCAACAGCGTTGGCCGAAGCCCTGTCTGTGTGATGGCAAATCTGAGCTCTCTTTACTGAGTTGCCATACATGTCTATTTATATAACTCTAACTATCTAGTCCATGTGCAGCGCCCATGCTGGCACAGTAACTAGATAACCTGACAGGGCTGACTCTGCGCCGACGACTGCCTGTTCCTACAGTGCTGTAGGTGAGCCGTGCGGCGCCTACACCTACAGCGGCTACTGTATCATAGTAGGGGGCAAAGTCGGCGCCGCCTTCCCTTGCTGTGTTCACACACAGCAGGCAGCTAAGTCGGCGCCTCCTTCCTCTGCTGTGTTCTCACAAGGTGGCAGTAGATTAGCTAACAAGCATAGAGTATATATTTCCACAGTGCAAATAATGTGCACCTCCAACATTATTTGCGGACATATGCCTCCATGTGGATGATGCACCAATAACACTATTGAATGGTGTCAGCATCAACATCTTCTTTACCGAAATAAGATCCTCATAAATTTTTTTAGGTGTAGACAAACAGTTTTGAGATCTCAGACCACTTGAGCTTTCCACATAGCAAGGTGTCAGTATATTTCCTTGTTGATCCCTGCTAAAGCACACATGGTCTTCCCTACTCGAAGTCCCATGAATCTCAGATCTTTGAGTTGTGCCAGATGATTCAGGCTGGCCAACAAGATTCCAGATTCCAGCCAATGCAGATACAAACTGGGGAGTGGTCAATCTTCTGCAAGCATATGTTCTGCAAGATTGAGAACTTTGGCTTGATTGATGATTGGCATCTCGCTCCTTAGTAATCAAAGCATCTGGCTCAAATAAGTGGTGCTCATCTAATGAAAACCTGTGGTAATTGATTGTTGACTTTGCCGCTTTTGAAGCTCGGCGTGTCGAGTTCATCTTTTACTAGATTGCAAGGTAGTAATAAGTATATAAAAAAAAGTCCAACTAATCGGCTGCTTGAGATCTGCAGGAAGCAATAATGAACAGAGTATTTAGCTCACTGAAGTAATTCTCTAGAAGCTGAGTCATTTCAGTGGCTACCAAACAGAGAATATAGCTAGCACGTAGTATCCGACAGTAGCACCCTACCCTAGTAAGACCGAATCTCATGAGCATCAGCAATCTACAAAAACAGCCGAGCAAGCAGAAGCAATCCAGTTGCTGGAATAGGATGAACTTCTCCAGACCAAAAATAAGGCTTCTAGGTTTGCGCAGTTTGGTTTTAAACTTGCCCACACCGTAAATAAGGGTTCTATGTTTGATTTTAGGTACCATGCCTCTTGGTATGGGCAGTTTCACCACATGCATAATGGGATGGCACATGATTTGTCAACAACTGACCCCTTTGTAAGGTTTGACAAGTGGGCTAATTGTTAGTCGCCTTTGTAAGGTTTAACGAGTGGGGCAATTTTTAGTCTAATACTGTTTTACAGAAACCTGATTTGTCACTTGTTTACAGTGTCATGAGTTTTGACATTTGAAATCTCTATTCCTAGAATATTGTAATTTGTCACAAACTAAGCCTGTCATATTCAAATGTCATTGGTTTGATCCTGCAGTAACGAGACGGACCCCTAATCTTGGGCTGGTCGAAATTCGTCAGGATTCCGTCTATCTAGGGGAAGATGTCTATGTTGTTGCTCAACAGGCGACGCAAGTTTATTATCTGCCATACGCGTGCCCAAACGACGACCGTCTTAAGGGTTGGTATATTGTGCAGAAGACATCGCCACATGGTAGACTACCTCTCCCAAATGATCAAGATTACAACTTAGACCCAAACACATATGACGGGGAGTTCTATCAAGAGGAGGGGCTAGAAGGGAGTTTTGAGATAGACTTAACCGGTGCGATCGAAATGGAAGTAGATAATGAAAGGGTTGATGAAGAGGACGATGGAGATGAGGTGGAAAATGTGCAAGACCTAGAATTACTTGAGCGAGTGCGTATAGGCAATGCCGATGATGACAACATTGGTCCTTCGGATAGTGTTGATTATTTCGACATGTGTGATAGTGATGATGAGAGTTATGATCCGGCTGATCCCGATCATGATGCCTATTTCTAATACAAGTAATAATATCATTTTCTAATTATGTTTCGTTTATTTTGCATTTCTTTTTCAGGTTGTCCTGTTTATATGTGCTTATTGGTTTACTCTTTTGCAGGTGATTGACAAAAGATGGTGGGCGGTATGAGGTCCGTCGGGTCGTTTTATCGGAGCTTGGCGTCCGCTCCAGCTGAGGAGGCTCCTAGCTGAGGAGCCGCCGCGGAGGCGCAGGGGTCGGCCGAGAGGCCAGGGTCGGCAGGCGCGTGCAGCGACTCGGCCACCGTCGCCTGTACCTCCCTCGCCTCAGGAGGAGGCGGAGGAGGAGCAGCACGAGCACGAGGAGTAGGCCGAGCAGGAGGAGGGTGAGCTCGAGGAGCCCTCGGCGGGGGGGTCCTCTTCCTCTGCTTCGAAGATCTGGTTGCGAGGCCCTTCACGCCTCCCGGACCAGCCTATACCTTTCACAAAACGGCCGGTGATTCGCCCCAATGGGCCAAGGTAAGTATCTTAAGATGTTATCGCTACTTCATTTGATATGTTTAACATGGCAAAATACAAACTAATATTTTTTCGTTAATCACTTGGACAGGGGATGGAAGGTTGTGGCTGCAGGTGATCACAAATGCCTTCCCGGTGGAATCCTGGGTCTTCTGTGTAGGGAACACTTCCCCGGCCTGGTGGACTGGGCAGGAGGGGTGGAGCCGGCCTACACGTTCGAGCACTACGCCTCTGCCCCCGATGCACGAGATCGGGAAGGCAGGAAATTCGACAACAAGGCGCAGCGGGTTGTGAAAGAGCTGTGGGTAAGCCTTCCCCGCACTATCTTGCTCAATACATCGCATTCCTATCACATCCTTGAAATAATGACTACATACATAATGTTTATATGCAGGATTACTACAGATGTGACGAGGGATACGAGGAGAGGGCCGAGAGGCACGCTCACAAAGCCTGCTACAAGCTCGTGAAGGACATGCACTACGAGGCGCGTATCCTGGCTGTACAGCAATACAAAGCTGTCTTCGAGGAAGTCAAGATCGACAAAGACCTCGCCAGAACCTTGACGCTGACCAAAGAGCAATACATGCTGGTAAATACTATTTCTTCCTGAGATTAAGTACACTTACTGTGTTCTTATATGACAAATGCTTGTTGACGTGTAGGTGCCTCCGAATTGGGTGGCCGGTAAAGGCGAGTGCTGGAGGAGGATGGTGGACAAGTGGTGCTCCCCGGAGTGGTCGGAGACACACGCCGCTTGTCGGGAGCGACGTTTGATGATGATAGGTGCACCACACCATCAGGGGAACCTTACCCTTGCCGAGTACGCGGAGAGGTGGGTACGTGACTTCATTTATGTATTCCAACGCTTGCTTCTGCATAGTTTCTAATGATCTTACTGTTTGTTTCACAGTCGGCGTCACATGGTGGTGCACCTTGCTCCCAGGTGAAGGCATGGGCTATGGCCCACAAGGGCAAGGCGACGTCCGCCGTCGACTTCAACCCGGAGGACCCCCCCTCGGCGTACAACAATCCCTCCATCCACAGCCGTCTCACCGAGTACACAACGGCGGCCAAGGCGGTCCATGGGCCGGAGTACGATCCGAGCACCCAGGATTTCGAAGGTGACCTTGTCATGAGGGTGGGAGGAGGCATGAAGCATGGCAGGTACTGGCTTGGCGACAGCGTCGTCGACACGGCCAGTACCCCCACTCTCTCCCAGATCCGAGCAAGCGACACAGGCCAGAGGCCGCCCATACGCCCACGGCCGACCAGTACACAGCACGCCATGCAGACTTTGCAGGTTACTACTCTTTTATTCGTCGTTCATTGTTTCTTACATACCTTTGATTTCCATTGTAACATTGGGGTGACATTTTGTAGGCCGAGCTTGAAGAAGAGAGGAGGCAGAGAATAGCGTTGGAGGCGAAGATTGACGATGATCGGCAAAGGCAGGAGCACATGTTTCAGTGGATGCAAAATCTCGGCGCGAAGATGGGTGAACCTCTGCCACAAGCGCTATTCCTTTCTCCTCGTCCTCCTGAAGACACTCCTGTGAGTACATCTATCCCCAGTGCCGATTAGTCTTTAGCAATGGGAATGATGGGGTGATTTGCATCAAAGGTTACTCAGCTTGTTAATTTGCAGTTTGCAGAGCTGCTAGTTCACTTCTGCCCCTTTTGCTTACCTTGGTTTGGGCATACAGTTCTGCCCCTTTCAGCCTGTGAGCATACAGTTCGCTGAAGCAGCTCTAGCTGCTTTACCTCTTAACATGTACGACTGTAGATAAAACTTGAAAAGTCACACTAATTAAGGCATACCACCTCGGATAGTACCTTTTGTCTACATTTTTTCCTCTAAAAAAAGGGGAAGATGGCATACTGTAACTGCGGCGTACTCTTGCCCCGGATTGAATCTGTCTAGATGGCATTACAAATTTTGAGCTGAAAGCTACGACCTAGATTTTGGTGTATGAAAGTGTCATGATTCTTTTGGCTTAACTGGGGAGGCCCTTTTCATGACCGCATCATGATCTGATGATGGCTGGTAATAATGTTTTTTTATTTATTTAAAAAAGGAGTCCCTGAGCCTAGATTTGTGTCGGCACGTGCAACCTGCCATTGTGGCAATTGAAAAATATGATGGCAACTAGATGGAACCTAAGTTTCCCTTCTTATCTTAATGAAACACGAGCTGGGTGAAGGCTCGTTTGAGAGAAAAAAAAAGAGGGAACCTAAGTTCCTGAAACTGAAAGTAAGTACTCCACCCGTATCTGAAAAAAGGGTCCTTACCTGTGTATGAAAAAAAGAGGGAACCTAAGAGAGAGAGAAAGAGAGACAGAGAGGAGCCCCCCCCCAAGACTTTCCAGAAGAGGCGAGAGACGAGGCAGAGGTGAGCACACAGCAGCATCCTTCAATTCCGTTCCTCTTCGTTCCTCAGCGGCAAAAAATGCAGGTTGTTTCTCCTGTTTGTTCTTGCCCTTCGGCCTCCCTGCTCGCCGTATCGACTGCTGCTGTCTAGTGCGCGAGCTCAAGAAAGGGCCCCCCTTGTTCTCCATGCTTGCTTCCGTTTCCGTTTATCCTCTGCCCCATTTTTTTCTTCGCTTTCTTTGTTGCCCTGTTTATCTGAATGGTTTGACACTTGTCATGGGTTTTTTTGGTGCTTTAGTTCGTCCTCTGCTCTTGCTGGCCACACCCATGACCTGCTGCCATAAGCGCGAGTCCTTCGAGTCGAGGACGGGTTGGTTACCGGCAACTGAAACCTTGCTATGCTGCTAAACTAAGACACTGCCGTAGTACTGCTGGTACGGGCATTTATTATTGCTTTAATCCGCAGCCAATGCGTCGTTACAGAGCATGCGGAAACAGAATAAACACGCCTTTCTTACCGCTGCTCGTACACTAACGCTGCCTTTATTTAAGATTCAACCCCCACGCAAACGATACGGGTGTCAAGCGATTCAACTGACATGGTTGGTTAATGGAAGTTTAACCAATCGATTAGCTTCTCCAGAGAATTAATCTTATCTATTCTTTGTGCAGGGTCAATCGGCGGCATCAAACGATGTACCTCATGACCCACCGCAGCAGTCGTCGTGGTCTAATTGGTGATTTGCTTCTTTTCATGTGTTGAACTTATTCCTTGTGTTGCACTTATGCTTGTAATGCACTTGTGGTGGATACTTTAAACTCGAACCTTATGTTGGTATTGTGGTATGACATTTGTGTATCATTGTGGATTATTGTGATGTATGTGATATGTGGTGTGTGGAGATGATATATATATGTGATATATGTGCTGTGTAATATATCTGTGCTGTGATATATATATGTGATGTGAAATGTAATGCAAAAACAAAAAAAATCAGATTTCTGAGGCTTTGCCGAGTGTTATGACCAAGACACTCGGCAAAGCAAACACAATTTGCCGAGTGTTATCACCAAGACACTCGGCGAAAGATATTTTTTGCCGAGTGTTATCACCAAGACACTCGGCGAAAGATATTTTTTAAAAATATCAAATACTGTTTGAAAAATGTTTGTCGAGAGTCTTACAGTGCCACACTTGGCATATGTTTATCATTTGCCGAGTGCAACACTCGGCGAAAAGGATTTTTAAAAAAACCAAATACTGTTTGAAAAAGCTTTGCCGAGTGTCCTACAGTGCCACACTCGGCATATGTTTATCATTTGCCGAGTGCAACACTCGGCGAAAAAGGAATTCTAAAAACCAAAAAATATTTTTAAAAAAAAATTGCCGAGTGCATTACCGTTTGACACTCGGCGAAGTTTCTGTTAACGGCGGGTCTGACGTTATGACTGTTTCTTTTCGCCGAGAGCTAAACTGCACACGGCAAAATGTTTGCCGAGTGCCCGATAAATGGCACTCGGCAAAGTTGGCTTTGGCGGAACTGTTTATGGCGAGTGCTGTTCGTCGAGTGTTACACTCGGCGAACAAGTTGCCGAGTGTTTTAGGTATTTTGCCGAGTGTTTCAGATACTCAGCAAACTCAAGGAGTCCGGTAGTGTAAAGGATGATATATAATTTTACAGGAAATACATGGAAAAGATATTAGCAAACTGGGGGCGTAAATCGGTCTGGGCCATTTTCTGCAGGCGGTGCTGGAACACAGCAAAAAATGCCCTGGGCCTTTTTGGCAAAACCACCCTGGGCTGTTTTTTTTTCTTTTGGATTTTGCAGATATGCTCCAAATTCTGAAAATGTGATTCTTTCTGCATGTACTTGATCCTCCAACTCAAATGCAATCTCCTCTAGCCTTCTTTGCTGTCAACAAGAAGCAAGAAATATATAACCTCATCCCTTGCTCATGTGTTGAATGAAATCACCAGCATCTCATCAATAGGTTTCAAGCTTCATAACATGACCCACTACGTACAGATCAACGTCATTGTGAAGCTGGCAATCCATGGAGGATGTGAAGCTGGTGAAGGCTAAGTTTGATTCGTGGAAGCCGGAGGTCAACCACCACGTTGCGTATCTGGAGCATGCGATGAACTATCTCGGCAAGCGCATGGAGCAGTTCTTCGGCAAGCACTCCAAGCATGGGGTAACCGAAGGCATGAGCAACATCGAGCATCCAGACCATGACCCTAAGTTTACTGTTGGCGACAAGGCGGTGGGCTCTGCTCATCTGGAGTCACCCTCACTCGAGGCAGCGCCTAGGCCTTTTGGCAATCATGATGCAAATCGGCACTGGAGCGCCAAATTTGGGGTGGTCTACACCACCCCAGATCCGCTTCCCGACATAGGTGTGAAGAATCAAACCAAAATCACATGTATTCCTGTCATGTTTGATTCTTCTCCACACTATGACCCGAGAGTTTCACATCTTCCTAGTAGTGCTTTGGCTATCCTGTCCTTCCCGTAGTTTGATGGGTCATATCCTATACTCTGGCTAAAACGTTGTGGGAGTTACTTCGAGTTTTATTCAATAGATCTGTATCTGTGGGTTAAGGTAGCTTCAATGAATTTAGTTGGTTGTGCCACTCTGTGGCTTCACACCCTGCAGAGTAACTTGAATTCTAGGTCCTGCGACGAGTTCACTAAGGTTGCCTCTATTAGGTTCGATAAAGATGACCATAACCAACTTCTTAGAAAATTCCTCCACATAAGGTAGAGTACGTTTTGTGCCTGAGTATATTGAGCAATTCTGTAATATTGTTCATCAACTACTGGCTCACGATCCCACTATAGCCTCCTCGGTTATCACAAATCATTTTGTGGATGGGCTGAAAAATGAATTTGGTGCTGATTGTTGGCGGTCACTAATGACAACATTCGACCGCCAATTATTATCCAAAACGGGAGAAATAAATAATCTTTTGACATATATGCCTTTACTACTGACATAGTTCCACTTGTATTGGAGAAAACATGTTTTGCACGACAAATATTTGAATACAAGTGGAAAATGATCAAAATGCGTAGAAGAGAAAGCGTAATGCAGATTTTACACCAAAGATCCAAGCAAAGGCCCACTCCAACGAAGAATCTGGGCTGAGTACCGACGTGGACAGGGTCCAGGCCCATCCAGGAACCGACCACGCGAAGGCGGTCGCGAGGCAGGCCCACCAGGGTGCGGGCGCACCAGGGGTGAGGCCACACCCCAGTGGCTGCCATCTAGGCCCAGCTTCCACCGACTGTAGCATGCCGCCATGCTACAGCGGTTCCCGGGTGTTTCCTATTTTATTGACACCAAACCGACCACACACTACTATAAATTGAGGGCTACAGCTCATTCTCAAGACACACCAACATTTGGAGCTACACCTCACCTCTCTACTTGTACTCTTTAGCTTTTAGTTCATAGTAGTGTTTGTGAGCTAGCAAAGCTATCAAGGAGGGCTTGGTTCCTTGGAAGAAAAGATACATCTTGGTATGAATATTACTATGAAGAGTTCTTCCAAAGTCTTGCTCTCGTATCATTTATATAGTAGTGCATATGAACTAGAGTATAGTTGCCTTGTTATAATCATGATATATGAACTAGCATATAGTTTGTGTCATGATCTCAACATGTTCAACTTCATGCTTAATCATTCATATGATTTGTATGAGCAGAAGTAGAGTTAGGGTCTGGGTGACGGTTCGTCGTTCCTTCAGGTTTGCCCATATTCTTACTTGTCGATCCGTACGGTCGGAGTCCCGGGGGATATAGGTAGTTTCCTTGTACATGGGTGTGGTGCTCGGGTACACGGGAACCTTCAGATATGATAGTATCCCAAGGTTGAGGGTTAGGCGGCAGGTGGTGACAGCCCTGTTCGTCCCTTGTAATCCCCCACGTCCAGGTATTGTGTTGGAGTTTTAAAGTCTCTCGCGCTTGCTGGTTGACCAGTGCTCGAAGATCTCCCCGTCCATCTCACACTTAGTTCTAACTCTAGTCATGTAACTAGTATGATCATTAACTGTTCTTTGCATGGCTATATTAGAATATGTCGGCTCCATGTAGGAACATTCTTTTATTCTTTGTTTTCCTTTTATCCTTGAGGTTGGTCCAGATGTGTGTCCACTATCCTTGATATACCGTTTTTACCCCTGTCATGATCTATGGTCCACTATGCAAGTATGTAATCATGTTCATGCTCATGCTAGAGTCTTAATACCTTGCCCTCCTTTGGGAAATAGAAATAACGATACCATGAATACTTCCCGGTGAAATGCTACAACGATATTCTCTATAATCGTTAAGAACTATCGTAGTTGGTGTTTCTTGGCGGCGTTGCTAAGATTAACTCAATCTTAGTAATGGTGTTAAGAAATACCAATAGGCATTTCTGGTGCCATTGCCGGTGATGGACTTAAAACCTCCTCACTTGGTGAATGCGCTAAGAAATGCCAACAAGCATTTCTGGCGCCATTGTCGAGGAGGGCATAGGTTAAAGAATCTAGTAGGACATGATCATGAGCACATGCATGTAATGGTAGCCATAGTTTATGCATGCTAATTCTATTTGTTTTCTTCCTATTGTGGATAAAAACAGGATAGTGTATGACCGGTTACAACCTGCCAGAAAACTACACCGATAATCCGGAGGCGCTCCTAAGGAAGAACAGGTCCTATACCTCTTCTTCCTCCACTACTCTACCGGCAGTTGAGCTAGTCACCCCCATACCATCCGCTACTACCGATATGGCCAAGTCACTCAGTGACTACTCCACCCCCGCTGCTGCCAACATGCCCGTTGGGCCCGCTGTCAACACGGGCACCGGAAACTTTGAGCAACGCACTGGCCTCATTACATTGGTGTAGGCAAACCAATTCTGTGTTTTGCCAAGTGAGGATGCAAGTGCTCACTTGCAACACTTCCTAGTCTGTAGTGAGGTTAGACATTGGGGGAATAACTACCCTGAAACCCGTGACGCCACCGCCTACATCAACAATGGGTTCCGACAAGGTAATAATAACGGGTGGAACAATCAGTCCCGCCCGCAAGGAGGTAATTCGAACTTCAACTCAAATTACAATTCGAATCAACCTTCCTTGAATGACTTGGTCCTAGGCCAAGCTAAAATAAATGAAAATCTTACTAAAAAGCTAACTTATAATGACAAAATGCTAGAAAATATTAACTATAAAATAGAAGGTTTAACTTCTATTCAAAATCAACTGAGCTTCAATAAAATGATAGAAACAAAATTAGCTCAAATTGCTGTTGCCATTCCTATTAATAATGAAGGGAAGATCCTAGGCAACCCCAGAATTCTCCTAAAAAAGTTAATGCGGTGACCATGAGGGTTGGTAAGTCCACTCTTGATCCACCAAATCCTAACAATAAAGCAGGAAAAGCACAAGGGCAACGGGAAGAAGGACCTTCACCATCAACAAAAACACAAAAAGATCAAGAACAAGGTGAGGAAACGGCACCACAAGACTTTGCTGATACAAACTACTTGCCGTTTCCCACAAGAAAAAGGAAGCATGCCATGGATGAACAATTTGCTTGTTTTGTTGAGATGATAGAGAAGATCCATGTAAGTGTCCCACTAATGGACATCTTACATGTACCTTCTTATGCAAAGTACATCAAAGACATCATCAACAACAAATGACCTTTTCCATACATGGAGGTCGTCAAGCTAATTGAAGAGTGTATCCCTGCTATACTCAACCGTCTACCTAAGAGGAAGAAGGATCCTGGGTGCCCCACTATCACATGTTCAATTGGCACCCAGCAATTTGATCATGCCTTGTGCGACCTTTGGGCAAGAGTAAGTGTTATGCCCAAGATCATCTTCGACAAGTTGAACTTCACCCACCTCGTGCCAACACTAATGATGCTCTATCTGGTGGACTCCATGGTCTGCTACCCGGTAGGGATTGCCAAAGATATCCCAGTGAAATCTGAGGTTACTCTATCCCAGTCGACTTTGTTGTGCTGGACATGGAAACAATGAAGGAATCACCCCTCATCCTAGGGCGACCATTCCTCAGCACCGTGGGAGCACAAATTGATGTTGGAGCCAGAGAAATCCACTTTAACATCAATGGCAAAGAAGAGAAGTTTGACTTTTGGCCCAGGCAGGAGCAATGCTACATGATCCGTATCAAGTATGGGCCAAATCCACAAGGCATAAAGGAGGTTGAAATACAGCCTCAACTAGTGGACAGCCTTACCAAGAAAAACAAAGAAAATAAAAAGAGGTCGGAGCCAAAGAAGAACAACCTAAAACAAAAAGAAGAAAATCCAAAGGTTGTTCCCACACCACCCAAGAAAATGGCATGGAAACAAAAACAAGAAGCTCCAAAGTCCACCACCACACCACCAAAAACAAACAAAATGGTGTGGAGACCGAAAAAGGTACAGCCTACTTCTCTAGGCACAGATGTACCTTCATCAAGCAAGAAATGAAGGGAGAAGAGTCCTACTCATTGAACTTAAAACAATGAGCCCTTGCCGAAGGTAAATCGGTAGTTATCCTTTAAATTTACAAGTTGATAAACATAGAAATATTAGATAATAAAACTATAGACTATGCTTTAAAAATATGCTAAAAAACCAATTAGTTCACATTTCATATATATCCACCCTTGAATAAATCTTGTTTATCCTTTCATGATCTATGCAAGTATGTTTTGGTTTGAAGTATGGTTAGTGATCGATCATATCTTCATAGGCTTCTTAACATAAGCATGGTGCTTAGGTGAACTAGCCTACCTTGATCAAATTAGTTTGATCATTGAACTAAAACTAGTGATTATAGACATGGATGAGTTAAACAAAATAAAAATTTATGCAATAAAATAAAAATAATATACCTTCTTCGGAGACTTCACCAAGGATCTGGCCTCAAGCTAGCTTAGGGGAGGGCCCTACAAAGGTAACATGTATCTTTTATTTATCACTTATATTTCTTACATTTATAATAAAATATGGTAAAAATACCAAAAATATGAATTCCACTCACATATGTGTTTAAGGAATGTTTAGTTTCTCCTATGTTGAAATGATGAATGGTTGCTCTATCTATAATTCATCTGTACCTAGGTTATAACTTAGTATTCCCCAAGATTTAAGTTTGTTGGCCAAAAATGTCACATCCTAAAAACTTGAAAACTTCTGGGTTGCAAATGCATGCTCCTTTTCTAAGTTGTTGCGACTTATGATATAGTACAAATAGAATTTAGTATGACTTTGTTCTAAGAGAGACTTGACATTCGGAGATTTTACTTTCAAAAATGCTAAAATCAAAAGTTCCTCAATGATTATGAATACCTACCAAGGCCATATGACATGATATTCAAATTCAAAACCTTAGTCATATGTTACTTGTTTGAGCATTGAGCTTTGTCAAATTATTGTGACCCTTGATGAGATTCTCGTTATGCACCCATGATCAAGACATACGTATACCCACAAATAAGTTGCTGACTCTTACACTAAGAGTTACGGACAAACATGCTTTTTCCGCCCACCAAAATAATTACTCCATTCATTTATCATGTGTCTCTCTCTCAAAAATTTTCATATGCCAAAAAGAATAGTATGTGCTATGCTAAAAAAAAGAGAAAGATGTCCATGCCAAAAGGCATGAGAGAAAAAAATGCATGCCAAAGAGCATGAAGAAAAGAAAAGAAAGAAATAAAGATAGCCCATACTTTCAAATAAAAGGCATTCTTTAAAAAAAAGAGAGAGATTCATGATTCAAGGGGGTACCAAAAATATTTAGAATTATGACATTATGAAAATTCCACAAACTTGCACATCTTGATCAAAGTGTATGACTTGCATCTTCTTGAGGTCCGGTTTCTGACTTAGCAACATATGTGATGCAAGTATGCCTCACTTTTCTTACCTACCCAAAACTCCACTCAAAAGCCTTAGTGGTAGGATATGGAAATGAAGGCAAAAATACCAAATGCCTTGGTGAGGTTTCATACACATTTGAGCGATCGAGAGAATCATTTGAGGAACTTACATTTCTTTGCAAAAATTCATAAAACCTCCGGATAGATGGTTAATCAAGGAATGAATGATTGGTAATTATGTTATAACCGTTCTACCTTGCAACCGCCAAAGAACTTGGAAAAGCTATACGCCCCACAGGGATCAAGAAAAAGGGTGGATAAAAATGCCAACTTATTTGATTTGTGGAAGAATATTTTGTTATAGACATGGCACTTGTGAATTGTATCGGCATAGTAGCAACTCCTGATCAACAACCAAGTACTTAGCTATTTGCTCGGGACGAGCAAAGGTTATGCTTGGGGGATTTGTTGGCGGTCACTAGCGACAATATTCGACCGCCAATTATTATCCGAAACGGAAGAAATAAACAATCTTTTGACACATATGCCTTTTATATTGACATAGTTCCACTTGTATTAGAGAAAACATGTTTTGCATGACAAATATTTGAATACAAGTAGAAAATGATCAAAATGCACAAAAGAGAAAGCGTAATGCAGATTTTACACCAAAGATCTAAGCAAAGGCCCACTCCAACGAAGAATCTAGGCACAGCACCGACGTGGACAGGGTCTAGGCCCATCCAGGAACCGACTACACGAAGGCGGTCGTGAGGCGGTGCAGGCACACCAGGGGTGTGGACACACCCTAGTGGCTGCCATCTGGGCCCAACTTCCACCAACTGTTGCATGCCACCATGCTACGGCGGTTCCTAGGTGTTTCCTATTTTATTAACGCCAAACAGCCACACTGCACTATAAATTGAGGGCTACAACTCATTCTCAAGACACACCAACATTTGGAGCTACACCTCACCTCTCTACTTGTACTCTTTAGCTTTTAGTTCTTAGTAGTGTTTGTGAGCTAGCTAAGCTATCAAGGAGGGCTTGGCTCCATGGAAGAAAAGATACATCTTGGTATCAATATTACTATGAAGAATTCTTCCAATGTCTTGTTCTCATATCATTTATATAGTAGTGCATATGAACTAGAGTATAGTTGCCTTGTTATAATCATGATATATGAACTAGCATATAGTTTGTGCGTCATGATCTTAATATGTTCAACTTCATGCTTAATCATTCATATGATTTGTATGAGTAGAAGTAGAGCTAGGGTTGGGGTGACGGTTCGTCGTTCCTTCGGGTTTGCCCATATTCTTACTTGTTGATCCGTAGGGTAGGAGTCCCGGGGGGATATGTGTAGTTTCCTGGTACACAGGAACCTTCGGATATGACGGTATCCCAAGGTTGAGGGGTAGGCGGCAGGTGGTGACAGCCCTGTCCGTCCCTTGTAATCCCCCACATCTGGGTATTGTGTAGGAGTTTTAAAGTCTCTCGCGCTTGCTGGCAGACCAGTGCTCGGAGATCTCCCCATCCATCTCACACTTAGTTCTAACTCTAGTCATGCAACTTGTATGATCATTAACTGCTCTTTGCACGGCTATATTAGAACATGCCGGCTCCTTGTAGGGACATTCTTTTATTCTTTGTTTTCCTTTTATCCTTGAGGTTGGCCCAGATGTATGTCCACTATCCTTGATATATCATTTTTACCCCTGTTATGATCTATGGTCCACTATGCAAGTATGTAATCATGTTCATGCTCATGCTAGACCCTTAATACCTTGCCCTCCTTTGGAAAAATATAAATAACGATACCCTGAATACTTCCGGGTGAAATGCTATAACGATAGATCCGTGTGCTTGCGGATATTCTCTATAATCATTAAGAACAATCATAGTTGGTGTTTCTTGGCGGCGTTGCTAAGATTAACTCAATCTTAGTAATGGTGTTAAAAATACCAATAGGAATTTCTGGCGCTGTTGCTGGTGATGGACTTAAAACCTCCCCACTTAGTGATTGCACTAAGAAATGCCAACACTAATTCATAGGCCACATGAACTGGATATTACTGGTTCTTTGGCTTTATTGCAAAAAGTGGTGATGATGGATTCTTATGTCAAGGACCTAAAGAAGCTACAATAACCTCTACCTAAAAAGAAAATAAGTGGAAGCTCCATAATCGTCAACAATATTGTCCATGGTTAGTTCTCTCATAGATGGAGCATTCACTGGTTGAGAACTTGAGATGGAGCATGCCACCATGTCTCGTGTGTTAGGTTTAGTCCCACATCGGTCATTGATGTTGGAGGAGCACAACATATAAGGCAGGGGCAGCCCTCACTATTAGGCTAGTATTTTGGATTGAGTTAGGCCCAAAGACCTTGTTATGTTGTGGGCTTCGGTGGACCTAGCCCTGTGGGGCCGCTGGCTCATGGGTAGAGCAAGCTAGGCTGCATCCGCTGCTCACTCTAACAAGGGGTATAAGAGCCCAAGGTCAAAAAACGTGGAAAATCTCAAGGGTAACATGGTGACAAGGGAGCCCATTAACATCTCGGAGGTCACACGAGTTGTGTGTGACATGCGTTGGACTCTAGACCTGGAGAACATCTTCTGGAGATAACACATGCTTGTCTGATGTGAACAGTTGGGCCCGTGGTGTGAATGGGAATATTGTTATGTTACTCCCACAACTGTAATTGATGTTGGGGGGAGCACAACATATAAGGCAAGGGCATAGCTCACCTATCAGGCTAGTCTTTTGGGTTGTGTTAGGCCCAAGGCCTTGGTATGTTGTGAGCTCTAGTGGACCCAGGCCTGAGGGACGTTGGCCCGTGGTTATAGCGAGCTAGGCTGGATCCACTGCGTAATCTAACATCGCGTGTTGTATATGTTGACAAGCACTGGTAGAGAACCGAGCTTTACTCCCGGTCGGGAACCCCCTCTAGTCCTAGTTCCCCACCCGGGAGCAAGCATCCGGGACTAAAGGGGGGTCCTTTAGTCCCGGGTCAGGAACCGGGACTAAAGGAGGACCTTTAGTCCCGATGGGTAACACCAACCGGGACTAAAGGTGCCTCCTGACATGCCACGATGGCCGGCACCTTTAGTCCCGGTTGGTAATACGAACTGGGACTAAAGGTTTTTTTCTTTTTTCTTTTCTTTTCATTTTTTTGTTTTCTTTTCAAAATAGGTTTTCGAAGCCGTATTGTACGCTGCTAATTATACATTTATACACGCGTATAGTATGTTTTGGTTCAAGCACAATGAACGTATTAAATCACACAATTCAAGCATAGAAATATATATATATATATATATATATGCATGCATGCATCATATATATATTTACATGCATGCATGCATATGTGTATTTTACATTATATTATTTCATGTGCATATATTACAAAAGATTGCATTACAGTTGTTGTGACATAAAAAGTTTCCTCTCATCCTCTAGCTTGGCTTCAATGGCAGTGTTGGGTCGAAGTAGAACTCGCCCTTGGAATCGATGACCTGCTCATTAAAAAATCCGGCTATAGACTCTTGAATTGCTTTAATTTGGTCTTGTCGTATGACCTTTTCCTCCAACCATCGAGTCTACAGGTTTGAATTAAAGGAAAATAAATTAATATATGTACATATATATATAAAGACATAGTAACACAATCAATAATAATAATTAAATGAATATATAGTGTATTTTTAACATACTTTGAGTCTCTCTGTAGGAGTTCTTTGGGAGAGCACCTTGATAAACTTGCAAACATAGTAACCACAGTAGTTGTTCCCCTGTTCCTGCCTCAGACACCACTTTACGAGAAAAAGATTTGTCATCCAATCTGGTGATCCGGTGAAAGCTATATGTTTAATTAATAAAGATGATGTGATTCAGGGGACTTACTTTCAAAGGGATTACATTCAGTGGCGCTTTGCATTTTTCCATGTGTTGCTTCTCAATAAAGGTTTTCCAAACACTGCCCAATAAAAAATTTACCACGTCATCAGTTATAGTTAATCATCATGTTTGTGTGTATATATAGTTGCTAGAGATCCCAAAATTACCTCTGGATAATATCTATCATATCTTGGTAGTCTTGTTGTGGTTTTCTCATCGAGTCATAGATTATCAAGTGACTTTTGACCAGATCGATGTCCATCAATATCCAGTGATTGCTGCATGTGTTTATAGGATATAACGCATAACACTCATTAATTAACTAGAATCAACATATGAACCATTAAGGATGATCGACATGATTAACACTCACTTGAAGTTATAGGGAAAGAGTATATCCTTCTTGTGGCGTTGGTTCACTAAGAAGTTCATGAGGTTACTCTCTGACTCATTCTTCCAATTAGTCTTTGGAGTAATTGGGTCTTTGAATACTATATGGGGATCAACAAAACCAATTTCATTGCAGCTCTCCTTTCTGAGCTCTGTCATTGTAAATCTGCATATATATAGTACTTGTTAGGATAATTTATATGCATATACACACATATGATGAGTTTAATAATAGATCGAAAGAATTATTACTTACAGGCAATAGCAACTAATGATAACTTTGTCCAGAGAGGTCAGGTGGCATAGTTGATGAAATTCTGCAAAGTCAACATACATAGCATCATTGCCATGGAACCAATGTTCGTCTCTAATTCTGACACCAACACAGAAGTCTCCACTGGTAGACGCCTGCATGTACCACTTATTTAGCAGGTACATTTACGTCCCCAGATTAGATAAGGCTTGAGGGTTGTATAGACTCTGGCCTAGTACAAATTTGTTCTTCCAAATATCAACCTCCGCCGCACTCTCAATGTTTCCATCACCAAACATCTGGTAAAGGTCGAGACCAGTCTCATCAAGAAATTCACCAAGGTGATCCAAATCGACATCCGGAGGTATGTTTGCCTGATGCATTAATCCTAAATTTGAACCATATTCATTACCAACAACTAGCGGGGGGATTGATTGGTGCGCTTGTTGTCCGAGTTGGGCAACTCCTTTCCCCGCCCGCTTCTTTTTTTACGTGCGCCTCAATTGACTTGGTGAGAGTGCGGTCATAGTCCCGATAACGTTGATTTGGACGACTTACGAGATTCCCTGTTGTTGTTCTTTGGTAAGAAGTCACCTTTTTCTTAGAATATCCGGAGCTACGAAGAAGTACGGTTTCTCCGGGTTTCTCCTTGCTTCTTGATTCATTTTAAGTTTGTCATAGAATCTAGACATGTCTTTTTTATATGCATCAGTTCCTTCTTCCTTCTCTTCAGATATTATTTTGGGAATAGCCCTTGGTTTCACGGTGGCTTTCTTTGTAGGCGGGGACTGGTTCTTCATTTGAGAGGCTGGCCTCTTGCTAGGCTTCTTGGTAGGTGGGGGCGGGGGAGGCGTTGGAGACCTCCTTGGAGGTGTTGGCAGCGGCGTTGGAGACCTCCTTGGAGGTGGCGGCTGCGGCGTTGGAGACCTCCTTGGAGATGGTGTGGATGCAGCCTCGTCTTCCAACACAATGTCATCGTACAGAGCACTATGATGATCTGGCGATTGAACAATTGGATTTAGGTTGGGGGAGGATCTGCTACAAAAAAGGAATGACATATTATTATGAGCAGATTGTTAATTATTTAAGCCAATACAAATTAATGATGTAGTGTTTTCATCCGCACGTACCTATGGTGAGGTAGTTCAGGAGGAGGTGGAGCCGACATCCCTGGAATGATGATGTAGCTCTTGCGCCATAGAATGAATGTCTTATCCGCTTCTCCTAGAGTCTTCTCGCCATCACCTCCAGGAATGTCAAGAGGCAAATCACTAAAACCTTTTTCAGCTTTATCTACCGAGATGGTAGCATATCCTTCTTGGATTATATTCCCATGAATCCTTGGTGTCTTGGTTCGGTCGATAGGATTAACAAGACCGATAGCCACCTTGATTGTGGAATTCTCCTTCGGAATGTGTAGCTCACACGTTGTACAAGGTTCGATGATGTCATCCATGTGGAAGCGCATCCTGTGTCCCCTTGATTTGGTATCTCCGTGGAAGCGCATGTTGCTTTTCAACCGAACAGATTGGCTAATGTTGATTCTCGGCTCGATGCTCGCTTGCTTGCACTCACTGCTATTTGCACTGCGCGCTCGATTTCCTCCCGCATTCTCGCTTCAAGGTTTTTTTTTCCGGCTCTCGTGCTTCACGCACCGCTTCCTCCAACCTCTAGAGCCATTGTGCCTCTTCTTCCTTCTTTCTCTGGCGACTTCAGCAGGAAGGACTGTCTGAGGGAATCCATGCTCCCGAGACACTTCCTTTGCCTCTAGTTCGCCACCATGTTCAATAGTCCCGATGGCGTATGTCACTCATCCTTCTCTCTGTTGGGGCTGAACGCACCACTAGCAGTAGCTCTCTCGAGCATAAAACAATCTTTTCTGCTTTGCTTCTTGCGGTCTTGCGCCATAAACGCACTTCCTGCTCTCTGGTCTAGTGTTCTCCCATGAGCGAAAAACCAATTCTTTGCACGTTCTCCCCACTCGAGTGATTCTGGTCTGATACCCTTGGTAAGAAGGTCTGCTTCCATTTTGTTCCACTTCTTAATGGCAGTCGAGTAACCACCTGATCCCAAGGTATGGTGGTATGTCTTCTGTTGGGCATTACGTTGGTTCTTTATCACCCGACTCACACCCTCTTCCGAAGTCTTGTACTGTACAAACTCATCCCAATAGGTCCTCTGCTTTGAGATCGGGCCTGGGACAGTAAAATCTGGTGCTATGTTCTTCTTCACATATGTCGTGTATAGGTGTTTCTTCCAAGTCTGAAACTGGGTGGCCATCTTCTTCATTGCCCAATCCCTAACTCGCTCCTTCAATTCATCACCATCTATTATATCATCATAACCATCTGTTTGGAGCGTGAAATGTACCAAGACATCTTTCCAAATTAACGCCTTGTCACGATCGGAGACAAAACTGATATGAGGAGCATTGGTCTTCTTCTTCTTCCATTCACGGGTACTAATCGGGAGCCGGTCCCGTACAAGGTAACCACAGTGGTGCACAAATTTCATTTTATTCGGCCCCCCCAGTTCTCCTGTATCCACATTGAACTCCGAGATGATGAAGCGGCCCTCCAATGGCTTTTTGGGACCTCGAACATTTTTACTCTTCGTTGTAGTTGTTGATGTCGATCCAGAGGGCTACAAAACATAAACATTATTTTTAATGTCATGAGCACACATAAGACATATGGTAATATATATAGCTAATAATAAAAAATATATACTTGGCCAATATGTTGTTGCTCATTTTGTTCAAGAGCTGGCATCGACTCCGTCATCTCGCATCCTCTTGCACGTTATTTTTAGCACCATCATCGTCGGCAACTTGAGTGCCAGTGTTGATCAAATTCATCATCAACTCCTCCTCATCCATGTTTCTCGAGTCGGCCATCTAGCTTCAAAAAACAAAACCAATATATAGTACGTCAAATCTTTGCTTACATGCGTAAAATCTACGAACAATATGCATTATTAAATCTTGCCCCTCGGTCACGGACGCAATTCGCCACACTAGGGCGAACTACGCCGGTACTAGCTTAATTAGGGCTATACATAAGCGGCCGAGGGCAAATTGCGTCGGTGACTAGGGCGAACCATGTCGGTGACATCAATATATGGTTCGCCCTGGTGTGATTGTTTAGCATTAACGATAACGATAATACGAATGTTGATCAACTAGGCCACGAGAAAGGGCGGTGTGACAAGAGTGGCGGTGCTCCACTCCGCCCGTATATATGTCTGTACACATGGGTGAAGCGAGGGCGGCGGTGCTCGCCAGATACATAGAAACGCATATTAACGAGGGCGGCGGTGTTCGCGACGTATATATACATGCATATGAATACAAATGACGTATATATACGTGTCGGCGTGGTGGCCGGTGTGCTGACGACGACGACGTGAGGCGGGCCGGCGTGCTGACGACGACGATGACGTGAGGCGGGCCGGGGCGGTGTCGGTGCGTGATGTTGTGATCCTATGTACCATGTGAACCATGTAGTCATTCATCATATGAGAAAATTCTATGTTGATAATGTAAGTATAAGTCATTATGAAATGTAAGTATATGTGTCTTATTGCTAATATAACCATTACTATTTCCGAAATGATAAGAATTTATTTTCTTCTTCTACAGGCGATCTCTGATGCTATGATATAAAGTTGAAAAAATATGTAATGCTCATATTACTTTAGCAACATTAATATATTATATCTGTATATTCAAAGTTCACAAATGAAGAAACGTTGAAGTTTTCCTTCATTGTCTGTAGCCATGCATGCAAGTCCAACCAAAACTGCTTACATCATCACATGTGATATTTTTTATAAACTAAAAAACGCTTAGTTTACAAACTGGGTATCCAAATTGAGTTCCTATTTGACCATATTATATATCCTACAACAAATCCTTCAAAAAAAAAGACCATACATAAATATATTTGGATAAAATTTCGTTAACAAACATTGATCTATGAAGATAGAAAAAATTCTTCTATTGAGCAAAGGCAGTGGAGGGCCTCGTCTGAGAATGTACAAAGAGAATGTACAAAGAGATCGACGAACATATCACCTCGAGCTCGGCAGTGGAGGGCCTCAGGCGCGGTGGAGGGCCACGGGCACGGTGGAGGGCCTCGGGCATGGAGGAGGGCGCGGTGGAGGGCCACGGTCACGCGCGGAGGAGGGGCACGGGCGCGCGCGGTGGAGGCCGCACGAGGAAGAAGAGGGCGGTGGTGTCACGGAAGGCGAACGGACGGCGGCGCGAGGAGGGCGGCGGTGTTCGACGAGGAAGAAGACGAGCGGATCGATCTGCGCCATGCGCTGGAGGTTATATATCAGAGAGAATTACTCCCGGTGCCAGCCACCAACCGGGAGTAAAAACCCTTTACTCCCGGTGCGTATTACCAACCGGGAGTAAAGGTCAATTTACTCCCAGTGCGTGTTACTACCTTTACTCCCGGTTGGTAACACGCACCGGGAGTAAAGGGTTTTTTTGGCGGGCCACGAAACTGCAGCCCACTTTTACTCCCGGGTGGGCCACCCGGGATTAAAGGTGGGCTGCAGTTTCGTTTCCCGCCTGTTTTAAGCAATAGTCTTGTTAAATACAATAGAAATGCAATAGTTTTTGTTAAATACATAGTAAATTAAATAAAAGGCATAAAATTATTTTGTTAAAAATATGAATTTTCTTTTTGTTTATTGCACATAGGAAAAATCTATAACCTAACTTTTTTATTTTTTATTAGAATTATAAAACATAATGTAACTAATATTTATTATTTCATTAATGCAAAAATGTAGTGTTTAATTAAAATTATTAAAACTATTAGTTTTGGACAGGAAATTTGTTTTCACATCATTTTAACGTTAATATTTTAATTTTTCATCACTCAGTATCCTAATTTACCTTTTTGAGAGAGAAATCCCACCAAATCAAACATTGATTTAATTTGAAATATGACATAATAAACATCTGAATTCACAATTATTACATAATATCTCAAACACACACTATATTAAATCACTATATCATCAAGTGGGCACAGCAGTGAACTTCTTCTTTACGTATGTCCCTTGGTTGTGATCGTTTCGTAACCATGGAGTGTCCTCATCATTTACCAAGATGCTAGGGTCTTTGTTCACTTTGAAGGGCGGAATTCGGTCATCCTTTTCATATTCTTCTGACATGTCCGACTTGTCCTCAATTCCCACGATGACTCTTTTCCCTGAAAGAACTATGTGGCGCTTTGGCTCTTTGTTGAGTCATTATCGTTTTTCCCTCTTTTTGGTTTGGTAGATATATCATTGACATAGAACACCTGATTCACATCCTTGGCAAGGACGAATGGTTCGTCTTTGTACCCAATATTACTAAGGTCTACTGTTGTCATTCCATACTCGTTGTCTACTGTTACCCCGCCTCCGGTCACCTTGACCCATTGGCACTTGAACAATGGAATCTTCAAAGTAGGTGCATATTCTAGTTCCCATATTTCATCTATGCGTCCATAATATGTCTGCTTATTCCCATTCGGGTCTGTGGCATCTATGCGGACACCACTGTTTTGGTTGGTACTCCTTTTATCTTGGGCTACTGTGTAGAATATGTTCCCATTTATCTCGTACCCTTTGTATGTGACGATATGCCATGATGGTTGCATAGCCAATAAATACAGTTGCTCATGGATGCTCTCATCACCTTGACATTTTTTTCGCAACCAACCGCCGAAAGTTTCCATGTGCTTATGCGTAATCCAAGCTTCAGTCTTCCCTGGAAACTCGGATCGTAAGAGATCCTTGTGTGTCTCAATATACGGATCTACCAAAGAGGAGTTCTGTAGAACTGTGTAGTGCGCTTTATTGAAATAATCATCATCCGTACCAATATATGTTTTCCTCCCTAGTGTCCCCTTTCCGCTTAGTCTCCCCTCATGTCTCGATTTAGGAACACCAATCGAGTCAAGGTCGAGAATAAAGTCAACACAGAACTCAATGACCTCTTCTGTTCCATAGCCCTTGGCGATGCTTCCTTCTAGGCGAGCATGGTTGTGAACATATTTCTTCAGGACTCCCATGAATCTCTCTAAGGGGAACATGTTGTGTAGGAACACAGGACCGAGAGTGAAAATCTCCTTGACTAGGTGAACTAGGAGGTGTGTCATAATATCAAAGAAGGAAGGAGGGAACACCAACTCAAAGGCGACGAGACATTGAACCACATCATTACAGTAGTTTAGCTAGATCAGTTGGATCAATTGCCTTACGAGAAATTGCATTGAGGAATGCACATAGCTTCACGGTGGCTAGACGTACATTTGGAGGTAGAATTCCTCTTAATGCAACTGGAAGTAATTGCGTCATGAGAACGTGTGATCATGGGACTTTAAGTTCTGAATTTCTTCTCTGGCACATTTATAATACCCTTTATATTCGAGGAGAATCCAGATGGTACCTTGATGTTGTTTAAGCATTCAAACATGATTTCCTTCTCCTCTTTGCTTAGAGTGTAGCTAGCAGGACGTAAGTAATGGCGTCCATCATCTGTCTTCTCTGGATGCAGGTTGTCTCTTTCCCTCAAACAACGTAGGTCCTGTCGTGCTTCAAATGTGTCCTTAGGCTTTCCATACACACCCATAAAGCCTAGCAGGTTCACACAAAGATTCTTCGTCAGGTGCATCACGTCGATCGAGCTACGGACCTCCAGGACTTGCCAATAGGGTAGGTCCCAAAATATGGACTTCTTCTTCCACATGGGTGCGTGACCGTTAGCGTCTTTCGGAATAGGTTGGCTTCCATGTCCTTTTCCAAAGACGACTTTCACATCATTGACCATATCGAGTACATCCTCACCGGTTCGGTTGCGAGGCTTGGTCAGGTGGTCTGCCTTCCCTTTAAAATGCTTGCCTTTCTTTCTTACGGGGTGATTTGCAGGAAGAAATCGACGATGGCCAAGGTACACGACCTTTCGACATTTTTTCAAGAATACACCTCTAATATCACCGAAGCAGTGTGTGCATGCATTATATCCCTTGTTTGACTGTCCTGAAAGATTACTTAGAGCAGGCCAATCATTGATTGTTACGAACAACAATGCTCGCAGATCAAAGTGTTCCTGTTTGTACTCATCCCACACACGTACACCTTCTTTATTCCACAAAATGAGAAGTTCGTCAATAAGTGGTCTCAGGTACACATCGATGTCATTGCCAGGTTGCTTCGGGCCTTGGATGAGCACATGCATCATAATGAACTTCCGCTTCATGCATAACCAAGGAGGAATGTTGTAGATACTTAGAGTAACAGGCCAAGTACTATGACTACTGTTCTGCTCTCCAAAAGGATTGATACCATCTGTACTTAAAGCAAACCTTAAGTTTCTTGCGTCATTTGCAAACTCCGGGAATTCTCTGTCGATTGCTCTCCACTGGGACCCATCAGTAGGGTGTCTCAAGATATTTTCTACCTTACGGTCTTCTTTGTACCATCGTAACAATTTTGCATGTTCTTTGTTTCTGAACAGACGTTTCAAGCGTGGTATTATAGGAGCATACCACATAACCTTGGCAGGAATTTTCTTACGCGGACGTTCGCCCTCAACATCACCAGGGTCATCTCGCCTGATCTTATACCGCGACGCATGGCATACCGGGCATGCATCCAATTTCTCGTACTCTTTGCCACGGTACATGATGCAGTCATTAGGACATGCATGTATCTTCTCTATTTCTAGCCCCATAGGACAGACAACTTGTTTTGCTTCGTAGGTAGTGGCGGGTAATTCATTGTACTTTGGAAGCATCTTCTTTTGGATTTTTAGTAACTCTCCAAATCCCTTGTTAGATACACCATTCTTTGTCTTCCATTGCAGCAATTCTAGTGTGGTTCCCAACTTTTTCTGCCCTGCATCACAAGTTGGGTACAACAATTTCTTGTGATCTTCTAGCATCCGCTCGAACTTGATCTTCTCCTTTTCACTTTCACATTCTCTTTGTGCGTCACGAATGACCTGAGAAAGATCATCAGCCGGCTCATCTTCTGCGGCTACCTCTTCTTCAACTTCTCCCATTGCAGTATCATTGAAGCACGCACCATCAAGAATAATATCATTATCGTCCCATTGTTCTTCTTCACCTTCTTCCATTACAACACCGGTTTCTCCGTGCTTTGTCCAACAAATATAGTTTGGCATGAAACCCGACTTGAACAAGTGTGAATGAAGAGTCCTTGAGCAAGGATATTCCACCATATTCTTACATATGGCACATGGACAACACATGAAACCGTCGCGTTTGTTTGCCTCAGCCGCACGTAACAAAGAATGCACGCCGTCAATGAACTCTTGGGAGCGGCGATCAGCATTATACATCCAATGACGGCTCATCTGCATTACATGACATAAATATCATATTAAAACCTAGATCATAATTAATTATTTATACAACATGCGTGCCACCACAAAAGATACAAATTTATGAAAGAATCGCTACAATGTAGACAATCCCAACTACCACTAAAAGAACTAAAGCTAAAATACATTTCAGGAGCATAAGGATTTCGCGACCAATCTCAACTAAAATAGACAGATCCCCCAATTGTGCAACATCTTTGGGCTTCTTCGGCTGGATCACTGCCTCATTAGCCGCCGTATCTGCCTGTTGTGCAAGATATTTTTGCACGAGTTCAACATACTCTTCCTCCTAGTAGAAGCCTGAACATCGTCCACTGCCATCCCACTGAAATTAAAACAAAAAATTAGAACTTTAATCACAACCATCATGAAAATAGGTATAAACTAACAATAATCATTAAATACGATAAAATAACTCACATTGCGATCCGGACACTTGTAGAAGATACGATCCTTGTTGGGACCCTCCTTCTTCACTCGGTACTCCATCACAATCTTCGTCTCATCACGACACTTGCCGCATGGAATGAGAGGAAGGCCCGGCCTAAGTCGCTTTGGAAACCCATGAGAGGCCGAGGACCCGGAAGTAGTTGCCATCTACTCTCTATACTCATTTTTTAATATACTATAAATTTCTCCTTTTATAAACAAATAAAATTAAGAAACTATAAAATTATCTATATCTCTAAACAATGATATTTTTAATGGTCATTGTGTTCTCGTCTTTTACTGCGGCAGGTAAGTAATTCACATGATATTTCCGCAAATTAACAGAAGAATAGGAGTGTACACACATAACAGACTACTGCGACGATATCAGGACGTGTGAATAAATAACCATCCGTACTAGTTGAACTTGCTTACGTGATCATCTCGGCGAGCATTTCTCCACCGGACGGCACCGTACTTGGTCAAGGAAGAGCTCCGATTCTACGAGGAAGGGAACACGGTCTTCCACGACCGTTGTCGCTCTCCCTCGTAGAATCAAAGCTCCTCCTTAACGTTCGTTACCGTTCGGCAGAGAACATGCTCGCCGACATGAACACGGTTCGCTAGTTCAACTAGTACGGATTTTCTATAATTTTCTAACTATTTTCTAAGTTTTTCATTTCATAGAAAGTTAAAATAAAAAGTACGGTGATTGACAGACTACTGCGACGATATCGGGACATGTGAATAAATAACCATCCGTACTAGTTGAACTTGCTTACGTGATCATCTCGGCGAGCATTTCTCCACCGGACGGCACCGTACTTGGTCAAGGAAGAGCTCCGATTCTACGAGTAAGGGAACACGGTCTTCCACGACCGTTGCCGCTGTCCCTCGTAGAATCAAAGCTCCTCCTTGACGTCCGTTACCGCTCGGCAGAGAACATGCTCGCCGAGATGAACACGGTCCGCAAGTTCAACTAGCTACTTTAACCTTCTTTCATGTAAATATGCAAGCTTGAAGTGATTTTGAGCTCAAATTACTTACAAATGAAAAAAACCACAATAAAGAACCATATATATATATAGTGAACAAAATGAGATAAGACAATGGTGAAAATGAGAGTATGAGATTGGTAACCTTTACAACTAAAGAATCGACGGAGGAATCGAAGAAATCGACGGAGGAATCGAATAATGGATGGAGGAACAATGGAGGGAGGGAGGAAGCAAGAACACTACTGCAGTGAGCTTCAAAATATGCTGAGCTCGGGCTCGGGGAGGAAGGAGACGGCCGGGATATAAAGGGGAGACCTTTAGTCCCGGTTGGTGGCTCCAACCGGGACTAAAGGTAACTTTCCAACCCCGGGCGCAGCCACGGCCCGGGAGTAGACCTTTACTCCCGGTTGGAGCCACCAACCGGGAGTAAAAGTATACCTTTAGTCGGTTGGTGGCTCAACGGGACTAAAGGTCCCTGCCACCTCTGTCTGGCGCAGTAGTCGTTGGGCAGGGACCTTTAGTCCCGGTTGGAGCCACCAACCGGGACTAACGATATCTCTAGTCCCGGGCGCAAAAAATTCCGGGACTAGAGCCCATTTTGGTCGAGGATCAAAGGTCTGTTCTCTACCAGTGAAGGATCAAATCTCATGTTGGCAGTACGCGGTGTGTGTAGCTATGAGGGTGTGGCGTGGAGATTGATGCATAGCGGCACCATGTGCTGGTACAGGGATGTCAGCAGTAAGATGGATGTGGCACGTGGAAGACTAAACTTGAATTGCCGTATTGCTGCTAACAACACCAAAACTTGTTGCTCATAATGTAGAGTTAACATTATGACAACTTATGGAAGATTAAACTCGCCCCTCATGATTGCATATGTTTTTGCTAGATGATTAAACCTAAATATAATTTGTTAAGACTTAGTTTCAGTTAATCATCATGTACCAAATGTCTTTTTATCGACATGTGGAGTATTACACTTATTTGGATATGACATGTGGAGTATTACACTTATGATGCTGCCGTTATGTTGATGCATGTGAGCAAGTGACACTTTAAAGCTTTTCATACCACCAAGAGCCTATACCCTAGGTTGTGGGTACTGGCCTCCAGGAGCAGACAAACTCTTTGTCGTATTTGAGAGTTAGACTTCCACTGTTTGAACTCTTGGGCGTGAGGAATCTTTCAGGTTACCATAAACTATAATATCACACTCTAACCTCACTGTTTTTCTGCATAGTGGGACATAGAAGACGTGTCCTTTCCGGGCCAACTAGATTAACAAGGTTAAGCAGAACTTATTAATGGTTGATAATTTGGTTTAGATTTATTAATTGGGTTGTTCCTCAAATGATGCAAGTCCTTAATGGTAGACATGGTAATAGAAAGAAAACTCCATTGTCAAGCGTATCTGTTAGAGGTGGTATAGTGGTCTCACACAATGGACATCAAACTTGTGATGGCTCAGTGACCAAAACTAAACAAATGATAAAATTTCAATGTAATAACTAAAGTATTATTTTCCTGCACTCAGCAGGTGACAAGGAAACGCAGACAAAAAAATGATCAAACAAGAGAGTGATGACAACAATTAGCCAATGTTGCTCGGGTCCAGCTCTGTTTTATGTAGTCTGCTTAGTCAAAGAAGTTGTACTATTATAGACACAACATATGGCCACTAATTGCTTGTCTACACTATGCAGAAAATTTGGATATATAAACTGTCTCAAACATGTTTGGCATCAACAACAGGGGCATCACACATCTGGCATGCATGGAGCTTGTATGTTTATGTTCAGAACACTTAATTAAGCAAGGGGACCCAGCACCATCACCGTTCCATCTTATCATGTCATACTTGGTCCACAATATACGGCTTACTCAAATAATTGGCCAGACATTGATTCAATCCATTGCACAAAGAACTAAATTGATACCGCTGTGAAATATGGTTATCTTTTCAGAATTAAGAATTTTATTATGGTGTCTCGCACAGCTAGGATTTGTAGAGGCGGCTGATAAGCCTCCTCTACCTGGTTGTCCCTACAAATAAATGTTTTGTAGGGGCGGCAAGAACCACGAGCTGAGTCAAATCCGCAACATCAAGCCTCGTGTGTACCTTCCCTAGCCAGTCCACCCAAATTCACTTGTGTTTACGGGGTACATACATTCGTTTTTTATTCACTTTATTGGATTTAGAAATGAATATTTGGAATTCTGTACGAATTCAAATGAAAAGTGTTTCAACTGCAAAGATGTAGATATTATCGAGTACTACAACTTCGATTTTCTTCGTTTCTCCATCTAATGACTTTAAAAATTTTTGAATTTTAAAATGTGAGAAATTCAAATTGAAAAGTTGTCCACAACAAAGATGTATAGCTCTTTCAGATCTACATCATTTGGTTTTTCCATTTCTCCATCCTAGATCATTTATTAATTTTCAATTTCAAAATGTGAGGACCTCAAACTATATTTTGGGACCATAGACTATTTCAAATAAAAACGTTATCGGCTGCAATGTTTTAGAACTTCTTGAGATCTATGGCTTTGGTTTTGGTCATTTCTACATCCGATGTTGTTTGAAAATTTGGAAAAAAAATGGATTTGAAAATGTGAGAACTGCAAATAGAATTTGTGGGATCTAACTGATTTCAAATAAAAGAGCCGGCAACTACAAATTAGATCTCTTCAAGATATACAACTTTCATATAAGTTTGTCTCCATCTGACTTCGATTCAAATGTTATTAATTTTACTATGTTGAACCTATGTTTTTAAAAATGGCTCTATATCCAGACGGCTTTACAAATCGATTTCTAGGGGTGGTTGTAGATCCAGCTGCCTCTAAAGAAAGGGGCTTTTCTAGAGTTGTCTTAAAATAATAACATCCTCCTCTAATAATGGATTTCAGGAGGTGGGTGGTTTTGGAAACCATTTTTAGAGACAATTTTAGATAGAGCCGCCGACTCTACTATAACCTGGAAGTGTAGTAGTGTGGTCTCTGCATGTGTTTTGCACACAACCAAACCTTAACTACAGTTTCAGCCTCTGGTTTCTGAAAAGAAGCTCTCAAAAAACTAAACCACAATGGGAAACACAAAAATACTAATGCTCCTACAATATAACTACCCATGGTTGGCAAAAGTATGCGATAGCTACTGTCTCCGGCATATGCAATCGCTACTGTCTCCAGCATGCGACATCCCTACACCAAATTTAGTCCATCCCTTCTGAATAAAGATCAAGGAACACATCCAGTTGGTGGCTAAAAATAACCTGATGTACCTGGAGCCAAGTTTGAGTGTGAACACCACATTGGATATATTACTAAACATGCCATTTTTGTTAATGCTTTCTCATCAGCAGGCAATGCTTGGATGGTCTTGGCATCATCGCTTTCAGATAGATACTTGCTGTCAGACATGATATACATATAACAGTCGGCAGCAAGTGGTGGATTATATAATAAATGTGTACCCACCTGACGATGAACCACTAGTTTGCTTGCTCAAAAAAGGTATACACTATAAATTAATACACCAAATGGTCTATGAAAAATCTAAAATCAGGTCTCTGGATAATGAAACTGATCTGACCTCATCATATGCATCAGATTGTAATCACGACATTCGTCATCCTTGCTCGCCAGTAGGGAAAAGGTTGGATGGGCTTCGTGTCCATCGCTGTCTTGTAGATTTCTACAGAGCCGGCATGGCAGCAAGTGTTAATTAAGCTTGACCACACCAGTTTGCTTACTTGTTCAAACAAGTTGTCCAATTAATGCAAAATTATAGCTACAACAGATTGCTCACGAACTGCTCGGCCGGCTGAAATTTGTTACTTACTGTGTAATGGGCATATATATAACTGGCAAATCATGCAATAAGCAAGGCACAGATAAACTAACTGCATGTATGGGCATGGGCACGATCGCTATGGATCTCACAACCTCTCTCCTGCTCGCCTCCACAATGGTGGTCTCCGTGGCCATAAGCTACGTCCTCTTCTGGAAGCAGCGGCAGACGACGAGGCCCCGAGCGCCGCTGCCACCTGGCCCAAGGGGCTGGCCAGTGCTGGGCAACATGCCGCAGCTGGGCGGAACGAAGCACCACCAGACGCTGCACGAGATGTCCATGGTGTACGGCCCGCTGCTACGCCTGCGCTTTGGCAGCTCCGACGTGGTGGTGGCCGGGTCGGCCGCAGTGGCGGAGCAATTCCTCCGCACCCAGGATGCCAACTTCAGCTCCCGCCCGCCCAACTCCGGTGGCGAGCACATGGCGTACAACTACCAGGACATGGTGTTCGCGCCCTACAGCCCGCGGTGGTGCGCCAGACGGAAGGTGTGCGCCATGAACCTCTTATGCCCAGGCGCGCTCGACCGCTTCCGCGCTGTGCGGGAGCGTGAGGCCGCGCTCATGGTGATGTCGCTCGTGGCGGCATCGGCGTCACTGGTGGCGGTCGATGAGGCCGTGAACGTCTGCACGACGAACGCGCGAACGTCCCTGGCAGCTGTGGGGCGGCGGGTGTTCATCGCCGCTGGTGACGAGGAGGGCGCGAGGGAGTTCAAGGAGATTGTACTCGAGGTCATGCAGGTGGGCGGGGTGCTCAACGTTGGGAACTTCGTGCCTGCGCTCCGGTGGCTGGATCCACAGGGCGTGGTGGCCAAGATCAAGAAGCTGCACCGCCGGTTCGACGACATGATGAACAGGATCATCAAGAAGGCTGGTGTTGAGGAAGGCAAGGACAAGAACTTGCTGAGCTTGCTCCTGGCGATGGTGCAGGACGAGCCCAAGGCTGGCGGCGGCGGCGACGAGGATAGGATCACCAAAACCGATGCTATGGCACTCATTTTGGTACGTTCTCGTTTGCCACACACAGCTAGCCCAAGAAAAAATGGAAAAAAATGAATATTTGTCGCGGCTACTAAACCATTATGAAAAAAAAAAGACATTGAAAATTTGCAACGAGAACTGGCCTTGACGCCTCCTTGATCAAAATCATGATATTTTGAGAGAAGAAATGATTTATACACAAAATGAAAAGACAAACATAAGTGAGACAGATGTACAAAACTGCCCAGACAACATTATCTTCCATAGGCCAGTACCAATGCCACATCCCAGGTAATGGCTACCAACCAATCCTTTTTTAACTGCCTGGTGACAACATTATATTCCTTAGGCCAGTCCAATGATCCACATCCCAGGTAATGGCTACCTGCCAATTTTTATTTTATTTTTAACTGCCTGATGACAACATTATCTTCACTGGGTCAGTCCAATGCATGCACATCCGAGGTAACGGTTACCTACCTTTTTTTATGTTAACTGCCTGATGACAACAGTATCTTTCAGATCATTCCTCTAAACTGAGAATGCATCTAGTGTGTAGCAAAATGTTTTAAATCAAGTGGCATCTGATGGTAGCAGTTGGTGACCTGACAAAATTAAATGATTGTGAGGAGTGCAGGACTTACAAATTTCTCGCCTCAACCAAACAAAAAAGGACAGAGGTCAGATTATTCCCTATTAGCATTTTAAACCAGGTATAGGAGGTTGCTGGTTCAAACAAGAAAGAAAAGGGATATTACAGTGATGGGTGTTACAGCTCCTTGTAAGAAATATTGACTTTTAATAAAGGATCCAAATAAGGATCCAAATAAGGATCCAGCATCATGCATACAGGCAGCTATGATGGCATAAGAAATATCCCTACCTGTGCAATTGCAGGGTAGATTTTATGTGGAAGTAATATCCCTACCTGTGAAGCAGCACTTAGATCAGAACTCTTCTCCACACTGCACTTGGCTCTCCAACCTTTCACTCATTATGTGTCTGCAAAGTAGATGCTACTTTTTCTATCTCCTTTAGTAGATCCTTCTCAGAGCAAAAACAGAAATGGTTTAAGCTATAGAGAGAGAATATATGAGCAAAAATCAGTTTTAAGTTACAACTATAGGATGCCGTAATGCACCAAAAAACATAGTATCTTGCAAAGGGGTATCAGACATGTGTATGATAAAGCCAACTCAATATCAACATGTATATGAGAAACTGGAATTCTTAGCTAAGTGTTACGAATCTAAATAAGAGGTATCAGTCTGTAAACATCAAGTGATCTGAACAAGCACGTAGAGGATGGCCTTAAAGCACACATACCTGCACACCTGCTTTAGGACAACGTGCATGGACAGCCTCCATCAATTCATCTACAACAACCAAGTATTCTTCTCCTTGCAGCAAAGGTTGCCTCAGTCCTAAATCTACGTAAACTTAACTGAATAAGGTATGCGACCATGGACTTATTTGCAAGAAAATACATTTTTTTCTAAACAAACAACATTCAGAGGAAGCATCAGATGTTCATATATAAATACAAAGTATAAAAAGTATGAACAACACATTCTTGCTCACCACATCATAATTTATTTTCCAACGAAACATCTCAAAATGAATTTCTGAGAGAACCAAACCCATGAATACTTTCAGTTTATTTAGGTTCACTCAAAGTACAGAGATCTATGACAAAAAAAAAACTTGTGTATAAGTTCACGACAAAATTCTATAGCACAATAAAGATTTTCTATTATGAGCTTCTACCCTGTAAGCTGTAACAGTTTAATTAGTATCAAGAAATATAACAAAATGCATCAATGCTCAGATACAGACCATGTGGCATTATTTATAAGTCAATTGGTAAATCGAGCTCATACCGGCACTGCATGATATTGAAGGGTCCTTTAATTCCTTGAGGATACATTTCGTTGCCATGATAAGCCCCTGCAATGACCACATTTGCATACTGTGACTAGTTAGTCGTAAATGACAAATACAATAGTTCAAACAAATCTTATACAAATGCTACTTAAATAAAATATCTTGGCAGCTGGCAGCATGAGTAAACAGATTAGTTTGGTTGCACTGCATCCATTGAGCCCCCAATCAGGTTAATAAGTCCACAATTAAGTCTAAATACTGCAAGAGAGCTAACGAAAGAGCTCGCAATTCCTCGCCAGAAATTGAGAAGATATTGTAACCTATTTACTGGAGGGGAATTTGTTTAATAGTTGTGGATCCCCGCCGCCAAAATAAAATAATCTCCTTATCGAATCGGCACCCAGAACCTAAACCAGCCACCACAACCCCGGATCTGTTCACGCCCCAACCGGATCAGCGTGCGAGGATCCTTTTAAATCCTTGGCTTCTGATGCCATGGAGATGAGCCTGACAAAGGTGGAGCAGGAGATGGCGACATCGATCCCGCCGACCTCACCAAAGGACAGGGTCAGATTACGCCCATAGTAGTTTGGGTGGGGGAGGTTGCATGGACAAACAAGCGGCGGCGGGAGGCCTCGGTGGCGGCGGCGTGATGGGTGGGACAGCTCCTTGGGGCAATATTGACCTTTAATAAAGGATCCAAATAAGGATCCAACATCACGGCGGCGAACAGGCCAAGAGGGCCGGAGAAAGGGGCGTCCCGGAGTTACCTGTGAAGCAGGCTTAGATCAGGGTTTGGGGAGGATTCGACGGGTCCGATCTGAGAGAGAGAGAGAGAGAGAGAGGTGGCTGCAAAGTAGATGTAGCGTTTTCTGGCGGCGCTCTTGTAGATCCTTCCCAGAGCAAAGCGGAGAATGGCGGCAGCTATAGAGAGATGGGGAAGACGAGGAGACAGACGGAGGAGACGAGAGAGTGACCCAGGATGAGAGAGTGATTGGGGGGAGGGGGTGGGATGCTCGTGGTGCCACGGACTTGAGTCCTTGGTCAGCTACGTTGTATATTTTTTCGGGTCCATGACCTTGACCGGCTGACGTGGATTTATTTGGCGCGTCCGTGAACTAGGACCTGATGCTACAGACGCGTGCAAATATGTACTACAAACGCGTTTTCTCTATCCGCGTCTGTAGTAAGAGTTAGTACAGACGCGTGTTGACCTCCGCTGAGCCTTTATCCTTGGTCACCTGATTTAGGACAACGTGCATGGAAACAGCCTCCATGAATTCATATCAACAGCCAAGTCATTTCCTCTAGGTGTCGTGGTGGATATGTGGCTTTTTTACATAGTGTCACATTCTTTTAGATAATATTAAATTTTAATATAATATTCCAGATAACTCCATAAATATATGCCAAGCATTTGTGTACAATTAAGAAAAAAATTATATAGGATATCATACAACATAGCTCTTTCACATACACCAAAAGATCGTTTTCGTATGCAATATTGAAATATATATGCTTAGACCACATACATAACCGACCACAAATTGACGCAATCATCGCTCGTACATGTTTGTCGCATGAGATAGGCTGTATGCATTAGTTAAAATCTACGATGTTGATTCCAAAAACACTGACGACGACATTGTCTAGTGCACATATGAATGGACTAACTCGTGCCTTGTAGATCTTGTTTATTGCCTCCTTAATATAGTGAACTATTTTCTACTATGTGAAAGTGATATGGGTATATTTGGGCCACGAGGCATCATAGCCTGACAGAAGATGTCACTAGCTTATTGTGAGGTTCCTCAAAAAAAAACTTATTGTGATGCATATAAATGTGTTTGTTGTTGTTGTCTGGCTCCTTACACACACGGCACTACCGGAGACCGGCCCTTTGCCGAGTGCCAGGTGGTTTGCCGAGTGTTGTTTTTTTTTGGCACCCCTGCAAAGCCACATTTGCATACTGTGTTTTTGTTACTCGGCAAAAAGGCTCTTTACCAGTGTTTTTTTAGACACAAACTAACGAAGCTTCTTACAGTGTTATTTTTTGATACTCGGCAAAGAAAATTTCAAAGCATATTTTTGAAGCATAAATTAATTCAAATTAAAAAGTTTTCAACTATAAAGTTGTATAACTCATCAAGATGTACAATGTTTGTTTTGGTCTTTTCTTCATATGACAAAGTGAAAAAGAATTTGTTCACAAATCTAAATATCTCTCTTGTAGTTTATGAAACTATAAGAGATATATAAGATTTGTGAACAATGTTAGAAACGACCATGTCGGATGAACAGATGACCAAACAACCAAAATAAACTTTGTAGATCTCGAAAAGTTATGAAACTTTGTAATTGACAACTTTTGATTTGAAATCATCTTGTCATGCAAAACTACGTTTGAATTTCAAAATTTTAAAATTAAAATTTTGGCGACCTCGGATGGGAAAACTTCCTAAACTAAAAGTATAGATCTCGAAAAGTTATGAAACTTTATAGTTTACAACTTTTTTACCCAAGGCATTTGAATTCGTTTAGGGCCTCAAACATGCAATTTATACTTGACAAAGGGCTTCTTTGCCGAAAGTGTTTATTTTAACACTGGCAAGCAAGAGGCCCCTGGGGCAAAGGTTATTTTTTTACACGGCAAAGAAATTTCAAAGCACATTTTGAAGCGTAAATTAAGTCGAAAATGAAAAAATTTCAACTACAAAGTTGTATAACTCATCAAGATGTACAATGTTTGTTTTGGTATTTTCTTCATACGACAAAGTGAAAAGCGTGTTGTTGGCAAATTTTATATCTCTCTTGTAGTTTATGAAACTACAAGAGAGATATATAAGAGAGATGGGAAACAAGGAGATAGAACGACCAGGTCGGATGAACAGATGATCAAACAACCAAAATAAACTTTGTAGATCTCGAAAAGTTATGAAACTTTGTAATTGGCAACTTTTGATTTGAAAATCATCTTGTCATGCAAAATTGTGTTTCAATTTCAAAATTTAAAATTGAACTTTTCAAACGACCTCGGATGAAAAAACAACCAAAATAAACTCTGTAGATATCGAAAAGTTATGAAACATTGTAGTTGGCAACTTTTTGATTTGAAAATATCTTGTCATGCTCCCCGAGCATTTGAATTTCAAAATTTTAAAATTCGAACTTTTCAAACGACCTCGGATGAAAAAACAACCAAAATAAATAAACTCTGTAGATCTCGAAAAGTTATGAAACATTATAGTTGACAACTTTTTGATTTGAAAACATCTTGTCATGCAAGTGTCACATTGAATTTCAAAATTTTAAAATTCAAATTTTGTAAAGATAACTCGGATGGAAAAACTTTCTAAACAAAAGTGTAGATAAGAAAAAAGTTATGAAACTTTGTAGTTTACAACTTTTTATTTGAATTTGTTTAGTGCCTCAAACATGCAATTTAAATAGGTTTAGTATAATATATTGTGAACAAAATCGCAATTCGCACGTACATGAGAATGTAGTGTAGTGGTAGAGGAGGTATGCATGCATTAGTGGGAGGTCTACGATGTTGTTCGAATCGCGTCAGCCGACGACATAGTCTATGAAATGAATGGAAAATGTCGAAGATGGGTGTAGTCTTGGCGGTGGGGCCTCTATTGATAAAAAAATCCATTTTTTGGGTAAAAATTCCCATTTTTCGGGTTTTATGATTCAATTTGCCGAGTACGAGGCATCATAGCCTGAGTGCCCAACAAAGTTGTCGGCAAAGCTTATTGTGATGGGTTATTTAAAAAGTGTTCTTTATTGTGATGCATATAAAAAGCCTTTGTTGTTGTCTGATTCCCGTACACACGGACTTCGTGGCACACAGAATCTGATTGTGGCGGGGACCGACACCACATCAACCATAGTGGAGTGATCGCTCGCCGAGCTGATCCGCCACCCTGCTCTACTCCGGCAAGCACAGGACGAGCTGGACGCCGTGGTCGGCCGTGACACACTCGTCTCAGAGTTGGACCTCCCGCGCCTCACATACCTCAACTCGGCACCCAACGACGCCCCTCTCGGTCCCCCGCATGGCCGCTGACGAGTGCGAGGTCGCCGGCTACCACATCCCGCAGGGGACCCAGCTGCTGGTGAACCTGTGGGGCATCCGCCGCGACCTGGAGGTCCGGCCGTATCCTCTGGAGTTCCGCCCGGCCAGGTTCCTGCCTGGCGGCTCGCACGAGGACGTGGACGTCAAGGGTGGCGACTTCGGGCTCATCCCCTTCGGCGCTGGCCGGAGGATCTGCGCCGGGCTCAGCTGGGGGATGAGGATGGTCACGCTTGCTACAGCTACTCTGGTGCACGCGTTTGATTGGCAGGTGCCGGCAGGGCAGACGCCGGAGAAGCTGGATATGGAGGAGGCCTTCACGCTGATGCTGCAGCGGCCATCAGGCAGCTCCGTTGGTGCTCCGGCTGGTTCCTAGGCTACTCCCATCGGCATATACTATATGAGGATATACGAAGATGCATCCATGGAATCGCATATGATAATGATATAAAAAAAATGCTCAACTTCGATACCACATCGAAGTGGATTGTGCACACGTACATGTATGTATTTTACGTTTTTTTTTTTTTGCTAAATTAAAGGAAGCACAACTGCTATACTGTTCAGTTCACTTGTAGTTTTCTAATCTTTAGCAGAGTTCGTATTTTTTTCGCTTTTGCCGGGCTGACTCTTGCGTTGTTTACATTTTTTTTTTCGAACTGGTGGCTTATAGTACGTACCTCGCAGAAACAGTCAAGGAGGCTGAGAGCTGATGAACTACACTAAGGGACCTGTCTGAAGAGACTAGTGATCACTACTATCAAAACTCATTTTTCAGGCGGTGAAAAACTATTAACCGGGTCCGCCCGCCTCTGCTTCTCTGATAGCTGTAAATCATGATTTATAGTCCCCGCCTCAGTTAATAAATTTACAAAATAAAAAATCAATGAGCCCGTCCATGTGGCCCAACCCATCCACAAGGCTGGCCGAAACCGTCGATGGGCTGTTGCTGCTCGCCGCATCCACCCGTGGAGACACTACGCTAGATTTATACATCACTACGGCATCATCACTGCTGGATTTGTGAGAACCGCACTGCCGGTTATAAGCTTGAAAATGAAAAAATGATTGGGGCTGGGCTAAAACCGGCAGTGAAGGACCACATCACTACCGGTTTGTGGCTTGAACCGGCAGTGTTTTGACGGCCACTCATCACTGCCGGTTTAAGCCAAGAGCCGACAGTAATTATGCTCTATCACTATCGGTTCTAGCCAAGAACCGACGGTGATAAGCCTACAACACAAAAAAGCTGCAGCCGTCCTCTCCTTCCTCCTCTCTTCCATCCCGAGAACAGAGGCGCGCGTTTGGACCCTTCCCTCCGTTGCTGCGGCTGCTCTTCAACAAGAATTTAGTGCTTGGATTTTGAAAAATGGCTTGATCTTTTTGCTTTAAGGTAAGTAATAAACATCCACTCCTTTGATTTTGTAGCTTAATTAGCTTCGTTTTGATGGCTACATTGCTTGATTCTCATTCTAGCTTTTTCTCTATTCTAGAGAACATTTGTGCAAGGCTCAAATTGTGGTGAATCCATCATCCAAAAGGTTGGTGTCTATGAACACATTTAAATTCCTAGCTAATTATTCCATGGTGGTCAAGATCATCATTGTTAGTATGTGATGCTATAATTAGTTCTTAGAAGTAGAGTAGAATAGTTGTTCTTCAATATTGTGTAATAATTATTTTTTACTATGATTTTCAATTTACAGGGCCGGGGCTACCAATTTCAATTTTTCAATATTTAGTGTACAATAATGTTTTTCAAAAATGGTACTTTCGAGCTACAATTGTTGTTCATGAAGCTCGATTTCTTATTAATTCTTTATAACTACTGTCTCAGTATTTTTTGTGCAGAGAAGGATCGAGAGTGGATGCATCTGTCCCGAACGGACAAGCGGTACATGCATGGCATCAGCCAATTTATCACCGATGCCAAAGCCCATGCTAGGAATGGGAACCCTATCTTCTGCCCATGCAAAGATGGCAAGAATCATAGGAACTTTCGTCAAATTGAGTCTATACGATCGCACTTAATTACCAGGGGGTTCATGCCAAACTATACGATATGGACTATGCATGGCGAGGTTGGTGTGAATGTTCTATAGGAAACGATGATGATGTGGACATGCCTGACGTAGCCATCCACGATGCTGACGAGGAACCCGGTGTCAACACGGAACCTTTGCCCACAGTTAATAATGTGTTTAGGAACATGCTAGCTGACGACACCGAGGATAACGATGGCATTTCTCAGCTGCTACGTAATGTAGAGACCATATGTCTTAGTGAAAGACAGCTGAGAAAGCTAGAGAAAATGAGACAAGATGGCAAAACACCATTGTATAAGAATTGTTCAATGAGCAAACTGGAAGCCAACATCATGCTGTTAGAGTTTCAAATCGACAAATGGATTGAGCGATAAAGGCTTCGATCAGTTGTTAGGTATAATAAGAAAAATGCTCCCAGAAAAAAATGAGTTGCCAGAAAAGACATACTTGGCCAAGTAAATGATCTGCCCCATTCGCCTCAAGGTTGAAAAAATCCACGCATGTTCCAATGATTGCATATTGTACCGTGGAGAAAAATACAAAGACTTGGACAAGTGCCCCAAGTGTGAAGCTCCACGGTACAAGGAAGGGCCGTCAGATGAGGGTACCAAGACCAGAGGAGGTCCCATAAAGGTCATTTGGTATTTTTCTATAGCTCCCCGGGTGCATAGGCTGTTTGCATGTGCAAAGTCAGCCAAGCTGTTGAGCTGGCATGGCAAAGAGCATAAGAAAGATATAATGATGAGGCACCCCATCGATGGGCATGACTGGAGGACTGTCAATACTATGTTCTATAAGGACATCAGTGGAGAGGTAAGGCACCTTTGGTTTGCTTTGAGCACAGATGGGATGAATCCTTTCGACCAGGTTAGAAGCAATCATAGCACCTGACCAGTGACGCTCTGTATATACAACCTTCCACCTTGGGTCTGTATGAAGCGGTCGTACATCCAGATGCCACTACTGATCCAAGGGCCAAGACAACCTGGGAATGACATCAATGTGTTTCTAGAACCAGTGATCAATGAACTAGTGGAGATGTTTGAAAAGGGTGTGCCGAATGTTTGGGACGAGTACAAAAAGGAACATGTCACGATCAAGGGAGTACTTATCGCTACAATCACCGACCTACCTGGTCAAGGTTCGTTGTCCGGAGAGAAGATAAAAGGCTATACTGGATGTGTCGAGTGCTTGGACAACATCGATGCGGTAAATTTGCCAAATAACTCAAAGATAGTTTATATGGGACACCATAGGTTTCTACCTAAGGATCACCCTTACCGCAGGAACAGAAAAGATTTCAACGGTACTATTGAGAAACGCTTAGCTCTAAAATATCGAGACGGGCCTGCGATACTTTAAGAACTCAACAAACTGGAGGTTGTTCTTGGGAAGGGGGATAATGCAGTAGCAGCGCCTAATAGGAGCGTTTGGAAGAAAAAATCGGTTTTCTGGAAACTACCTTACTGGCCATTTCTAAGTGTACGCCACTGTCTTGATCCCATGCACATCACTAAAAACATGTGCACTAACACTCTTGACACCTTGATGGACACCGGGGGGACATCGAAGGATTCACTAGCCACGTGCCTAGGCATGCAACACTTGGGAATTAGGAAGGAGCTGCATCCCATGGAGCTAGAGAATGGTCAATTCGAGCTTCCGGTTGCTTCATAGACATTGAAGAAGGAAGAAAAGCGTGCACTTATTTCTTTCTTCAATGAACTCAAAGTCCCGACGGCCTACTGTGCGAACCCGAAGAGGCTAGTGAACATGAGAGAACTCAAGTTCAACTATGGCCCTATGAAGGCCCATGACTGTCATGTCATTATGACTCAGCTGCTCCCTGTTGCCCTACATGGTATCCTCCCCCAAAGGTCCACGCCCCAATCATAAAGCTATGCTCGTTCTTCAACTCGATCTCAAAAAAGGTCATTGATGTGTCCACGCTAGAATAGCCAAAACTCTCGTTAGGCTTGAGATGCGTTTCCCGCTGACTTGCTTTGATATCTCATTGCATCTGCTCATTCATCTTGTTGACCAAATTAGAGCCCTTGGCCCAATGTACCTGCATCAGATGTTCCCTTTTGAAAGATTGATGAAAATTTTCAGCAGGTATGTTAGGAACAGATTTAGGCCAGAAGGGGGCATGGTTGAAGGATGGTCAATGGAGGAGGCCATTGAGTTCTGCACATATTATCTGGACATCAAAAGGGTTGGAGTTCTAGAATCTCGTCACAAGGGAAGACTACGTGGCAAAGGAACGATCAGGGAGAAATCTGTTACAGTAGACAACATTGTTTCTTTCAGATAGGCACAGTTGCTGTTCTCCAGCAAGCCGAGGGTGTGATGCCATACATTGATGAGCACAGGCAATCGCAGCAAACTCTGTATCCGAGCAAGTCATAGGCTTGGCTGGATAAAAAACATAAGGAGAAATTTGTCAGCTGGTTGCGATGTTGCTTGCTTGAAATAAAGTTGGGTAATCAACTGGATGCCTTAGCCAAGGGACCTTCGAGTACATATCTTAAGTACCAAGGGTATGAGATCAATGGATTCACATTTTACACAAAAAACCAAGATGGAAAGAGCACATACTAAAATTGTGGTGTTCGTTTTGATGCTCACGATGAAAATGGCAACGTGCAGGCAACATACTATGGTTTCATAGAGGAGATATGTGAGCTAGCCTACGGTCCGTTGAAGGCATCTCTTTTTCGCTGCTAGTGGGTCCAGCTCTAGGAAATCAACACTGACAGCGAAGGGTTCACTACCGTTGATCTCACTAAGACCGCATACAGAAGTGATCCCTTCGTCCTTGCAAGAGATGTTATGCAAGTCTTCTATGTAAAGGACAAGACAAAAGGAAGGCTAAAAGTAGTCCTAGAAGGGAAAACGAAGATTGTCGGTGTCGATGGAGTGACGGACAAAGAAGACTATAAGGGCTATCAAGAAATACCTCCATTCGGGGCGAACATACCCCTACCTATCCTTCAAGAGGGAAATGAACCTGCTTACGTACGAATTGATCACAATGAGGCCCTCATTGTTGATGCACCTAAAGATAGTTAGATATTGTTAACTATGTAATCATTATGTAGATGTTGTATCAGTAATTCACACTGAATATTTAATTTATATTTTGTGTGCATCTCTATAATTTAATTATTGACTATGTAATCAAATATTAAGATGATGTTTACAAACACTATTATTTGATAATTATAGACCATTAATTAATTATCATAGAATTAAATAATCAAGACACAAATTTTTGTGTTATTTTAGAATATAAACAAACTGCATTATTTCTATTAATAAATAAAGAAAGAAAAGCAAACTAACTGAACTCCCTATCCCCTAGCTCGAATCCCGGTAGGTCAAACTTTTTTGATTTTGCATTTATTATTTAGTAGTGCATTACGATGGGATAAAAAAAAAAATAAAACCATTCTAACAGAACTCCTATCCTAACTCTAAGAGACCCACGAATCTCAAAGGGCCAAATCAAAAAAGGCTGCAAAGTAGGCTCAAATGTGTTTTTTATATTTTTTTAAAAGATTTTGCATTTATTATTTAGTAGTGCATTACGATGGGATCAAAAAGAAAAAAAAATAAAACCATTCTAACCGAACTCCCTATCCCGACAACTGAACTGCAAGCCCTTATAAAATGGCCCTCGGCCAGAGCTAACATCTCCATACATGTTGGTTTTAGCCAGGCCTTATCAGCCATGATACAATGTTTTCCTCTCACAACAAACCACAGAGATATCGTTATGCATCGCAGGTACTAGAAGAATGCTCTTGAAGATAGAGCAACGCGCCGAAGATTGAAGGTGCCACGAGCAGAGAATCTGTGGTGTCGAGCTGAATCCGATGTGCCTGAGAAAAACATGTTTTCATATGCCACCTTTTTACGGTAAAAAGGCTGTTGTTTAAACCCTAGATGGTGCAAGAAGAATGCTCTTGAGGTGGTTAAATTATAATGTGTTGATACACATTGATGGTAACATTGGCCTGTACACAAATAGGTCTTTGTTATCATATATGAAATTTTAGTGTAAGGTCTTTGTTATCATATATGTAACTTATTTCTAATTTTTTGTAAGTTTTTGATGTATTTCATTACTATCTAAATAAATATATCGTTCTTGTTAAAACTTTCCCACTGTAGTATCTAAATAAATATATCCTTTATATATATGCACCTTCACTGTCGGTTCTATTTAGAAACCGACAGTGATAGCCACCTTCACTGTCGGTTCTATTTAAAAACTGGTAGTGATGTCCATGCCCCCCTATATAAAACAAATTGCTGGCCACATACATCGATCCCACCCACCCACGAACTCTCTCAGTCTCATTTCTCATGTTTCACTCTCACTTCTCAAGACATCCACTCTCTCTCTACGTGATTTGGTCATGGCTCCTGCATTTTTCAATGGTATTGATATGTTGTCTTCTCCAATATAATATCTATATATATTCATTTGATCTATATTTATATTCATGTTTTTTTGCATTCTACATTTATATATATTCTTATTTCTTGCATTCGATCTATATTTAATTATGTTGCCACATTTTACTTGGAAGAATTTTTTGTGCATATATTTTATGTTCATATTTTTTTTTGCATTTTATCGATCAGGTGGTATGAACAACGGACCTCCCCCACCACAAGAACCAAGTTTCCACCCTGGCGATGAGCCATTCGCTCCTAATGTGGCCATTCCATGGTTCCCTGTTCTAGCTATTGTATGAAATATTTTCCAACATCTTTTGTTTTTTGATGCTAACAAATAAGTGTAAATGGCCAGTAGGAGGTATTCCAAAGAAGTGGAAAAGATAAGTTACTTATGCTGTAACCGCTACACGGAAATCACTACCGGTTTAAAGAATGGCCCGGCAGTGATGTACCACCATCACTGTCGGTTCCTACTTACAACCGGCAGTGATGTACCCCCATCACTGTCGGTTTCTAATTAGAACCGTCAGTGATGAGGTCTGGTATAAAAGGCCGCCACGGGTTGAAATTATCCAAACATCAACCCCACGCCAACCGTTCCCCGCGCTCCTCTTCTTCGACGCCGACGCCCATGCACTGCCCCACGCCGGAGCACCCGTCCACCGTCCCCAGCACCGCCGTTCCCAGCCCCACGCTTCTCTTCTTCGACACCGAGGCCTGTGCACCGCCCCACGCCGAAGCAACCATCCACCGCCCCCCGCGCCGCCATTCCCAGCCCCGCACTCCTCTTCTTCGACGCCGACGCCCATGCACCGCCCCACGCTGGAGCACCACCGAGGCCTTCAGGAGCGTGCGCGAATAGCTGCTTTCCCACCCCCACGGTGAGTGCGTGGCTCACTGCCCGCTAAGTGTTAGATGAAATGCTCTACGGTTGTTGTCTTCCCAATAGCAGCCGATTCTTATTCAATTGAGTTACATGCTGTTACTCCTTGGTTTAGCTATCCTTATATGTACATGCTGTTACATAAACCAGTTAGTTTTTCCCTGAAGGGATTATGCTACCTACTGATTTGTTGAGGACCTAGTAATCATGGCCCTAAACGGTTTAAGAACCATTGGTGTTATTTGCATGCTGTCGCAACAAGTTATTCCCTCGAGTCGCAGCTAAGTGACCTTTTGCGCTGTGTGCAGTCTAAGTATTTAAACATTGATCATCAACACCTCTTGACATAGTTAGATTGAATATGTGACAATGATATGAGCATATCTGTCTCGAATAGTAGTTGCATAATGTTATGATATCTCTGTACTTTGTAATTATTGCAAGCCATGGAAACTAGCGGTCAAAGGTACACGTTAATGACTGTGGACGTCTTATTTGTGACGGTAGGGAGTGTTTTGTTTGTGTAAGAGTTGGATAAGAATTTCTGCTCTTGCTTAAGCAATGATGGATTCTTGTCAAATGTGTACAGGTATAATCGCTATAGGTAGAGTGTTAATTGATTTTGATGGAATGTCAAGGATAAAGAACATTGAATATATTTAGTTTGGCCATATAACTTGAATAATAACTCTTGTTCAGTGAGTTACCATTACCACTTACCATATGCCTAATTTACTTAAATGTATAGGCAACCATGGCATTGTATGTAGTGCATGTTAGTCACATGCCTGGGATTTATCAAACCTGGGAAGATTATTATGCTCAAGTTAATCGCTACCCTAGTAATTTACACAAAAAATACAACACAGAAGCTGAAGCTTTGAGGGCCTACTATAGTCATCCGGCCTACCTTGCAAACCTTGGGTAACCGGCCTACTATGGTCCAATGAATACAAACCTTGGTCATCCGCTGGCACTGGAGATCGAAGAGAAGCCACCCGCCGGAGATGTGAAGATTAGGAGAATTGCTCCTTGGTCTTGGAAAGATGTCATGCTTTTATTTATGGCTATGGTCATCACTTTTCTTATTTGGAAGTTGATGTAGGCTTAGTTTCGTAGAACAGTAGGTGGATTTTGTTGTATGTGGTCAATCAAACAATGAATTTGTTCTAGGTGAACATATGCTATTATTTAACTTTGTTGTATGTGGACTTATTATTAGACTTTGCATTAACATATTATATATATATGAACATATGCTATTAGTAGTTGTCCGCGATCAAAACTAACCACGATCGTGTCACAGCCAAGACTCATCATCGCCTATTACCCCATCGCCGAAGAACTAATCGACAACAAGAAGCGGCTGATATCACTGGGACGGGAGAGCCGCATGATCCGATAAACTGTGACGGTGTCAATCAGGTCAGTGAGAACGAGCAGCCATGGACCCTGTCTGGCCTGCTCGATCTGGGTCAAAATGACCAAGATGGCCAGGTAACTTTGGTATCATGTCACTATGTAGCCACACACGCTAATCAATTGAGAGGGTCATAGCTTACTTGGTGTCTATAGTAGGAGCCTCCGCCGGCCGAGGAGCCAGAGGGTTCGGTTAGCAGGAAGGCCAGATCCAAGCGAGGCGTGTCAGAGATTCCTGTTGGTAGGAATGCACACTAGCACATTACTGAGTTCGATGAATTCGGGGATCCACTCTCACCGCTTATAGCTTTGACCAAATACGACTTCATCCCGATTAAGTACAGGAAGTGGATTGGGAAAGATGATGACCGGTGGAGGGTTTCCGAAAGCGAGAAGGATTACATATGGGATGTCAATATCCTAGAGTATTTCACTTTCCCAGCTGAGTATGACAGGGAGTTAGTCAAGAAAAAAGCAAAAGAAATCATGGGAACATGCTTCAAGAATTTCAAGGGGACATTGTACAAGAATTTTATCCTCCAAAATAAAGAGCCAGATTTCGATGGTGGACAGTTTAGCAAGCAGAAGGACTTCTGGCAGGCTTTCAAGGAATACAGGTTATCCGAGGAGTACTTAGAACTGAGCAGGAAGAATAAGGAGAATTCACAGAAAGCGACGAATCCTCATCATCTCGGCTCTCGTGGCTACGCCAAAAATATGCTAGAATTTGAAGCAGAACTTTAAAAGATGGATCGCCTTGCTGAGGAAGGCATTCAGGTTGAGACCGCCGATTGGGAGCCCAGATCGGTATTATACTATATGGGGAGAAATGTACGACACGCCTAGGACGGGAGCTTTAGCTCCTCAAATCAACCCATGAGCGAACTCATCTAGAGGATCTCCTAAGTAACCAAGGAGGTGAGGCAAGGGACTCGCACTTCTAATGGGGAATAAGACGTGCTCACCCAAGCACTCGAAACCAAGGAGCACCCTGGTCGCACTAGAGGAACCGGTGTTGTTCCTTGGAAACTAGCATTTCCCCAAGAATCTAACACTTACCGGAGCCACTCGAGGGGTAGAGCGGAACATGAGGCAGAGTATTTGAGGAGACTAAAAGAGATGGAAGACAGAATGGAAGCACGGATTGAGGCAACTGTTGAAGCACGAGTCGAGCAAATTTTGCTGTCCAAGGGGTCAGTAGTACCACAAAACCCTACTCCTAGTGCCTTTAGCCCACAGTTTAGGGGTCGCAGCAGCTGCGGATCGACCCCGCTCGACAAAGAAGAGGCGAATGTGCCTCATTCGGTGGACGACATCACTGAACCCGTCAATGTCAGGTTGTACATCCGTCAGGAATGGACAAAGGACAAGGTGGCGCTTGGCCAGGCCTGGCCTGCAGGAGACGGGACAATTAATGGCCGTCCAATTCCACTGGGGTACGCTCGCGTCACCATTGACAGAATACTTGATAAGAAGTATAACAAGATACTCATTGAGTACCCCGTAGCAGAAGACAGGCCAAAACTTGGTCAAAACAAGGGCTCTCAAGTCACCTGGCGCAAGCGCTTCATTAAGCTTGACCATCAATTGTCCTCTGATGATGAGGACGACCGCGAGTCTTCGCGCACCCATGATGATCACTCACCATCTCCCAACAGAGATCACTTCCCTCCTCATCCGGAGCCATCACCCCCGAGAAGACAGAGGTCTCCTTCTATTCCTCCTCGTCCGACTTCATCTTCATCAGCCCCGAGAAAAGAGACTCCTCCTCCTCCACCTTAGCCCAAAACACGATCAAGGACATCCTCGTAGTCGTAGAAAAGGTCCTTGGATTCGATCGCTAATGCTCCCAAAGTGGACCAACAGAAAAGAAAAAGGTCGTTCAGTGGCAGCGTTACCACCTTGATGAAAGAAAAATTTACAGCACACATCTCGAAGGAAGATTGTGTTAGTTTCTTCAATCTATATGCCTCACTGCCTCCATTTTTGTTGAAGTCCAAATTCGAAAGGCAAACACAGAATAAATACGCTACAACAAGAGATGAAGAAATACACAATAAAGATTTAAGGAACATTATAAAGTTAGTCGAAGACAACCCTGATTTAACCATGGAAGAGACCACGAACATCTATTATGATGTACAAGGGATGGGAACACCTGCAATAAAGTATGAAAGGGGCAATCTTTTGGTTCCCGATCATGAGTATAAAAATCTGACAACATATACGTGCCAGTTACATGAATATTACATGGCTCAAGCAACAGAGACGGACGACTTTTGTTTTGAGGTTATTATCCGTTCACCACATGTTTTCCAATATCCTGAAGAAGAGAAGTTCGATGTCGAGTGGGAGTGCTTGTTCCAGCTATACCAGAAACGCTCTCTCGATGTTCAAATGTTGACGCTGTGGACTATGTAAGTACCCTACATGCACGATATTATAATTAACTACTCTCTCCAGACATAAATTGTTAACTTTTGAACACTTCCCATGATTTTATGTAGGTGTATAGCAAAATTTTGCATTCTAAAAAGCAAATATGATTACATAGGCTTCTTGGACCCCATGCGAGTCAATGAGAGGACATGTCTAGGCCTCTATGGATGTGACGTGAAAGATCTGAAACAGAGATTGTTGTTGTTTTCGACGAATTCACGATGAAGAAGAAAATCCACATACTTCTAGCCTACAACTGCGAGTATGTGTTCTCGGCTTTTAATTTTATGCTTCTTTTTTTGTTAAGATTATTCGATAATTAGGATTCTGTGATTGCAGCAACTATTTCATCTTGATTTGTGTTAATCTTTCCAAAAATCTTCTCGAGGTGTGGGGCTCGAAGAAAAAACTATTTCATCATCTGGATGCACCGGTGGCAGTGTTGAATTAGTAAGCGATCCTAATAACTATTATTTTCTAATCACACATACCACTTTCTAATGTTTGTCCTTTTAATGTTGCTCAGTGTCCGAAGAAGACATATTGGTGGGACGCCGGTCCCATTCAAGGTTGTCGAAATGGAGGGGAAGTATCTATCATAGCTGGCGGGAAACAATGAATGCGGGTTTTATGTAATGTGAGCAATGCTTCGCTATATCGGCAGGAAATCGAAAGAAGCCGATAAGTTTGTGTGTATAATCTCCATTTCATTTATGTTTGTTAATAATTCAACAAAATGATTTACTGTTCCTCTTTGGATGTCATCTTTTTTAAACGACAGCGCAAGAAATTTAAGCACGAAAGGCTGCTAGACATGGAGATCGTCGTACTACAATCGGAGCTGTCAAAATTCATCTTAGCCGAGGTATTAGAAAAAGATGAAGTATTTTCCATTGCACAATCCGTGAAGTACAAGGACCAATATGGCCTAGAGCGGCTCACCAGATTATTGTAGGAAGTTCGAGAAGCATGTGTGAAGTCCAAGAACATTTCTTTTTTATTTTGAGGGATCGAGATGTGGATAAGAACATTTGAATTGTAATCGTAACATTTGTAATGTTTAATATTGATGGACCTATCGTCTATGTAGCATATATAAAGCGAAACCTGATTCCACGAAAAAATATAAATTAAAATAAATTATAAAATAATAAAATACGAACGGGCCATCACCGCCGGTTAGCAACAAACCGGCAGTGTTGTCGTAACCATCACTGCCGGTTAGAAGGAAACCGACGGTGTTGGCTTGCTCAACATCGCCGGCTTAAACCATGAATTACGAGAACATCGATAGTTACAAGAACACACCTTGCCGGTTTGATCCATGAACCGACACGATATTTACTACAACACCGCGGGTTTAATCCATGAACCGGCAGTGGTAGGCTTGCTCAACATCGCTGGCTTGATCCAGGCCAAGAACCGACACTCTTGAAGCAACCGGTTTGATCCATGAATCGCCGGTTGGCACTACAACTTTGGCGGCGGCCAAGAACCGACACTCTTGTTCAACCGTCAGCTGTCGGTTGGCACTACAAACCGGCGGTGGAGCCGAGGAGCCGGAACTAACACAGTTTCATGTAGATCAGTGTCGGTTTTTAAGGACCGACAGTGATGTCAACCCCCCCATCATTGCCGGTATGCCATTGTCGGTTCAAAATCCAGCAGTGAAGTGGGTTTTTGAACCGGCAGTGATGTCCAGATCTGTGGTAGTGATATATATGGATATTGATATGGATATAGATATAGATAATCGTAACCGTGGGTATTTTTATGATAATTTAGGTGGTTAATTTGAAATATTTCCATTATAGTATATGTGGGTAAATTGCATACAAATTTAGGTGGTTATTTAAAGTTATCTTTTAGCAATTTACATGCACTATTAGGGGATACTTTATGTACTTTTCATAATGATAGAGGTGCGTATTTTTTATAAATTATAATAGATCCAATGACTGTTATTAAGGATGATGATTAGAATCTATCAAACTAAAGGCTAGATGTTTTTAATTGTTGCGAGAATTTTTATAATTTATCCTTTTTTCTAAAGCGTCCGGTGAGAATTAACATTGTGTCTTAGTTAGAGCCTCTAGTTTTTAGATGCAAGATTTGGGGTTACTTTATATATTTTTCATAATGGCAGAGTTGTGTACTTTTTTATGAATTATAATAGACCTAATGGCTGTATTATCATAGATGATGATTAGAATCTATGAAATTAAAGGCCAGATATTTTTTATTATTGTGAGTATTTTTAAAATTATTTTTTTAGTGCATCTAGTGAGAATTAACGTAGTGACCTCCATCGAAGCATCTAACTAGCAATAGGACGATTCGAACTTTAACTCAGGTTTTTGCTGATTGCCAATCTTTTCTTACATGCAAGAGCAAGTCGATTCGTTACCTATCCATATAGAATTATTATTGCTACATTCTATTTCCTAACCATCTTCAGCACGGTTATTGGATCACAGCATATATGGCTCAACCATGTCTCTGCAGCTTGCCATCGCCAGCCGCAGTCGTCGTCCCCGCGTAATTGTGGGTGCAGCAGCAAAGATCGATGTGCTGACGGTTCGTTCACCTGAAACTGGTGACCCTGAAGTGGAATTCGTCTTCGCATTTTTGCTCGCATGGGATATCCATTCATCCTGGCATCTGAAAGCAATCCTCTGTACCACCAAAATAAAACAGCAGACATACATGCATGTTAACCCATTCAACTGAACAACGGAAGAATTTACTCTCACTATATATATAATAAAATAAATAATTAAAGTAGCCTCATTCGTGTGTATGTGTATATATACCTTTTGCCCAGGTGGGTGTCATGAGGGTGCAGGACATGACCATGAAAAGGACTCAAATGGCAGCAGCTACGGAGTACACCGCCCTCATCGTATCAACAACACTCGCAAGTACTATTCTTCTGTTTCGGGATGCAAATGGCCTGATGCTTGTACCCGTTTATATAGAGGCAAATTGTTAGTGTAAATGCCACATTAATGCTGGCATATCTCAAAGCGAGGATTTTATATCTTTGCTCGATCCTACTATACACCCAAATAGTAAATGTGCGCCTATCCAACTCGCCACGGAAATATTTAAAGGAAGATATATAATTTTATAGGAAATACATGGAAAAGATATGAAACATTGTAGTTGACAATTTTTTCATTTGAAATCATCTTGTCATGGAAAACTATGTTTGAATTTTTCAAATTTGAATTTCAAATTTTGTAAATGACCTTGGATGGAGAAACTACCAAAATGAACGTTCTAGACCTTTAAAAGTTATAAAACTTTATAGTTGACAAATTTTTCATTTGAATTCGTTTAGGGCCTCAAACAATCAATTTATGTTCGGTTGAGTATAATATGTGGAGAACCACAATGGATTATAAACATAAGTGAGTGTGAGGTGCAGTGGTAGAGGAGGTTGCACATGTGCAGCAAGTCGCGGGTTTGAAACCCCACAGCCGCACGTCAGAATACTGCCACGACTTGCAAAATAGATGGAGCAGGCAAGTGGCTGACCGGTGGGGGCCTTCCCAGATTAAAAAAATGTTTTTTTTTGCTATTTTTTAGACCGAATTTGTGAATTTCTATATATTGATTTATCGGGACAGCTGAATTTTGAGTCGCCCCTATAATTGCGATTTATAGGAGCGGTTGGCCAGCCGCCCCTACAAATCAGCGAATTTTAGCAACGTTGTGGTAGAGGCGGCTGCCAAAACCGCCCCTACAAATCATCCTGAGCCGTCCTAAAAAACAGTACTGGCATAGCGGGTGACAAGGATTAGGGAATGGTTTCGGGGAAGTCGGTGCTTGTTTTATATATATTGGATGAGGGTAATGGGCCGCTATTGGACGCCCTTTAGGGCTCGTTCGGTTACTCCGGAATCAGCCCCTGGAACGATTCCAGGCTGGAATGGTTCACAAATTTATATAAAGTTGATGAACATAAATAGTTCTGGGCTCCATTCCTGACTAACCGAAGGGGCACTTATTGGGAGCCGTGCAGATTCCTCCCGTGGGCCACTAGCAAGGCCTAAGCAGCACTACGACTCCAAGCCGTGCAAGCCGAAATTATGAACCTCATGCAGCCCATTTAGCCCGCCCCATCTCGTCATTTATACATGTGACGCGTGTGCTGCTACTCTATTGAATGCTTATCCTGGAATTAAAAAAAAAATACCGCAACTTGTGTAGCCTTGGCCCGTTCGTTGGAATCTCTTACTAGATTTCAACAGGGCAACTTGTAATTTTCAATTGCTTGGCAGCAATCTAGAGGTGCAGCTACAGACAGATCCATGTGAACACCAATGCTAATTTTTTTTTATATTCTGTACAAGTTGGATTGTTTGTGTAGGAAAAAAAATTGGCTGATTGGTTAGATATTACATGCATGGTTGCAACTGTTTTATATTAGGCACAAACATATATATGTAAACTGGGCTGTCTTCACCATGGCAAATTGGCTATGTTTTTTCCATCCAGCCCATCAGTGTTAACTTTAAAAATCTTAAACATCAATTCAGTCCCAAGATCCGTAGGGTGAGTACGCAAAGGCCCCGTTCAGATGGTATGGTTCTGGAGGAATTTGGATGGTTTGGAGGAATCTGTGAGAGGAAAACACTGTTTCTGGATGAAAAAAGAAACGAATCAAACCGGGTTTAAGGGCACGCGAACGGGGCCAAAATCGACCTGACGCCTAAAACTTGCAAAGAACCAGACTCTTTTTCAATTTTCTTATCTGAGATTTCCTCATCCGACACTTCCATTGCATTGGAGTCTCCCCACAAGTTGTCAAATTTTCAAACTCGAATGGCCGGCAGCTGTAAATCAGAGGAAGAGCATCAATCTCAATGATGCCAGTAGGTCGCTTTCACTTGTTGTTTAACTGGCTCATTTATGTAAGAGGTTTCCATATGCGTCTGCATGCAAGTGGGTTTAGATCCGGATGTATCTAGCGGATGCAACCTACTAGATCCATGTCAACTCCCTTAGCTGATGAAAAGGGAAAAGAACTAGAAGAAAGGAAAAAAAACATATGATTATTTTTGAGTTAGAAAATAAACATATACTATGTGAACATCTTATTTATATCATGGAATACAAAAAAATAGAAGTAAAACATGAAAATAAAAAATAATATCAATTGAAAATTAAAGGAATAAATGAAACTAAAATAAGAAAATATGCGGAAAACATAAAACGAAAGATAAAGAAGAAGAAATGTAAAAAATGAATAGTGTGAATAAACAAAAATACAACATAAATCATCTCCTATACAATGTGTGAATATCATGTGTATCTCATCAGCGGTTAAGGCCGCGCACTCTCGACCCCGCGGCCCGCACTCGAATCTCAGGCGGGCCAAACTTTTTTATATTTTTTACAAAAAGGCTGCGATGGTAGGCTCCAAAATGATAGTGTTTTTTTTTATATTTTTTTACTAAAAGATGGTGGCAGGGCCCTTCAGTGCCGGTTTTGGTTTTAAAACCGGCAGTGATAGCTTCTATCACAGTCGGTTGCTCAAACCGACACAGAAGGACCAATTCACTGTCGGTTTTTAAACTAAAACCGACAGTGATGTGTAGATGCTCCTCACATGCCAACAGTGCTCCCATGACAACAATAGTTGGAACACTGCTCCCACCTACCCTGACAACTTTAGTGCAGAAATAAAAATATACCACGACTGCGAGCCCTTATAAAATGGCCCTCGGCCAGGAGCTAGCATCTCCATGCATGTTGGTTTTAGCCAGGCCTTATTAGCCATGATACAATATTTTCCTCTCACAACAAACCACAGATATCGTTATGCATCATAGTCCACCAAAATGGTGCACACATGAGGTACTAGAAGAATGCTACTGAAGATAGAGCAACGCCGAAGATTGAAGGTGCCACGAGGTTCACAGAGCCATCCGCTGTGGTGTCGAGCTGAATCCGATGTGCTTTGGACTATACCGAGAAAAAGGCCATGTACAGCAGAGGCATGGATTCATCGATGCCACCTTATCATCTCCAACCGGTATAGCTCATAGACCACCTCGGTGCTGTTGTTTAAACCCTAGTTGGTGCAAGAAGAATGCTACTGAGGTGGTTAAATTATAATGTGTTGATACACATTGATGGTAACATTGGCCTGTACACAAATAGGTCTTTGTTATCATATATGAAATTTTAGTGTAAGGTCTTTGTTATCATATATGTAACTTATTTCTAATTTTTTGTAAGTTTTTGATGTATTTCATTACTATCTAAATAAATATATCGTTCTTGTTAAAACTTTCCCACTGTAGTATCTAAATAAATATATCCTTTACATATATGCACCTTCACTGTCGGTTCTATTTAGAAACCGACAGTGATAGCCACCTTCAATGCCGGTTCTATTTAAAAACTGGCAGTGATGTCCATGCCCCCCTATATAAAACAAACTGTCGGCCACATACATCGATCCCACCCACCCACGAACTCTCTCAGTCTCATTTCTCACGTTTCACTCTCACTTCTCAAGACATCCACTCTCTGTCTACGTGATTTGGTCATGGCTCCTGCATTTTTCAATGGTATTGATATGTTGTCTTCTCCAATATTCTATCTATATTTATATTCATGTTTCTTTGCATTCTACATTTATATATATTCTTATTCCTTGCATTCGATCTATATTTAATTTTGTTGCCACATTTTACTTGGAAGAATTTTTTGTGCATATATTTTATGTTCATATTTTTTTGCATTTTATCGATCAGGTGCTATGAACAACGGACCTCCCCCACCACAAGAACCAGGTTTCCACCCTAGCGATGAGCCATTCGCTCATAATGTGGCCATTCCACGGTTCCCTGTTCTAGCTATTGTATGAAATATTTTCCAACATCTTTTGTTTTTTGATGCTAACAAATAAGTGTAAATGGCCAGTAGGAGGTATTCAAAAGAAGTGGAAAAGATAAGTTACTTATGCTGTAACCGCTACATGGAAATCACTACCGGTTTAAAGAATGGCCCGGTAGTGATGTACCACCATCACTGTCGGTTCCTACTTACAACCAGCAGTGATGTACCCCCATCACTGTCGGTTTTTAATTAGAACCGTCAGTGATGAGGTCTGGTATAAAAGGCCGCCGCGGGTTGAAATTATCCAAACTTCAACCCCACGCCAACCGTTCCCTGCGCTCCTCTTCTTCGACACCGACGCCCATGCACTGCCCCACGCGCGGAGCACCCGTCCACTGCCCCCCGCGCCGCCGTTCCCAGCTCCACGCTTCTCTTCTTCGACGCCGAGGCCCGTGCACCGCCCCACGCCGGAGCAACCGTCCACCGCCCCCCACGCCGCCGTTCCTAGCCCCGCGCTCCTCTTCTTCGACGCCGATGCCCGTGCACCGCCCCACGCTGGAGCACCACCGAGGCCTTCAGGAGCGCGCGCGGACAGCTGCTTTCCCACCCCCACGGTGAGTGCGTGGCTCACTGCCCGCTAAGTGTTAGATGAAATGCCCTACGGTTGTTGTCTTCCCAATAGCAGCCGATTCTTATTCGATTGAGTTACATGTTGTTACTCCTTGGTCTAGCTATCCTTATATGTAGATGCTGTTACATAAACCAGTTAGTTTTTCCCTGAAGAGATTATGCTACCTACTGATTTGTTGAGGACCTAGTAATCATGGCCCTAAACGGTTTAAGAACCATTGGTGTTATTTGCATGTTGTCGCAACAAGTTATTCCCTCGAGTCACAGCTAAGTGACCTTTTTGTGCTGTGTGCAGTCTAAGTATTTAAACATTGATCATCAACACCTCTTGACATAGTTAGATTGAATATGTGACAATGATATGAGCATATCTGTCTCGAATAGTAGTTGCGTAATGTTATGATATCTCTGTACTTTGTAATTATTGCAAGCAATGGAAACTAGTGGTCAAAGGTACACGTTAATGACTGTGGACGTCTTATTTGTGACGGTAGGGAGTGTTCTGTTTGTGTAAGAGTTGGATAAGAATTTCTGCTCTTGCTTAAGCAATGATGGATTCTTGTCAAATGTGTACAGGTATAATCGCTATAGGTAGAGTGTCAATTGATTTTGATGGAATGTCAAGGATAAAGAACATTAAATAGATTTAGTTTGGCCATATAACTTGAATAATAACTCTTGTTCAGTGAGTTACCATTACCACTTACCATATGCCTAATTTACTTAAATGTATAGGCAATCATGGCATGGTATGTAGTGCATGTTGGTCACATGCCTGGGATTTATCAAACCTGGGAAGATTGATATGCTCAAGTCAATCGCTACCCTAGTAATTTACACAAAAAATACAACACAGAAGCTGAAGCTTTGAGGGCCTACTATAGTCATCCGGCCTACCTTGCAAACCTTGGGCAACCGGCCTACTATGGTCCAATGAATGCAAACCATGGCCATCCGCTGGCACTGGAGATCGAAGAGAAGCCACCCGCCAGAGATGTGAAGATTAGGAGAATTGCTCCTTGGTCTTGGAAAGATGTCATGTTTTTATTTATGGCTATGGTCATCGCTTTTCTTATTTGGAAGTTGATGTAGGCTTAGTTTCGTAGAACAGTAGGTGGACTTTGTTGTATGTGGTCAATCAAACAATGAATTTGTTCTAGGTGAACATATGCTATTATTTAACTTTGTTGTATGTGGACTTATTATTAGACTTTGCATTAACATATTATATATATATGAACATATGCTATTAGTAGTTGTCCGCGGCCAAAACTAACCACGATCGTGTCACAGCCATGACTCATCATCGCATGTTACCCCATCGTCGAAGAACTGATCGACAACAAGAAGCGGCTGATATCACTGGGACGGGAGAGCCGCATGATCCGATAAACGGTGACGGTGTCAATCAGGTTGGTGAGAACGAGCAGCCATGGACCACGTCCGGTCTGCTCGATCTGGGTCAAAATGACCAAGATGGCCAGGTAACTTTGGTATCATGTCACTATGTAGCCACACACGCTAATCAATTGAGAGGGTCATAGCTTACTTGGTGCCTCTAGTAGGAGCCTCCGCCGGCCGAGGAGCTAGAGGGTTCGGGTAGCAGGAAGGCCAGATCCAAGCAAGGCGTGTCAAAGATTCCTGTTGGTAGGAATGCACACTAGCACATTACTAAGTTCGATGAATTCGGGGATCCACTCTCACCGCTTATAGCTTTGACCAAATACGACTTCATCCCGATTAAGTACAGGAAGTGGATTGGGAAAGATGATGACCGGTGGAGGGTTCCCGAAAGCGAGAAGGATTACATATGGGATGTCAAGATCCTAGAGTATTTCACTTTCCCAGCTGAGTATGACAGGGAGTTAGTCAAGAAAAAAACAAAAGAAATCATGGGAACATGCTTCAAGAATTTCAAGGGGACATTGTACAAGAATTTTGTCCTCCAAAATAAAGAGCCAGATTTCGATGGTGGACAGTTTAGCAAGCAGAAGGACTTCTGGCAGGCTTTCAAGGAATACAGGTTATCCGAGGAGTACTTAGAACTGAGCAGGAAGAATAAGGAGAATTCACATCAAGCAACGAAACCTCATCATCTCGGCTCTCGTGGCTATGCCAAAAAGATGTCAAAATTTGAAGCAGAACTTCAAAAGATGGATCGCCTTGCTGAGGAAGGCGTTCAGGTTGAGACCGCTGATTGGGAGCCCAGATCGGTATTATACTGTATGGGGAGAAATGTACGGCACGCCGAGGATGGGAGCTTTAGCTCCTCAAATCAACCCATGAGTGAACTCATCCAGAGGATCTCCCAGATAACTGAGGAGGTGAGGCAAGGGACTCGCACTTCTATTAGGGAGAATGACGTGCTCACCCAAGCACTCGAAACCAAGGAGCACCCTGGTCGCACTAGAGGAACCGGTGTTGTTCCTTGGAAACTAGCGTTCCCCCAAGAATCTAACACTTACCGGAGCCGCTTGAGGGGTAGGAGACTAAAAGAGATGGAAGACAGAATGGAAGCACGGATTGAGGCAACTGTTGAAGCACGAGTCGAGCAAATTTTGCTGTCCAAGGGGTCAGTAGTACCACAAAACCCTACTCCTAGTGCCTTTAGCCCACAGTTTAGGGGTCGCAGCAGCTGCGGATCGACCCCGCTCGACGAAGAAGAGGCGAATGTGCCTCATCCGGTGGACGACATCACTGAACCCGTCAATGTCAGGTCATACATCCGTCAGGAATGGACAAAGGACAAGGTGGCGCTCGGCCAGGCTTGGCCTGCAGGAGACGGGGCAATTAATGGCCGCCCAATTCCACTGGGGTACGCTTACGTCACCATTGACAGAATACTTGATAAGAAGTATAACAAGATACTCATTGAGTACCCCGTAGCAGAAGACAGGCTGAAACTTGGTCAAAACAAGGGCTCTCAAGTCACCTGGCGCAAGCGCTTCATTAAGCTTGACCATCAATTGTCCTCTGATGATGAGGACGACCGTGAGTCTTCACGCACCCACGATGATCACTCACCATATCCCAACAGAGATCACTCCCCTCCTCATCCGGAGCCATCACCCCCGAGAAGACAGAGGTCTTCTTCTATTCTTCCTCGTCCGACTCCATCTTCATCAGCCCCGAGAAAAGAGACTCCTCCTCCTCCTGCTCCTCCATCTTCATCAGCACCGGGAAAACATAATTCTTGTCGTCATTCTCCTCCACCTTAGCCCAAAACACGATCAAGGACATCATCGCAGTCGTAGAAAAGGTCCTTGGATTCGGTCGCTAATGCTCCCAAAGTGGACCAACAGAAAACAAAAAGGCCGTTTAGTGGCAGCGTTACCACCTTGATGAAAGAAAAATTTACAGCACACATCTACATCCAGGAAGATTGTGTTAGTTTCTTCAATCTATGTGCCTCACTGCCTCCATTTTTGTTGAAGTCCAAATTCGAAAGGCAAACACAGAATAAATACGCTACAACAAGAGATGAAGAAATACACAATAAAGATTTAAGGAACATTACGAAGTTAGTCGAAGACAACCCTGATTTAATTATGGAAGAGGCCACGAACATCTATTATGATGTACAAGGGACGGGAACACCTGCAATGAAGTATGAAAGGGGCAATCTTTTGGTTCCCGATCATGAGTATAAAAATCTGACAACATATACGTGCCAGTTACATAAATATTACATGGCTCAAGCAACAGAGACGGACGACTTTGGTTTTGAGATTATTATCCGTTCGCCACATGTTTTCCAATATCCTGAAGAAGAGAAGTTCGATGTCGAGTGGGAGTGCTTGTTCCAGCTATACCAGAAACGCTCTCTCGATGTTCAAATGTTGACGCTGTGGACTATGTAAGTACCCTACACGCACGATATTACAATTAACTACTCTCTTCAGACATAAATTGTTAACTTTTGAGCACTTCCCATGATTTTATGTAGGTGTATAGCAAAATTTTGCATTCTAAAAAGCAAATAGGATTACATAGGCTTTTTGGACCCCATGCGAGTCAATGAGAGGACATGTCTAGGCCTCTATGGATGTGACATGGAAGATCTGAAACAGAGATTGATTGTTGTTTTTGACGAATCACGATGAGGAAGAAAACCAACATACTTCTAGCCTACAACTGCGAGTATGTGTTCTCGGCTTTTAATTTTATGCTTCTTTTTTTGTTAAGATTATTCGATAATTAGGATTCTGTGATTGCAGCAACCATTTCATCTTCATTTGTGTTAATCTTGCCAAAAATATGCTCGAGGTGTGGGGCGCGAAGAAAAAACTATTTCATTATCTGGATGCACTGGTGGCAGTGTTGAATTAGTAAGCGATCCTAATAACTATTATTTTCTAATCACACATACCACTTTCTAATGTTTGTCCTTTTAATGTTGCTCAGTATCCGAAGAAGACATATTGGTGGGACGCCGGTCCTATTCAAGGTTGTCGAAATGGAGGGGAAGTATCTATCACAGCCGGCGGGAAACAACGAATGCGGGTTTTATGTAATGTGGGCAATGCTTCGCTATATCGGCGGGAAATCAAAAGAAGCCGATAAGTTTGTGTGTATAATCTCCATTTCATTTATGTTTGTTAATAATTCAACAAAATGATTTATTGTTCCTCTTTAGATACCATCTTTCTTGAACGACAGCGCAAGAAATTTAAGCACGAAAGGCTGCTAGACATGGAGATCGTCGTACTACAATCGGAGCTGGCAAAATTCATCTTAGCCGAGGTATTAGAAAAAGATGGAGTATTTTCCATTGCACAATCCATGAAGTACAAGGACCAGTATGGCCCAGAGCGGCTCACCAGATTATTGTAGGAAGTCCGAGAAGCATGTGTGAAGTCCAAGAACATTTCTTTTTTATTTTGAGGGATCGAGATGTAGATAAGAACATTTGAATTGTAATCGTAACATTTGTAATGTTTAATATTGATGGATCTATCGTCTACGTAGCGTATATAAAGCGAAACCCGATTCCACGAAAAAATATAAATTAAAATAAATTATAAAATAATAAAATACGAACGGGCCATCACCGCCGGTTAGCAACAAACCGGCAGTGTTGTCGTAACCATCACTGTCGGTTAGAAGGAAACCGACAGTGTTGGCTTGCTCAACACTGCCGGCTTGAACCATGAACCGACACTGATAGTTACGAGAATACTGCCGGTTTGATCCATGAACTGACACTGATATTTACTACAACACTGCCGGTTTGAACCATGAACCGACAGTGTTGGCTTGCTCAACACTGTCGGCTTAAACCATGAACCGACACTGATTGTTACGAGAACACTGCCGGTTTGATCCATGAACCGACACTCATATTTACGACAACACTGCCGGTTTGATCCATGAACTGACAGGGTAGGCTTGCTCAACACTGCTGGCTTGAGCCAAGAACCGACACTCTTGAAGCAACCGTCACTGTCGGTTGGCACTACAAACCGGCTGTGTTGTTCAACTGGACACTGCCGTGTGGAGCCAGGAACTGACACAGTTTCCTGTAGATCAGTGTCGGTTTTTAAGGACCGACAGTGATGTCAACCCCCCATCACTGCCGGTATACCACTATCGGTTCAAAATCCGGCAGTAAAGTGGGTTTTTGAACCGGCAGTGATGTCCAGATCTGGGGTAGTGATATATATGGATATTGATATGGATATAGATATAGATAATCGTAACCATGGGTATTTTTATGATAATTTAGGTGGTTAATTTGAAATATTTCCATTATAGTATATGTGGGTAAATTGCATACAAATTTAGGTGGTTATTTAAAGTTATCTTTTAGCAATTTACATGCACTATTAGGGGATCCTTTATGTACTTTTCATAATGATAGAGGTGCATATTTTTTATAAATTATAATAGATCCAATGACTGTTATTATGGATGATGATTAGAATCTATCAAACTAAAGGCTAGATGTTTTTAATTGTTGCGAGAATTTTTATAATTTATCATTTTTTCTAAAGCGTCCGGTGAGAATTAACATTGTGTCTTAGTTAGAGCCTCTAGTTTTTAGATGCAAGATTTGGGGTTACTTTATATATTTTTCATAATGGCAAAGTTGTGTACTTTTTTATGAATTATAATAGACCTAATGGCTATATTATCATAGATGATGATTAGAATCTATGAAATTAAAGGCCAGATATTTTTTATTATTGTGATAATTTTTAAAATTATTTTTTTAACGTATCTAGTGAGAATTAACGTAGTGACCTCCATTGAAGCATCTAACTAGCAATAGGACGATTTGAACTTTAACTCAGGTTTTTGCTGATTGCCAATCTTTTCTTACATGCAAGAGCAAGTCGATTCGTTACCTATCCATATAGAATTATTATTGCTGCATACTATTTCCTAACCATCTTCAGCACGGTTATTGGATCACAGCATATATGGCTCAAGCATGTCTCTGCAGCTTGCCATCGCCAGCCGCAGTCGTCGTCCCCGCGTAATTGTGGGTGCAGCAGCAAAGATCGATGTGCTGACGGCTCGTTCACCTGAAACTGGTGACCCTGAAGTGGAATTCGTCTTCGCATTTTTGCTCGCACGGGATATCCATTCATCCTGGCATCTGAAAGCAATCCTCTGTACCACCAAAATAAAACAGCAGACATACATGCATGTTAACCCATTCAACTGAACAACGGAAAAATTTACTCTCACTATATATATAATAAAATAAATAATTAAAGTAGCCTCATTCGTGTGTATGTGTATATATACCTTTTGCCCAGGTGGGTGTCATGAGGGTGCAGGACATGACCATGAAAAGGACTCAAATGGCAGCAGCTACGGAGTACACCGCCCTCATCGTATCAACAACACTCGCAAGTACTATTCTTCTGTTTCGGGATGCAAATGGCCTGATGCTTGTACCCGTTTATATAGAGGCAAATTGTTAGTGTAAATGCCACATTAATGCTGGCATATCTCAAAGCGAGGATTTTATATCTTTGCTCGATCCTACTATACACCGAAATAGTAAATGTGCGCCTATCCAACTCGCCACGGAAATATATAAAGGAAGCTATATAATTTTATAGGAAATACATGGAAAAGATATGAAACTTTGTAGTTGACAACTTTTTTATTTGAAATCATCTTGTCATAGAAAACTATGTTTGAATTTTTCAAATTTGAATTTCAAATTTTGTAAACGACCTTGGATGGAGAAACTACCAAAATGAACGTTCTAGACCTTTAAAAGTTATAAAACTCTGTAGTTGACAAATTTTTCATTTGAATTCGTTTCGGGCCTCAAACAATCAATTTATGTTCGGTTTAGTATAATATGTGGAGAACCACAATGGATTATAAACATAAGTGAATGTGAGGTGCAGTGGTAGAGGAGGTTGCACATGTGCAGCAGGTCGCGAGTTTGAAACATATGATTATTGTTGAGTTAGAAAATAAACATATACTATGTGAACATCTTATTTATATCATGGAAGACAAAAAAATAGAAGTAAAATATGAAAATAAAAAATAATATCAATTGAAAATTAAAGGAATAAATGAAACTAAAATAAGAAAATATGCGGAAAACATAAAACGAAAGATAAAGAAGAAGAAATGTAAAAAAGGAATAGTGTGAATAAACAAAAATACAACATAAATCATCTCCTATACAATGTGTGAATATCATGTGTATCTCATCAAATACAGAAAATAAAAATTAAAACATGACAATGATAAAAAAAAAGAAAAATAATTGGAGTAAAAGGTGGAAAAATTAAAAATAAGAAAATCTACAGGAAACATAGAACAAAAGATAAAGGAAAAAATAGAAGAAAATAAAGGTAAACAAAAAATAACATCAAATAAAATATAAAACAAAGAAAATAATTAATTGGACTAGATAAAAAGAAATGAAGTAAAATATGAGAAAACACCAAAGAATATTAAAAAGAAATAGAAGCAAGGAAGAAGAAAAAAAAAAGCACATTGTGGCGTGGCCGCGAAGGAGCCCCACACGTTCAAGATAAGGCCCAAGAGTACATTCGTAGAGTATGTTCAAGAGATTAGTCAAATCAATTTTTTAAAGGTAAATTTGGCTATTATTAAAGAGAAAAATGTCTCCAACAGCTGTAAATGACTCTCCAAATTTAGTAGCTCTCCATCTCACATTATTCGCTCTCTAATTTTGGATAGCCTACCTCACTAGCCATCCAGCCTCTTAGTTTTACAGAGTCTATTGGAATACTCTAGTATTTTTTTTGTCAAATCTAGTTTAAAGAGTAGTTAAATCAGTAAATTTGGCTAGTCTTTTTGGCTTATCTCTTAGAGATGCTCTAACCGTGCGCGCTGATCAGCAGGAGACTCCTATCCCACCAGTCGGACGGGGAGGATTTTGCTTAAGGGCTCGTTCGGTTCCTAGGGAACCATTCTCTCGAACAATTCCTACCTGGATGGCTTGGCTAATTCATATAACCTTTGATCAGCTAGAACGATTCTTGAGTGGATTTTGGGAGGACCGAATGAGCCCTAAACTGTCCCTTTCATTTCATCCAGAGCATTTTTCACGTGTAGAATCCTTATCCTGAAATTAAAAAAAATATGGCAACTTGTGTAGCCTTGGCCCTTTGGAATATCTCTCTTGCTAGATTTCAATAGGCAACTTGTAATATTCTCAATTGCTTGGCAGCAATCTAGAGGTGCAGCTGCAGACAGATCCATGGGAATGCCAATCATAATTTTTTATATGCTGTCCAAGTTGCATGATGATTGTTAGGAAAAAAAAGTTGGCTGATTTGAGTCTCCCCAGTACTTGTTAATTTTTAAAACTCAAATGGCAGATGCAATTCAGAGGAAGAGCATCAATCTCAATAATGCCAGTAGATACCTTTCCGTATGCGTGGGTGCAAGTGGGTTTTAGATCCAGATGTATATAGCACGTGCAGACCACTAGATCCATGTCAACTCCCTTATCTCGATCCTTTTGCTACACGGCTTGCGGGACGAGAAACATGAGATCATTTTGCTCGCTGAGTGCAAGTGTATGTGAAGGCATGCAGCTTCCTCTGAAGCATCACCAGGCGCCGTACGTGTCACTATAAATTGGCAAGCCATCCCTGCTACCGAGCACACCACAAGCTTCAGTAGTAGCAGTGCTCACTACAATCGTTCCTCACCTGATCTTGATCTGTCGTGGAAGTACCAGAGAGGAGGAGGTAGCTAGCAATGGCTGATGCAATGCCACTGCTGCATGGAACCCTCGATGCTACCATCTTCGAGGCCAAATTCAACAACAACAACCAAGTTAGCAAGGTGAGCTCAGTTAATCCCTCACGCCTGTACATCCCATGTATGCATACGCACGTCCTTTGCTAGAATCTCACTTTGTTAATTACCCAACTTATTTAGAAGCTGTAATTTCTTTATTTATGAAACCGAAACACCGGCCACATCATCATCATCATTATTATTATTATTATTATTATTATTATTATTATTATTATTATTATTATTATTATTATTATTATTATTATTATTATTATTATTATTATTATTATTATTATTATTATTATTATTATTATTATTATTATTATTATTATTATTGTGCCATGCATGTTTTTCAGCTTGTGAAAACTACACCCTACACGTTTTGGTGCGAAAATGTTTTTATTTGCCAAGTTAATATCTTACTATTACTATGTAGAGACTCCTTTTGAAGCCTCACGATAATCCTCATGACACGTGACAGTGACAGGATTGAGTAAATCCTCAAAATTACCCGAAGAATCAGAAACACAGATCCATATATTCAGTAGACTCTAACAGGCATTGGATATTTTATTTAATACAATGTACTATGTTTGTAATTGGTTCCAGTATATGCTGTCAATTTATCCTTCTCTGCCATTTTTATTCTAGGCAGGCTGAAGCTAAAGTTCATCTGTAGATCAAAGACCCTGATGTCATACTCTTTCAATCTGTGAAATTAGCCCACCGTGAACCGGTCCACTGTCTGAGTCAACCACCAGTTCACAAACTTCAGCAAACTACAGCGCGCCATGTGGCAGGCCAAGTCTGCAATGACCTGGTCAGCACGGACAGCCAAGCACATTTCGCACTTAACCTCTTCTTTCTTAGATTCAACCGGCACTCCATCTCCTTTTAAAAATATATATTTTATATATGACAAATCTAATGATATTATTATCACATTAATAATTTCATGTAGTTTCATTCTAACCAATCAAATCTTTTCTAATAGTTTCTTTGTCTCTTACCGCTTTAATTTCTCATCTTTAATCCTTTGTTTTCTTAATTTACACAAGCGTCCAATTTACTTCGAACCCCCAAAAAAAAAGGTCGGATGGAGAGCAGATATGGAATTTCTCTTAACTACGGAAACTTAGGATTTAGAGAGGATACGAGTCGTTCCACATCTACTGCGCGCACTACAGCACGGACGTCGTCTTCTCCATCAAGGCGCGGCTGCCCATCGACGCCGTGCTCATCGGCCGCGCCTACCTCCCCGTCCAGGACCTCCTGTCGCTCACCCCCAAGGACCAGGACATCGACAGGTGGCTGGACGTCCTGGACGAGCACAAGAAACCACTCCCGCACGGGCCAAAGATCCACGTGCGGGCACGGTTCACGGACGTGGCCGTGGACCCCAGCTTCGGTAGGGGCGTCGGCGGCGCGCAGTACGCCGGCGTGCCGGGGACCTTCTTCAAGCAGCGGCAGGGGTGCAGGGTGACGCTGTACCAGGACGCGCACGTGCTGGACACGTTCAGGCCGGACATCCATCTCGCCGGCGGCCGGGCGTACGAGCCGCGCCGCTGCTGGGAGGACGTCTACGACGCCGTCGACGGAGCGCGCCACTTCGTGTACGTCACCGGCTGGTCGGTGTACGCCGAGATCACGCTCGTGCGGGACGGCAGCCGGAAGCACCCCGGCGCCGGCACCACCCTCGGCGAGCTCCTCAAGCGCAAGGCGAAAGAGGGCGTGCGGGTGCTCATGCTGGTGTGGGACGACCCCACCACGCTCCTCAACCTTGGCATTCTTCCGAGCCAGCTGGGCACCAATGATGCCCACACGTTCAACTACTTCAGGGGCACTGGCGTGCACTGCGTCCCCTGCCCTCGCCACCTCGACGACAGCGAGTACCCCATCGAGTTCCGGAAGACGGTGCGCTCAGCCACCACCAGAAGACCGTCATCGTGGACGCGGAGGACGGCGGCGGCGGTTCCGGCCTCCGTCGCGTCGTCAGCTTCGTCGGCGGCATCGACCTCACCAATGGCCGCTACGACACGCAGTCCCACTCCCTGTTCAGGACGCTCAACACGGCGCACTCGAACGACTTCTACCAGAACAACATCGACGGCGCGTCCATCAACAAGGGCGGGCCGAGGGAGCCGTGGCACGACATCCACTGCAGGATCGAAGGCCCTGCCGCGTGGGACGTGCTCCACAACTTCGAGCAGCGGTGGAGGAAGCAAGGCGGCAAGGACGACATCTTGCACAACGTGCTCTGGCCGTGGAAGAGCAAAGGTGACCTCCTCGTCGACCTGAAAGGTATGGAGAACGTGATCGCGCCGCAGTCATCGCCGGCGATCGCCGACGGTGACCAGGAGGCGTGGAACGTGCAAGTGTTCAGGTCCATCGACGGCAGCGCCTGCTCAGGCTTTCCCAAAACCCCGCAGGAGGCGGCTCAGTCAGGGCTTATCAGTGGCAAAAACCACGTCATTGACAGGAGCATCCAGGACGCCTACATCCACGCGATTCGCCGCGCCAAGCGCTTCATCTACATCGAGAACCAGTACTTCCTTGGCAGCTCGTTTGCCTGGAAACCCGACGGCATAAAACCCGAGGATATCGGAGCAGTGCAGCTGGTGCCCAGAGAGCTGTCATTGAAGATTGTGAGCAAGATCGAAGCCGGCGAACCCTTTGCAGTGTATATTGTTGTTCCAATGTGGCCGGAAGGCGTTCCAACGGCTTGGAACATCCAGACTATGCTGAGTTGGCAGAGTAGGACGATGGAGATGATGTACACCGACATTTCCAAAGCGCTCAAGGCGAAGAACATCGATGCAAACCCAAAGGATTACCTCTCCTTCTTCTGCTTGGGTAACAGGGACTTGAAGGTACCAGGTGAATATGAACCTAAACGTCATCCGACACCTGGGACCGACTATGACCAGGCCCAGAAGGCGCGGCGCTCTATGATCTATGTCCACTCCAAACTAATGATCGGTATGCCAAATCACATATATTCACCATATCTTCTTTTTTCAGTCACTACATACTATGCCATTGGATTAATCATCGTGTGGTTCAAGTTGTAATTATTCTTCTCACATTTAATATATGTAACATGTAATCCATCTTCTTGTTTTTGTTACAGTGGACGACGAATACATCATTATCGGATCAGCCAACATCAACCAGCGGCAGGGGCGGATCCAGAACGGGGCTGCGCCCCGGGCTGAGCTTCTGATTCACGTTCAAAACAGTCTGATCTTGCTTCCTAGGCCTCCTTTTGTCTAATTAAGATAATAGTGTTTTAGGCTAAACACCACATATGTTAAAAGGGCTACATGGACTCGCCCCGGGCTGTAGCCCGGGCAGCCCGGGCCCTGGATCCGCCCCTGACCAGGGGTTCATGGACGGAGCAAGGGACTCTGAAATCGCCATGGGTGCGTATCAGCCATCCCACCTCAACACCAATGGTGATGTTGCCAGAGGACAGGTCTATGGCCTCCGGATGTCGCTGTGGTACGAGCACCAGGGCGAGCTGCAGGAGGAGTTCCAGGACCCGGGTAGCCTCAAGTGTGTTCAGATGGTGAACAAGAGGGCTGACGAGTTCTGGAAGATCTACACCAGCGATAACCTGGAGGATAACCTCCAGGGACACCTGCTCAGTTACCCCATTGATGTCACCAATGATGGCATGGTGACAGAGCGTAAAGGGGTGAAATTTTTCCCAGACACAGAAGCTCCAGTACTCGGCTCGGTACCCCTGCATGTACAGCTCGGCAGTCCATTCACAGATTATGTCTTTACTACATGAGGGGCCAAAAAATAGCATGCAGGCGCAAGACATACACTATCCCATAAACAGTTCAGTACCGCCTTCTACATTTGGTGCGCAAATGTATTCTAAGGCTGTATGTATGACGTTTCTGAGCTACTACTTTCCTGTTTACCAACATTCGAATAATGTGGTTACTGTTAGGATCCATTGAACTAACAAATAGTATTAATATATGTATCGTCTTGTTTCAATAAATAATAAAGTGGCTCGGCAAATTGTGCAGCTAGATCATTGTACTTTTCTTGTTGTTGTGGTTTCAATAGGGTCGTTTTTCCCCCAATGAATACCACTGAACCCACTCGTGCAGCACCGGGAGTTACTCCTCATCTGCAGAGCAGGAACGCGATGGCCGATGGCATGAATTGAGACTGAGGGCAACGTAGGGTCAGTTTGGTTGCAAGGCTAGCTTTGCCTTGTCTTCCTGGCAAGAGCAAGCCTTCCTTTGCCAGGTTGGGTGAGCCAAATTGGCTCACCTGATCGAGTTAGCAAGGATTTTCCTTGCCTACTGACTCCAAGGTAGCCAACCTCTCAACCAAACAAGGACCTCTCCAGTGCATCCTTGCTGGGTAAGGCAAGGTGAGTTTTGTGTTGGGAAATGGGGATCCCGATAGAGAGTGAGAGTGAGAGAGGGGTGAGCTCGCTGCAGCTCGACACCCGGGGGTCGAAGGCTCCGCTCTGGGGCGTAGGCCTTCGACTAGCGGAGGCACGGGTACAAAAATGGATTTCACGTAATTACCGAGGCAATAATTAGGGTTTCAAATTACACGCCATCCTCTCTTGGGGATGATTGACTTCCCCCTTTCATAGGGTACGGTTACATCATCTGTCGAGTACAGAAATGTCCCTAGGTCAACTAAGGCATATTCCGGTATATTACTGTGCCCATGCGTACCGGGCATTAGAGTCTTTTTCTTTTGCAACCGCCTTTGTTGATGGGCCATTGTCGAGCGTGGGCCTTCATCCCATTATTGGTCGCACCACGGCCTTCGACTAATCTTCATATTCCCCCGGCCTCTGATTTGGCACCACGGCCTTCGACTGATCTTCATATTCCCCCGGCCTCTGATTTTGGACCATGGCCTTTGACTGATCTTCATAGTGCCCCGGCATCTGATTTTGCACCACAGCCTTCGACTGATCTTCATAATGCCCGACCTTTGATTTTGCACCACGGCCTTCGACTGATCTTCATATTCCCCCGGCCTTTGCTTTTGCACCACGGCCATCGACTGATCTCAAGCTACTACACTAAATTCTATTGGGACTCTTCAAGGGTGAGTTGTCCCATATTCCATATGGACTCCCCGAATAGTTGCCCCTTAGCTACTAGGTTATGGCCCGTACTACATGACCTAGTATATGTTCATACAAGAAGAGGCACAATACAACTCAAACCTTGGTTGCAAGGATCGTCCTTCGCAACCTGTACGTGCGCGCCTTGCTAAAAACTCCTTCCCAAAAACCCTATCGGAAAAAAGGGCATGGAGACAAGAGCACACACACGACTCTAACCTATACATGCTCTAATTCTCGAGGCTTTTAGCTCCAAGTGCCTTGATCTTCCGGATTTCTTTATCTTTGGCCTTTGGGTCTTTCTGTTGCTTTTGTAACGTGCTTCATCAGCTTCGCTCAGTGCTCAAGTCTTCATCTCTAGAATCTTCTTGATGCACAGGTCCTCGTCCTCGAGGCCTTTGCCTCCGATATCTTTTCGGCGTGCAGGTATGTCTCCAAGGCCTTCTTGATGCGTGAGCCTTTGTCTCTGGGTCTTCTTGGCACAGAGGCCTTCATCTTTGGGTCTTCTTGGTGTGGAGGTCTTCATCTCCAGGTCTTCTTGGCATGGAGGTCTTCGTCTCCGGGTCTTCTTGGAGTGGAGGTCTTCGTCTTTGAGGCCTTCAAATCTTTGCTCATTAGCGCCGGGCAAGACTTCACGCTTCAGAGTGGCTGGTCCTCCGGTGCACTCCCCTAGCCCCTCTTAGCTAGTGACCGTGACTGAATCCTCAGCCACGCTTGGTGTAGTCGATGTAGTCGTAGTAGTGGAAGTAGATGTCTAGACAAAAGTTGTCAGTGAGCCCCTTGAGCTACAGTGGTTGATGAAGGTGTAGTAGACCTTGGTGCCGAAGGCGTTGATGTAGCCCCTCGAGTTTGGTGACAGAGGCAAGTCATCGTAGGTGTTGATGTCGAAGGTGTCGATGGAGGCTCTCGAGCCGTTTGTAGTGGGTGAAGATGATGGTGAAGCCCTTCTTGCAAAAGTGTTGGTGGAGGCCAGTCGTAGAGGTTTGTTGACGATGTTTGCGAAGGCCCTCCTGCAAAAGGTGTTTGGCAGAGGTAATTTTGGTGTAGACGCCGAAGGTGTCGGTGAAACCCCCTCATGCCGATGTGTTGGCGGAGGCGAGTCATCATGGTTTTGTCAAAGGCCCTCCTAAAAATAAATGTGTTTTGTCGGAGGTGATGTTGGTGAAGTCACCTAAGATGGTCGTGAAGCCCCTCATGCCGAAGAGCATGGCGAAGGTGAAGGCAAAGCCGATGTAGACGCCGACGGCGCATGCCGAAGGCCATAGAAGTCACATGAAAATGCGCCTGAGTTGATAGGGTGCATTTGTCAGGGACTTAGGTTAAGCGTTGTAACTTCATTGAATATCAACTTGCTGGCAAGTTTTTCCACACTCAGAAAGACACTCGTTTTCTACTTGCTGCAAAAGATGGTTAATCATTTCATATAGTATGCATAAGGGGTGAAGTTTTTTTTGAAGCATTTGAAAGAGCGAAGTGTCACACCCGATTTTAAGGACAAAATCGAATGTAGAATTCTATGTGTCCCAGGAAAGTCACATACATAAAATGACAAATTACAAAGTATCATCACGAGTGTTTATTACATATCGATATAATAATCCATACATGGGAACAAAAGTTTCTCAGCGTAGCGGAAACTGAATCTCTATTCTTCATGTAAAGCCTCCAAACTCCACAGGGACGGTTGACTGGTGAACCACAAGTCTAGTAATCCTCCAAAAAGTCATCATAACCGCCATAATCTGTTACCCATCCGGGAATTTTGTCCAAGTAATGAAAATAAACATGCATAAGTACATCTCGCACTTAACAAATATAAAATGGGGTTCATGAGGCTCAAAAAGGCTGACACTAGTTTAACTGCGATTAGCTTTTAATGAGTCACAATTTTATCCATTAAGTAGCAACAAGTTAGGAATGCCCCAATTAATCACATGAAACTGATAACATGAATAATGAAATAGCATTTAAGAAAAACATCGATGAAACATTTGTCATTATTCCATAAGGAGTCCATGCCACTCGTGTCCGTGAGCACGGCTGTTATAACAATTTTTTTAACACTCTACAGAGGTTGTACAACTTTACCCATGAGCTGTGATTTACCCTTTCGCCTGAGGTAGCTAGCCTCTTGACCGACTTCCAAGGAAGGTCAGTAGGGTTTACTATGTAGTCTTTCAAAGGTTTGTCTAACAAGTTAGTAGCCGCATGGTTTCAATGCTGGCAAGGGGATGTAGAGCTCCCCTTTTGATAGGCATACTCACGCAGAAGTATTCTTAGGAATAGAGGTTGCACTATACCCAGCTCGGCAAACCCCATTTGTGCCTTTCGGTAACCACTAACAAGCTAGAAAAGGCCCTCATACTTGACTAAAGCCAGAGCCATATAGCACTCATGTTTGTACAGTAAGTCTCGAGTGATCACTTACAGATATGTCCTTAGGGAGGACAAGAGCATCATGTATAAAGCCAAATGCTCTCACCCTTTAATTCACGTTGCTAAAAAGCATCTTTTATTTTCATTGCATATTCCATTAATCAAGTCATAGTTCATGATCATAATCAATTGCACTAGCATCAGCTACCCATATGCAAGTATCCCCATAGGTGATAAGGAATCAAGATTCAATAACCAGGAAAAGTAACTGCGGTTATCAAGGTAGACACATGCATATGATTAATGTTATTTAGGTGAATAGGACAACAAGGATGATCCCATGCTATCCTTTCCTTGATCAAAGTTTCCCTACTGGTCCTGGTCTTCAAAGTACTGCTCCTGATCACCAACGAACTGCTCACCGTCTATACTCGATCAATACAGCAACATACAAGCATCCAGAGACAATCATGCGCGAAGCAAACAAGAACAATAATTAGAAAAGTACACCAACAGAGGAAAAAAAGATGAAAGGCTTATAAAACTATTCTACACGTCGCTACGAACAGATAGACGCAAGAATCATTTAAATCGGAGCTAGAACGATGAAGATACTGCCACCAAAAGTTTATTTATAAACTAGTTGCATGAGCATTAATCAAGTTAGGATTTAAACCATGAAATTCAAGAGTTGGTGACAAGGTAAACATTATTACTAACCCGTAGATTATGTCGTTACGAATTCAACGCAACTTGAACAGGCCAAAAAGGAGTAAAGATGGAGATTTTATGAATAAAACAAGACGGGATGGCATTTTTGTAAATTCCTGAAATTGAAATACTCATTCAAAGCTTAAAAATGTAATTATGGAAGGCGCCTTGGACTGCGGGTTTGAAAAGGAAGAAAGGGAGGGGCTCTTTAGAAAAATTTCCACGCGAAGGGGTATCGGTCACTTGGGACCGTTGGATCCAATCTAAACGGCCCCGATAAGTAGGAGGGGGAGAGGGGGAACCTACCATCTAGAATAGTGCCGGGGGCGGCGGCTTGCCTTGGCCGGTGGCGGTGAGGTCGCCGGCGAGCGCGGAAACAGCCTTAGGCGCCAGAACGGGGAGAAACAATGGCACTGGGAGGTAGTGGGGAGCACGGTAGGCTCACCACGATGCTCAACGCGGCCAAAGGAGGTGTGGTGGCGGTGGAACGGCAGTGCGGCGGCGGTTTCGCCGGTGAGCTTGCAGCGGCGATGCTACGGCGTGGGAGAGAGATCAGGGAAGGGTCGGGTGGATGCGGGGAGAGCCTGCGGTGCCTAGGCACTCTTAGTGAAAAGGCAGGGAGGAGCGGGGTGGCTTGGTTCGCAAGCTCGGCTCGCCGCTCATGGCGATAGCGCTGACCGGGGCGAGCGACTGCGGGGCAAGGGGGAAAGGGTCACGGGGGCATCGAGGGAGGCTCGCGGGGTGCGTGGACCCGATTGGAACGGATCGGGGAGGCTCGGTCGGGCGGCCTCGCTTGGTCTGAGGGCGCCAGCGAACACGGAGGTGATGGCGATGGCATGCGGGAGGAAGTGCTGGAGGTGGGGGATGACGGGTGGGCTCCACCTATCGGTGGGAGGGGAGATGGCTGCTGCAGCTGGGCTGCGGCTATGCTTGGGCCGGCTCGACGAGGTGGGCCGAGGGCGTCTTGTGGGCTGTGCGCGCGGGAAAGGAGTGGGCCACCTGGGCCAAAAGGTTGAGGATGGAGAGAAAGAGAGAGCCCGAGGGAGGGGGGAGGGGTTGGGCCAGCAGGCCGAAAAGGGGGAGAGAGAGAGGGAGGGAGAAAAGAATTGCCTTTCTATTTCTTTTTAGCATTTTTGCAAACTATTTTCCAAAAGAATTTTGAATCCTTTTGAGTTTTGACAAAAACCATTCAAACCAAAAATTAAAATGCAGCAGCATGAGTGCATAAACATGTGGCTATCCTTATATTTGATTTTAATTTCATAAAATTATTTATTTGACTAGGTTTGTATGCTCAAGTAAATTGCATAACTAAACCAATTTAACCTATTTTAAAACAATGCAATTTTAGGGTGTTACACGAAGGTCCCGATGCCTGATTATGGACATGACTTTTTCGGGAGAAGGTTTTTGAAACTTTTGAGAATCCCAAGTCTTTTGAAGCTTTTGAGAGTGACGGCCCCGCCCCGATGCCTGATTGCGGATAGGTCTTTGTCGAGTTACCGCAGTGGAATGCATTTATGTGATGCATGTTTATATATGTTGATGCAAGTGAATGCATCTGTATGAAAATATTAAAGGGGTAAACATGTCATGCACCCTGTAAAAATGATAATTATGCTTGAACAAAAGATAAGCTCTGCATATATGAAATAATGCATTCCAATGAGAGGGTTGTAGTTTTGGGTAGATAGCGAAGGCTTCCATTCAAGAACCTACATGGGCATAGATATGACTTGTAACATTGAACATAAAAAGGATCAGTTTTCTACGAAGGTTAGCTCAGATAAAATTTGGTTGATGCATATTATAAAAATCTAAAAAAAATTAAACAATACAACCTGCAAAAACGAGGAAAACTTATTAGTGTTTATGGGTTCGAAGGTTGGGCAGCTGTCGAAAGTCGATTTCTGATGGAGGCTGCTGATTAGAAGGCTGTTGAATGACGAAGGCTACCAACTGACGAAGGCTGCTGAATGACGAAGGTTGCCAACTAATGAGGGCTGCTGAATAACGAAGGCTGCTGACAAACGAAGGCTGCTGAATGACCAAAGCTGCCAATTGACGAAGGCTACTAAATAACGAAGGCTACTAACAGATGAAGGTTGTTAAATGATGAAGGCTGCTGAGAGATAAAAGATGCTGAATGACGAAGGCTGCTGAATAACGAAGGTTGCTGAATGACAAAGGCTGCCAACTGACGAATGCTGCTGAATAACGAAGGCTGCTGATAGACGAAAGCTGCAGATATACGAAGGCTACTAACAGACGAAGGCTGTTAAATGACGAAGGCTGCTGAATAACATAGGCTGCTGACAGACGAAAGATAATGAATGACGAAGGCTGCTGAATAACGAAGGCTGCTAAATGACGAAGGCTGCCAACTGACGAATGCTGCTGAATAACGAAGACTGCTGATAGACGAAAGCTGCTGAATGATGAAGGCTGCCAAGTGACGAAGGTCATTAAATGACGAAGGCTGCTGAGAACTAATGATAGATGAAGTCCACTGATAGATGATGAAGAACAATAACTGACGAAGGCTGTTGTCTGATGATGACCAAATATAGATGAAGGTCGTTGCTGATGAAAGCTATTGATTGACGAAGGCCAATAACTGACTAAGGCTATTGAGAACCAATGATAGATGAAAGCCACAGATGATGATGCAGGCTGCTGACTGATGAAGGCCGATGACAAACGAAGGTTGTTGACTGACGAAGGCCAATGCCTTGACAAAGGCCAATGAATGATAAAGGTTGTTGATTGATGATAGCTAATGATGGATGAAGGCACTGATTGATGAAGGTCGCCGACTGATGAAGGCCGATGTCTGTCGAATGAAGGGCGCTGACTAAAGAAGGCCAATAACTGTGAAGGCCGTTGACTGTTGAAGGCCAATAACTGATGAAAAACCACTAGCTGATAGAGGATCACTGAGGTATCGATGATGGTTGAATATTTCATGAGAACCGCTGATTGATGGAGAGTACTAATGGATACAAACTCAAGAGTTGTTGGACAGATATTGACAAAGACAGAACACTTAGTTAGAACCATTGACTGACGAAGGCTGAGTTTCGTTAAGACTACTAATTAATGTACACTATTGTTTTTTGGGATGGTGGAAACGTGTATACAACAAGACAAATATGTTCTATGGGAGAGGTAGGTTGGGAGGGTAAGACATACTCACAGTGGTGGAGACCTTAATGTTAGTAACAAAAAAGAAATTCAATGAAAAGTGTTTTGAGTTAGGCTATTAAAGCCAAGCATGTATAGCCATTCCGACCATGCTTTTCACACGACGAAGGCCACAATAACGTTCTTTGTCACATTGGTGACAGGTTGTATATGCGAAGGTTAAATTTTGAAATTTTCCATGAGGGGCAATGGTAAGTTTTTGAAATTTGCCATGAGAGGCGAAGGTCAATTCAAGAATGTGGCAAAATAAATCACAAGAGCAAAATCATTAGGCATTATAAGCTGGTGAGACTTTAAAACTGGTGAGAAATACTCACTGTGTAGGTTTGGTTGTCATCGGGTGTGTGGCTTCTTGGGGCATTTGGATTTAAACCTCGATGCCTGTGAACCGCCCAGGTCCTCGCTGAGTTCAGGCACTTTGCGCCATGGAGGTCGTTCCGTACCCAAGAGCCTTCGGCTTGGGGTGACGAAAGGTCCTCTTTCCGCTGAAAAAGCTATGGTCGAATGTCGTGGCTCCGTTACTAGCCACTTTTGACTTAGGTTTTGAAATCTTTCTCGATCGGGTATTTCCTCTTGGTTAGTGGCGTGTTGCTCGGGCTCCAGAAACACCCAAGAGAAATATTAAACTGATAGGTTATTAGAACACAGCTACAAAGAGACAAGAATCGCGAGCCCTGAAAAGAGTTAGCGAAGGTATCAAAATATCATGTCAGGTTTTCCAAAGGTCCAATACCGAAGCCTTCTTGAAATAATTATCCAATATCGTGCTGACAAAACTGATCGAAGGCTGATGAAGCTGATCGAAGGCTGAGGCTATGAGAAAAATCTCAATTTCCAGCTTTGCTGACGAAGGTTGATGAAACAGTTCGAAGGCTGATGCTCCAAAAAAATCCTAATATTTGGCTTCGTTGACGAAAGTTGAGAAAACTGATCGAATGGTGATGCTTCGAGAAAAATCCCAAGTTCTAACTTCATTGACGAAAGCTGAGGAAACTGATCGAAGGCTGTTGTTCCAAAAGAAATAATCCAATTTTTGGCTTCATTGATGAAGGCTCATGAAACTGATATAAAGCTGAGGCTATGAGAAAAATCTCAATTTCTAGCTTTGCTGACGAAAGCTGAGGAAGCTGATGGAAGGGTGATGTTCCAAAAGAAATAATAAAATTTTCGGCTTCATTGATGAAAGCCAATGAAACTGATAGAAGGCTGATGTCCCGAGCTCAAGAAGAAGACCCGAGTATCCGGGCTTCGCAGCTTCTAGCTTCTCAAACCAGGGAGTCAGGGCCACGTTCTGAACAACATAGCTGCAACGAAGTAGTTAGCGTAGAAACTTGATAGTCTTGGAACTGACTTATCTGATTGATGGAGACGTTTCTGCAGCTCGAAGGTTTGCTAACACCCGAAGGTGCACTGGGTTGTCGAAGGTTGATTGTTCAAGACCCAGCCTTCGCATTTCCGGCCTTGTTTGTGAAAACCTGCACATGTCAAGTATAAAGCCAAAACTGTCAAATCTGTCAACGCAGAGGCTTCCACGTCATCTCGGGCTCCCTGCGTCGTTTCCTGGTGCAAAGGCTTCCATGCCATATTGTCGTGCAGAGGCTCCCGCGTCAGATGTTGGTGTAGAGGCTCCCGTGCCGTCTCGCGGTGCGGAGGCTCCCAGGTCGGCTGTTGGTGCAAAGCCTCCGGCGCGCGTCTTGCGGTGCGTAGGCTCCCGTGTCGACTATTGGTGCAGAGGCTCCCACGCCGTCTCACGGTGCGGAGGCTCCCGCGTTGGCCGTTGGTGTGGAGGCTCCCGCATCGGCTATTGATGCAGAGGCTCCCACGCTGTCTCGCGGGGCGGAGGATCCAGCATCGGCTGTTGGCGTAGAGGCTCCCGCGCCAGCTGTTGATGCAGAGGCTCCCGCGTCGGCTCACGATGCGGAGGCTCCCGTGTCAATTATTGGTGCAGAGGCTCCTGCACCGTCTCATGGTGCGGAGGCTCCCGCGTCAGCCATTGGTGCAGAGGCTCCTGCGTCAGCTATTGATGCAGAGGCTCCCGCGCCATCTCTTGGTGCGGAGGCTCCTGCGTCGGCGGTTGGTGTAGAGGCTCCCGTGCCGGCTGCTGATGCAGAGGCTCCCGCGTCGGCTCGAGGTGCGGAGGCTCCCGTGTCGACTATTGGTACAGAGGCTCCCGCATCAGCTGTTGGTGCAGAGGCTCCCGCGTCAGCTGTTGATGCAGAGGCTCTCGCGTCGTCTCGCGCTGCGGAGGCTCCTACGCCGGCTGTTGATGTAGCTGGGGAAACTAGGGAAATGTTGAGGAAACCTTGTGGTCGTGGGTTCGAGCCCCACGGTGGGTGCCAATGTTGGAAATGGGGATCCCGACAGAGAGTGAGAGTGAGAGAGGGGCGAGCTCGCTGCAGCTCGACACTAAGGGGTCGAAGGCTCCGCTCTGGGGCAGAGGCCTTCGACTAGCGGTGGCACGGGTACAAAAATGGATTTCACACAATTACCGAGGCAATAATTAGGGTTTCGAATTACACGCCATCCTCTCTTGGGGATGATTATCTTCCCCTTTTATATGGTACAGTTACATCATCTGTCGAGTAAAGAAATGTCCCTAGGGCAACTAAGGTATATTCTGGTATGATCCTGTATACTGTGCTCATGCCTCCGGGGTATTATTGTCTTTTTCTTTTGCAACCGTCTTTGTTGATGGGTTGTTATCGAGCGTGGGCCTTCAGCCCATTATTCGTCGCTCCATGGCCTTTGACTGATCTTCATATTCACCCGGCCTCTGATTTTGCCCCATGGCCTTCGACTGATCTTCATATTCCCTCAGCCTCTGATTTTGGACCATGGCCTTCGACTGATCTTCATAGTGCCACGACCTCTGATTTTGCACCACAGCCTTCGACTGATCTTCATAGTGCCCCGGCCTCTGATTTGGCACCACGGACTTCGACTGATCTCAAGCTACTACACTAAATTCTATTGGGCCTCTTCAATGGGGAGTTGGCCCATATTCCATATGGGCTCCCCCAATAGTTTGCTCTAGGATCCAAAGGCCCCCAATAAAATTTTGGATGGCTAGCTTAAAATTACACACTACTCTCTCCATGTCACTTGGGTTTCTATACTAATCACAGAGAAGCAAACAAATCTATGATGAGCTTATTTCATAAGTCAGCTTTTTTGATTAGGCGATAAGCTTGTTTTGTAAAAAGGGACTACTACTACTAGCACTACTACCGTAAACATTATCGCAGGCAGCCATTTTAGCTTAACAGAGGACGATAAGGCGTCCGTCTCTAATACAAAGCCAGCACTTTAAAAAGGCGGGCGTCCTGATAAACAGTTCAGTACCGCCTTCAACATTTGCTGCGCAAATGTATTGTAAGGCTGTATGTACGGCGATTCTGAGCTACTACTTTCATGTTTATGAACATTCGAGTAATGTGGTTATTGTGTCGATCCATTGAACTAACAAATAGTATTAATATATGTATCATCTTGTTTCAAAAAATAAATAAAGTGGCTCGCCAAATTGTGCAGCTAGATCATTGTACTTTTCTTGCTGTTGCGGGCCTTGTTTAGATTGCAAGTTTTTTTACTCTCTCTCCATCGCATCAAATCTTTAGACACATGCATGGAGTATTAAATGTAGATAAAAAAATAACTAATTACACAGTTTGATTGTAAATTACGAGACGAATCTTTTGAGCCTTGTTAGGCTATGATTGGACAATAATTGTCAAATACAAAGGAGAGTGCTACAGTACCAAATACTGATTACTAACCCCAATCTAAACAAGGCCGCGGTTTCGCTGGTGTAGACCTGCAGAGCAGGAACGCACATGGTAGCCTCAATAAATAATGTGGTTTTTCCCCAATTAATACGCTGAACCCAGTCGTGCAGCACCGGGAGTTAGTCCTCATCTGCAGAGCAGGAATACGATGACATAAAAATTGGGCTGGCTAGCTTAAAATTGCAGACTAATCTCTCCCCAACGTCTCTTGGATTGCTATACTAATCACCGAGAAGCAAACAAATCTATGATGAGCCTGTTTCATAAGTCTGCTTTTGTGATGAGGCGATGAGCTTGTTTTGTAAAACGGGTCTACTAGCGCTATTCCAATACAAAGCCTGCACTTTACATAGGCAGGCATCCTGATCGCTTCAGTTAATACAATTAACACAGTTACACAGGCAGTCCCTTTAAGTCGACTGCCTGCGTTAATAAAACTAACAGAAGCGATCGCCAGAAGACGCCCGTCTCCGTTAGACCTTAAACAAAGGCGACCGTGCTAGGGTGACCATATCCATTGATGGATTAATAGAGGAGGGCACATTTAAGGCGCGCGCCTCCATTAATTACTTTCTAGATTCAAAAAAATCAGTTCCTGTCGTTTTATTTGAATTCTATTTTTACAATTTAAACCCGTGAGCATGGACTATCTTTGAGATACTTAAGCAATAGAAATTCATGTTTAATAGAAATGTCGGACAACGTGTGTAACTCAATCTGGATTCCAATCAAAGTTAATTGTATGAAGTATTTTTTACTAATTAATAACATGATTGAGTATTGGATATTCAGGTTGGTTCCTTCTACTGTTTTTATAAAGGGACAATTGCATTACTGTCCTCGTTTTCAACTCTAACCGCACATTTGCCCCTATTTTTTAAGTCTGCATATTTGCCCCTGTTTTTATTAATCCAAACATTTTTCCCCCTTCCTTTGTTTTTTCCAAACATTTTTTAATTCATTATTTATCAGCAGCATACGGAGTTGAGAAACAGGGGCAGACGGCAGCTTCAGATTAAAAAAACAGGGGCAAATCTGCAAAGTTAGAAAAATTGGGGTAAACATGTAGTTAGAGTTGAAAACAAGTGCAGTAATGCAATTGGCCCTTTCATAAATTGTAGTCTTTGTTTGATTTTTCTGATAAAATCTTTTAGGTTAATCTGAAAGTCCATACCATTGGTGTTTGGCTTCTCATTTGTTGGTTTCTAATCTTTTGCTCTGTGAACGGCTGTTGTTGACATTGTTAAGTGGTCGCTCTGAACTCCTTGGTGCATTTTCCTTGCATCTTTGAAATTATTTGATAGGTATCTCTTGCATCCTAGAAAAGGATGTGGCAACATTATTATATTTCCATCCTGGTCAAATGTTCTACCGCTTCTTTCAGAATCATCTTGTGATGTAGATGACTTCTTAGGTTGCCATGATGTTCTCTAATGTCGCTTTTACTATACATATGATCAATAGATATCATGACAATAATTGGATCCTCATATTAATTGAAGTAGTATTTAATGGAAAAGTTACATGTAGAAGAAAGGAGGAGCATTGGTAGATTACCTCGCTCATCTCGGCAACATCGTTGTAGTTTCAACTTTCGAAGGTCACATGTGACTGTTGTGCATCAATGTGCCATTGAAGCCTTACTGATGTTTGCTTGTAGTCCGTATTTATTAGTGGGATTCGATTCCACCACTGTCAGATAGATTTCTTTCCAGATTCTTTTGACCAAATTCAGAGCATAGATTAGTTAGTTATAGGTATAGGTTGGACATACTCCCGTGTGATATATATAGTGCATTATAGTATAAAGGATTTGTAAAATAAAAATATAAAAATGGTAGGTACCTCAAATCACGCGGATGAAAGTCTTTTTCTTTTGTATTATATCTTAGGTTATCTTAAAATCTGTAGAGTACACTGTATTAAAGGATACAGAGAGAGTACCTTTTTTGGCTGGTGGCAGTGTTTTTTAAGATTTTTGTCAGATGTTGGTTCACTTTTATTAATTGGATGTCCTCCACATGACTACGTTGATTCTTTAAGATCCAATTGGCTGGAAGATTCAACGTGTTAGTATAATATCTTTCTTTTGAAAAATAGTATAGATTTTAGGCTAACTCTAGCTACTATAATGGCATAAAAAGTCAATACATCTTGGAAAGGGAAAATCAAGATGTTAAATTTATTATATGATATAATTAAATATTGTGTAGTACTATTATTAGGACACAATGTTTTAATCAATATATAATACACTTATTTAAATAAAAATGGTTATTAATTTATTTATCAAAATAACTTATATTATTATTTACACATAGATTTAGAGTTATTTTTATTTGTTTTAAAAATATATTACTATATGGCATAATATTTTGGTCAACAAGTAATAAACTTATTTAAAATGACTATGGTTATTAATTTATTTGTCGCAATAATATTAGTATTTACACAAAGATTTAGAGGTATTTTTATTTATTTTTAGAATTGTCAAGGTGGATAATTTAGATAATCAAAAGTTTTACTTTATATTATCTCTGTTAGTTCTAAATGGTGCATATTTTAGATGTAAATTTGGAAAGTTAATTTCAGTTTGCGTGTGGTTGACGAAAAATGCCACCTCTTTACCATTTATATAATAAAACAGTCCAATAGCATAGGTAAAATCTTGTTTGTTTGTCTCTCATATTTTATTAACATATTAACCTTCCATCAGATTAGATTAACTAACCGTGGACCTAGTGGGTACTACATACTCCATTGGTCCCAAAGTAAACACACATCTCATTTCTTAAGAAGTCAAATCTTTTAAAGTTTTGCCAAACGTATATAAAAATATATTCGTGTTTGTGATGAATAACAAGTGTTATTAGATACAGCATAGAATGTACTTTTACAATAAAATTATTTAGAGATAAAATGTCACTATTATTTGCTATATGTTTAGTCAAACTTAATAAAAATTGATTCCTGGAACGTTTATTTTGGGACAGGGGAGTATATGATTGTAACACCCTAAATTTTGAATTTTTAGAAATAGAGCTAAAATGATTTAATTTGGAATTTATGCGCTCATGAAAACATAGGAAAATAAAAATTTTCATTAATTTAAAATTGATCATAAGGTAGCAACATGGTTGTGCATACATGCCGGTGCATTTGATTTATTTGGATGATTGGGTTTGATCAAAACTTCAAAAGGATTTAAATTTGTTTGAATTTGGATTTGAAAATTGGGTTTAAGAAATTAAAAAGGAATTTCTTTTACTTCCCCTCTCCTTCTCAGTTTCTGGCCCAGCCGGCCTGTTCTCCCACTCTTGGCCCAGCTCTCCCTCAGCCCCCGCAGCCCAGTGCGCTCTCTCCCGCGCGGCCCTCTTCCCCCTCTCTCTTGCGCGACCCAACTGGCAACTCAGCGGCAGCAGCCCACAACCACGCCCACGCCTTCCCCTCTACACTGGCCCAACACTAGGCCGTGGCCCAGCCAAGAGCCAGCCCGCAGCCCGCAGCCCACGCGAAGCCGCGCACCAGCCTCCCTCTCGCGCCGTCACTGCACCGTGGCCCCACATCCTCTCTCTCACCGACAGATGGGACCCACCTGTCAGCTCCGTCCCATACCTCTCATCGCCAACCCGGACACCACGCTGTGACCGTGTCCGTCTCAGCTACGCACCCTCTCGGTGGCGTGCACCCCACGCCCTTTGGCTTCATAAATAGCGCATGCACCTCACCGCCTCTCCCACGCCTAGCCCTAGAGCAACGCTATCGCCTTGCTCGAGCCCTAGCCGTGTCGAACCGTAGCTTGCCGCCATCGCACGCGTCCCAGTCGCCTTGCCGCTCCGCCCACACTCTAAGCTGCTCTTCGACCTTCCCACTGTGGTAAGGATGCCGCAGGTACCAGAAATTCTTGCCTTCTTGCTTCCTATCCCGCTGTTCACGCTTGCCGGAGCTTCATCGGACACTCGAGCCACAAGATCACGCATGCCGCCGCCTCCGTCGCATCCCGACCTCAACCAATACCCCCATCAAGTTCACCATTTTCCCCTCTGTCTTCCCGTGCTATTCGTTGAATCAATTGAGCCTGGAAATCGCCGTTTTGGTAAACGACGGTGAGGTCCTCTGCTTTTCCGACCGTACGCCGCCGTCCTAGCTCACCGCCTGTAACACCCTTGATGTTACACTGTACAGTCTTTTGCTAAAACACTGCATGAGCATCATATTTGTGTGTAAACATGTGTAATATAGGTTGTAAAGCAATGTACGTAACTTGAAACGTTCATCAGAAACGCGAAACGAATGTGATATTTCATGTCGCGTTATATCACTTTGGGTTCTGAACGAATTTTTATTGAACGAAAATGCTATTGAATGCATATATGAAACTGTAATAAAGTTTGTAGTACAAACTTCGTAGGTGGCGGTTAAATACTTGCGGTCGAGAACGAAATTCCCTAGATAGCATGGCTGGTAGCTTGGAAATTGAATTCAACGTGAACCAATCAAAGCTTAGTCAAATTTCTTAAGTCAAAAAACGCTATGACGAAGCTAAGTTCGGCAATTTTTGTTGGAGGATCGGGTTAAGTAGTGGTATGGTCTTAGGGCTTGTTTTAGTAGCCTAACATGCCATCTCGAGTATAGAATTGGTGGTTTAGCAATTGGATCATTGAGTTGGGTTTTTGGGGCGCTTTAAAAAGCGTGCGTGGCATGTTTTGGGCTGAGTCCTTTATGTGGGCGTGCTCACCGTGCTCGGCAATCGGCATCGCCGCACCAGCCACCGACGCGCACACGCACGCACGCCTACACATGTGCAACCACGCTGGCCGAGACTGCCGCTGGCGCCGCACTGCTGGTCACTGCCACCCGCTACCGTGCCCAAGCACGCACTCACGTGCACTTGGGAAGCTGGGGCCAGCGGGGTCCGGCCGCTTTGCTCCGCCGCTACCGTCTGCCTCGTAGGGTCGCCCACGTGCTTTCTCACCGCCAGTGTCGCTCGCCGCCATGCCATCGTTTTGCCTTTATGACGTCGAAGCCGCATGCGCGTGTCCCGCTGCCGCCATCACGTCCTCCTGGGTGCTCTGCCATCACTGTCGCGTCTGCCTAGCGGCTCTGCCGCCTCATGGTTGCCTGCATGCTTGTCCTTCTACGGCCGGCACATGGTCCTGCCCGAACCGTCGCCTTGCCGCACGTGGAGTTGCTCCCCTCGCTGCCGCTGCTACGCGCGCCCGCTACGCCATCGCGTGGCCTGGTCGCCGTCGTTTTGTGAGTCAATGCACTACGGTCACTCGTCATTGTGCTGGCCTCATACGTGTACATGGAGCCATCATCCGTCATGACGTTGTCCTCTTCCATTTAGTGACTGCACCATGCCATGCTCCTATTACAGTCGCCTTGAATGGCGTCGCGCCGGCCGGTCAAGCCACGCCAAGGCCAACCCGCATCGCCTGGCCCCATCTGTGTAATTGCGCACGCCTAGAGCTTGATTTGGAGTCTAGCTTCGCGCCAGGCCTGCTACTGCTACAGCCATACGATGTCGGGCTTCAATTTGAGTTTCCCCCACCGTCGACCCCCCTCTTAAGACTGAATGACATCATCCACCTAATTGGCCTCGCACCGTCCACCTTCGTTTAATTAACCGTGCACCCAACTAGCTCTGGTAGTTAGCTCATGATTGGAGTTGACCCAATGAGCTTTCATCCTCCAGTGAGGTAATGCGGGGCATTTTCCTCGCGGCGGTCCACCATGGCCGTCGAGGTGGGTGCTCGGCCAGGGCATCGCTTCGTGCTCTGTTGTTTCAATTGAGCGGAGCTTTTGCATCATGTTGACTTGGTTGCCTCGCCCGTGTAGCAGTTTCGTCGGCGGAGCAGCAGGTCATCGGGGACACCGTCGCCGTGCTTGCCGTGAACCAAAGCCACCCCATGCTCGTGGCCAACCACCTTGTCGAGTCCCGCAACTTCATCTAGGCCGCCCTTCATGTCTCTAGTGAGGCACCTCCACTCCTATGGTAGACGGTTGAACCGGTTGAGTTCTAGGATCGTTGGGACGCGTTCGCTGCCGCCGTCAAACTGGGTTTGATGTCGTTCCCGTGGCCAGCACATTTGGGTGTAGTAGCGGTTCAAATAAGGCTTCTATCTTGATGATCGTAGTCTATAGATGGATAAAAGGGTAGCGATAGAGGCGTTGGGCTAGGTGATTTCACCGGTGACGTTGTTGCCGCGGCTAGACCCCGCCACGACGCATGGCCACATCTATGCGGTGCACCGTTTTTTGTGTTCGATACCTTGATCAGTTGCGCTTCGTTCTTAGAGTGCTAGGGAGGTGATGGTTGGGGCCGGGGAGGTCCGTGCTCGCCGGTGTTTGGTCGGAGATGCCACGGTCTTATTTAGTTCCGGCCAGGGACTTGGGAATGGGAATTCAAAGTAAGTCAGGGGGGTTAGTGAAAGAGTCAGAGAGAGAGAGAGAGGGAAATAGTAGAAAGGACTGCGGGTCCATTTGTATGACAACCAGGGTCTCTTTTGCACAATCGTCGGTGCGCCCGGGTCTCCCCTCCGTGGGCCATGGTCGCGCGTGGGCCGTGCTGGAATGCTGCGCATGTGCACGCTCAAGGTGTCGGAGTGGGCCGAGCCGGTTTTTCTTTTTCCATTGAATTATTAAATGTTTATTCAATTTAGTTTTGCGCTAATCTTTGTAAAATTATAGTAAAATCTGTAGATGTCCAAAAATAGTGCAATAAAATTGGTTAGGTTCATAAAAATGCTATCTATCTATTGGTGTAGTTAGTTTACAGTTACCTATGATAATGATAGATTCATAAATTCAATTTAGAAAGCTTAGTATTATTTAGCTTAATATTTGTAGGAATTTTTGTGGCAAATTGATGAGAGCGTTAGCCATGAAATTTTTACAGTAGGCTCATTAGATTATTTTGTGCTCACTGTAATTTTTATAGCCCTAGAGTAGGCAGATAGATAGAATAGCTAGTACTCCCTGTTTTATCATATATAGAGTAAATCGATATTAAGAATAGGGATTCTTTTAGTTGCTAAGTTAATACATGAAATGTTGCATACCCGTCTAGTGGGAATGATAGGTAATGTAGCGTCTTAGTCGGTAGAGCTAGTTCAGTAGCTTGACAGATGTATCTTTATTTTAAGAGTTGCTATTGCCGTATTATGAAGTGTTGCATCATCGTTTCATGCATGTAGGTCACGAGTTTGTAGAGTTTGTGCATGCGGACGAACAGGACTATGAGTAGATTATTGAGGAGTACGAGGAGGAGGTTCTCGTATAGGAGGGAGCCCTGGAGCCGTTCATTGCTGACTTGTTGACCCATCGCCTGCGCAAGGCAAGCCCCGATGCATAACCCTTATTTTGAATGATCACTAAATATATATATATATGATGTGCATTTACGTTACAGGCATTTTATAGAAACTACATGCATAAATATATCTACCTATGAGTTCTACTAGTATAGGTTGAGTAGCTGCTTTGCTTAGGATTTTGGTAGCATGAGTAACCTGCCATTACTCACAATAGGTGATAATTATGGTCACTCATGATAAAGTGGTGGAAAGGAAAAATGGTTACTGGGTAGGGATATGGTTTCGGTATTGGTGGGTGTAAGAGGTTGTGTCCTGCGGTCAATAGTGCATAGCTTGGTTACACTTTTTCCCTGTCTATGTCGGTTAAGGACCGGCCGTTGCATTGGACGCTAGGCAAGTCACAGACTTATTATCTCGAGCACATACATGGGTATGGGTGCAGGGAAGACTTGTTGCTCTCTTGTTGTGGGTTTCGGCTCTTTCCGGAATGACTGATTGGAGGTGGGGATGGTGGAGGTCTAAGCACTGCATTGAGTCTAGGACTCAGGAGCGGGGGCTTGGAGTCCAAGTTTGGATGGGGACCTAGACCCCATGACAGGTGAGTGATGGGTTGGTCCTGCTTGTGCCTGGGGTACAAGTGGAGCATGTGTTTTCGGGGTACCTAGCTGGGCACATTGATTCATGAATCGCCGGGCAATCCGGTATGGCTTGTCTAAAGTCTAGCGTCGTAGTAAGAACTGAAGGATGAAAGGTAATGAAATGGAACTATTTGCTCAACCCTTGCTTAAAAATAGAACATGTGCTTACATAGAATGGCTAGATAATAAATTAATCTTGAATGCTAATATTAACTTACATAAGGATTCACTATTAGTATTACTTTTTTCAAAAAAGGAAACCAGCAAACCATAAAGCTTATCATATTCCTTGGAGTCGGGAAACTATTCCCACTAGTCGGATAAGTCTTGCGAGTACATTATGTACTTAGGGTTTATTTACCCCTGTTGTAGGTACTGCTTGAGACGTAGCCGTTGTGTGAAGGATTCTTCTCATGGACACAGATGGATCCTTGCTTATTATCGATAGATGTTTACTTGATGTTTATTATCGTTCCGTTGTTTAATATTCTGCACTCTGACTTTGGTAATGTAATAATACAATTTTTAAGAACTTTGGTTGTATGAAATGGATTAAGTTTGTAACTCGTTCTCATTATTGGATCCTTGGGGAAAATGTGGATCTTTCGGGCTCTCCCTTAGGGTGTGTCCGACGGAACCTTCCTGATGTAGCTCGCTCTTAGGGTGCGTGATGTTAGTGGATGACAAGCGCCTCCGTAAGTGCGTTATTTCGGACAGTTCTGCCACAGTTGGTACTAGAGCCAATAATGAGTCTACGAGTTTCATCACTCTTTTTTTCCAAAACTTCAAATTTGACCAACAAAAGTTTTGCAAAAAGTAGGATGCGATAAAATTATGTAAATAAGTATAAGCCCTAGCAATATAGTCTATCTAGGATAGCGGCACTGGTTTTATCTAATTAGTTTTCTGCAGGTACACTAACTTACGTTGCGTAAGAAATCGCTTAGCATATGGAAAGTGAGTGTGCGATGTGCCAAAATTTTGCGAATGCCGCTATATTTCGGCTTGAGTGAGCGTATAGGCCAATGCATGCATCATGATAAGATAATCTTGCTTAAACTAAATTCCCCCTACACGTATAAATTGGATTAGTAAATTGATAGGATAACTAAAAGAATGCTTTAATAAACGTCTTATCATTTCTCTAATCCCTTGTTCTGATCTGGAGGGTTGTCCTAAGTGGTTGGTTCCTATCTGTTTCAGATGAACCTGAGGTCCGGTCATGGGAGCACCAGTGCTAGGGCGGGCCACGGTCTTGGCGAAGGCCAAGGTGAAAGTGGTCGGGGCAATGAGCACGACAATAGGGAGAGCCATGAGGCTCCACGTTTGGCTCCTCCTCCTCCACCGCCACCTCCGATGACTCATGTAGAGATGATGGTGGAGATGTTGGCTGCTCGTCGTGAGTCCGCTCGTGCCATGGAGCTGCTGACACAAGCTATTGGTGGCTTCGCTCGTGGAGGCCACGGGGGTAATGGTGGAAACAGGGGTGGTGTCCGCGATCCAGAGGGACCCTGCTCTTATCAGGATTTCTTAAAGATGCACCCACCCACATTCACGCCGATGGCTGAGCCCCTAGATGCGGAGCATTGGCTTCGCATTCTGGAGCAAAAGTTTCTACTGCTCACCGTGACTGATGAGCAGAAGGTGCGCTTTGCAGCACAATAGTTGTTGGGGTCCATGAGCACATGGTGGGATACATTCAATGCCATGCAGCAGGTGGATCATTGGGTGACCTGGAAGGAGTTCACTATGGCCTTCAGAGAGTATTATATTCCTACTGGTGTTCTCAATAGAAAATTGATAGAGTTTCTGGACCTTCGGCAAGGGAGTATGTCCGTGATGGACTATGTCAATAAGTTCAACCACTTGTCCTAGTATGCTGGGACTCATGTTGATACAAATGAGAAGAAGAGGGACCGCTTTTATCGCGGCCTCTCTTGCAGCCTACAGAAGGAGTTATATACTAGGAACTATCAGACCTTTAGGGCGATGAAGAATGCTGCTATCGCCATGGAGGGCTTGCAGCGTGACTCCAAGGTAGAATGGAAGTGCAAGCGGGTGGCTACTGGGTCTTCTAGTCACCCCCATGCCTAGAAAGTATAGGTTGTCAGGCGGGTGCCCTATCAGTCCTCGGGCGTGCATTCATTTCGATAGCCTCAGCAGACTTTTCAGGCTCCTTCCACTCAGTATCGTGCACCCACTCAGCAGGTGCAACATCAGCAGCCCTAGGGATAGCTGGTCTCACCTCGTCTGGGATAGGGGAACAATCCTGGTGCTTGTTTCAAATGTGGCAATGAAGGCCACTATGCCCGGGAGTGTCCCCAAAACCAGTTGACCCAGTCTGCTTAGTCTTTAGCTTACTCTAGGCTAATCAAGCGAACACTGACCAAGAAGAAAGTGCCAGTCAGCCGTTCTGGATAGGTTAATTTCATGGAGGTTGAGGAAATATTGCAAAATGAACCGGTGATGGCTGGTATGTTCACCATTGATTCCCATCCAGCTTATGTGTTATTTGATTCTTGTGCATCACATTCATTTATGAGCATGGGATTTGTACACCGACACAATATACCTGTTATGGCTATACCTTTTGCCTATACAATCAGTACTCCGGATGGGCAGATGTGCGTTAATACTCAGACGGTCATAGTGAGCTTAGTATTAGCCACTCATACTCACCGTCTCCAGTTCATGGTGCTGCCTAGGCAAGGCATTGATGCAATTCTGGGAATGAACTGGTTGCGTGTATATGGGGTAGTCTTGGATCTGAAGTAGAGAGTTGTCGAGTTACGGCTTCCTTCTTATGAGGATAGGATGTTTCTTCTTGTACCCTTAGATCCAGTCTTACCTGTTGCTACTCATGCTGAAGCCTCTCCTGATATTGCCTCTATTCCTATGGTCTGTGAGTTCCCGGATGTCTTTCTGGAAGATCTACCTGGATTGCCACCGGAGAGAGATGTGGAATTCTCCATTTAGTTAGAGCCTGGCACTGCTCCTATCTCACGATGTCTGTACCCCATGGCCCCGAAGGAATTGGCTGAGATGAAGAAACAGTTAGAAGAGTTGTTGGAAAAGGGATTCATTCCGCCTTAGCTCTTCACCATGGGGTTGTCCAGCCATTTTTGTGAAGAAGGATGGCACTCTTCGGATGTGTGTGGATTACCGCCCTCTCAATGCGGTAACCATTAAGAACAAGTATTCTCTACCTCATATTGATACCTTGTTTGATCAACTAGCTGGTGCCAAGGTGTTCAACAAGATTGATCTCCATTCAGGCTATCATCAAATCAAGATTAGACCACAAGATATACCAAAGATAGTTTTTTCTACTAGGTATGGGCTGTATGAATACCTTGTCATGTCTTTTGGTCTCACCAACGCTCCTACATTCTTCATGTACCTGATGATTTAAGTCTTTATGCCGAAGATAGACAAGTTTGTAGTGGTATTCATTGATGATATCCTGATATATTCCAAGAACAAGGAAGAGCATGCCCAACACCTTCAGATAGTACTAACTCGATTGAGGGAACACAAGATGTATGCTAAATTCAGCAAGTGTGAATTCTGGTTAGATCGAGTGCAATTTTTGTGGCATGTTTTGACACCTGACGGTATCTCCGTTGACCCCAGCATGGTGCAAGATGTGCTAAATTGGAATTCTCCTAAGTTAGTGCATCAGATTCGTCAGTTCCTTGGTCTTTCTGGATATTATCGGCGTTTCATTCTAGATTTCTCCAAGACAGCTCAGCCGATGACCAAGCTGCTCCAAAAAGAAGCCAAGTTTGATTAGAGCCCAGCCTGTGAAGAAGCCTTCCAAGCTTTGAAAAAATTTCTAACCACTGCTCCTGTTTTGTCCCAACCAGATAGTGACAGACCTTTTGATGTATATTGTGATGCCTCGAAGATAGGGTTGGGATGTGTGCTTATGCAGGATGGGCGTGTGATAGCTTATGCTTTGTGCCAACTAAAAAAGCACGAAGTGAATTACCCCACCCATGATTTAGAGGTGGCTGCTGTGGTCCACGCTCTAAAAATTTGGAGGCATTATTTGTTGGGCAACAAGGTACACATTTTTACAGGTCATAAGAGCCTCAAATATATTTTTACTCAGTTTGAGTTAAATATGAGGCAAAGGATATGGTTGGAATTGATCAGGGACTATAACTTGGAGGTACATTACCACCCCGAAAAGGCCAATGTGGTAGCTGATGCCTTGAGCCGGAAGTCTTATCAGGTTGAAGAAACACCTTTGTCTCTCAACCATGCTGAGGTACTGGCTCACATTGCCTTGGTCTCAGAATTGCTTGAGCAGATTATTATGGAGCAAAGGCAAGATACTTTAGAAATTCCTCGCATCAAGAAGTTAATTGCCGAAGAGCATGGCCCTCACTTTAGTATTGATGAGGAAGGTGTAGTGAGGTACAAGGGCAGATGGGTGGTTCCATCAAATGAGGAGCTGAGAAGGAAGATTTTGAATGAAGCTCATCATTCAAAGCTATCTATCCATCCTGGCAGCAACAAGATGTACCATGATTTCGCCCAATTGTATTGCTAGTCCAACATGAAGCAGGACATCACCCAGTACATCGTGGAGTGCGACACTTGTGGGAGAGTTAAAGCAGATCATATGCGTACCTCGGGATATTTGTAGCCCTTGCCCATTCCTGTTTGGAAATGGGAAGATATCTCCATGGACTTTGTGGTGGGTTTGCCCCGCACATCCAAGGGCTATGATTCTATTTGGGTCATTATGGAATGTCTCACTAAGTCTGCTCATTTCCTTCTAGTGGCCACTAGATATATAGCCAAGAAGTATGCTCAGATATATTTTGATCGGATTGTGACCCTACATGGAACTCCCCTTACTATCATCTCTGATAGAGGGCTAGGTTTTGTCTCTTGTTTCTGGGAGCAACTGCAGCAATGTCTTGGTACTCGTCTCCTCAGAAGCTTACCTTATCATCCACAAACTGATGGCCAAACTAAAAGGGTGAACCAGGTGCTCGAGGATATGTTGAGAGCTTGTGCCATTTCCTTCCCTGAGAAGTGGGATGAATGCCTAAAGTTAGCTGAGTTTTTTTTACAACAATAGCTACCAAGAAAGCATCCGTATGGCACCATTTGAAGCTCTATATGGGAAGAAATGTAGGACACCACTGAACTGGGTTGAAGTGGGAGACCATGGATACTTTGGGCCTGACTTCATCAAAGAAGCTCGTGAGCAAGTCAGCATTATTCAGAGTCATTTGAAGGCAGCTCAGAGCCAACAGAAAGCTTATGCGGACAAGCAAAGAAGCCCTTTGTAATTTGTAGTTGGGGATTATGTGTACCTCAAGGTGTCTCCTATGAGAGGGGTGCATCGGTTTGGTGTCCATGGCAAGCTAGCTCCTCGATACGTGGGTCCTTACCAAATTTTGAAGTAGTGTAGCCCAGCTGCTTATCGTCTCCAACTTCCAGATATTTTATCAGCGGTACACGATGTGTTCCACGTATCTTAGTTGAAGAAATGTTTGCGGGTACTTGATGAGGCTGTGGAAATTGAAGGAATTCCCCTTTAGCCTGACGAAAAGGAAAGAGTGACAATGAACAATGTGGTGAAGTTCTACAAGGTGCAGTGGCAAAACCACTCCCAGGATGAGGCCACGTGGGAACAAGAGAGCTATATATTGAAGCATTACCCCCACCTTCTCTCTAGTTTAGATAGGTTGTTGTTTACATTGAAATGTATTTCCTATCTCCTTTCCCACACTAGACACATAAAATCTCAGGTTGAGATTTTGTTTTAGGGGGGTAGATTTGTAACACCCTCGGTGTTACACTGTACAGTCTTCTGCTAAAACACTGCATGAGCATCATATTTGTGTGTAAACGTGTGTAATATAGATTGTAAAGCAATGTACGTAACTTGACACATTCATCGGAAACACGAAACGAATGTTATATTTCATGTCGCGTTATATCACTTAGGGTTCTAAATGAATTTTTATTGAACGAAAATGCTATAGAACGCATATACAAAACTTTAATAAAGATTATAGTACAAACTTCATAGGTGGCAGTGAAATACTTGCAGTCGAGAATGGAATTCCCCTGCTAGCATGGTTAGTAGCTTGGAAATCGAATTCGACACGAACCAATCAAGGCTTAGTCAAATTTCTTAAGTCAGAAAATGTTGTGACGAAGCTAAGTTTGGCAATTTTTGTAGGAGGATCGGGTTAAGTAGTGGTATGGTCTTAGGGCTTGTTTTAGTAGCCTAACATGCCATCTCAAGTATAGAATTGGTGGCTTAGCAATTGGATGATCGAGTTGGGTTTTTGGGGCTCTTTAAAAAGTGTGCGTGGCCTGTTTTGGGCTGAGTCCTTTGCATGGGTGCGCTCATCATGCCCGGCAATTGGTGTCGCTGCGCCGGCCATCGATGTGCACGCGCACGCATGCCCGCACGCGTGCCACCGCGCTGGCCAGGACTGCCGCTGGCGCTGCGCTGCTGGTCACTGCCACCCGCTGCCGCGCCATAGCACGCACTCACGCGCACTCGGGAAGCTAGGGCCAGCAGGGTCTGGCCGCTTTGCTCCGCCGCTGCCATCTGCCTTGTTGGGTCGCCCACGTGCCCTCTCACTACCAGTGTCGCTCACAGCCGTGCCGTCGTTTCGCCTTTATAATGTCGAAGCCGCACGCGTGTGTCCTGCTACTGCCATCGCGTCCGCGTGGCCGCTCTACCGCCTCGTGCTTGCCTGCGCGGGTCCGTGCACACTTGGCCTACTGCGGTCGGCACATGGTCCTACCCGCACCATCGCCTTGCCACATGTGGGGTTGCTCCCCTCGCTGCCGCTGCTGCGCACGCCCACTGCGCCATCATGTGGCCTAGCCACCGTCGTTTTGCGAGTCAATGCACTGCGGTCACTCGTCGTCCTGCCGGCCTCATATGCGTACGTGGAGCCATCATCTGTTGTAATGTTGTCCTCTTCCATTTAGTGACTGCGATATGCCATGCTCCTATCACAGTCGCCTTGAATGGAGTCACGCCGGCCGGCCGAGCCATGCCAAGGCCAACCCGCATCGCCTGGCCCCATACGTGTAATTGCGCATGCCTAGAGCTTGATTTGGAGTTTAGCTCCGTGCCAAGCTTGCCACTATTGCAGCCATGCGATGTTGGGCTTCAATTTGAGTTTCCCCCGCCATCGAGCCCCCCTTAAGACCGAACAACGTCGGCCACCTAATTGGCCTCGCACCGTCCACCTCTGTTCAATTAACCGTGCACCCAACTAGCTCTAGTTGTTAGCTAACGATTGGAGTCGACCCGACGAGCTTTCATCCTCTAGTGAGGTAATGCGGGGCATTTTCCTCGCGATGGTCTACCATGGGCGTCGAGGTGGGTGGTCGGCCAGGGCGTCGCTCCGTGCTCCGTTGTTTCAATTGAGCGGTGCTTTTGCATCGTGTTGACTTGGTTGCCTTGCCATGGAGCAGTTTCGCTAGTGGAGCAGCATGTCACCGAGGACACCGTCACCGCGCTTGCCATGAACCAAAGCGACCCTGCGCTCATGGCCAACCACCTTGCCGAGTCCCATGACTTCGTCCATGCCGTCCTTCACATCTCTGGTGAGGCACCTCGGCTCCAAGGGTAGATGGTTGAACCGGTTGAGGTCTAGGATCGCAGGGACGTGTTCGCTGCCACCGGCGAACTGGGTTTGATGTCGTTCCCATGTCCAGCGCGTTTGGGTGTAGTAGCGGTTCAAATAGGGCTTCTATCTTGTTGCTCGTAGTCTATAGATGGATAAAAGGGTAGTGGTAGAGGCATTGGGCTAGGTGATTTCACCAACGATGGTGTTGCCGTGGCTAGACCCCACCACGGTGCATGGACACATCTATGCGCTGCACCATTTTTGGTGTTCGATACCTCGATCAGTTGTGCTTTGCTCGTAGAGTGTTAGAGAGGTGATGGCTGAGGCCGGGGAGGTCCATGCTCGCTGGTGTTTTTCCAGAGATGCCATGGCCTTATTTAGTTCTGGCCGGGGACTTGGGAACGGGAATTCGAAGTAAGTCGGGTGGGTTAGTGAAAGCGTCAGAGAGAGAGAGAGAGAGGGAAATAGTAGAAAGGACTGCGGGTATATTTGGTTGACAGCCAGGGTCTCTTTTGCATAATTGTCGGTGCGCACGGGTCTCCCCTCAAGTGGGCTACTTGGTCACAAGCATGGGCCGAGCCACATGGGCATATTTGAGTGTTGTTGTTGTGCACAGACGCATGAGGTGCTAGAGTAAATTTGAGCAGCTCGTGCGATGATGGGCTCTTATTTGTTGGATTCGGTTTTCCTTTTCCATTGAATTATTAAATGTTTATTGAATTTAGTTTTGAGCTGATTTTGTAAAATTGTAGTAAAATCTATAGGTGTCTAAAAATAGTGAAACAAAATTTGTTAGGTTTAGAAAAATGCTATCTATCTATTGGTGTCGTTAGTTTATAGTTAGCTGTGATAATGATAGATTCATAAATTCAATTACAAAGCTTAGTATTATTTAGCTTAATATTTGTAGGAATTTTGGTGAGAAATCGGTGGTAGCTTTAGCCATGAAATTTTTACAGTAGGCTCATTAGATTATTCTGTGCTCACTATAATTTTTATAGCCCTAGAGTAGGTTGTTAAATAGAATAACTAGTACTCCCTGTTTTATCATATATAGAGTAAATTGATATTAAGAATAGGGATTCCTTTAGTTGCTAAGTTAATACATGAAATGTTGCATACCTGTCTAGTGGGAATGAGAGGTAACGTAGCGTCTTAGTCGGTAGAGCTAGTTCAGTTGCTTCACAGATGTATCTTTATTTTAAGAGTTGCTGTTGCTGTATTACTAAGTGTTGCATCATCGTTTCATGCATATAGATCACGAGTTGGTAGAGTTCGTGCCTACGGACGAATAGGACTACGAGGAGATTATTGAGGAGTACGAGGAGGAGGTTCTCATACAGGTGGGAGCCCTAGAGCTGTTTGTTGCTGACTTGTTGACCCACCGCCTGCCCAAGGCAAGCCCCGGTGCATAACCCTTATTTTGAATGATCACTAAATATATATATGATCTGCATTTACGTTACAGGAATTTTATGGAAACTACATGCATAAATATATCTACCTATGAGTCCTACTAGTATAGGTCAAGTAGCTGCTATGCTCAGGATTTTGGTAGCATGTGTAACCTGCCGTTACTCACAATAGATGATAATTATGGTCACTCATGATAAAGTGGTGGATAGGAAAAATAGTTACCGGGTAGGGATATGTTTTCAGTATTGGTGGGTGTAAGAGGTTGTATCCTGTGGCTAATAGTGCATAGCTTGGTTACACTTTTTCCCTGTCTATGTCGGTTAAGGACCGGCCGTTGCATTGGACGCTAGGCAAGTCACAGACTTATTATCCCGAGCACATACTTGGGTATGGGTGCTGGGAAGACTTGTTGCTCTCTTGTCGTGGGTTCCGGCTCTTTTCTGTCTGACTAATTGGAGGCAGAGATGGTGAAGGTCTAAGCACCGCACTGAGTCTAGGACTCAGGAGCGGGGGCTTGGAGTCCAAGTTTGGATGGGGACCTGGACCCCATGACAGGAGAGTGATGAGTTGGTCCTACTTATGCCTGGGATACAAGCAGGGCATGAGTTTTTAGGGTACCCAGCTAGGCACATTGATTCGTGAATCGCCGGCAATCTGGTATGGCTTGTCTAAACTCTAGCATCGTAGTAAGAACTAAACGATGAAAGGTAATAAAATGGAACTGTTTGCTCAACCCTTGCTTGAAAATAGAACAGGTGCTTACATAGAATGGCTAGATAATAAATTAATCATGAATGCTAATATTAACTTACATAAGGTTTCACTATTAGTATTGCTTTCTAAAAAAAAAGACTAGCAAACCATAAAGCTTATCATATTCCTTGGAGTCGGGAAACTATTCTCACTAGTCGGATAAGTCTTGCGAGTACATTGTGTACTCAGAGTTTATTTACCCCTGTTGTAGGTACTGCTTGAGATGTAGCCGTTGTGTGAAGGATTCTTCTGGTGGGCACAGACGGAACCTTGCTTATTATCGATAGATGTTTACTTGATGTTTATTATCATTCCGCTGTTTAATATTCCGCACTCTGACTTTGGTAATGTAATAATACAATTTTTAAGAACTCTGGTTGTATGAAATGGACTAAGTTTGTAACTTGTTCGCATTATTGGATCCTTAGGGAAGAATGTGGATCTTTTGAGCTCTCCCTTGGGGTGTGTCCGACGGAACTTGCCTGATGTAGCTCGCTCTCGGGGTGTGTGGTGTCAGTGGATGACAAGCGCCTCTGTAAGTGCGTTATTTCAGGCGGTTCTGCCACACCGCTGGCGTCACACTCTCTCTCCTCCTTTCTAATCTCAGCCGCCCAGTCTCAATCCAACGGCCAAGATCGCACGATACCCTTTCGGCCGGTTAATTTTGCATAAGAGCCCCTCCATTTTTCTAATTTCGAACCCGCCGTCCCTGGATTCTTTCAAAAGGGCCCCTGTCTTTCTTCAAAATAGGATCCTCAATCCTCGGCTAGATTTAAAAATCAGATTTTATTTATTTTAATTCAAAAATTAAGTTTCATATATTTACAAAAATGCCACTACCTTCTCTTGGCCATATTTTCTATGTTTTAACTCCAATTTGACCTGTTCAACTTGCGTTAGGTTCGTAATTTCATAGTCTACATGTTCATACTACTGTTAGATATGTTTTTAACTTTTAAAATTCAAGGTTAGATTTAATCTATTATTTTAATAAAGGAAATCTTGTTTATTTCATATCTTATACGTTTTAGCTCCGAATTGACCCATTCAAGTTGTGCTAGATTCATTACAACGAGATCTACGCATTAGTAATAATGTTTATCATGTCACTATTTCTAAAATTTCATGGTTTAACTCTTAACTTGAATAATAATTATGCAACTAGATTTTATATGTGGTGATCAAGAAGATGAAGAAGAACATTGAATATTAAAGCTTATCGAAGAATCGGTGTTTTAAGGCAAGTATAGCATGGGATCTTCCTTGTTGTCCTATATAGCTTTAATCATTAATTCATACTGTATGTGACTACCTTGGTTACCACTAAGGATTTCCTAGTGCTTTGTACCTTGTGCCTTGATACCTTTGGGTTATTGCTTTGGGTAGTATGATGCTAGTGCTCAACTACAAGCATGATCTTGTAACTCGACTAATGGTATATGCAATAAACACTAAAAGATGCTTTTTAGCAATATGGAATCAGGGGCTAGAGCATTGGGCTATTTTTATGGTGCTCTAGATTCCTCTTCCTAAGGACTTATCTGTAAGTGATCATCCAAGACTTACAGTACAACTGTGAGGTCTATATGGCTCTGGCTTTAGCTCAGTATGAGGACCCTTTCTAGCTTGTTAGTGGTTACCTTTATTGGCGTAAGAATGGCTTGCCGAATCGGGTATAGTGCGTTCTCTGTCCCCTTGTGTACACTACAAGAAAAAGTGGTATTAACGACAGGATATGTAATCGTTAAAAGTCTAAATGTGGTAGTTAAAAGTTATTAATGATCACAAAATTGTGGTCGTCTATGGTCGTTAAAAGCTCCGTCGTTAATACAATTATTGACCACATAATATTTCCCGTCGTTAACTTTGCAACGACTAAACAATATGTGGTCGTTGATACTAGACTTGTAACGACCACATTTCTAATAACAACGACCACATTTTTCATCGTTAATATTGTTACACCATCTATCATGAGGCACTAACGACCATGTCTTTAGTAATAACGACCACATGTTTTGTGATCAATAATAGTTTAGACCACATTTATATTGATTATTTTATCACATTGGCTACTTATTTATAACACCAGCCACCACTTGACACCATATACAATGACATGTTTTTCACTGCAGAGAAAATACAATTAATAAACTTGCAACAGCAAGCAATTATTATTTATCCAATTTGTCAATACATAATGATATACCTTTGCAAAAACTAAAAGAAAAACCGCTAACCATGAATCTAAAAGTGCCTAACTTAAGGACCGTTCCTATATTACAAAGAATTAGCAGCAATAAGCTATGCTTCAAGCTGAACACCGCCTGTACTACTATAACTAAAATACTAATCTTCAACTGGAGGCACTCTGCAACATTTTCCTCCAACAGCCTGGTCTTGTCAAGAAGGAGAAGCCTGCAGTAACTTCAATGTTAACATACATGACCTAAACAAAATAATAACATGTTAATAATTAAATGAATTGGTGTCAAATTACAGGATCTAAAGGAATGGAACATGTTACCTTGTATATATCTATACCCATATCCATCATTAAAAGAATTAACAAGATGATAAGTCCCTTTCTAGTAAAATGAGCACAGCTGCTCTTGAATAGAAAGCAGCTGTATAAGGTAAACATATCTTTAATACCATAGATGTGCGACATTCACATATAACCCATGAGTTAACATCTTGAATCGTTATGTGCACTGAATAATCAGAACTATGACTGAGAAGATCTGAGATTTTGACATCCAAGCAATACACAATAACAACTCAAACCTATATTATTTTTCCTCAAAGTTTCGGTAGCAATATAGGGATGAAGAAGCATTAACTCTGCTATTTTCAGTTGATGGATGAAGCTATTTTCAGATATATGAAAGAGGCCTGCTAATTTAAATTTTCAATAGATGGAAGAGCACATTGGTAAAATTAAGACTGTGCACAAACTTAAGGAAATAATCATCTTAAGCAAGAATAAAATTTGGAAACTAACCTTTACTTCATGGTAAAAGAAAAATTACTAGTTGAAGCAACATTGCATAGGCTGATATATCTATGATATATACTTGATCCCTTCGATGAAGTTAATGCCTGGAAGCTGAAACATGAGAACACAAAGGCTCAGACAAGGAATTTGGCATGGAATCTGAAACATGATCATTATCTGAATATGGATTAGAAGCAATAATTATCTAGAATAAGCTGGAACATGATAACATAAAGGTTCAGACAAGGAATTTGGCAAGGAAAACTGAAACATGATGCATTATTTGAACACAGATTTGAAGCAATCAGTAGTTTGGTGGCTCGTACAGCCTTTTCATGTTACTGACTACAAACTGTCAACACATCAATATGGCACATGTCCGATAAAAGACAGGTGCAATAAAAATCGTAGTACTTAAGCAAAGACCAAATAAAAGTAACTGCATTCCGTAGAACAAGAGAATAAACTCACACAAATTTGAAGCCTATGACATCAGCAGACCAGTACTCGAATGCACGCATAAATAAAATCAAATTACGTGTATTGTTGGCTACATCTTTCTTACTCAGGTGGCAACCAATACTCAAATTTCCTTCTTACTGATACAATAAATTAGTAACTTCAGGTCAGGTTTTTAGATAATAAATTCAGATCAGTTAAAATGTAAGATGTAATCCATATTAGAAAATGCAATATTTACACAAGTACAGACTATAGGCAAACTTTCTTAGTACTGAGTGCAAGGAATCTCCACAAGCAGTTTTGTTCAGGCATTCGAAGCTTATTGTACTATTAACTGAACTCTGTAGAAGCAGTCTACAAACCTTATCTTGCTTCCAGACTTTATATGACAACAGAATAGCAGAGGCACATGACAATTTCCCGAGATAACAAGGATGCAATCTACAAACAAAATTCTATTTGTTAAAGATGCAATAACACAGTAACTAAAAGTGGCAAGTGGCAGGGCCGTACATATATAGTGGGGATTGAAGAGGATAGGCTTCTCGAGATGTAGATGAGGATTGAGGATAATGATGGCTTACGGTTGGGGCTGGGGCTCATGAAGATCTGGTTATCTGGGTGCCCATGGCCAGTGATCTACCTGTTGCTCGGACGCCGCCGGCCTCATCACCACATAGCGAGGCGCCATAGATGGAAAACCTCATCGGCAACACACCGAGGGCGAGCCACAGAGGGCCCTGGTCCCGGCCCCATTGTGGCCTGGGCACTCGGCCGCCCTCACCGAGGTTCCCTCCTGCATGGCGCATCAGTAGAGGATGGAGACGCCCTTGGATCGGCGGCGGTGACGAGGTGCCTAGGGTAGCAGTCTAGCAGATGCGGTGGTAGTTAGGGTGAGGGAGGGGCGTGGCGTGAAAGGTGGTTGCGGGATGTGGGTGTCGAGCGTTTCCAGGGAAGGCTGGACCAGGCATAGGGACCATAATGGACCTGGATGATGACCGAGCATTTTTTGGTCGTCGGACACTTTGGCCAACTGTGGAACCGATGGCAGATGGAACCCGACGACCACATATTGTTTGTGGTGGCTGAGTTCTGGTCATTGATGTGAGGATTTGTTGTAGTGGTATAGGCTGCGCGTCACTGTGCCATCGGGAAGGGGGGCTCTACATCTGTTTGTCGAGTGAATCTAATGGCCTTAACTTGTTAGACGAACCTTTGAACGGCTTCATAGTGAACCCTGCCGACCTTCCTTGGTAGTGGGTCAAGAGGCTGATCACCTCGGGCGAAAGGATAAATCACGACTCACAGTGAAAATGTACAACCTCTGCAGAGTGTAAAACTGTTATATCAGCCGTGCTCACAGTCACGAGCGGCCTTGGACCCTTATGGAATAGATGATGAACACTGATGATACTGATGATAAAGATGCTCACTAATGATTACTGTTTATGCTATTCATTATTCATGTTTACCTGATCATGTGTTTATATGGGCATGTGGATAAACTTGTTGCTACTCCTATGCTAAAATTGTGATAATTAAAAGCTAATCACAGTTAAACCACTGTCAGCCTTTTGAGCCTCATGAACCCCATGATATATTTGTTGACTATGATATGTACTTACGCTTGCTTTACTTTTTAAGTCTTTGGAAAAATCCCAGATGGGTACCAGATTACTAGAGTTTAGAGGAATTAGGCTTGTGATCAACCAGTCAGTTGTTCCTATGGAAGTGGAGTCTTCACCCGAAGATCGGAGTGTCTTTCCGATGTTTGCTATCTAAGGTTATATTCTTTATACTAAGTACGTTACATATTGAGCATTGTCTTTCGATATTACCCTTATTTGTAGCTATATGTGAGATTTGACTTCTTGGGCTCACATATGGTGTGTATCTGGTTTTGTTCTTAAAACCGGGTGCGATAAAGTGGTATTAGAGCAATGCTGACTATAGGACGCAAGCCTAGTTAGAACTGGGCGTTCTAGCATGCTTTCCTTTATGCTTAGTTCTTGATTTCCCCCTAACCTTATTATTTGCTAAAAGTTATGCTCACTTCAGCCTCTATTCTGTTATGAAAACCTTGTCTCTATTCTGAATCCTCTCTCTTCATCTAAATAGATGGGTCGTAATGAGGAGATCACCAGCATCAGAGGTCAGGAGGACCAAGGTATGTTGTCCTTGATTGCGTTCGACAAGGAGAAGCTTTTGGCTATGCAACAAGTATTAGAAGGAATGACTCAACATGGGAGTGCTCAATAGTTCTTGCCACAAGGGCAAACCAACATACCAAAGGGACTAGTAAAGAGACAAGTGGTAGAAGCTTGGAAGAAAATGAAGTCCAATGAAGGTGCTGGTAGTATGACGCTTGGAAGTCAGTGTCAATGTCAATGCTGCAAGCGTTATGGTTTTCCCTGTCTTTAGAACAAGTCTAATAAGAGGGAAGTCAAGGTGAACCCGAATTGTGAAGTTAATGTGGATAAGAAGAGTAAGGCAGTCTCACCAGAGCTAGAATCGGGAAGCAATCAACATTCGAGTTTTACTACGTTGTCACATCTAGCTCCAATGCCTGGTCAGATAAACTCAGACTCTAAAGAGTTAGAAGTTCCTCGAGCTAAGATTACTCCACTCTTTCCACAAGAGGTATGCATAGATGGGTGGACAATCTCCTATAGGGAGTTTCAACCCTGAAAGATCAAGCAAGCTAGAAAGCGGTCCAGTCCAACAAAGATGAACCTTCAGAGTCAGCAAGCTGACAATACACTAAGCAACAATTCTATGGAGTATGACATCACAAAAGATCCAGCTAAGAGAAAGTGGTAAGAGAAAGTGTTATCATTGCCAGCAGGAAGGACATTATGTTAAACTTTGCCCACGAAAGAATCAACAATTGTACTATGGAGGTGGCCAGAGTCGGATCACTACAAGGTTGCTACTAGAAAGTGTCAGTGATACACAACCCGAAAGAAGCATTCGGTGAGAGTGACGAATGAAGAAGTCATGCTAGACTACCTAAGATCAACAAAGTGGAAGATGCGTTGTCCTCATTGTCATACAAGGGATGCTACCCTAGATGCCCTTATAGCCACACCTTAGTTAAGGAATAGGAGTTTGTGCCCTTTATGTAATAAAAACGAAAGTATCGCAAGTTGAGTCAATGATTGAAATGTGCACATTTATTGCTTTGTTGAATTGTCATTATGCTTATGATTGTTTTAAATCTTTGTAATGACTGCAATGATCTTGTTGGGTGTTCCCACAATTTTATTTAGCTATTAGGCCTAAGGTATAAGGATTAATGAAATAAATAGTTGGGTTAAGATTTTCTTCTGTTTTCCCTATCCTGCCTTTCGGAGTAGCCTGTACTCTTTGGCTTATATCTCTGATTTTCAAAGATCAGAAATAATGAGGAAATTCTGGACAATAGTAGACTTCGATATCTTTCTGTGACCCCAAGAATCACCCTGATAGCCATTTTTGTTTTGGAGTTATGAAAATCACAAGACGATGCACTTGTGCTGTCTAAAACCTGGAGCAGTTTCTGTTGTGCACTGTTTTTGACTAATGAACTGCAGAATTTGCAAATGTGTTCTATAAGGAAGTTGTGGAGAATTTGATAAGCTTTCCAACGGTATAAGCTACAACTTCATTGGATTAACAGAATAAGAGTTACGGTTGTTTTACTGTGCTGCTATTTTTCATCCCACGAGGAATTTTAGATTTCTTGTCATTGCTCATACACAAGAGTCTCATTGGGATGTCAGAAGGTCTTGATACTAATTAGCCCATCTAGAAGAAGATGCAAGCTACCTTTTTGTGTCCCCTAGTTGATCTTTTCTTAAGGGGGGTAGCCAAGTTGACGGAGATGCAAGATGAAGGTTTCATACATTCTAGTGGGAATATAGGTTATGACTCTGGATGAGAAGTCACTATCAAGTGCAGGTATCTTTGCTAAAGATGTGTTACTTGTTGGATCAAGGAGCACGAGTATTTTTCCCATATTGGTTATCACTTCAAGTTATTAACAATTGGGAGTCAATCTTCAATATACCTAGGATAAGTTGGCATGGATGACATAGGAAGGAGATGTTGGACATCTACAGCTGATTTAATGGAGACTCAGAACATCTCAATGTTTTACTATGTTAACAAGTGAGTTTTGTTGAAGGAAGTTCTCTTCTTGGGATATGTTATTTTTAATGGTAAAGAAATAGGGAGAACTCGAGAAAAGCTAATGATGAGTTTGGTTGTAACCCACCCAAGTATGTAAGAGTGACGTGGAGTTCCTTGGAATAGTAAGATCCTATCAGAGATTTTAGGGAAGTTTATCCAAGATCCTCAAGATATAGGTAGAGCTACCAGAGAAGATTTTAAGTTAGTTTGAAGGAATCCAAGAAGAGGTTGGAGTAAAACCTAAGTATCAACTTTGCCAGATCCAAACAAGAGCTTCATATCTACAATGATGCACCTTGTCAACGTGTGGGATGTGTTCTTATACGAGAAGAAAAGTAGTGGCTTGTTCATTAAGTCAACTAAGGAAGCGTGAGTTGAACTACCTAAGGTGTTATCTAGAGTTATCCATTGTGAAGCATGGAAGTACTGTCTTTTTAGAAGTAATAGTGACATATAGAAGGATCACAAGAATCTATAGGACATCTTCACTAAGTTGGTCTTGAGCTTGTGTTGTCCTTGTTGGAATGGAATTGATTATGACTTAGAAAAGTGCTATCACTTGGAGAAACAAAGTCATGGCCAATGACCTTAGCAGTGGAGAATTGTGCTAAGAAGGTTTGGGTGACACCAAGGACTAAGAATTGTATTCCAAGTTCACGCAACTTAACCAGAATCCTTAATGTTTTGAGGATTGGTAGTAGAATCCCTTCCTGACCAAGAGATTCCTTAGGCTCCGTTGGAAGGGAATATTTTAAGAAAAAGAATTGATATTATGGACTCAAAAGGAAAGGTGGCCTAGTGATTGGAGTTACCTGAGTATTGTTGGAGTATCTGTTAGAATCTTGGAATCAGTTGGGCAAGATATTTGGAGTAAGGTTAATAAGTATGCCAAGTAAAGTGGGATTCTTATCAAGATGATGGAACTGTACGAGGAAGTAAAGAACAATCCAAAGGCAGAGAGTCTACATCTCTTTCATCACCATCGTCTGAATCTTGAGGATGAGATTCATCTTAAGAGGGGTAGAATTGTAACACCCTAAAATTTGAATTTTTAGAAATATAGCTAAAATGATTTAATTTCGAATTTATGCGCTCATGAAAACATAGGAAAATAAAAATTTTCATTAATTTAAAATTTATCATAAGGTAGAAACATGGTTGTGCATACATGTCGGTGCATTTGATTTATTTGGATGATTGGGTTTGATCAAAACTTCAAAACGTTTTAAATTTGGATTGAATTTGGATTTAAAAATTGGGTTTAAGAAATTAAAAAGGATTTTCTTTTACTTCCCCTCTCCTTCTCGGTTTCTAGCCTAGCCGGCCTGTTCTCCCTCTCCTAGCCCAGCTCTCCCTCAGCCCCCATAGCCCAGTGCACTCTCTCCCGAGCGGCCCTCTTTCCCCTCTCTCTTGCGCGGCCCAACTGGAGACTCAGTGGCAGCAACCCACAACCGCGTCCGCGCCTTCCCCTCTGCACTGGCCCAACACTAGGCTATGGCCCAGTCAAGAGATAGCCCGTAGCCCGCGCAAAGCCACGCACCTGCCTCTCTCTCGTGCCGTCACTGCACCATGGACCCGCATCCTCTCTCTCACCGATAGATGGGACCCACCTGTCAGCTCCGTCCCCTACCTCTCGTCGCCAACCTAGACACCACGCTATGACCGTGTCCGTCTCAGCTACGCGCCCTCTCGGTGGCGTGCGCCCCACGCCCTTCGGCTTCATAAATAGCGCATGCACCTCACCGCCTCTCCCTCGCCTAGCCCTATAGTAGCGCCGTCACCTTGCTTGAGCCCTAGCCATGCCGAACCATAGCTTGCCACCGTCGCACGCGTCCCCATCGCCTTGCCACTCTGTCGACGCTCCGAGCTACTCTCTGGTCTTCCCACCGTGGTAAGGATGCCACAGGTACCAGAAATTCTCGCCTTCTCGCTTCCTATCCCGCTGTTCATGCTCACCGAAGCTTCGTCGGACACTCAAGCCACAAGATCATGCACGCCGCCGCCTCCGTCGCGTCCTGACCTCAACCAATACGCCCATCAAGTTCACCGTTTCCTCCTCTGTCTTCCCATGCTATTCATTGAATCAATTGAGCCCGTAAATCGGTGTTTTGGTAAACGCCGGTGAGGTCCTCTGCATTTCCGGCCGTGCGCCGCTGTCCTAGCTCACCGCCGGCGTCACTCTCTCCCTCCTCCTTTCTAATCTCAGCCGCCCAGTCTCAATCCAACGGCCAAGATCGCATGATACCCTTTTGGCCGGTTAATTTTGCATAAGAGCCCCTCCACTTTTCTGATTTTGAACCAGCCGTCCCTGGATTCTTTCAAAAGGGCCCCTGTCTTTCTCAAAATAGGATCCGCAGTCCTCGGCTAGATTTAAAAACCAGGTTTTATTTATTTTAATTCGAAAATTAAGTTTCATATATTTACAAAATTGTCACTACCTTCTATAGGCCATATTTTCTCCATTTCAACTCCGATTTGACCCGTTCAACTTGCGTTAGGTTCGTAATTTCATAATCTACGTGTTCATACTACTACTAGATATGTTTTCAACTTTTAAAATTCAAGGTTAGATTTAATCTATTATTTTAATAAAGGAAATCTTGTTTATTTCATATCTTCTACGTTTTAGCTCCGAATTGACCCATTCAAGTTGTGCTAGATTCATTACAACGAGATCTACGCGTTAGTAACAATGTTTATCAGGTCGCTATTTCGGGAATTTCATGGTTTAACTCTTAACTTGAATAATAATTATGCAACTGGATTTTATAAATAAAATATGATTTGTTTTACTTTTGTTTTATAATCTAAATTTGACTTAATTCAATTTATATAAGTTTTTATATAGTTGAAACACATGAAGCTTATAGTTTTATATTCTCTCTTATGAGTAGATCTTTCGGCAGCCATTTCTTTCAAACCGTAGCTCCGATTAGAGTGCCTCTCGCGACTGTGTGTTCGTAGCGATGCGTAGGATCGCATTTCAAACTCTTTTACTTATTTTTCTATGATTGGTGTATTGTTCTAATGTAGATGTAATTATAAGCTATGCATGTATGTGTATGGATGTTTGTGTGGTGCTCTACGATTACGTCTAGTCGGTGAGATATATGTGGTGATCGAGAAGAAGAAGAAGAACGTTGAATATTAAAGTTTACCGAAGGATCGGTGTTTTAAGGCAAGTATAACATGGGATCTTCCTTGCTGTCCTATACACCTTTAATTATTTAATTCATACTGCATGTGACTACCTTGGTTACCACTAAGAATGTCCTAGTACTTTGTACCTTGTGCCTTGATACCTTTGGGTTATTGCATTGGGTAGTATGATGCTAGTGCTCAACTACAACCATGATCTTGTAACTCGACTAATGGTATATGTAATAAACACTAAAAGATGCTTTTTAGCAACATGAAATCAGGGAGCTACAGCATTGGGCTATTTTTAAGGTGCTCTAGATTCCTCTCCCTATGAACTTATCTGTAAGTGATCATCCAAGACTTACAGTACAACTGTGAGGGCTACATGGCTCTAGCTTTAGCTCAGTATGAGGACCTTTTCTAGCTTGTTAGTAGTTACCTTTATTGGCGAAAGAATGACTTGTCAAATCAGGTATAGTGCGGCCTCTATCTCCGTCTGTATAGGCTACGCGTCATTGTGCCATCGGGAAGGGGGGCTCTACATCTGTTTGCCGAGTGAATCTAATAGCCCTAACTTGTTAGACGAACCTTTAAAAGGCTTCATAGTGAACCGTGCCAACCTTCCTTGGTAGTGGCTCAATAGGTTGATCACCTCGGGCGAAAGGGTAAATCACGACTCACAGTGAAAGTGTACAACCTCTGCAGAGTGTAAAACTGGTAGATCAGCCGTGCTCATGGTCACGAGCGGCTTTAGACCCTTCCAGAATTGATGATGAACACTGATGATACTGATGATAAAGATGCTCACTAATGATTACTATTTATGCTATTCATTATTCATGTTTACCTGATCATGTGTTTATATGGGCATGTGGATAAACTTGTTGCTACTCCTATGCTAAAATTGTGACAATTAAAAGCTAATCGCAGTTAAACCATTGTCAGCCTTTTGAGCCTTATGAACCTCATGATATATTTGTTGAGTACGACATGTACTTACGCTTGCTTTACTTTTTAAATCTTTGGAAAAATCCCAGATGGGTACCAGATTGCTAGAGTTTGGAGGAATTAGGATTGTGATTAACCAGTCAGTTGTTCATGTGGAAGTGGAGTCTTCCCCCGAAGATTGGTGTGTCTTTCCGCTGTTTGCTATCTAAGGTTATATTCTTTATACTAAGTACGTTACATATTAAGCATTGTCTTTCGATATTACCCTTATGTATAGCTATATGTGAGATTTGACTTTCTGGACTCACATATGGTGTGTATCTGGTTTTATTCTTAAAATCGGATGCTACAATGATAGAATTTATTAATACATTACCAAGTGAATGGGGTTAGTAGGACTCATATGATATTTTATTAATACATAAAGTTTTATTAATACAAATATTTTATTAACTAACTATGAACTTCTTTACTACAGATATGATATTCTAATAATTTAATGCCAAGTGTCGTGATTAATAAGATCCAACTCATCTAATATTTTATCAACTAATTGTGAATGTTGATAATGTGGTATTTTTAATACATATATTTTGTTTCATTAATATATATATTTTATTAACTAACTATGAATGTCAGTATTGCAGATATGATATTTTAATAATGCATTACCAAGTGACAAGAATAATAGGACTCGTCCAATATTTTATACTAACTAACTATGAACGTTAGTACTACCGATCAAGATTTTCTCCAAACCGTCAAAGTTATTTTCCTCCTAAAAAGGGATTTTTATCTATAATAGTAGATGTGGGTAATTTCCTAGAACACAAAATGGATCCAATAGTCACGGCTGGCTAGAGGTTTTGATTTGGTGGTCCGATGTTTCCGATTAGCATGAGAATTTGTAGCATTTATATGTTTTTTCTAGCGCTTCTAGTGCGGATTTACGTGGAAGCTCCATTAGGACCTCAAATTACTAATAGTAATATTAATGTGAGACTTTGTAGCATTTAGATGATCCCAGTTTCTGATCTTCTCGTGCATCTCATCCCATGCAAGCTCGCTCTCGTGGTTGATGAACGCTCCATTTTCACGCACACACACGACGAATCCACATATGTCTGCTGCGGTTCTCGTTATGCCCTACTCGTGGATTCGTATTTTCCCACTATCTTTTTTAATTCCTTGGCACCCTGTAGCTGATGCTATATTTCTCAGACTCTCTAAGGCACTCGTAGGTGTAGAATCCACGTAGTAGTGTCCATGGAGGTTGTTTGACGCACTACACGATATAATACACAATCGATTAAAACATATAGAGAGCATGCACTAATATTTAATTCATACCACGTACGACTTGATACGTACTGCGAAGTTGCGCCTGATGGCTATATTATGGCCATACTTTTCCTTGTTCTTCCCACTTCTTATGTGGACGGATTCAGGATCGTCCATGTACATTCTGTTTGCGCTGTACCAAAATAATGGCAGTGAACAACAAATTCAATACGGTTGTTTGTGCAAAAGAGTAAGTATTGTCACTTACATGTTCAATATGCTCTCGAAGTCCTTGTTCGAATCTTTTGCGTAAACCAAAGAGTCAAATACAACTACAGATCCATACCGATGATAGATTAGCAATGTAATTCATTGGCCACTGCTGCCCGCACAGCAGCATTCAAAATAATACAAGTATCAAATCTTTGAAATATGAAAATGGTGATCCAAGTAGCTACATATACGTTTCAACTTTCAACTAGCCTGATTTACCCGAGGCAATAGGGCTAGTAGACAACCATGTTCCTCGATGGATTTCATGCATGTATAGTGTAACACCCTAAAATTTGCCTCTTTTGAAAATAGATTTAAAATGATTTATTTTTGAATTTTGTGCTCATGTAATATAGGAAAATAAAAAAAACATTAAATTAAAATTCATTATAAGGTAGCAACATGTTTAAACATACATGCCCTTGCATTTGATTTATTTGGTTGAGTGGTTTTGATTGAAAATTTAAATGTTTTTAAATTGCTTTTGCAAATGAAATTAAAAATGGCTTTGAAGTAAAAGAAAAGAAAGAAAAGAGAATTAGAAAATAAAAGAATTTAAAAAGGTGTAAAATTTCTCATTTTTAATTAAGATGAAAAGTGTATTTGAAACCCTGCTCATATTTGATTGATTCATATTTGAATTCGGTTTCAAAATGAAAAAAATAATATAGTAAAGAAAATTTGGAAAAGTGTTTTCATTATCCTCCCCTTTCCCCTCCCATTCAGCCCAAGCCTGCTGCCCTCTCCTTTCCCTCACTTCCCTACCGCATGGGCTTGTTGTGTCAGCCCCGGCCCATTGCGCTCTTCCCTTCCCTTCCTGCGCAGCCAGCACGGCCAGCGGCCCATCCCTCCTTTCCCCGCTGCGCAAGCCAGCCCACTGCTCCTCCCCGTCTCTTTTTTTCTCCACGTGGCCCGCTTCCGGCTTCCCCGCTTCGCTGCGCGCCCGCTCTTGGGCCGGCCCAGCAAGGTCGTGCAGCCGAGCCCCGCCCTCTCCCGCTGACGTGTCTGGCCCACCGGTCAGTCGCGTCTCCCACCTCCGGCCGTGAACCGCCCGGACTCCGCCGCCACCGCCGAGAGTCCAAGGCCGCACCGCACCGTTGCCTTGCGCCGCAAGTCCCTCTGTTCCTTAAATAGCAGATGGCCACGCCCGTGCCTTCCCAAATCAAGCTCCAATGCTTTAGCAGTCTCACCGAGTCGCCACAGCCGCGCCGTGACCTAGCGCCGCCGTCCGCTGTCGCCCAGCCAAGCACAGCGCCGCCTCCTCTTGCTCCGCGTTGCCAAAATCCCCCTGGGTGAGTTCACCCTCCTTTCCTCTCTCTCTCTTGGTGTCCTCGCCTTGCGTTTTTGTGGATTGTAGACCGAAAATCGTGAACTCCGGCGAAGCTCTCTTTGCCCAGCCATGGCGCTGCCGCCTTTCAACTCACCGCCGGCAACTTTCCCTCCCCGTTTCAATCCTGGCCGTTCAAATCTAGATCAAGGGCCAAGATTAGAACTTACCCCTTCGGCGGGCAAATTTTCAAAAGAACCCCTCCCTTTTTCAATAATAGAACCCGCAGTCCATAGCACTTTTCCAGAGTACGTTTTCTTCTTTGGAAAGAGTAGTTTCTTCGGTTTAGATCCAAAATACGTTTTTACTTATTTACAGAGTTGCCACTGATTTTGTTTTAGTCATAACTTCTCCATTTTAACTCCGATTTGATCTGTTCAACTTGCGTTAGGTTCGTAATTTCATAATCTACATGTTCATACTACTGTTAGATATGTTTTCAACTTTTAAAATTCGAGGTTAGATTTAATCTATTATTTTAATAAAGAAAATCTTGTTTATTTCAGAACTTCTGCGTTTTAGTTCCGAATTGACCCATTCAAGTTGTGTTAGATTCATTGCAACAAGATCTACGTGTCAGTAAAAGTGGTTACCACATCACTATTTCTAGAATTTTATGGTTTAAATTCTAATTTGAATAATAATTATGCAACTGGATTTTATAAATAAAATATGATTTGTTTCACTTTAATTTTATAATTCAAATCTAAATTTGACTTAATTCAATTTATAGTATCTATAAAATATCTTATATATATGAATTGATATAGTTAAAAATAAATGAAGCCTATAGTTTTCTTTTTCACGTATAAAGCAGATCTATCGGTAGATGTATCTTTTTCAACCGTAACTCCGATTAGAGTGCTTTTCGCGTCTGTGTGTTCGTAGTGAGACGTAGATTCATTTTACAAACTTTTCATCTTGATTTTATGTTTGGTGTACTATTCTAATTTAGATATATTGTTTGCTTCGTGTATGATTGCATGGATGCTTGTGTGGTGCTTTATGAACATGTCCAGTCGGTGAGCTTTACGTGTTGATCAAGAAGGAGTTCCATTGAAGGTTTGGACTAGAAGAACATCAGAGTTTTAAGGCAAGTATAGCATGGGATCTTCCTTGTTGTCCTATACACCTTTAATCATTTAATTCATACTGCGTGTGTCTACCTTGACTGCCACTAAGGATTTCCTAGTACCTTGTTACCTTGTACCTTGATTCCATTGGGTTATTGCATTGGGAAGTATGAAGCTAGTACTCAACCAAAACCATGATCTTGTAACTTGACTAATGGTATATGCAATAAGCACTAAAAGTTGCTTTTTAGCAACATGGAATTAGAGGGCTAGAGCATTGGGCTGTTTTTATGGTGCTCTAGATTCCTCTCTCTAAGGACTTATCTGTAAGTGATCATCCGGAACTTACAGTACAGCTGTGAGGGCTATATGGCTCTGGCTTTAGCTCAGTATGAGGACCTTTTCTAGCTTGTTAGTGGTTACCTTTATGGCGCAAGAGGGGCTCTGGTTTGTATGATCTTGGCCTGCCAAGAGGGTGCACTTTAGTTTCTTTGTATTTTGTTAGTCACTCCTTGGAGGGGGGTTCTTGCTTACTGCTGGGGAAACCTTAGCGGCCCTAACTTGTTACACGAACCTTTGAAAGGCTTCATAGTGAACCATGCCGACCTTCCTTGGTAGTGGGTCAAGAGGCTCGCGACCTCGGGTGAAAGGATAAATCACGACTCATAGTGAAAGTGTACAACCTCTACAGAGTGTAAAACTGGTATATCAGCCGTGCTCACGGTCATGAGCGGCCTTGGAACATTTATGGAATAGATGATGAACACTAATGATATGGATGATAAAGATGCTCACTAATGATTACTGTTTATGCTATTCATTATTCATGTTTGCCCGATCATGTGTTTATACGGGCTTATGATAAACTTGTTGCTACTCCTATGCTAAAATTGTGACAATTAAAAGCTAATCGCAGTTAAACCAGTGTTAGCCTTTTGAGCCTCATGAACCCCATGTTATATTTGTTGAGTACGACATGTACTTACGCTTGCTTTATATTTCACATATTTGGATAAAAATCCTAGATGGGTACCAGATTGCTAGAGTTTGGAGGAATTAGGCTTGTGATCAACCAGTCAGTTGTCCCTGTGGAATTAGAGTCTTCACACGACGATCGGAGTTGTCTTTCCGTTGTTTGTTGTCTAAGGTTATATCTATTATACTAAGTATGTTATATATTAAGCATTGTCTATTGATATTACCTTTATTTGTAGCTATATGTGAGATTTGACTTCCTGGGCTCACATATGGTGTGGATCTGGTTTTGTCCTTAAAACCAGGTGTTACATATAGACGTTTGTTGCCACCTGATATTTAAGGTTGTTGCCACCTCATTCTTGCCCTTAAGATCGTCTGCATCGTCTGGAAAGTCGTAACCCATGATGCATCTCTAGTTAATCTCCATTGGAGAGACAGAGAGAGAGGTAAATAACGTTTTTCTTCATTTCTTTATAGATGTGGTACTGCATCCTGCAAAGACAAATCATGGCAAGCTTCTTACTAAAGTACCTATAGTGATGCACTAGAGTGATATCTGTAGCTGGTAATTAACTTACAGGGCAAACAAGGTGACCTGAGCGATATCGAGGTCCTTGCACCTTAGTAGCCTATGCATGTCATGAAAATCTACGATGATTTTTGTATCATTGGCCGAGTTGAACGCTTCCTTCAGGATGCGCACGCCTACTTTCACCACTACCATGTACCAACGATGGAACCTGCTTGTGTCCCATGGCTCCTCTATGAACTAGCCCAAGGGCAGCATGAACTTGCTAGGCTTGTAGTTTTCTGGGCAATCGTCTAAAGGTTCCATCCAACAGGTGACTATATCCTGTTTGGACCATCTCCGTTAATGGCCTGGGATCTGGGATCCAAGTTGGGTGTCTTCAGCCGACCGCCTCCGTTAGTCTATGAACGGAGGCAGACGGCTCAAAGCATCCACCTCGGTTTATAGCCTGTTAACAGAGGTGGACAGCTAAACATGACCGCCTCGGTTAATCTATTGATGGGAGGCGTAGGTGGTTACGTTAAGTCAGCCGTCTCCATTAACCATTAACGAAGGCGTCCATTTATCCCCTCACCCAGCCTGCCATTAACGGAAGCGACACCGTATTGTTCCCACCTCTGTTAATGGGAAGGCAGTGTCTCGCAAAATCATTTGTGTAGTTGTCTAGTGTCTGGCTGGACACCACGGGGCCTCACACTAGCGCACAAAAGATTTCCCGGAGACGGTTAAAATCAAATCGACTTTTAACGCCGGATGTTGAAAGCATTAATACACCATCTACTCAAGAAGTGTCATTTTGAGGAATGGTTTTAAAACTGCCCTTGAAAATCGATTTCAAGTGGCTATTTTGTTAAGTCAACCACCAATAAAAATGGTATTTAGATTTATTTTAAAATTAGGAAAAATATTTCATTTCATGTGCCCAGGGAGCTATGGCGCTGCACAAATTATTGTCGGATTTGATTTTTTTTTTAAAAGAGTCGAGGATTGGAACCTGCAACCTTAGGGGTGCTCCTGCTATCTATTATAGGGTTTGGGTTTTTAAAGAGCCCCCCCCAAAAAAAATCCATCAATCTTGCATCATTGTTGCTAGCTTGCTCCCAAATTCCTCTACAGCCACCATCGACTAGCCTGTCCGCCTCCAAAAATAGGTCGTGGAATCGAGGAGCTGATCTAGGTGGACAGGGAGAGGGAGGAAGGGGCATGAGCTTTGCGGATGTAGTGGTACATGCTTTCCTTCTAGGAATCCTCCAGGCTAGGATGCGGTCATCGTACGACATAGCCGGCAGCAACGACTGGGGTCGTTGGCGTCTGCCTTTGTAGGATCACAAAACATCTCATTGGGATCCAGTAGAGGACCGTCGACACAGAATTTTTGTCCCGTGCCGAGGACACACGCAGCAAGTCAGAAGGGTCTGCTCGATGGAGCTGTAGATCCGCCTAGCTTCAGCGCAGGGGTGGTCGATCCTGTGGACTCCTCTCGAGACATGCCAGTCAATTTGACCCTATAATTGACAAGGAGAGAAAGTTCATCGGTAATTAAGGGCGGAACTTGCCGGTGTTGCCAGACAGTCCCGAATGTGTGGCTATGAGAGCTGATATGAAAGGAGATCGACTAAATAGTCGATTCCAGCATATTCATGAGAATAAATCGGTTAAAGCTCATTAGGTTGTATAAGAAGAATCGGTTATCATTCAGGATAAATGTCATTATTTAAACAAATATTAATCAATGGCAATAAGATGTCAACAATGATCGATTTATGCTGAGCCAATGATTACAAGTAATCGAACCCCTTTTTATATAAAGAAACAATTCAACACCATTTAACTGTTTAATAAAGATAAATCTAATGAACATGTTAGATCTCATCTATCGCTATGACCAGTGGGACATGAGGCAAAATCATGCAGGCCGTAGAAATAACGATAGACTCGACGACCCTAACTCATTACTAATATCAGTGGGCATGAGGTAGAATCATGCAGGCCATAATACAATAATAAAATTATGGGGCTAACATATATTTCAATCTATCTTTACTTCAACGGTCTCGTGATGCGTAACTGCTCGTAAAAGCACTCGATATCGGTTAAAACAGCCGATTCAGGCATAACGCACAGCTAAAGTCTTGCCTTATCAAGAATAGATCTATCAAATAACGATCCCCACTCCACGGTGCTAATTGTGGGGTGTGAGGCAGAATCACACAGGTCGTAATAACAGGCCATGGAACAGTTCTCGCTAGCCAATAAATCTACTCAAGACGAAACATGCTTTAACCGCACGCTATGCACGATCAAGATTGATGTAAAACAGCCGATAAAACGTAACTCATCGTTTAATGTATAGATCAGATCAATTTCAAATTAACAAATGATGGGCTAAACAAGATATAAGGCCGATCTAGATCAATCTCAATCGGACAGAGTAATATTGCTGTAATTTAGATAAATAATGAAAGCAATAAGCAATATCGGTAACTTAATGAATCTACCAAAGACTGTTATTCTAAGGTAGAGTGGATAACTTGACCTTGATCTAGTTCATGCAGTGGGGGTCGACCGAATCGATGCAGCCATACTTGAACAAGACAAGAATCAATAACTAACTTATACCAGAGTCGCAGTGGAGGTCGACTGGATCGATGCAGCCGTACGAACAGAGGTATAGGCCATGACGGTACTTACAACAAGCAGTGGAGGTCGACCGGATCGATGCAGCCATACTTGCTGAAGAACTCACCGAGATCTACTCTACTCCTACTCCTAAGGGGTGGCCGGAGCCAAAAAAGTAAATAACTTGTATATTGGATTGATTGTTGTCCTTTTTACAATAGCCGAGGCTTGATATTTATACCCGGGACCTGCGCATGACTCCTATCTAAGCACGACTCATCACAATTTTTGACCCCAAAGAAAACATTTCTAATTTAAGATAACTTGGACTCTAATCTTTCCCTTTTTGTAGAGTCCAACATGTTTCGTCCTGGCGCCAAACGTAGCCTTTGTCGTTATCCGCTGGCGTTATCTGAAGAAAGCCGATTCCAGTTTTTGCATCCGAATCAGCTGGTTCCGATCTGCACGCAATTGATTCCTTGATGACATGATCTTGGGAGCTTTTGAGTCCCTGCGACTATTCTTCCAAATTTTGGTGTAAACAAGGACAAGTTACAACTGCCACCTTCGTAGTTGATTGCGGTCACTGTGGCGCGTGTCGTGGTCATCATCCCCTCGAGTGGTGCGGGATGTGGACTGAGGACAAGTAATGCCGGGGGGGGGGGCTGGCCCAGGGGAGGGAGATGGATAGGATGAGAAGGTAGAGGTGAATATTTAACTATGGGTCTTCCTTATGAAGAGAATAGTGGGACAAATTCCACGCTACCTAATCATAGAAACTCTAGGTGGCCTATACATTAGCCACATGGAATGTTTGCAAACCTGCACTACTGGAGACAGCCTCTTTGCCGAGGGCCTTAGGCAAAGAGCTCTCGGGGAATTTTGAGTCGGCGAAGAGGGTCTCTGCCAAGGGCCCTTTATCGGGCACTCGGCAAAGCCTTTACCGAGGGCTGGAGCGGCACTCGGCAAAGAAAAGCAGCCGTCACGGCGCCGGCGCCTAGGACGGAGTCTTTACCGAGGGCCGTCTCTGGGGGCCCTCCGCAAAGAATTTTTTTTTGAAAAATATTTGCCGAGGGCCTCCAAGCATGGCCCTCGGCAAAGAAATGTGCAGAATTTTTCCAAAAAATCTTTGCCGAGGGCAATGGGACAGCCCTCGGCAAAGAATTTTTTTTAAAAAAAAGTCTTTGCCGAGGGCCCCCAACCATGGCCCTCGGCAAAGAAATGTTGCAGAAATTTTATTTTTTTTTAAAAAAAAATCTTTGCCGAGGGCAATGGGACGGCCCTCGGCAAAGGACCCTTCTTTGCCGAGGGCCTTGGTCATTGCCCTCGGCAAAGAGGCAGAAATTTAATTTTTTTTTGTTTTTTGCATTCCATCGACACAAGCGTTTCATATATATATCACACATAACCCATTTTCTCACAATATATCACAACCATAATTCTGAACCACAAATTTCAATATATTACAACGACAAGTCACATGTTCATCAGCATTCACATGGTTATTACGACATGTTCATGAATTCCAAGCACAAGTCAGAACCATAAACCACAAATATTACAATAAAGTCCAACCACATCACCTAGCACTAGTCCTCATCAAGGTAGCCTATGAGACGGTGGTGAAGGAAAGGCGGGATCAGCCAGTGACGCACTACCGGGATGATTGAAACCCGTGGACGGAGGCTGCACAAAGGAGCAGAGATTGCATGTGTGAGTAATCCGGGAAAACAGTTTTGGAACTTAGAGATTGCATCTAGTAATCTAGGAATACAAAAAGATTAGACTCAATTGAAAATTTTGGCAGCACCTCCCCTGCACGGGGAGGTTTCCAAAACTTGCAAGAAACAATGGCACGAACACCGACATCCACAACGGCACGAACGCCGACATCCACAAATGATGCTTGCACAAGCGAAAAGTGAACTTTCATACTTATAGGAGTAGCTGCAGGAGTAGGAGGTGGAGGAGCTAAAAACTGCATAGGTACACCTGATGCTTGCCTAAGACTTTGCATGATCACCATCATCTCCGCCATCTGCTTCTGCGCGGCCTCGAATGCGACCTGCTGGGCCTACAGCTGTGCGGTCAGTTCCACGTTCTGCTCTTGACTTTGCCTTTTTGTTTCTTTCAGCTCGGCCTGCAATATTTCACTCCAATGTATCAGTAATGCAAATCTAATTTAGGTGTGTAAATATCAACGTACGATGAGTAAAACAGGAATTACCTAGAGTGCCTAGACCTGCTGTAGTGCTAGAGAAGGCTGTGAGCGTATGGGCTGGCTGGAGCTCGTGCTTCGTGCTCGGATATCGTCGAGGGAGGGAACAGTGGTGGAGTCGATGGCACCGTCTGCAATCCACAGCCGCCCGTGCTTATTGCCTCCTTCGAGCCTCATGATCGTCTCTGCATCAATGGGCTCAGTGCGCACATTGTAATCTTCCCCATAGATCTCCCTTACCGAGGACGTGTACTCTTGGACTTTAGTGTACACGTTCAGGTCAGAGTACACCTAGGGCGGGGAAGCCAGGTCGAAGGAGACAGAGGACGACGCCCTGCCCATGTGGGACATAGTCCACGCAGAGAACTCCGAGACCTCCTCGCCCGGGTGCGCAGCCTCCTGCGAGAAAGACGGGAAAATGGTGAGAAATCAAGCAGAATTGAGCATCAAAATAAATGAAAGAAATCACTTACATATGCTTGTTTGTATCCGGGGAGGCTGCGGCTGCCTTGATGGTGAGTTGGACCTTGCCTCATCAGACGCTGTTCCCGCTGCCTCTCGTGCGTGTCAACAAAGTCCTGTGATAACCACTTGTCCACGATCATGGCCCAACACTCGGGATACGATCGGCACCACCAGGGAATCACCTACAAGTCATCGAGTATTTGACATATAAGAAGATGAAATTGAACCTACTTAATATCAAAACGAATCATTATGAATGTTATTCGCCTACCTCAAGGTACTGGTCCTGGTTCAGCGTAATCAGTCTTGCTTGAGGCTTGGGGAGGGACTGCTTATGTACCGACCTGTAGTAGTCTATGTGGGCTTGGATGCGCCCATGGTGGTGCACCTCGGTGACGTACTTCCTACAAGCTGCGACAGCCGCCCGATCCGCCTGGGCCTTAAGTCCTTCTTCGGCCTTGAAAATTTTCTACATACAAAACCGATGTATCCATTCATTATTTTAATAAAACATTTAACCAATGAATGAGATGTATTAAGCAATGTTGTGTGAGAGAAACTTACCCAAAACTCCACCAATACCCGCTCCTGCTTGTTGCGGTAAGTGTCACCCATGACCAGCGCGTACCTATCCCAGTTGGAGGCCGGCTCCCGCACCATCGGCTCTTCGGACAGTTGCACAATGCTGGGGTACCATTTCCTGCACAAAACACCAAGGATGCTCGCAGGGGTGCGTGCTGAAGTACCTGACAAAACCAACCAGGCCCTGCACAAGTGATTAAGAAAATTTATCAGTTTCTCTTATGATTTCCAACATATCTTATGAAGTAATTGTGATAATATCTATAGTTACTTACCTCTTTGCCATAGGCCGAATCACTGGGCGGTTGTGAGGAAGCGGAACCAGAGGGAGGCTCACGGGACCTCGCTCGTAGGGAGTCCGGGTAGCGGTACCCCCTCCGTTGCCCTCGAGCCCCTCGCCTCCCTCGCCCATCTGCTGACCCCTCTCATCCTCCGACGAGGACGTGGCCATGGCCGTCACGTGCTCCTCCTCCAACACCTCGTCACGTGGCGAGGGAGGACACCGCTACCTCCTGCGGCTACTGCCCCTAGTCCTCCTCTCGTCACCTCCTGTGGACGCTACCCCAGACAACGACCCCTCACCTCGAAGGAGAGGGTGGTCTCTCCCGTAAACCGAGGGTGTGTCACGGCGTGGACGTCTGCTCGCCATCTTTGTTCAATCACCTGCAATCACAAAGAATGAACAAGACTAATTAGTACATATATTAGAAATAGATTCAAAATATATAAACAAAACACAAATTAAAAAACACAGTATTACATGTATTAGGAATAATCTTCATGATTGGGATCATAGGTCTCATCATCACTGTCAAAATTGTCCAAATGGGCAACACTATCCGAAGGTTCTATGTTGTCATCGTAGTCATTGCCTAGAAGTAATCGCTAAAGCATTGCTATGTCCTTGGCATTTACCACCACATCTCCATCGACCTCGCCATCAACCATTTCGTTGTCTACTTCTATTTCGATTGCTTCGGGTAAGACTATCTCAAACGTGCCTGGTAGCCCATCTTCTTGATAGAACTGTCCATCATATGTGTTTGCGTTGAAGTTGTAATCATCATCGTTTGGGGCAGGTAGTTTACCATGTGGAGATACCTGGTGCACAATAGCCCAATCCTTAAGATCCTCTTTGTCTTGGTTGGCGTATCGAGTATAATACACCTGCACGGCCTGTTGAGCCACAATGTAGATATCTTTTCTAGGATAGATGGAATCTTCTCGAATCTCGACTAGCCCAAGATGAGGGGTTTGTCTCGTTGATCGAGGATTAAACCAATGGCATTTGAACATGATAGGTTTAAGAGGTTTGTCTCCATGAAATGAGAGTTCATAGATTTCCTCAACTCTACCATGATAGTCGAGGCCATCAGTGCTGGGCGTACAAACTCCGCTATTTGTGGTTTTTTGTTTCGGCCGAATCTACTCGTAACTTGTTGTGTGGAAGCGATATCCGTTCACGTCATAGCCGGTAAATGACTTCACCCTAACGTCATAGCTGTTTGCAACCTGTTTCAACTCGTCAATCATGGACGAACTGGTCTGGGCCTGCAAGGTGAAGCATGATAGATCGTTATATTAATCAAATGTACGATCACCTTGGATGATCGAACGTACAAGCTAAATTGGACATTACCTTTTGTTTGAACCAAGAAATGAAATCAGGCCTCCCCGCTCCCGCACCCCGCGAAACAAGGGTGTCTTGTTCATGCGAGGTAGGATCCCTTGATTGATGACAGAATTCATGAACAAATTCCCTGTCCGAACGAGAATCAATGGGGTTGGATGCAGAATAGTGACGGTGTATTGAAACAAGTTCATTGAGAACTTACTTGATGAACGGCTGCACCTCGGTAAGGTTATTCAACACATATAGCATGATACTACGCCACTCTTCATTTCCCAATAGCCTCGAGGTTGATCCACTTGCGCTGTCGAGTTGGCCTTGGAAAAGGCTGAGGGTCGATTCATTTTCGCCAGCATTGTAACGACGGAGTGGATTATGATTGCTAGAAAGGTTCGGCTTGTAGTATTGTGTTGTGAAGTTTGCCACCTCCTCCCGAAGGCATGCCTCTGCAATGGAAGCCTCAATTCTGGCTTTATTTGTACATTTTTTGCAAAGAGTCTTTAGACATCTCTCGATTGGATAGCACCAACGGGCCTACATGGGCCCCCCAAACGTGCCTCGGACGGGAGGTGCACAATCAGATGCTGCATCGACAAGAAGAAGCTAGGTGGAAAGATCTTCTCTAGCTTACAGAGCAACACATGTGCCGCTTTTTCCAACTCCTGAGCGACGGTCCAAGATATCTCCTTGGCACAAAGCTGGCGAAAGAAAAAGCTCAACTCTGCCAGCACTAGCCAAACATGCTCAGGGACATAGCCTCGGAGCATCGCCGGAAGAAGCCGCTCAATCCATATGTGGTAGTCATGACTCTTCATCCCGTTGACTCGTAGAGTGCCTAAGTTCACTCGCCTGCTAAGATTCGCTGCATATCCATCTGGGAACATTAACATCTGGATCCATTTTAGTACTTCCCTCCTTTGATCGATTTGCAAGACGAAATTGACCTTAGGCCTTTTCCAGTTCTTGTTTCGGCCACTAGGAGGCTGCATCGCTTGATTCGGTCTATCGCACAACGTCGCTAGGTCCACTCTAGCCTTAATGTTGTCCTTAGACTTGTCAGTGTCCATGAGAGTTCCCCAAAGTGCCTCGGCGATATTCTTTTTAGTGTGCATTATATCAATATTATGTGGTAGAAGAAGGTCATCGAAATAGGGGAGCCTCGTCAAGCCGGACTTATGAGTCCACATATGTTCCTCACCATATCCCACAAAACCACCTTCTTCATTGGGCACGAGAGCATCTATCTGAGCACGAACCTCGGCACCAGTCCTCAAGTGCGGTTTAGGGTCTGTCACTTTGACACCTTTCGTAAAGCTCTTGATGTCTTCTCTGAATTCATGGTCTAGAGGGAGGAACTTACGATGCTGGTCGAACGACGAATACTTGCCACCCTTCTTCAACCAAATGAACCTCACAGCTTCCTTGCATATTGGGTATGGGAACTTCCCATGAACACACCAGGCGGCAAATAACCCATACGCCAAGAAGTCATACAGGGAGTAGTGGTACCAAACGTGCATTTTGAAGCTTGTCTTTGTAGCTCGGTCGTATGTCCATACCCCCTTCTCCCAAGCGTGGATCAATTCATCAATCACAGGCTCCATGAACACACTCATATTACTCCCTAGGTGTCCAGGAATTATCAACGACAAGAATACGCCGTTGAAAGGAGATGCCGGGAGGGAGATTGAGGGGGATAACAAAAACGGGCCAGCATGTGTATGGGGCAGCCATCATTCCATAAGGATTGAACCCATCTGTTGCCAGCGCGACACATACATTACGGGCCTTAGCTGCTTTGTCACGATGTTTGTCATTGAAGTACATCCATGCTTCAGCATCCGATGGATGTACCATCTTCCCAGGATTGTACCATTTTCCATCTTTGTGCCATGTCATCTATTTCGCAGATTCCTCGATCATGAATAGCCGTTGGATCCTCGACAGGAAAGGAAGGTGCCGTAGCACTCTCGCGGGGATCGGAAGCTGCTTTTTCTGACCATCACCAGAGTCTCTTCTAGGTACCTGGAAGATTTACACTTCAGACAGTAATTTGCGTCCTTGTGTTCTTTCCTAAATAGGACGCACCCCTTTGGACAAACATGTATCTTGTCATACGGCATCTTAAGCATACGAAGGAGTTTCTCTGCCTTGTACAAGTTCGTCGGCAAAGTGTGCTTCTCTGGTAGCATGGTGCCAAACATAGCCAACATCTTATCAAAGCCTTCTCGACTCAGGTTTAACTCGGCCTTCAACCCCATTACGCGTCCAACCGCATCCAGCTGAGAAATCATTGTACGCTCATGAAGGGGTTTATGTGCCGAGTGCAACATTTTGTAGAAGTCCTTTACGGATTCCTCCATCTCCTCCTTCTCACGTCATTCAGCGAAGTGAGCTTGGTGGGCGTCATCTAGCATGTCTGCTACCCCGGCATCATCATCAAAAGCCTCGAGGCGTGCTCTCACCACCTCCGCTCTTATACGATCTGCTTCACCATGGTAGATCCGCTGCTGGTAGCCAGGCGTATAACCATTGAACACAAGATGTCTACCCATGGTCTTCTCGTCTACCTTTCTCCTGTTGTCACATTTGCTGCAGGGACACCAAACTAGAGAATGTCCTCCTGCTCCTGGGCCAAATGCATGTTTCAAGAAACGATCTGTCCCCTTCACCCATTCATAGTCATAGTCACTGCCGCTTCTCCAGCCCGTGTACATCCACTGACGGTCCTCCATCCTTTAACATTTATATCACAGAGTATTGTGACCATCAATTGCATCTATGCGGTGTTCCTAATGTCTAATAGGTGAGCATAGGTCCTAATCCCACTCGTGCATGCGTAGATGAGGTCAGTTTCTAGGCTCCGCTCCTCTCCGAGATAGAATTTCGGTAGCACCTCCCCGTTGTTCTCCCGATACACATCCTTCCAGTTAGAGTGTGTATTCGGAGAACAATAGGAGGTGATGCCAAAACTCTGTCTCGGACTGGAGCGAACCATGGAAACTAACTCATCTACGCATCCGCGGGCTGTCCAAAAAACGTGGACAATCCAAAACAGATACAGTCGCAGATATGCAAAGATCCGCATACCTACGACCGTATCTCTTTCGAACGGGAGACGCCTAACTAGGGTTCCGCAGGCTACGACAGACATGCGGAAAAAGAGGTTCTTTATACCTAGGGTGTCGGTGAAGTCAGGCTAGTGGGGCAGTGGCGAGTCGACGCAGTGGCGAGGCGACGCAGTGCAGGCAGAACCGCGATGCCGACGAAGACGATTGGGGTCCTCTGGGTCCCCTCCGACATGCTCTTCTCCTGCATAAAAAGGCAATAGGTTATTGTTTGTTCAAAATTTTGGCAGCAACTCCCCTGCACAGGGAGGTTTCCAAAACCTGCAAAAAATGACAGGATGGCCGACATTCACAATGGCACGAAGGCCGACAACCACAACGGCACGAAGGCCCTCATATCAATTTACAGCACGAAGGCCCACACAACCACATACGACACGAAGGCCGATAACGAGAGTTTTACCTAGGGTTGCGGTGGAGTCGGGCGTCGCGGTGCGGGGGTCACTTTCTTCTCTGGCGAGGTTGAGCGGCGTCGGATTCTCCTTCTCTTCCCCTTCCTCCTTCTCCTCTTCTCCTTCTCTTCTTCCTCCTACTTCACCCTCTGCCTCCTCCCCTCCAACAACAGCCGGCGATGGGGGAGGCCTGGGGGCTGGTGTCGGGGCGGGGAGGCCGGCGTGGGAGCGACGGGAAGGCCGGCACGGGGGACCGCCAGAGGGTCGGCCGGGGCGGCTCTAGGGCAGTGGGGCGGCGTCGGTGGGTGGCACTAGGGGCGGAGGGAGGAGGCCGGTGTGGGGGTGGTGGGGGGTGGTGTGAGGCGTGGTGGGGGCGTGGTGGCGGGCGTGGCCCGGTGGTGGAGCCACTGTGGGGGTGGTGGTGGTGGTGGCGGGTGGCGCAGGCAGGCTGCTGTGGTGGTGGGGGTGGCAGGGGAGGCCGGCCGGGCTTCTGTGGGCAGCTGGGGGCAGTGGTGCAGTGGCCAGCAAGCAGCAGCGGTGGCATGTGGTTACGTGGGCGGGATTTGGTCATTGGCCGATGACGCATGGTTTTTTTTGCCGAGGGCCCAGATCCAGGGCCCTCGGCAAAGATTTTTTATTTTTTTAATAATATTCTTTGCCGAGGGCCATTGGCCAGGCCCTCGGCAAAGGCCCCCTTTGCCGAAGGCCAGGCTAGGCCCTCGGCAAAATTTTTTTTTCTGTCCGTGGGCGGGGAATTTGGGCCGCTGGCCGATTTAGGGTTGGGCCCTTTGCCGAGGGCCCAGATCCAGTGCCCTCGGCAAAGAATTTTTTTTTTAAATATTCTTTGTCGAGGGCCATTGGCCAGGCCCTCGGCAAAGACCCCCTTAGCCGAGGGCCAGGCTAGGCCCTCGGCAATGATTTTTTTTTGGGTTTTTGAACCCAGTTTTTTTGTGGTGCTATAATACATTATTCAAAACTCAATTTTAAAATTTGAGCCAAATTTGACTTTTTTTATATATTTCCCTAATTTATTTCATTTAGTTGATTTTTTTCGAATATTTTAAATTTGAACCGCAGGTGGATGGAATAATGCAATTTAGTGATTCGAAAAATGTTATTCATGGTATTTGGTGTATGTTGAGTCCCTATTCACGAACTCGCATCAAATTTCGGGCATTTTCTTCACGTAACATGACGAGAAACTTGTCGGAAAAGTATCTTCAAATTATATAAAATCCATATGAAGTCCAAAAATCATGAAACTTGTCGAGGTGTCATGTTATCGCATATGTAGGCTGTGGTAAAAATTTGAGAAGGTTTCGAGCAAGTTGTGATCACATCTGGAGATGTCTGGGTTTTAGGCATCCGACGTCACAACTTGCTCGAAACCTTCTCAAATTTTTACCACAGCCTACATATGCGATAACATGACACCTCGACAAGTTTCATGATTTTCGGACTTCGTATGGATTTTATATAATTTAAAAACACTTTTTCGACAAGTTTCTCGTCATGTTGCGTGAAGAAGATGCCCCAAATTTTATGCGAGTTCGTGGATAGGGACTCAACATACACTAAATACCATGAATAACATTTTTTGAATCACTAAATTGAATTATTCCATCCACCTGCAGTTCAAATTTAAAATATTCGAAAAACATCAACGAAAAGAAATAAATTAGGGAAATATATAAAAAAAGTCAAATTTGGCCCAAATTTTAAAATTGAGTTTTAAATAATGTATTATAGCACTACAAAAAAACTAGGTTCAAAAAACCAAAAAAAAACTCTTTGCCGAGGGTCTAGCCTGGCCCTCGGCAAAGGGGGTCTTTGCCGAGGGCCTGGCCAATGACCCTCGGCAAAGAATATTTAAGAAAAATAAAAAATCTTTGTCGAGGGCCCGGCCAATGGCCCTCGGCAAAGAATATTTAAAAAAAATAAAAAATCTTTGCCGAGTGCCTGACGGCGGGCACTCGACAAAGACTGACGCTAGTGGCCGCCGTGACCCATCTGGCCATATTTGTCGAGGGCCAATTTGCCGAGGGCTAGGCCCTCGGCAAAGATTTATTTTGCCGAGGGCCGTTTGTTTGCCGAGGGCCTAGCTTTGCCGAGGGCTCCTGGGGCTGGCCCTCGGCAAAGACCCCATTTGCCGAGTGTCCGAGATCTAGCCCTCGGCAAACCCAGAAGCCCTCGGCAAAGAGGCCGTCTCCAGTAGTGCTGTAAAAATGGTAAATAGTTAAATATAATATTTGCCACCTATACGGATGCTAGATAGTTAATTGGCCCAATCAGTGGACCCAATAGTGTGCAAGGGTGAGGATTTATGTATTCACTGCTTGGTGATCTCCAATGTCGATCTGATCTTATATTTGAGGGCGAGTCAAGGGCTAGTAACGGGCCAGTTGTTGGGTTGCACAACAAACCTGCAATGGTATTTTTTATTTTTACTGTGTATTTGTTTTTTAAACCGGCAGTACTATAACACTTCCGTTTAGTATCTAAAACTGGTAGTGATAACCATATTTAGTGCTTGTTCAAGAGGTTCCCAATAATTACATGGCTTAATTGGTAGTTCTGAAACTGGCAGTGATTACCTATTGCCATTGATTTCAATTGAAGAACTAAAAGTGATAATGATTACCTGTGTAGCTCGAGCATCCGGCACCCTGGAGCCCTAGCTAACTCCTCCCGGCCCGGGCAAACGACCAAGATGACATGGCAGAGACGGCCCCCCATGCCCTGTCGCACTCCTGACCTTCTGCCTGCAGCGACGTAGGGAACCTTGTGGCATGTCCTGACACACGCCAAGAGACTGACATGCAGGCGGAGTAGCAGCGCCCATCCCCCAGCCAGAGCTCCGAGGCTCTGTTGGCCATTTCTGACAAAGGGTCATGCCCGTGGCGTGACACAGGTTGACAATAGGGCACGCTCCCTCTCTGATCCTTGGAAGGGAAGAAACCGAGGCCCTCACATCAGTCTGTCTAGGGGTGGTTTCTCCCCCGAAGGCGTGCGGCGAACGCCAAGGGGAGGGCGGACCCGGGGAGGATAGAACGGCAATTCCAGGCTCTAACGATTGGTGCCAGGCTTCCGGAGGTGACATCAGGGATGGTTCCAGTGCTATCGTCTACAACAATGAAGGAGAGGACGCCAGATGTTGCCTATGATCCGAATATTACAAATATGAAACCCTACAGTTTCCTTGGTCACCAAGGGAGCTTCAAAAGCCAACCTCTTTGTACTTCCCTCACCCTTCGAGATATAAGGTAGGGCAAAGGGCTCCTGGAGACGGGATTTGATCAGATGAGACTCGACTCAATCCAATTCAATGTGCAGCACAACGATCAGCCCTAGATTAGAACTATCTTAGTGCTCCTCTACCCTCTCATTGTAAGGACTCGCTTGAGCATTCTAACACGAAGAACTCACTGCTGGACATAGGGCTCAGAAGCTCGATCCAGGATAAGCTCTTTGTGTCTTGAATGCAGACCAGTGAAGTCCCACATATCAACCCACTAACTAGCCATGGTTATGAACCCCCGACATATAGTATATATTGTAGTAGTGTATTACCGTGGCTCGTGAGCTATAAACGCGCTAGCTCGAGTGGCAAAACGAGATAAGCTAGCTGATATTGTGTAGCCCTATAAATTAAAGAACAAAGTGTATCTTCTGCGATAAAAGTTGGCCTATACCAACATATTCAGTTTTATTTTAGCAGCAGTCATCAATCTACACACACTCTTCAAACATTACATGATGTGCTATTCTGACAATAATTGAGGCTCCATTAGACTCTTCGCCAAACAGTTCCATCAAAGTTTGGAGTCAAAAATAATTCCATGGGAATGTCTGGGAGGTAGGTTCAAATCTTCCCATTGTGGATCATCAATTCTTGAGAAATATTCTTCGACTGCCTCATCATGCACTTGTTCCAACCTTGGAGGCATCCACTGCAAGCTCCCCAAAAAAACATCACCATTATCCAATGGTTCCAATCAGAAATTAAGCATTGAGCAATATATTTTGATGAAGACATGCTAAATATGAAATTATCTGAACCTTCGGATTTTTATCTTTATCTACTAGTATCGCCCTGAATCCCTGTAATGGGAATTGGATGTTAGGTACAAAGACATTGCTGTGCAATGACAACAAAGTATAGAGCAAAGTGTTGATGATGTCCATATTTAATTACCTCAAAGAAGTCTCGAGAAAAGTCACCACGTATGACATGGCAAACCATTCTATATTCCCGTTGCAAGCACTCCCCAACAGTTTGTGTTCTCCCTTCTCTTATCTGAATTCCATGTTACAAAACAAATAATGAAACAACTATATTCTGGTGGAGACAACTGAGGATGTATGTTAATAGTACAAATATGGGGTGTGGTTTATAACGGATACCGATCTCAGAGAGATTTTCAGACTAGTAGGAGAAGCCTTTTTCAGATACTGAATTGTCTCAGCAGCCCATTCATCAGCCAAATTTGAGGCCACTTGCTCCTGACATAACAAACATACATTTATTAATTTTTCACAAAATAACAAGTGAACCCATAGAAACCTACAGTTACTGTAACAAACTTACAAGAGAGGATATGATTTCTTCAACTGTTCTTTTAGAAAAGCATTTGTTGATGATTTCCAACCTGTGGTGCGTCAGAGTGAAAAAATAGTGAAATTGAGAATCAGGCATATTTCAGTCGGTCAATCAGGAACACCCTTACCTATTCAAGTAACTTTTTTGTTTCAGTGATGGCTGTTGAGCAAATTGATCGATAGTGCTACACACACAAAAACTATTGGAGGTGTCCACCTTTTTAAGGGATTCTTCCAGCAATAGCATCTTCTGGGAAACAAAAGTATTTATTTAGAGTTGTCCAGATATACCACATACACAACCTTAATGATGCAAGCGAACAAAAATTGAAAGCGTATGTGCAAATGCTATTATCAATAAGGTCAGGATTTATATATTAGCATGTTGTCAACAAAATAACCATAAATATGACAGCAAACATCATAACTGGAAGAAAATTTGGCAGCTCAGTTAAAATTTGAGTTACAAGTGAACCTACATGTGAAGGGACAAAATGAGTTGCCAGACCACATGCAAGCATTTCAGCACCATCCAATCTGGCACCAGCAAGGGCAACATACTCTCCTAAAGAAAATTAAGATAATGTTTTAGTTAACAAGATCTCCCAAGCTACCCTTACCACCATCTAGAAGGCTACCTCACTAAGTACAACTAATTAACATAATGGAACCAATAAATCAAATAGAAAACAAGAAAGTTTGTCACTTTCATTTTCTTATATGACTATATCTCAATGATCAGTTACATAATTGCATAGATCATTTGCACAAGAATCACACTTGCTAAAAATGAAATAAGCATATGGTACAAAACTGAAGTAAAGAAGAATACGAGGATGCATAATATTCCTGGAGTGTTAACAAAATATTGGAATATGAAATACGTGGCAATGACATAGCTACATGTATTTCAACTGAATAAAGAAGGGAGGTATTGGATAACCATAGAACCCAGGAAGCCGAGACAGAAAATATGAGGCCCCAACATCTGGAAAAAGACCAAGAGCTGTCTCTGGCATTGCAAAAACCTGCATGAATATTGAAAATGTTAAAGATCCAGATTTTGGCACTTCAAAATATTACGATTTTCCAATAAATAGAATGCAAGATTTTTCCTATTCCAAATGAGTACAAGAACAACTAGCACCGATCAAGCTCACAAAAAGGTCTGTACCATAACTGAAACCTAATCCAATAAACTGTTAGGTTGATCTCCTCTCGGCTCGGTTCAACGACCGAGTCAGGGCCTTGATCCGCGCCCTGATCGGGGGCAACCAACCGTTCCATGGTTGGTGGGCCCCCGTTGCGCAGCGTAATATAAAGGAGGTGGGAGGCTAGGGCTCGCGCAACAAGGTTCACCTGAGCCACCTTTCTCCCACGTACAATCCTAACCCTAATCCGATCTAAGAGGGAGGCGCTGAAGCGACGGAAAGCTCCACTTACGTCTTCACCGCCGCCTCTGCGCCACCACTACACTGCGACCGACCTCAATGCCATGACCGCGACTCAGCCAACCTGGACCGCATCACCTTCGCCATGGCTACGTCGAGCTCTTCCTCCAAGCCCGCGGATGGTCGGTGACATCTCATCTCCCTTCTCTCTCTCTCTCTCTCTCTCTCTCTCTCTCTCTCTCTCTCTCTCTAGATCATGTTCTAGGAAGTTTTCATCTCGTTTGTAAGGTTGTACCCGCTAGATCTATGTCTAGGCGATCCACTAAGTCTATCATAAACATCCAGCCTTAATATTCATCAGGAAAAGTAGTGAAAGGCAGTGCTGGCTCATTTTTGTTGTGAATATTATGCCTGAATGTTTATATTCAGTAGAACCTTATGCAGGAAGATCTCTAGCTGCATGAGTACATGTGAACTTTTTGTGCTTCCTAAGCCCGTCTTGAATTGATATGAAAAAGTAACAATTTGAGAAAAATGTCACTTGAGTTTGGTTTCTAGCATATACCGTGTTATCAGTGGCAACTCGAAATCTTCCATGTAAAGAAACACCAGCACCTCCACCCATGACAATTCCAGTAAGAAGAGAAACCTATAGTTAAATTAATTGTCTAGCATTTAGAGCCAATAAACAGAGAGTGAATAATTACAGTCAATCACTATGAAGCGATGAAGCTCACTTGAGGTTTGATATATGTTGCAATTATGTAGTTCAACAAATATTGATCTCGGAAGAAATCAGCGCCCCATTTCCAGCTTTCTGATTTAAGAATTAAACACACAGCACAGTCAACAGAGCATGTGGAACAACCTTAGACCTATTTACAATATGTAACATGGGTTTTAAATCAGGTTGAAGCTGGTGAAAAATATCTAATAAAGAAATCATCATTGGACATTAGATATGGTAGAGGCTACCTAAAGTTATACTCCCTCCATCCTGAAAAGAATGCTACTCTCACCTCCCAATTAGTCAAACAACTCTAGCTTTTAACAAATTTATACAAAAAATTAATAACATTTATGATACTGAATAAGTACACATTGATTATAGAATATATTTGAATAATAAACCTAATTTGAGACACAAATGTTGATAGTTTTTGCTGTAAACTCGCTCAAACTTAAAAAAAATTGACTTGCCCAAAATCTGGAATTGCACACTTTTTGGACAGAGGGAGTAGTTATTACCATTATATATTGACTGGACACCAGCAGCAACATCACCTCCAGCACAAAATGCTCTTCCTGTCCCCTGAAAACAAGTGATGCTTCAATACAATGAGAAACATAAAGATCAACAGACGGTTTTGCTGTAGGCAGTAAAATTATAATAATTATCGTATCAATTTAAAAGAGCTAATAGCAAGAAATGAGAAGTAAACTAACACTAGTAGATAAAGAAGTTTTGGAGACGTCAAAAACCATTTTCAGTGGCGGGCAACCTCTGTTAATCCATTAAGTACAGAGGCAGGCAACCTCTATTAGTGCCACTAATGGACGCAAGCGTGTTAAGCACTAGTAGAGAACAGACCTTTCATCCGAGGCTAAAATGGGCTCTAGTCCCGGCATTTTTTGCGCCCGGGACTAGAGAGACCTTTAGTCCCGGTTGGTGTCTCCAACCGGGACTAAAGGTCCCCGCTAACAACTCTGCGCGCTAAAACGCGATGGCGGGGACCTTTAGTCCCGGTTGGAGACACCAACCGGGACTAAAGGTAGACCTTTACTCCCGGTTGGAGCCACCAACCGGGACTAAAAGTCCTCCAACCTTTACTCCCGGTTGGTGTTATCAACCGGGACTAAAGGGTGACCTTTTAATCCGGGTTGATGTTACCAACCGGGACTAAAGGTCCCTCGATGGGTTAGTTCAAAAGGAAAGCATCCCATCCATTGTTAGATGTGTTGTGTAGGTGGGGTGGTAAGCTACACGCGAGGCAGTGCATGAGGTCTTGGGTTCGAATCTCATGGGACGCAGCGGTGGGAGTCATTATTTTTTTTAAAGTGGGAGGATCTTTAGTCCCGGTTGTGGTTGTGGCAAACCAGGACTAAAGAACAACATCTTTAGTCCCGGATTGCTAGTCCCGGTTGGAAAACCGGGAGTAGAACTAGTTCCCAACCGGGACTAGATCTCATTTCTCCACTAGTGAAGATGCCTGCCTCTATTAATGGTTTCCAGAAACTACAAAAAAAAAGGTGTCTTTGAAGGTTAAACTCAGGGCCTTTCATCACACACAATGCATCTCTACCACTATACCACACACATATTTATATTTATACGTGTGTGCGTGTATATATATATATATGATATGATACTATCCATTTTATCAACATTTCATAGTTTTGTATTAAATATTTCAGCCCTTAAATGATTCCAAATGAAAATTGTTTTAACCACATAGTTTTAGGTCTTATTGAGTTCTATGATTTTGATAAAGGGTGTGGCTACGCCCAAGATAGTTTAAAACTATAAAAAAAATTAATATAAAAAATGAGAATTCTAAAATGAACATTTGAGACTAAATGTTTTTTATTATGTAACTTGTCAACTGCAATGTTGTAGATTGTGTTGACAACTACAAGTTTGGTATGATGTCAAAATTTCTAAATTACAACATAAAATGACTATTTAGGGATATAAATGACCTCATATCAAAAACTTATTAATTATAAAATTGTAGATCGTATTGAGAACTACAACCTTTATTTAGATCATGTCAACATCCTTGGTTGTTTGAAAATTTTAAATTTCAAAATCCAAAATATAAGAGCTCAAAATAAATTTTTGGGACTCTATTAAATTTCAAATAAATAATTATCACCCACAAAGTTGGAGATCACATCAAGCTCTATAATTTTGGTATAAAGTTCGTTCAGATTTGAATTCATATGAATGTTATGAATTTTGTAGGCACCTATTTTTTGAAGCGTACCGTTAGAATGACCAGCATTATTAATAGTCGATTAACAGAGGCAGTCATCTTAGGATGCCCACCTCTAAAAATGATTAACAGAGGTGGACGTTTGCCTAGAAGCCGCCTGACCATTTATAGAAGCGGCTGACTAGATGTGCCTGTCTACATTAGTTAGAGACGATGTCTCCTAAAATCCCATTTATAGTAGTGTGATATGAATAAAGAAAAGCAAGCTAAAGTAAGTCTATAGTGAGTCTGATTGTTTAACAAATGTAGAATTAGATCGCTGGAATACAAGTTGTTCAATTTTCAAATAATGTTCCCTGCATTTTTGCAAGCCTTGGCATGGCAACAAGCCTCGTTCGCACCTCATAAGTTCAACACCAATCACGTGCGATATATTGTAAGAGAGTAAACTGCTTCTGAACTGAATAATTAAGCTCTATGTATTATGTAGTCTAAGAGATGCTAGCTTGGGCAACTCATGAATTTTGTGACTGCCTTGCTTCCTGATAATATTGGAGAAATCCACTAACGCTCATTTGGCATTTCTCCAAACAGCTTCAGGTTCTTGTGATAGTACACAGAGGAGCCAAAGCTAGTGAAACAAATGATATAGATTTCACATTGCTACAGTGGATCGGAGGAGGAACTGAAGCCAGCTTCTAGTTCATTTAGTTTTGAGAAAAAAATTATAGAAACGGCTCCTTGATACACGGAGGAGCCGAAACTAGTCAAAGCTGCACAAAACAGTACCTAAGACACCTACATCTATGTTGGACCACTAACCACCTCAAACATTGAATTACAATACAAACAAAGTGGTATGAGATACCTTCATAATCAACAATTTAACTCCATCATCTTTCTCATAAGTTGTGAAACATCTCCGGAGTCCCTTAATCTGCAACATGAAAGAACAGTCATCATCTTCTACCCAACTGTTCTAGAAGTAATACTAGTGACCTCTTAAGTCATAACATACCATTGCGTGGGAGAGTACATTCAGCTGCTTTGGCCTGTTCAAAATAAGTGTCCGTGTCGAGCCATCCGCTTCTACCAAAAGCTAGAAAATAGAGGATAGGGAAAAAAAATACTTTCAGTTCTGGTGCAAACTAACACTAAGCAATTGAAAGCAAATTGAGAACACAACGTGAAAGACACCAAACGACATGTGTTACCCTTGTGGCCTTGTGTTAAGAAGCGAAGTATATTGGCCCCTCATTTTTAAATGGTCATTAATTAGTGACGGGCATAATAGTCATTTTGTGTTGGCCCTAAACAATGCACATACGTCACTTTGTACACGTCACATCCAGCACTATTGTTCACAGCCTGATGTTCCACTGAGTTCATCCATGGAACCATGCACTGTAGTTGGAAAACCTGCAAGAGAAAGGGGCTACTCGAGTGAACGAACCTGGTCTGAATGGCCACCTACTACAGCACCTCCGGCGTCCATCGATCTCTTCCTCCCTTGTACAAGGCACCTAACAGGCAAGCGGCCGGCTAAGGATGACAAGACTAGCTTGTGCTCAACTACTTAGCGCTTTGCTCAGGATGACAGGACTTCACTAGTATTTATAGGAGAACTCTGAAGCAAAGCCATGTGGAAAGTGTGGCTCTACGCTAAAATTGCTATCCATCTGTTGGTGCGCTACTTTTGATTCAATGTTTCTAATCACGCCTGTTATATATTTAAACGATATTTCCAAATGGAGCCATACAGGAACTAAACAAATATAATACACTACTGGAAACTCGAATATTTCTATGGGTGATGAATTTTCCTGTGTGTTTTTTTCGGAACACACAGAAAAATTGTAATTTTTCTGTCGGTTCCAAAATATACCGACAGAAAAATACGAAAACCCACAGGGTAATTATATCATTTTTCTGTGCATGAGAGTACACACAGAAAAAATGCAATTATTCTGTGAGTATTTTTAAAACGCACAGAAAAACAATGCACACACACAGAAAAATATCAATTATTCTGTAGGTTTCTATATTACCCACAGATTAAAATTACATACGCACAGAAAAATAATCCTAAACTTAAATCCCCACAACCCCTGTGAAGCCTCTTATCCTCTAGTTCGCATTCACCCCCGCAACCCTCCTCCACCCATCCGCCGCCAGCTCTCTTCTCGTCGCCCCAGCCCCGCTGCTTCCCCTCCCGACGCCCGGACGCAGCCCTCTCAGCGCGTGGCCCCTCCCAGGCGTGGCTCTCTGGGCGCCTCCCCCCAGCGCACCGCCCCTCCCGGACACGGCCCTCCTGGGCGCATCCCTCACGGTGCGCCGCCCCTCCCAAGCACAGCCCTCACGACGTGTGGGCCCTCCCAAGCATGGTGGATCTGGAGCCCCTTCTCAGCCTGACGTCCAGATCTGCAGCTCCAAGCGCAACCACATCAGGGCAATTGTAGCTCCGAGTGCAGCCTCCTTCCAGTGGCCGAGGTGAGGCCTTTGCCAATGACAAGCACCCACAACACAAGCCAGGTATGCATGTTCCTTCTCTTCCCTTTTGTGCAAATTTGAGAATGAACCCTAATTTAAGCTATTTGGTTATGTGTATTCAGAACAGATCTGATCTAATCCCATGTGTGTGCTGTAGGACGTGGATTGAATTTTGTTAATATAACTAGTACTGATTTTTTTACCAGAGCAATACATGTTGAAAAATCTGTACTATCCTATTTTCAGTATTTGACTAATACATTTTTTTTACCAAATACCAACATTTTAAGGCATGTTTTTATCGGCCAGGAATTATAATCCAAGTTGATTTGGTTAACTAAATTGCAAAACTATGTTTTATGACAACTTTCAAAGCTAGGCTGTATTTCAATCATGCTTCTGTAATAGCCACCTAGCTTCTCTAGGATTTTTTTTTTCACCTGCAAAGCTAGGCCGTTGTTTAGTAGTCATGCTTCTGCACCCAATACACAGGATACTATATCAGAACTGGATTGCCAACGGCCAAATGGAAGGTAATGTACTTAGGTCCTCTACTCCTGAAAGTGTAAAAGATAATGTATTGTGCCTATAATTTTGTACACTTCATTGCAATCCTATGCCTATGAAGCCTGACACAGTTTCATCTTTGTGTAGCATTGGAAGTATTAGAGCCAAACTTGGAATACTTTTGTCGAAAGGAGTAGGTAAGCAACTTGCTTAAGCATATCACTGTTGTTCTGTGGTTCTGTGTGAAATAATTTCTGTAACTTAGGAAATGATGAACTCATTGGTCAGAGGATAATCCTTCTTGTTTATCAGTAGATGGCATTGTGTGTAAATCAAACTGGCTTGTGACTTGAGAGTTAATCTCTGTTCTTTGATTGAATGAACTTAGTCTTAGTTTGGTCATTGTCATATAGTTCTTTCCTTATTACAGTTTTGTCTAGTTCCTTTAACCTGATTATAGTGCAATATCTATCTGATTTAATTGATGTTATTAATTTACATTCATGGGTTCACAATCTTTTTGGCAGGTAGCACAGGATATTGCCAGAGATGAAAGGTACTAAGCTGTCTCCACTTTGCTAAAGCACAGTTGTTTCTAAGTTTATTGATGGATTAAATTTACTTTGACATTGCTAAAGCTGCTGGTTGTGGACTGAATTTTGTTAAACGACTAGTCTTGATTTTTTGCACTACTGCTGCCTTGATGTTGTTTCAGGTAATCGACCATATATAACTGTTTTAGTGTTTTACACAGCACTGCATATAGGCTTTAGTGTATTAGGAGTATGCTTCTTTCTAATTCTACCTTTTTTATATGGACTATTTTAGTATTTTACACAGCACTGCATATAGGCTTTAGTGTATTAGGAGTATGCTTCTTTCTAATTCCACCTTTTTTACTGTGTGCAACACTGCAAACAAGACCCGAGTTACAAAACTGATTTTTATTGTACAATTCTCTTAGTATGCACTATCATCATTCAAGTTATATCATGGTATGCAGAGATAGCACCTGCCTTGATGTTAGTCCTTTTTTTTGTATGCCATTGTTGATAAAAAAACAGGCATACCCTATTATGCTTAAGGAAGATGAAAGTGACATGTAAGATTACTCGGTGCACTTCATTTTTGCTCTTAGTTGATGTTCATGCTGTTTTGTCTTCTCTATTTTAAGTGCCTACTAGGTGCAATATTAAATTATTTTTGTAGTCAACAATCTATAGGCAACAGATGGAGCACACTATGTGATTGTAGTCAACAAAGATGGTATTGGTGAACCCAGCTAGGCATACTAGGCATTCAGGGAATTTGCCAATATGAGATGACCCAAATAATTTAAGTGAATAGCTCTATCTTGAGTTGGTAGTTGCTATCAGACACTATCTTGAGTTGGTAGCATCTGAATTGCTCACTGGTGTTGCAGCCAGATTACCCCAGGAGTCTTTTGCGGCAGATTACTCCATGTGTCTGATTCTTTTGGAACTTTCCGATGCACATCAGGCTCCATCTTATCTTTCTCACCCCAACTGGATCCTGCATTAGACTTGGCATTTGGTCTTCCAATTCCATCTCCAGCATTCCAAGCAAAGCCTCCCCAATCAGTGGAATTGTCCTGCACCTTAGCATGCACTTCCCATTAATTATCTTGATCTGCTGGCTTTGTAGCCGCTCCACCTCCACTACTCCAGCCTCCCCAATCAGTGGAATTGTCTGGCACCTTAGCATGCACTTCCCATGAATTATCTTGATCTGCTGGCTTTGCAGCAGCTCCAACTCCACTACCCCAGCCTCCCCAGTCACCAGAACCATTCGCAGCACTAGCATTTTGTTCCCAACTTGAGTTCATTGTTGTGCCATTTTCCCATGAGCTGCCTTTCTGAATATTTTGCTCTCCAACTTAAGTATTATACAACACCTCAGAATATCTAATTAACCCAATCAAACTAGAATAGACACTTATCCTAAACAAGGCAAGATCTACCAATCCCCAGAAGTCCTTGGGTGGGGAATAAATGTCCCTGTGGTGTTGCTGCAAGCAAAACAGATGACTTAACCATTAATATTAAAACATGCTTGGTTGACAAACCTACACAACTTGATTAAAGGCACATGAGATGCCAATAAGTTCCCTCACTTGTTGAATGCCATATGGAATAGACCTCCGTGTGTCAATGAGGTCAAGTACAGGTAAGCAGGCATCAATTGTTGTCCTCTAGGCATCACCATTGCTTATAGCATCATCTTTTTCAACAATGATTTCTAACGCCGGCTCACCCTTTGATACCTTCTGTGTGTTTTTTACCCAAGAGGTTGCATCTCATTCAACCCAGATAACTTTTGCTCACCCTTTCTAGTTTCTTTAGTTCTTTACTCTGATTTGGCAAATAGATCCATGTCAGGTCTTTGCTCCAATTTTTAGTGGAGTTACAAGTAACAAGAGGGCATGTCTTATGGATGAGAATAAGAAGAGTAAGAATTCTAAGAAAAAGGCTGATTTTGTACTCCAACTTTTATGACATTATGTGTTGTCAAAAAGAAAAAGGCTGTTCTGACCCTTTGGTGCAATTTTTGTAGGCATCAATCCGCTTTACAGTCCTTGTTACCAGAATCAGTTGTCTCTTTCCATTGAGCAGTACCTTGTGAGTTCTCAGCAGGCACAGCATTCCAGCCATCCCAAGAATCTGATACACAGGTCATTTCGGACTATGTACGTTATTTCCTCCACCAACACATGTAAGTTGGTTCTTCATACACAACCTAACATTAATCACTCATTTGATAAATGAATATATTGAATGATACTTAACTTTGATAAATATGATGGTATACAATTACTTGAGATGCCAACTTGATTAGGTTGCTAGCTTATCAGAACAAGGTATGTTCCATAGCATTCCAGCACAGACTGTTAAAACATTCTTTTACTTTCCTCATTGATAAGCACCTGGTGTCGGAATTTGATGTTAAACTCTTGTTGAACTACAAAATTAATCTTTGTTATTAATATCCAGAACATGTTGCAAGTTGGCATGATTGTTGGAGGATGGGATAAGTATGAGGGAGGCCAAATTTTCTCGGTCCCTCTTGGTGGAACGATCTTGAAGCACCAATCTCTATTTTTGTGCAAATTTTCATGCTTAGTTCCCTCCAGAAACTGAAATGTAGCAATCACCTGAACTAGTTGGGTGTCATGGATTGTCTTATGTTGGTTTTGGCACTTATATCTAGCATGATGCTTTTGATAGCTTTCGGAGTGAAACTCAACCAGCTATAACTGAAAATCATAACTTTTGATCATTTAACTTCTTGTGTGGTGTTGTACATTCTTCTGTCAATTAATAAAATGGATTGTAGTTTCAAAAAAAATGATTGTACCAAAATGAATTAGAACAAAGGTACAAGATCAATTGGAATGCGCCTTATCTCAATGCTGCTAGACTCCATGCTGTTTACTCTTTTGTTACTTGATTCACTCACTTGCTTACCACATCCACTCAGTGAATTCTATCTATTTGCTCAGTTTTCATTTTCTTGAGGTTTACCTTGTAAAAAAATTATGTTCAGTCTGCAAGAATGCAATGACCTGCAATCTGTGTTTGTGTTTTGCCTATACTTATCTCTTACTGCCATTTCCTATGCTTGTGTTCTCCTGGCTTAAACCTTTTTTTAGTTCAAATTAAACTCAATTTGGTTGCACTGCAGATAAATGCCGATGGCGTGAAGAGGAACTTTTATCCTGGCGACAAGCTACCCCCATGGCATGACGAGCTGGAGCCCCATAACTCTTTGCTTGATATTCTTGCTGCTGGGACCCTGATCCCATGGTGCAGTGAATTTGCCCTCCACTTCCTTTGTGAATTTTTCACTGGTTGAACAAGAAAAAATAGTTTGGTTTCTTTTTTGATATCCATATTTGTGAATTCATTGTAGTATTCATGTTGAACATGTAGATGACCAGATATCATATCTGTATATATGATATATATGTTGTTGCTACTGTTTTAAAATAATTTTTTGTGTGTGTTTAACTCTTTTTTTCTGTGAGGCTGGCTACACAGAAATATTTTTTTTTAATCTGGACGAAATGAATTTTTCTATGAGTTCACCTAGACCGACAGAAAAAAAAACATGTGTTTTTCTGTGCATTTATTTCTTTTTTCTGTGTGGATTAACACATAGAAAAATTAGTTTTAATCTGGGCGACACAATTTTTCTGTGCGTGTGAGACCCACAGAAAATTTGTTTCTGACGATGAACCCACAGAAAAATTCGATTTTTTGTCATTATATTTCTGTGTGTATTTTTCTGAAGGTGCATCGTCAGAAAAAAAAATTCTGACGGTATTCGCATTTTTCTGTGTGTTTTCGCACACACAGAAAAAAGCGAGATTCCAGTAGTGATATATCTGCAGCTATAACGTTATAAGTTCCAAGTTATGGAAGGTGTAGTGTCGAGTAAAAAAGTAATTTTTTTGGAAGAAAATGTGACCAGATTACAACACATTACAGTGACTTACAACTGAAAGAACAACTTCATTAAATCTTGGAATAAATCCAGAAAAATACGAGCACCCATGTCAAATCAACAACTCAACCTACACTTATGAGCACCCCTGAAGGACTAAGATTGGGCCAACAGATCTCGAGACTGACAAAGTGACCACAATCGCCGCTATCGGCAAGCACATCGCCTACCACTGAAACAACAACGTCGTTAATTTTTAAAATAAATTAAGGAAAATACGAGCACTCACGTCAAATCGACCACTTGAAATCGGATTAAGGAAAATAAATTTGAATACTCCGTGCAAACTGAAACAATTGCAATCACAACATAAGTAATCACTAACAAAACCCATGAAACATCCTTCATCTTGGCCTTCTTCATTTACAAGGCATCAATTACCAACCGCACCTCTTTATCCGTGGACATCTGACCTAACTTGTTACAATATTAACTTCCCAACACTGAGGCTTGGTAAGTCTCCTGTATATAGTCTTTGTGTCAATCAAATAACAAAAGGGTGCAGGTCTGTGGATGTCAGCTCGATCTAGGATCCAAAGATTATGGGAAGCAGGTCTGCATGCATGTGCTGTTAATATTCCTATTGCACGGAAGTCTAGGTTCGGTGTTCCATGTGAAGAAAATGCGCATCTGTTCACAAGTTGTTAGTATGTAATTTTACGCAGCTTGGACAGTTTAGACCCTAAAGTCCAAGGTTCGGCGTTCGCAGGTTCGACAGTTTAGAGTTTATAGTTTAGATCCTGACCGGTACACCTAATCTCTGGAATTGGATCGGTTCCTTATTGTCAACTCCTCTCTTAAATTGTGGACGCCAATACTTCACCAAATGATGGCTTACGAGTTAAACCAAACCCTAAGGGACAAGGCAATGCAAATTATTGTACATCGATGCACTGCTAGTTTATAATTGCACTCCAGTTGCTAATTCATGGAGTATGTAGAAAACAAGACCATGGTTGGCAAATACAGTGAAGTCGCGCTACTACAGTCCAAACCCTTCCTTTCTGCCGGTTTTGTGCCGCCACTAGGAGAGCTTGTATCCATGGTGGTTTTGTAGCCGGCACTAATAACAGATTATTCATGCTTGCTCTAGTTACATGATGTGTATCGATAATGGAGCATCACTGGTTGTGCCAATATAATTGCGTGCCCGCAGGGAAAATAGTGTATCCGAACCGGCACTAGTTATTGCACGGCCATGGTGTCAATCAAATGGGAAAAGGAGCAGCAGGTCTGTAGATGTCAGCTCGATCTAGGATAGATTTTTGAGAGCGGGTCTATTCAAATAACAAAAGGGTGACGCACGCATGTCCAGGTTGGATGTTCCACGTGACGCACGCATGCGCGCATTTGTTGGCAAGTTGTTAGTATGTAATTTTACAAGTCCAGGTTCAGTGTTCCACGTGAAGCATGCTCACATTTGCCCAGGTTCGGCCTTCCATGTGAGGCATGCACGCCTTTGTTCCACTATAAAAAAAATGTCTGTAGCAACGGAACAATTTTTTTAGAGGCGGCTGGTGATGGAGCCATCCCTATAGTGGAGGTGCTCAGGATCCATAGGACGGCCGCCCTAAAAAAAAAATAGCACAGTAGGAGTAACTGGTGATACGAGACGCCCCTACAAATAAGTCGATTTGTAGAGACGGCTCACGAACCAGCTGCCCCAACCCGGCCTAGACGACTCTCGGACCTAGCCTAGCCGGCTTGGGACACTGGCCTAGCCGACCTGAGCAGTGCGCCACCGTCTTCTTCCTATTGCTTTGCGCTTCTAATTATATGTTGTGTTAAATATTTTCTAGCAAGTCCTTTATATTATGAAGATGACGGTGCAGCCCAAACTACATGCCGAGACACTGGGAATTGTAGCCAGGGCCAGCTTCATCGGCCTGGCCGGGATTAGATGTCGGCCTGGCCGACTTATGCAGGGGCAGTGCTGTCTTCGTCTCCTCCTTGCCTTGCCCTTTGAATTGTGTCACACCAAATATTTTCTAGTACGTCGTCTATGTCACAAACTTAACGGTGCAACACAATTTCCATGGCAGAACACTTTTGCGTATCAACACATTGTCATTATGAAAGATAATTTAAAATAATAATCTGACAAAATTACCCGCATCTTTCATTATGAAAGATAATTTAAAATGGCTCCTAATGATTTTATAAATTATCCACCTTTATCATTATGAAATATATGCAAAGTAATATTTTAAGTTTTAATTTAATATATCCATATATGTCGTTGTAAAAGATAATATAAGGTATTACCGTTATATTTGTACATACCTTTAACCATTATAAAAAATAAACAAAAAAATCTCTGAAATCTACATGTAAATAGTAATATATATTATTACAAAAAAATAAATCAAGAGCCACAGAAGATGGATCTTCATTTATTATGCAGGAGGTTGTTGTTTGTCTGGATCGGACTTGTTGCTGCGCAGACGTGTTTCTAGTTTTATTTTTTTTCTTCACCTGGCTCTAGTTGTTCTTGTCCATTGAGTGTGTATTTGGCAAGGAGTTGTCTGGGAGCAGGGAGCTCTGCATAGCTCGGTGTGGGTGATTTGGATTTCGCCTGTGAATTTGTTTTTCTTTCTTTTTTTTTACGTATGCTTCTAATATATAACTACGACAAATATCATGAGCTCCATTAAAAAAAAAGGAACTCTCTATCTCTGTGTGTACATGCACTACTCGGATTTATCCAAGGTTAAGTTAGTTGGCTGCTGACGAGCACGGTAGTGCATCAGAGCACGGTAGTGCATCAGAGAAGCTAGCCTCCACTGACGAGACGACGACCGACCGACACCGCTCAGGTCTTCCCTGCTTGGCTGCTTGCTAACAGTGATTCATGCTGGCTGCACGCAGAGGAAGGATGTACTAAATTCGATCATGGCTCCAGCGAAGGCGTCTTTCAAGGACCTCTTGCGAAGATGCAATCACGGTAAGGCTGTGTTTAGTTGGGCGAAATTTAGGAATTTGGCTACTGTAGCACTTTCGTTTTTATTTGGTAATTAGTGTTCAATCATGGACTAATTAGGCTCAAAACGTCCGTCTCGCGATTTCCAACCAAACTGTGCAATTAGTTTTTTTTCGTCTACATTTAATGCTCCATGCACGTATCGCAAGATTCGATGTGATGACTACTGTATCACTTTTTGGGAATTTGGTTTTGGAACTAAACTCGGCCTAAAGGTGTTTGCATTCATCGACTTTTGGTAAAGTTTTTTTTATAACAAACTGGGCACCATTGCGGCAATAATGGATGTATATTTTTCACGGACTGGCAAAGCAATGTGATCATAGGTGGGTTGCTATCAGCTGGGCCTGCAGCGACGCGCTGTGTAATAAACTAGTAATGTGACAAAAAAAAAGGCAAGGACAAACAGACTTGGGGCGGATGGCCCAGGGCAGCAGCACGCCTGCTCGGTAATTCAGCTGCAGGAAGACTCCACTACCCACTAGCGCTGGTCGCTGGACCCTCGTAGCGGAGTGCCTGCACGGCTGAACCCTTTCATTTGCATCTAGCGTTATTATTACACACAAGCAGGAGCCACATACATCATCACCCCCTGTGCCCCATGGATTATCGATTTTGTTCAGGGTTTCAAAGCCTGAGCAGCAGGCAATGGCAAGGAAAGTGCTCACGAATATACTCGGAACCGCAACACACAACCTAATAAGCTTGCAGCAGACAAGTTTAGAGGGTGTTTGGTTGCCCCTCCTAAATTTTAGTCGCTGTCCCATCAGATGTTTGGACACATGCATGCATGGAGTATTAAATATAGACTAATTACTAAACTAATTACATAGTTTGCGACTAATTTACGAGACGAATCTTTTGAGCCTAATTAGTCCATGATTTGACAATGTTTTGCTACAGTAAATATGTGCTAATGATGGATTAATTAGGCTTAAAAAATTCGTCTCGTGTGAGTATCTTGACGGATTATGTAATTTATTTTTTTATTAGTATCCGAACACCCCATGCAACATCCTTCCGACACACCTCCTAAATTTTAGTAGCCGGATCAAACACCCCCTTACTAGAAAGCTTTTTGCGTTATTATTAAATCTGGTGCTTGGCCAGCCTCGTACGTCGTTCTTACGGAGGAGATGGCCTACAGCCTGCGACATCACCAGTCACCAGTGCTTGATATACATACCAGATGCCTTACTCCAATGCAGTCACTGTTGTTGGTCCGCCGTTACCGTTCCATGTAAGACGCCCTACTGTTTTCCTTTTAATTTTTCTCTTCTTCGGGTCAAGTCGCCGAACCCGATCACGTTGCGGATGAACGTGGGAGGCCATGGAAAAGTACTCAACCATGGGTTGCTAGCTTCTTCTTCAAATGGGTGCTGCAAAGAAAGACCAGAGGCAGTCGTGGCAGTGACGCACATGGGGGAGGCTGTGCTGTAGTACGTGCCATATAGACAAGATGCAGGTGTGGACGTCCCTCTCCCATGTGAAACACGACCATGAACAGCATCTACTACTACTAGTACTACTTCGTCAGCCTCCTGCTATACTGACGGTGACGGCGGGGGCGACGACGACTCAGGACTCCCGACTGTGGCGTGCGTCACAACCGACGAGAGCGGCCCAGGCACAGCAGGCGGATTCTGTCATGATGAGACAAACGTGTAGGCCGGTGAGCCGCAGCAAGAGCGCGGCAGCGCGGAGGTAGGCGATCCCCGGTTTGGCGCGGAGGCTGGCGAGCAAGGCTTATGCACCATAGATATATTAATAGCCGGCGACCAAGGCTTATACACCTTTTTTTGGGGCAGAAGGTGTAACGGTACAAATTAATAGGACCATCTTGAAGAACTCGCAAGGATAATACTAACCCAAAAAAAAAACTTATAGGGCTTGTTCGGCTGACCTCAAACCTGGCTTGATCCGCTTCTTTTTTCATCCGGAACAGTATTTTTCTCTCACAGATTCATCCGTGAACAGTAAAATTCAGTCGCTACAGTGTTTTTTTATTGTCAGCCGAACACGCCCTTCCACAGCAATTGACACTGGCGGCGTGTTTAGTTCCCTGAATTTGGGAATTTGGGGTACTGTAGCACTTTCGTTTTTATTTAGCAATTAGTGTTTAATCATGGACTAATTAGGCTTAAAACGTTCGTCTCGCAATTTTCAACCAAACTGTGTAATTAGTTTTTTTTCGTCTACATTTAATACTCCATGCACGTATTGCAAAATTCGATGTGATGGGTACTGTAGCACTTTTTTAGAATTTGGGGTGGAAACTAAACACTGGCTGGATCAACAAACTACGGCTCGGGCGGCGGCGTAGGACAAGATCTGTACTGTATGATAGACAAGAGAGGCAAGTGTGGACGCAGCGAGCAGCATGAGTTTCTTGCAGCCTCCCTCCCTCTCACACATGTGCCACACGAGCACGATTGTAGTAGTACTAACATCAGGCTCCTCGTCCTAGACCGAGGAGACGACGACTGGCTCGGTCCACAGGGTGTCCTCCTGCTTGGCTGGTTGTTAACAATAATTCATGGTGACTTAATGCAGAAGAAGGGTGTAGATTCATGGCTCCACCACACACGTCTATGTAGGACCCTTTGTTCTCCATGATTGTGAAGTTGCACCCATCACGGTAAAGCTGGTAAAGTTGCATACTACTGACTGGTCACTGTTGTGGCAATAATGGATACATTTTTCACCGACTGGCAAAGCCATGTGATCATGCACAGCTGGAGCTGGGCATTCATCAGCAGCACAGTACGCCGTGGCAGGGCAGCAGCACGCCGGCTTATCAGTAATTCATCAGCAGGGAGATGGCACCGCCCACTAGCGCTGGTGGCATCTTCCTGACGAGTGCTAGTGCCATCTGGTCATCTGGCAAAGTCATGTGATCACTTTGGCTGGACCCTCATGCACGCAGTGACGCGCTTGAATTCATGAGAACACAAGGACGAACCGACTTGTTGGTATAGATAGATGGCACACCGCAGCAGCTGGCACAAGGACGAACCGACTTGTTGGTATATAGATAGATGGCACACCGCAGCAGCTGGCACAAGGACGAACCGACTTGTTGGTATATAGATAGATGGCACACCGCAGCAGCTGGCACAAGGACGAACCGACTTGGTGGTATATAGATAGATGGCACACCGCAGCAGCTGGCACAAGGACGAACCGACTTGGTGGTATATAGATAGATGGCACACCGCAGCAGCTGGCACAAGGACGAACCGACTTGGTGGTATAGATAGATGGCACACTGCAGCAGCTGGCACAAGGACGAACCGACTTGGTGGTATATAGATAGATGGCACACCGCAGCTGGCACAAGGACGAACCGACTTGGTGGTATATAGATAGATGGCACACCGCAGCAGCTGGCACAAGGACGAACCGACTTGGTGGTATAGATAGATGGCACACTGCAGCAGCTGGCACAAGGACGAACCGACTTGGTGGTATATAGATAGATGGCACACCGCAGCAGCTGGCACAAGGACGAACCGACTTGGTGGTATATAGATAGATGGCACACCGCAGCAGCTGGCACAAGGACGAACCGACTTGGTGGTATATAGATAGATGGCACACCGCAGCAGCTGGCACAAGGACGAACCGACTTGGTGGTATATAGATAGATGGCACACCGCAGCAGCTGGCACAAGGACGAACCGACTTGTTGCGCTTGTCGGTGGACCCTCATAGGCATCTTCCTGATGAGTGCCTGGACTGCACTGCTCAGCACCCACAAGACATGCGTTACCTGCTAGATCACCCCCTGTTGGCACATACACAACGCAAGGACGAACAGACTTGTTGGCACATGGCCGGGGCAGGGGCCAGCCTCCCAGGGCAGCAGCATGCCGGCTTCAGTCACTGTGCCCACTAGCGTTGGTCGCTGACCCTGTAGCGTTACACACAACCCGCATCCACAATACATACACATATCACCAGATAAATCACCACGCACCTCTGAGATACACAACCACACCACCTACCAATTACCAAGCAACCAGGGGTGTTTGGTTCCCCTCCTAAACTTTAGTCGCTATCCTATTGGATGTTTGGACAAGTACATGGAGTATTAAATATAGACTAATTATGAAATTAATTGCACATTTTATGACTAATTTGCGAGACGAATCTTTTAAGCCTAATTAGTCCATGATTTGACAATGTGGTGCTACGGTAAACATGTGCTAATGACGGATTAATTAGGCTTAATAAATTCACCTCGTGGATTACTGACGGATTCTGTAATTTGTTTTTTTATTAGTATCCGAACACCCCATATGACACCCTCATGTGACACCTCCTAAATTTTAGATACTGAATCCAAACGCCCCCTAAATCTTGCACTGGGAGCTGCTAAAGCGGAAGAACAATCCAGCGGCCATGGTTCTCGTAACCGGGGCCATGGCCAACGTCATCATGAAGCTCGGCAAGCTTCTCAACGATGAGGTCAAGCTGCAGAAGGGAGTGAGGAAGAAGATCCAGACTCTCACCCGCGACCTGGAGAGCATGCACGCCGCCCTCCGCAGGGTGGCGGACGTGCCGCCCAACCAGCTCGACGACGAGGTCAAGCTCTGGGCGCGCGACGTCCGGGAGCTGTCCTACATCATGGAGGACATCCTCGACACCTTCCTCGTGCGCGTCGACAGCCGTGATGAGGACCCTGTCCCAAACAAGCTCCACTAGTAAAAAAAGTTTATAGCAACAGGACAATAATTTTAAGGACAGCTAGTGATGGAGCCGGCCTTACGGTGACGTGCTCGAGACCAGCTGCTCCTATAGATGATACGAGCCGCCCCTACAAATGGGTCGATTTGTAGGGGCGGCTCACTCACCAGCCATCCCCAGTGTTGCGATTTGTAGGGGCGGCTCAATCACCAGCCGCCCCTATAAATGCTCCACATATAAAAATCTACAACCCCTTCTTCCTTCTCGGGTCACTCACTCTAACCTGTGAAAAAAAGGTTGGAAGGCCTTGGGCACCTCCAAAAAATTGCTCCACTAAGAGGGGAAGGTTTTGGTCCCAAATCTTTTGGTGGAGAGGTTGTAGAAGGTAAGAAAATGTTATTCCACACTTTTTTTAAGTTTTAATGGTTGGTTAGTGAGTAATTAGAGTTTTGCTTTTCTCTCTCTTCTATGGTGCTTGGGCTACTTATGAAGCAAATTAGACCCAAGTTTTGAATGTACTAGGATAAATTAGGTAGGGGAACAAGATCATACCCTTATTTGGTTCATATTTCTTAATTTTAGTGAACGATGAGTTAGTTTTATGGATGTTTTATGTGCATGTAGATCTAGTCTTGGGTTTGTTTTTTTTATTAATTTTGTTTTTGTAAATTTATGTTTGATGAAATTGGACTAGGGTTTGCATGAAAGATATTGGGTAAAATATTAATTGTTGCTAATTATTGTCTTTGAAATTTTTTATTGCAATCAACAAATATGTATTTTAGTTATTTATGGATAAATAGGCCATTAATTAATTTTCCTCTACCATGGTATGTTTGTATGCTTCATGTAATTATATTTGATTTATATTCATATATATCTGAAGTATATATAATTATTCTCAAGTAATTATTAATTTGATTCATTTTTATATATATCTGAATAAGTAGTCCTTTAATGTTTTTTTTGTTGTTGTAAAAGATGGAGTACAGGAACTCTTGGATGTATGGTTCGTTAAGGTTCAAGGCAGGTTTCCGTGAAGGGGTGGATAAATTTATTGAAGCCGCAGAGAAGCATGCAACGACATTGATAGAGAATAATGATATAATTATTTGTCTCTATAAAGATTGCAAGAACCGTAAGGATATAATTATTTGTCCCTGTAAAGTACCTTCTCCTCACTATTCTTATTTCTGGCCCTAAACAACCAGGCATTGATATAGACGTGTTTCTCGAGCCTTTGATGCAAGAAATGGAGAGGCTATGGAGGCATGGGGAGCCGATGTATGATGCGTTCCGAAAGGAGTCTTTCATATGTAGAGCAATAATATTTGTTACTACCAATAATTACCCATGATGTTTACTTTTTTTGGACATATCAAAGGGAAGACGGGATACTTAGTTTGCTTGGATGGTACTACATGGGTGTTTCTGGATGCATCCAAGAAGATAGTTTACCTAAGGAACCGACGCTTCTTAAAGACAAGTCATAAGTACCACAATAAATTGTTCTTTAGATTTTATGACAATACCCCGGAGATTGAACCCCCTCCGGAGAGACGTCATAACGGAGAACACGTGTACAGAATGGTAAAAAACATACGCATCGTCTATGGAAAGAAGAATCCGAATGGGATGAACAGACATAGAAGCACACCTCCTGTCGAAATTTGAATTGTCCAAAATTAGTGACAAAGATAGATGACCAGACTAAAATGATAGAGCTTGATTTTAGAAAATTTTAGGAAAAAAACCATCACATTTGGAATTAGTATGAGGGAGAAAAACTAGTTACAAGTTTGAGCCACAGACTAAAAAGATAAATCACACTTATGTATCATTGATCATCATAAACAGTTGTGATTTTTCTTTTTAATCTCTGAGTAAATTTTGTAACTAATCTTTCTCCCTCGTACTAACTCCAAATTTTATGATTTTTTTCTAAAAGTTTCTAAAATCATGCCCTATCAAGTAACTGTGTTAATTTGGTCATTCTTTTCGTTTAACAAAGTTTGAGCAATTCAAATTTTCAAATTTAAAAAAATGACAAGTTCTAACAAGATTTTGAAATACCAATTGATGTCAACTGAAAATGTGATGAATACCAAATATGTATAACTCATCAAGATCTATAACTTTTATTTTGGTTATTTCTTCATCTGACAAAGTTATAGTAAACATTGTTCATAAATTAACATGTCTCTCATATAGTTCATGAAACTATGAGTAATATGTGAACTTGTGAACAATGTTTACTAATACTTTGTCAAATAAAGAAGTGACCAAAATAAAAGTTGTAGATAGTGATGAGTTCAACAACTTTTATGTTCACGACTTTTGTAATTGAAATGATTTAAGGTTTCAAAATCTTGTTTGAAGTTGTCATTTATTGAATTTAAAAATTTGAATTATTCAAATTTGGTCAAATGAAAAGATGACCAAAATATAAGTTGTACATCTTGATGAGTTCTACAACTTTGGTATTCATGAGTTTTTCAGCTAAATTCATTTAGTGTTTCAAAATCTTGTTTGAAGTTGTCATTTTCGGAAATTCAAATTTTGAATCGTTCAAAGTTCATCACATGAAAAGATAACCACAACAAAAGTTGTACATCTTGATGAGTTGTGAAACTTTTATAGTCATGACTTTTTCAGTTCAAATCATATACTCTTTCAAAATGTTGTTTCAAGTTGTAATTGTTTGAATTTCAAATTTTGAATCGTTCAAACAAACTCACATGACTCTTTCAAATTTTTAATTTTTGAATTTTTTTCTTTTCTATATTGTTTTGAATATGAGCAAATTGTTTTTATATATATATTTGTGCATATATAGAATAATACAAAATATTATATACATTTACTTTCTGTTTTTGTGATATAAAAATACAGAATTAATAATTTAATAATATGAAATTTTTTTGTAGGGGCGGCTAGATCAGGAACCGCCCCTACAAATGCATTTGTAGGGGCGGCTAGTGTTTTAAGCCGTCCCTACAAATTGTCCTAGGTACATAAGCATGGGCGCTCGGGGGGCGAAATTTCGTAAGTGTTGGGCGCTCTCTTCTTCCTCCCAACAACGTCAGGCTGCCAATTTTTCGTCGGCGCCCCCGCATCCCGGACCTCTCCCGACGCCGACGCCCCCTCTCCGCACCCCTGGGCCACAGCTCAACATCCCTGGGCCGCCACGACGGCGTGCGCCCCATCTCCACGATGGCTAGGGTTTTAGTGCCCCTGGCCGGCCGACCCGCCGCTTCCTCCCCGTCTCCGACCTCGAGCTCTGCCAACCCGCTCCATCCCCCGGGCCGCCAAGCAAATTAGGGTTTACGGCCGTGCCATCCACGTCCACGACCCGGTCCACCGCCGCCTCGTTTTCGACCTTGAGGTGCCGCGGGCCTGCTCCTTGCCCTCACGTGGCCTAGGTGCTCATGCGCGCGGCGGCGTCGTGCTCCCCCCCAGGGAGCGGCCATGGTGCCCGAGCTCTTCGACGTCCGCGCTCCTTCCCTAGCGTCCACGCTCCCTCCCCCGGCTAGTAGCCCCGGTGCCCCTTAGGGTCCAGCGTCCGCACACCTCCAACGGCGGGCGACCCGGCTGCCCATGCTATCCGGCGTCCGCGCACCTCCACCGGCGTCCGCGCTCCTCCACAACTTCCCCTACAACTAACAGGTTTGGATCCACCACCGCTGCTGCTCGTTGCTCGCTGCTTGCTGCTCCATCACTTGTTCCTGATGCTTTAACCAATGTGCATTGCCTTGGTTTGTCAATGCTTGTGTGCTTATTTGCGTAAATGCTCGTTGCATGCTTGGCAAATTGGTTTACCCAATGCTTTACCCAAAGCTCAAGGAATTGACTTCCAGTAGTAACAGCTCCTAATGGTTTGAGTACCTTATCCTGATGAATCTAATGCCATACTATTAGTCAGTACTGTTTTTTTCTTCCAAGATGTTTCCAGTTCTTCATATGGAGTATGTATTCACCCGTTCAGTAAGTACTAGTTTGTTCTCTTTTTGACTAACGAGAATGCCAATGAAAAAGAGACGGCTTTAGCATGAGCATGAATCTTTTAAATTTGATTTTTGGTGTGTTGACAAGGTAAGTTCTGTACTACTACACGATGCAATAGCCGAACTTGGTAGGCTTTAAGTTTCCAAAACCTGACCATTTTGTAGCTTTGTAGTCTCTCCATGGATCAATTATCCTAAAAAGCTTAGTCTACTATGACGTCACTAGTCATAGAGATTTTGCAAGTACTTATCTGAACTTGTTATGCTAGGAGATGGCAACTGTGTACTACTACTATCTGCTGCCTGTCAATCTAGTACCATCTTTGTTCTTCCATGTTGCCAATTCATTCATTCGTATGATGATTCATCAGTTTAGTACTTGTTATTGTTTTTAGTACTCTTTGACTAACTAGAATACTACTGGAAAAGCGGCAGCTTTAGCATAAGCATGAATCCTTTTTAATTGATTTAAGGTGTGTTGACTAAATGCAATACCCAAACTTGTTATTCCTTTGAATTTCCAAAAATCCAGAATTCTGATAGACACTAGAAATAGTTGTTACAAGTTGTCATTTTGAAACTCTGCAGTCTCAACATTCTTTTCTAACCTGCATATAGTGAACACCAGTTAACTCTATCATAATCCAGCTTTACGATCAACTCTTTCTCTTTTGGTCTGATCTCATCATTAAAAATTTGGAAGCGTTAAGGTTCAATTCTCACAGGCGAAGCTATCTGATGTGGCTAGTTCTTTCTTCTTCTCCTTACAAAACTTCCTTCTATCTTACAGATCTATCAGGCAACAAAAAAAAAGAAATTCTAATGCATATGAGGTAGCTCATATGATGATCGAATGGCCCCCAACTTATAAGCAGCTATTTTTTTGCCACCTTTCCTATCCTCTATGTTTGGGAAGCAGCAACTGCTTTTTTACACCTTTTCCTCTCTATGTTTGTTAAGAAGCTGTTGCTTTTTTTACAAATCTCCACTCTCCTCTCCTCTCCTTTGTTTTGCCGATGATGAAATTGTCTAAGTCCATACATTATATGGAATATGAGCTGATGATCAAGAACTTGTGAGGAACTTGGCATCATTACCAGCCGGCCCGATTTTCTTTTTCTATATGCTCACTGTGTTTATGATGCCTTTATACTACAAGTTCTTTATCAACTGTTGATTGACATGTTTCTTTATCAACCTCTACTGGTACTATTACTACTCGATTTGTGAGTTAGTTTGAACTTGATTGATGGCTATTTTCTTCACTTCCACAAGGAAATGGACCCTTGCTATGTTGTTTTCAACGGGAAGAAACTTGGGATTTACATGTCTTGGCATGAGGCTAGTGAACATGTGCTTGGGTTCAAAAATGCTATACACCAGAAGTACAACAACTATGACCATACACTTAGAGATTTCAATGCCTATGTTGGAGCAGCAACTACCTCCCCTAATCTGGTCCCAACTGATTGTGGTGAAAGCATCCCCCTCAGAGTGGTAAGAGTGGTTCTTGCAAGAATGTGGTGATTATTAGTCTATTGGTGAAGGTGTTTGGACTTTAGATGAGGCTTTCCATGAGCTGCCAATGCAACTGCAATACTTAGGCCTATGATGACACAATTAGATGGTCGATGTAGTTGGATAATACAATTGTATGATGATTTAATTATGGTGTCTGAGGCATATTAGTTTGGATAACACTAATTTATGTTAGCAGTGATATTTTGGTTGCACAAGCAACATTATCTATTAATAATACTGATGCTGCTTTGTAGACCCTCCTCTCCTAGTCCTACTACTTCTACTCTTCTCCTCTCCTGTCCTCTGCTCCTACTTCTCCTACTCCTCTCCTCTCCTATTCCTCTACTATAACTATTTTCCATGACATAAATTTAGGAGAAGATATGGCCGAACTCCCTTTGCCGGATCTGTCAAACAATTATGTGTATGATCTGGGCTTCCAACCAACATTAGGGAGGGCAAACCATCCATATCCAAGTATAGTAAGTAACATGTTTTAAAGACACCTCTATAGATATTTTGTTCTGATATATATAATTCTTAAATGTAGACAATTCATCCTATACCATGGTTCAGAGAGACACTCTCAAAATTTGGTGTTAATTTCCTCAATGTTGATACATTCCCTATAGATGGTCGACTCAAGCAATGTCGAATTAGCTTTTCTATTCTCGCTAGGGCGAGTAACCAACAAGGTATGGTTTTATACATCGATAGGACGAGAAGCAGTCAACCTCATGACATTGCTGTGCAAAAATATGCTGTGCAAGCATGTTTAAGGGCGCTTCAAAATATTGGATATAATATTCCTACATACTCCTCCATGAGGATTGCTGCTTTGAATGTGGGCCTCCACCACGATATTGGACTGTTTTGTGCAAATCTTGCTGATGACAGCATGAATAATGTGGTCAGTCTCATAACTTATATCTAGATTAATTGTTATGTCTATATATATGCATGGTTCTGATAACCATATTTTTTCCAACACTTGCAGATTCAGGAGAACGACGTAACATACACAAGTTGTAGCTTTGAAGCCATTTTAAACCAGGCCATGTTTCACTTGGGTCGTTATAAATGGGAATCCAGGAAGAAATTCTTGTGACTAGGAGTGAAGATTCTCGACCAATGCTGATCATCGTCAATAGACCTGGTGAACGATCTTGTGAAGTAAGGGAGAGTGCACTAGTAAATACATTGCGCTACATCAGTGACATTTTGGCATATGAAATGAATGATCTGCACTTCTCCGAGTACGTGGTACGACATTAGAAAATTTTAGGAAGTTAAATTACTGTTAGTTATAATAATGAACTGATGTAAATTGTTATGGTTTGTAATGAACAAATTTAAATTATTATGTGTTTGTAATGAATGGGTTTGTAATGCATATATCTTCTTTTCAATTAGTTGTTGATATAATGTCCTTGTGAATTATATTATATATATATATATATATATGTTTGTATATATGTTCTGGTCATATTTAAATTTTCAAATTTTAATTTTTTATGTGAAAATGTGCTGTAGGGGCAGTACTAGAGTGAACCGCCCCTACAAATAGAAATTATAGGGACGGCTGGTGTTACAACCGCCCCTACAGATTTTTTTTTAGAGGCGGCTGGTGTTACCAACCGCCCCTACAAATCTGAGTTGTAGAGGCGGTGGTGACACAAGTCGCCTAACCTAAATCGATTTGTAGGGGCGGCTTGAGAACCGCCCTACAAACCCTTGATTTATAGAGGCGGTATGGTAGAGGCGGGTGGCAAAACCGGCTCTACAAACCATCGCTTGACCGCCCTACAAATACTTACTGTAGTAGTGTTGTTGCAAGTTGCTAGAGTATCTAATTTTACTCAGGTTTGACGGTTCCGAGGTTAGGTCATGATGATCGGTACACTTAATCTCTGGAATTGTTGGTTCCTTATTTTTAGCTTTTCTCGCATTTTCTGACCGTGAATACTTCGGCAAATGATGGCTTGCAAGTTAAACCAAACCGAATGGAACATGCAAATTTGTGCGCATTCATCCATGCACAGCTAGTTTATAAATGCTCTCAAGTTGCTAATTCATATGAAGAAAACAAGACCAGTGTAGGCAACAACTGTGAAGTCGCACTACTACAGTCCAAACCATTCCTTTGTGCCGATTTTTGAGCCGGCACTAGGAGAGCAAGTATCCATGATGGTTTTGTAGCCCTCACTAATACTAAATTATTCTTCGTTGCTCAAGCTAATTACATAACGGTATCGACAATGGAATATCACAGGCTGTGCTTATAATTGTGTGCCCGCAGGGATATTAGTTTATCCAAACCAGCGCTAATTACAAGCTTGCCCCATTACTGGAGGAGACAAGAAAAAGTAATTTTAAACTTATCCCTTGTGTTCATTTATATATCACAGCTAGCTCATCTCTCAAGTTTTTTTTTCTACAAATCATGAATAGACCAAATAAGTCTCAACAATTCTAATGCCCTAGCTGGCTAAGGTGATTGTCGTCTTATTTTACATGCGTTCCTTGTCGGAGAGGCTATACTCTGGACATGACTTGACTGTCTAATTGTTACTATGATGATGTTAAGAAGGATAGCCAAATGTACAAGCAAGGACCACTACTTGTGGACATCAGAACACTACAACCTACGACTACGGATATTTTGCATTTCAATTCACCATTCACAATCGAGTGAATCGATGGTAAAAAGGATTTTCATCTTCCGAATTAATAAAGGTAATTTTTATGTGTTTTTCGAGTATACATCCAGAAAACAGGCAAAAACACCTAACATCGTGGAGGTAACACCCGCCATGTAGGAGAGCATAAATGCTAAACTATATTTTTTCAGTTAACACCCACCTCGACATATTTAAGAAAGTGTGTATTGTAATTCTTATAATTTAAGATACTCTGTATCACCCTAGAAAAGTTGTAAAATCGCCTTGTACATAGAGAAATAGACCAACTAAAAGATCCAGATGGGTAAACTGAACACAAAATTAGTTCAGGGTGTTAACTGTCGAAATGGTATTATTTTCAAACTCTTTATTGCATAGTATTATTTTCATACTCTTTATTGCCTACTAAAAGTTAGCTGTCGAAATGGTATGTGATGACTATTAATACCTTAGAGGGCATATTTGGTCGGGGACGACAGTTGGACATCCAGCAATACCCTCTACATTTTTTTTTGGCAGAAACAATATTACACATTTCTTTACTGGTCAATTTCATGTGATGGAGACCACAACAACAGAGATTTACGTCAAAAAATGGCTGGTTGTCTTTAAATAGGCTCTCCATTGGTTTGCGGGTAGAGTCATTCAGTCTCTCTATTTTGTTGCTTTATGAAAGGTTCTCTTGGTTAGGCGGCCAGGAGGCTGGAACATTTTAATTACAGATGGTTGAGTAAAAAACTCTTACAAAGACTTGAACAAAGATTTCCTTTTTCTACACAAATTGGATTCACCTAGCCATCTGGATTAAACTAGGTCAACCTGTTGGGTTCAAATGTGCAAAATGCTTAACTGGTGCAATCCACAAGTATATCGAGTTCGTCTCATACATCTTGAATTATCTCTAACCATATATATCTTTGCTTCTAACAGAGCAACCTCTGGCGTGCAGCTAACTACAAATGGGAAGGTTGAATGATTTCCCATTTATTAGTTGAGCAAACAAGATGGAACAACTGCATTATTTAGGGGGCACTTTGGTAACAAGCGTGGATCTGTCTTAGGATTGCTAAAGTGACATATGTAACACCTTAAAATTTGCCTCTTTTGAAATAGGATTAAAATGATTTATTTTGGTATTTTATGTGCTCATGAAATATAGGGAAATAAAAATTTAATTAAATTAAAATTTATTATAAGGAGTAGCAACATGGATGTGCATACATGCCGGTGCATTTGATCTATTGCAATGAGTGGTTGAATCCAAAATTCAAAATGAATTCAAAATGCCTTTGAAAATGAATTTGAAAATGGCTTTGAAATAAAAGAAAAAAATTGAAAATAAAATAATTCAAAACGTTGTAAAATTTATTTTTGGAAAACTTACCAAAATTGCTCATTTTTATTTGAATTGAAAAGTGTATTTTAAACCATATTCAAATTTGATTTGGTTTATATTTGAAATTGGTTTTGAATTGAGAAAACAAAAAGGAAAATGGAAAAATTGTTCTCTCTATCTTCCTCCTCTCTCTTTTAGCTCAGCCGGCCTGCTCCCTTGGGCCAACGTCCTACTTCTTTCCCCTCAGGCCCAATCCAGCCCGGCCTCTCTCCTCCCCCTAAGTTCTTCTCCGCACAGGCCCATGCCGCAGCCGTAGCCGGCCCAGTGGCCCCACGCCTCCGCTCTTCCTCCTTTTCTCCCTCTCTCTATCTGACGGGACCCACGGCTTCTCTCGCTGACCGGTGGGCCCCACCTATCGGATGTCTCCCACCTCGCGCCGTCTCCTTCCTTCCATCCGCATCGGACTCCATCGTCGGTACATAGTCCAAGTCTACCCCGTCTCCTCCTTGCCGTGTTGCCCAAGGCTCCCTAGGCCATAAATAGCAGCCGCCGACGAGGCCGCCTCCTATCCCGAGCCTCGAAGCAGCAGCGCCTCACCGAGACACTGCGCCACGCAACCCTAGCGCCGCCGCCATCACCATCTGCTTCGCCGTGCACCACGCCGTCTCCTTTCGCACCACATCGTGGTAGGTTAACTAGCCAAGTTTGCCTTGCTCCCCTCTATCTTCCGGTGCCTTCGGTTCGGCTATTCGTGACCCATAGGCCTAGATCCAACTGCTCTGGGAAGCTTTCCCATCCCTCAGCCATGGCGTCGCCGCCGTCAAAGCCACCGTCGGCCACGCCACCTGCTCTCCCTCTCTGATTTATTTTCAACCGTCCGATCTGTGATCAAGGGCCAAGAATAGAAGATACCCTTTCATCGCCTTTTTGCTAAAGAGACCCCGACTTGTACAAAATCAACCCGCGGTCCACTCATCTCTCCCCCTCCTTTCTAGTCTGGGCCGTCCGGATTCAATCCAATGGTCCAAGATTGCCCGTACCCCTTCGTTGTGGCGGTTTTACTAAAGAGCCCCTCCCTTTTCCAGTATTAGAACCCGCCGTCCCTGCACTTTTGCTAAAGAGACCCCCGGTTTCTAGAATATTCCACCCATAGTCCCTGGCCTGAATTCAAAATATGATTTTATTTATTTTAGATCAAAATTGAGTTCTGTTTATTTATGAAATTGCCACTATCTTGAGTAGGCCATATCTTCTCCGTTTTAACTCTGATTTAACCCGTTCAAGTTGTGTTAGATTCGTAATGACATAATCTATGCATTAGTATCAATGTTTTCCATGTCAAGAGCTCTAGAATTTTATGGTTTAACGCCTAACTTGAATAATGATTATGTAATTGGATTTTTCTAATTGAAAGTAACTTAGGCTTTTCACCTTGGTCAATTATATGATTAGTTTTACCTTGTTATTCTAAATCAAGTATAATTTGACTTAACTCAATTAAGGTATTTCTCTGAAGTATCTTATACATGTTTTATATAGCTAAAATAAATAAAGCCTTTAGTTTCTTTTCCAAGCAAATCTATCGGTAGATGTATCTTTTTCATCGTAGCTCTGATTAGCGTGCTTTTCGCGTTTGTATGATCATAGCAATGCGTAGATTTGATTTCAAATTCTTTTTCACTAATTGGTGTATTGTTATTATATAGTTATGTTTGAATGCTATGCATGTTTGTTTAGATACTTGTGTGGTGCTTAATGATCTTGTCCAGTCGGTGAGCTATACGTGGTGAATCAGGAAGCAGATCTTTGAAGGTTTGGACTAGAAGAAGGATCTAAATTTAAGTCAAGTATAGCATGGATCTTCCTTGTTGTCCTATACACCTTTAATCATTTAATTCATGATGTATGTGTCTACCTTGATTACCACTAAGGATTTTCTAGTACTTTGTTACCTTGTGCCTTGATTCCTATGGGTTATTGCATTGGGTAGTATGATGCTCGTGCTCAACTACAACCATGATCTTGTAACTTGATTAATAGAATTTGCAATAAACATTAAAAGATGCTTTTTAGCAACATGGAACAAGGGGGTCAGAGCATTGGGCTATTTTATGGTGCTCTAGATTCTTCTCCCTAAGGACTTATCTATAAGTGATCATCTGGGACTTACAGTACAACTATGAGGGCTACATGGCTCTGCCTTTAGCTCAATATGAGAACATTTTCTAGCTTGTTAGAGGTTACCTTTATTAGCGTAAGAATGGCTTGACGAATCGGGTATAGTGTGGCCTCTGTCCCCTTGAGTATAGGCTGCGTGTCATTGTGCCATCAGGAAGGGGACTCTATATCTGTTTGCCGAGTGAATCTAATGGGCCTAACTTGTTAGACGAACCTTTGAAAGGCTTCATAGTGAACCCTGCCGACCTTCCTTGGTAGTGGGTTAAGAGGCTCGCGACCTCAGACGAAAGGGTAAATCACGACTCAAAGTGAAAGTGTACAACCTCTGCAGAGTGTAAAACTGGTATATCAGCCATGCTCACGGTCACGAGCGGCCTTGAAACCCTTACGGAATAGATGATGAACACTGATGATACTAATGATGAAGATGCTCATTAATGATACTGTTTATGTTATTCATAATTCATGTTTACCTGATCATGTGTTTATATGGGCTTGTAATAAACTTGTTGCTAATCCTATGCTAAAATTGTGTCAATTAAAAGTTAATCGTAGTTAAACCAGTGTCAGTCTTTTGAGCCTCATGAACTCCATGTTATATTTGTTGAGTACAACATGTACTTACACTTGCTTTATTTTTCAATTATTAGGGGAAAAATCCCGGATGGGTACCAGATTGCTAGAGTTTGGAGGAATTAGGCTTGTGATCAACCAGTCAGTTGTCGTTGTGGAATTGGAGTCACTCGAAGATCGGAGTTGTCTTTCCGCATTTTGCTATCTAAGGTTATATCCTTTATACTAAGTATGTTATATATTAAGCATTGTCTATTGATATTACCTTTATTTATAGCTATATGTGAGGTTGGACTTCCTGAGCTCACATATGGTGTATATCTGGTTTTGTCCTTAAAACCGGGTGCGACACATATTTCTTTGTATGTAGTGCACCAGAAGGGTTGTGTCAATCTCATATGGGCTTTGCTTCTTGAATTGACTGTATGTGGACCGTCGACCTAAGTGACTTTTATCACATATTTCCTCTTATTATAGAAGGTAATAGTAAAAATATATATTTATATATACTAGTTTGGAAAATAGAGAAAATATCTTCTTGTTAGATCAAACTTCCATTTCCTATTAGATCTAAATTGTGATCAACATGATGGGGATCCCACACATAGACTCATCACGAGATTTGTAATTTGCATTGGTACGTGATCATCCCAACGTGAGTGTTTTATGTGACATCTTGTTTTAACATAACATATATAGAGAGGGAAAGAGATGCATAGTAACTACAAAGACATGACTATAATTCTAACGTGACAAATTTATTGTGTAACATGTTTTGACACACTTGTTGCTTTTTGTGTAGATATTTTAGTGTGGACAAACACAAACATGTGCATGTTTATAAATAACAAATATATACATGTGCCTGGCAACTTCCTTGTCGGTACTTGTAGAAATGTTTCATGAACACATTTTCATCACAGTAAAAATCTTAATGGGGAGAACTGGGTCGCCTTGACAACATATTTTCGTGTGAATAGCATGACCGGTGATGGTGAGGCACGCTCTGATGCTCGAGATTCATTTATTTATGGGCCAATTGCATTATTGCCCTTGTTTTCAACTCCAACTACACGTTTGCCCCCTTTTTTTTAATTTTGCAGCTTTGCCCCTGTTTTTGCAATCAGAAGCTTCTCCTTGCCCCTATTCCGTGAAGGAGATTTAACGATGTTAAGTGAAGGCTCAAAAGAGGCAAATGCCCTTGCCACAAATGACCCAATAATCAATAGGATTTTTTATGTACAGATTTTATTGTGGACATATTTTGGACAAATAACATCACATGTATTTTGTTTAAATATCAAAATGACAGGAGTATGCAACAGATGGAGCAGTCCGTACACTGAATTAGTAATGGCATCAACCCCTGCATCCTAAAAAAAAAAGATTCCTTCTTCCCAAACCGCAGCACGTTCCCAACTACCTCGCACTGGGCCATGACGTCTACGGTACGCGTCCGCAGCACCTTCCTAACCAGCAGGTGCAAGGGCACCCTCGCCTCCACCTTGAGTGGCACGGTGCCCGCGGCCCGCTCGGCAGTGAGCTGCCTCCACTGCCGCGCCAGTGGTCGGCCGCGTCGCTGGCATGCCACGCCGCGCTGACCACTCGCTGAACCGCGCCGTGTTGCCGGCCCGTCGCGCCGCTGGTCCACCGCGTCACTGGCCAGCCGCGGCGCACTGCCCGCTTGCTGCGCTACCTGCCCGCGGCCCCCGCAGCAGCCAGCCCGCGGCGCCGCAGATCTGCCATGTCGCCGGCCCGCCGCGCCGCCCCGCGCTTCGAGCACCACGATGCCAGCCCTAGCGCACAACCTCCTCACGGTCACGGGAAAAGGGGAGTTGAGGCGGCAGATAAGGGATGGTAGGATCGTCCTTTCCCATTTATTTTGTCAAAACATTTTTTTTCTTGGTCCATTATTTACCAGGAGCTCACAGGGCTGAGAAACTGGGGCAGACTGTAGCTTCGAATTAAAAAAACAGGAACAAATCTGCAAAGTTGGAAAAAATAGGGGTAAACATGCGGTTAGAGTTGAAAACAAGTGCAGTAATACAATTGTTCCTTTTATTTATTGATTTGGCCATTTCTTTACCTAATTATTTCACTGTTTATTTTTATAAATAGTAGGAAAGTCAAGGCTTGGGATATTTGAAATCTTACATCGTATGAGGTTACCAGAGTACTGTAACAAAACTCTTCTCATATTCATATATGACGTGGTAGCTTTAAAGAAATTGACGTGGACTGGGAGTAGGCTAATTAATTAGCCAAAAAGCTACAAACCTCTCCAGACTTTGAACTCTTTTGCACTACCCTATAAATGGAGCGAGGCATAAACATAGCAACACAACGCTGGCGTGTTGTAAGTACTTGTAACCTGGCTCGCGGCGAGCGGGAAGACCCACACGCATCCTCTCCTTTAGTGATTTTTTTTTTATTTTTAACATTTTTTTAAACTAATTTAAAATTTAACACCGTTTAAATTTAATTTCCAAAACTAACACGATGGAGACGCAGCAGCAGGGCAGTACTGTAGCAGCAGTAAGATGGGACACAACAGCAGGGCACTACTGTACCAGTAGTACGATGGAGACACAGCAGCAGGACAGTACTGTAGCAGCAGTAAGATGGAGACACAACAGCAGGGCACTGTACTGTAGCAGCAGGGCGCTACTGCACCCAGCAGCATCCGATGGAGACGCAACTGCAGGTGCATCACGTGCATGTTGCTCCGAGCATGCAACCTTGCGAAGTGCATGCGATTCCACGCCGGTGGAGTGCATGCAGTTGCCTGCTTTGCAGGTGAAGAGACATGCTGGCTCATCAAATCATCTGGCCTCTAGCTATGTATTGTATGTATATTTATTCTTTTAACAACAGCAAATACATGTTATTATACCATATTTTACTACTTCTGTTGGATGTAAGTTCTGTATTCAATTGATGTAAATTGATTATTCGTAAATAAGAATAGTCAACAAACTATTATCTAATCTTTTTTTTTTGTTTTTTTTCTGATTTTCTGTATGTTTTATTTGGTTCTCCTTTAAAATTTTCCAATTTGGCTTATTGATTGATTTGTATTCAGCAGGCACAATGTCACTGTCCACTCAACCAAACTACGTGGTCAATCAGTCAATGAATAAGACTCAGCTGCCAAGCTGGTTCAGGGCCCACACGGAAAGTGATGGCCTAGCTTATGGGTCTGATAATAGTTCAGTTTTCTAGAATTCACTATGTACAAATATAGTTCAGTTTTCTAGACTTCACTGTGTACTCACTAGCAGATTTTGATAGGATATTTCTCAGATTTGTTGTATACTAGTCCATCACGCGCGCCCTGCGCGTGTCGGTTATCCAACTAAAGATGCAGCGCAGGATTAAACACTCATCTAATCTTTAGCAACTGACATGACAAATACTCAGGGTCGTAGCATGAGAATGGTATGTACATATATATGATCATTAAGATAATACAAAATTATATGATCATTCTATATCTGTTTTTTATATGAGTCGAGAAAAGGTATGAACTGCTTGGCTGTTTGCTTACTCTAACAAACAGGTGGTAGGCATCATAGTGCAGGGCTAGCAAGCATCACCGACTATTAGCAAGTACAGTTAACCTAGCAAATTAGTATCAACATTCATATGCCCCATTTGATAATGAGAAACTGATCATTCCTTTACAATTTCAAGTCACAATTAACGTTTAAAAATACATCACACCAACCACAATTTGACCCAAAAACATATGAATATTTCTACTTTTAGTCAATCAAGATAAACTATGTCCCAGAAACCAAGGCCTACCTTAATAATCGGATCAGTGGAATCATCCAAGACTTGTATTACAATACGATCTGGTGGCCATGTGAGGGCACACGCCGCAGCAATGGATAGCCTGTACACCTGTACAAAGAAATGGTGATTGCAATGATGCGGTGTCAAATTTTATAATATTGCAAGACACACAAGAACATTGTTCAGACATCTTGGAAAAACTATGGTCTTTTAGCGTTGTTAGTCAATTGCCCAGCAATGTAAAGGAAGGACTAAACTTGCTTACTACTTGCATTAGGCACAGCGTCTGCACAGCAAAAAATGTACTTGGTCTGAAATAGCCAAATAGGTGAAGCAGCAAACCTCAGAACGAATCAACCTATATAGCAGCAGAGGCAACATCGTGCAAGACTAAATCGGTATATGGCCAACAATTTTTTTTTAAATGTTAGCATTACAATAAGAGCCCCCAAAACACATTAGAATCAATGTCCACAAAGCCGGTACATGAGGTACTTTGTAGGGATAGATCATCTATAAGCAGTACTGGTATTAGAAATCTAGTGACACCATCAGAAAATTAGGAAAAGACAGGCTATGTGAGACTGAACCTATATCAACAGTGCACATTCTATATTTGAAAAGGAAAAATGGATCCTGTAAATCGATCAAACTGACTAATAGTAGAAACGGATTGTGTGAATCAGAGCACACAATAAAACATTGAGGTAAAAAAACAATTAGATTGCAAAGATAAGTTTTTTCTTACCAAGAGTGGTTGTTCAACCTTTTTTCATGGCATGCAACCATCCATCCACCACACTGATCTCCAATATTGTTCGCATCTGCTCTGCAATAGGTATTGTTTTTACAAATTTAGCCAATAAAAGGAGCAGCTCCTTGTGATCCTTGCAAATAATTAGACAAAGCTTTTCTACCCAAGGCAATTGCAGATAATGATATGTCCTGTTCCCCTAAATAACATGATGAAGCAAACTAAAATTTATAGCTGGTATAGAAAACACGACCTTTAGTCGCTGCCGCTGAAGTTGACATCATGGCATCCCCTCAGCGCGGGCTCGTGCCTCTACACTTTGGTGCTGCCCTTCAACAATCCAGTGCCTTGGCAATGCAGGATGCTCATAATTTATTTGAACAGGCTATTCACCTGGTGAATGTTTTGGTCACAGTAACAGGAAAAACAACCAAAGAAGTATGAATAGGCCATTTTCCTTGTTATTTGTCATGTCTTTAAAACTATAGAACCAGATTTTCATGCTTTCAAATAATTTACCTGAAGATATTCCAGATATGTAGTATGTCACCTTCACACGATCTACAACATCGAAGTATTTTACTCTTCTACTAAACCTTGCATTTACAAAAGGAAAACATGGTAGAAGAACATAGCAAAATATGGAACAAAATACAGATGAAATTAAAATCTCTGAGTGAAGGCATTTAGATAGGTAGATAACAATACGAAAACATCACTAAAAGGCAAAACTCCCAAAGTCACATAACGATGAAGTCTCAGCAGTAACAATGTGCATAGTTCATCACCGGTAACAACAGGAATCCATGTGCCGCTAAACGAAGCTAAGAAAGGAAGCAAACTAAACACTTGGCTCTAATCCCTCATCCATTTCCAGTAATAAATCAATCTTTAAATCTAGGAAAATAAAAACTGTAGCTGAAGCACAAACAGAGTAGGGGAAGTGCCCATAGCCATCCATACCTGGTGGCTGGGCTTCTGTGGAGCAAGAGAGAGGCGAGGAGGGGGTGACCCGCCTCCGTCGCCGCGGAACCACGGTTGGAGGGGTGAGGCACCGCTGATCTGCTGCCAAGTTGAGCCATCGGCGCCACTGCTGAAGAGGAAGAGGCGATGCGTAGCCGGGGTCGTCGAGCACAGGCACCTAGGGTTTCATGGAGAGGAGCAGACGCGGAGCTGTGGAAGGAGGCCACGTCGGTGGGCACCCGGGCCGGCGGCCAACGGCGGGGCACGCACGCGCCGCGTTGTGGGCGGGGACGGCCGCCGCCGGGGCCGACACGCGGAGCTCCAGCGCAACCCGGGGCCGGCGTGGCGCCACCCGGGGTTGGCGTGGCGCCGCCCGCGCCTAACGCGGTGAAGCGACAGCGCGGAGCCAAGGCCACACGGGCGCCCACGTCGGAGAGAGAGAGGGAGAGGGAGAGAGGAAGGAAGGGAAGCCAGGGGCGGAGGCAGTGGAGGCGGCGTTCCGCGACCGGGAGGAGAGGCGTCGAGCTCGGGAGAGGAAGAGGAGGCGAGATATTTTCAGAAGAATCCAGAAGGAGAAGCAAAAGCTGCTGTTTATATTTGGTCGACCGGATTCGGAGCAGACGCAGTAGAAGCTGGCAAAATCAGCGCAAAGCGAAGAGGATCTGCATGAAGCTGATTCGAACGAAAGCCGCTACAACCAATCTTGGCCACACGATGGAGGATCGGACGGCTGCAAATAATTGGGGTGACGTGGACACCGTGAGGAGCGGCCAAACCTTCCTGCTTTGATATATAGAAATTTGCATTCTGCAGTAAAAAAGGAGGGTACTGTAGACCTGGTACCATGGTACATAGATGATGCTAATCTTTAGAGTTTAAAACATTTGCAAAATTTAAGATGAATAGAAAAAAAAATTTAGAACTTCATTTTGAAACCTCTCACTCCATTTCAGGCGTTGTGCGATTCACATGGTATATGAAAGTTTTAAGGTGAGTAGCAGCTGTTGACTAAAGTACACTAAAACTAGCACCACTTAGGGATGGTGGGTAGAGACTTTTTTATGATCTCAACAAACTTCTATGCGGGTCTGATTCACAATTAGGATGGCAAAAGGCACCATTTGGTACAACAGCAAAAGAATAATGTTTCACATGTGGTGTACTGGTGTTGTGTGGGTTAGCTGAGATTTGACATGAAAACTGGGATTTGACATGTAAACAACCTCTAGAGAGAAATAGAAGCCCTGCTGAATTGGCTTTCGTATTTATCCTGATTCCTAACAGAGACTTAGAGTATGACTCTTTGAGCACTGATGATATGTTGGGGTTTTTTTTAACAGTTGAGAAATATCTATATATGGATGCTTACTAGAAAACAGAGAAGTCTGTTAAAAATTAGTTTCTGATATATGATATCTTGATTGCTGGAAGAGTTGCTTTTCCGTGGAGCTACTGTCACTCGGTTTCTCAGTTTTGTGCTTTGTTTACTGACCGTTGAAAATTCTCTACCCATGGGGCGAGTGATTTTGGGAGCCGTGACACTCTAGTGTTGGACGGCGCCCAACACCCGATCGGCAACAGATAAAAAATGGGAATATTGTGTTTTTGCCCCTACTTAGATGTCCAATTATGATTTTACTCTCGTTTTTGTCATCGTTGTGATTTTACCCCTGCTTTATAACTATTAAGGCTCAGTTTACCCATACTTTTAACTCTGTTAGTTGTATCTGGAATAAAAAATAAAAAACAACAAAACCCTTCACAATAAGATCAAAAGACAACAATACCCCTTATCCACTCGTACCCTCCCAATCCCCACATCCTCTACCGTATCCTCTCTATCTCTCTCGTTCCCCATCCCCAAGACCCTAACAGGAGGAGCACCGGAAGCAGCAGCAGGCCGGCGCCCGCCCAGCCATTGCCATATCCATCCGCAAGGTGCTGGGCGCAGTCAAGGACTAGGCGACCATCGGCATCGCAGCGGGTGACGGGCGCCGTGGCGCCGGACCTCGACGTGGCCATCGTGCGCGCCACCTCCCACGACGACGCGACCCCGGACGACCGCCACACACTGGAGGTGCTCCGCCTCGCGTCCGCCATGAGCGTGGCACCCGCCTGCGTTGCCTCCATCGCCCGCCGCCTCTCCAGGACCCGCGACTACGTCGTCGTCACCAAGTGCCTCGCGCTCCTGCACCGCCTCGCCGCCGACCGCCAACCCCGACCCTACCGAGGACGCCGATGGAGAGGGCCGCACGCGGTTCCTCCATGAGCTGCTCCATCCCACCCTCACCGGCCGCCGCGCGGGGGAGCCCGTGCTCGCACTGCACCTCGACTTCTGCGACGAGGCGCACATGGCGTCATGGGACCACTCCGCCTTCGTCCGCGCTTACACCACCTACCTCCTCAACCGCGTCCGCTTCCTCGTCCTGCTTCTCCCCTCGCCGCGCTTCGCCGACAACCTCGTCAGGGGACCACTGCACACGATGGCTGTGGCGGCGGCCGACATGGACACGGAGGCGCTCTCTGGGCCTGCGCGCCCCTGCGGCACCTTTGGACCGCCTCCTCACGTGCCGCCCCCAGGGCTCGGGCCGGGGCCAGCCACGTCGTCTTGGCCGCGCTCCACCCGCCGCTTTCGAGGGACGGCCCGAGTCACGAGGACGTCGCGCTCGTCCTCGTGCACCTCCTCGACCGCTTCTTCGACATGGACTGCCCCGAGTGCTCCAAGGCCTCGAGACCTACGTCGGCACCGTAAGCAGATCGGATCGCGCTCCGCGCTTTTACGCCTGGTGCGACGACGCCGGCGTCGCGCGCTCGTCCGACATCCCCGACATCAGGCGCGTCGACGACAAGCTCCTCGAGACCATGGAGTAGTTCCTATGGCAGTGCGGCTGGGCGGGACGCGCCTCGCCGCCACGATCGGTGCGTGAGCCTGCTATCGATAAAATAGGGGTAAAATCACAATGTATTCTGATAAGCAGGTGCAATTTCGTAGGGGCAAACTTGTCCTTACTGAGCCCATTTGACACCATTACCTGTTGTTCACGGAATAAAGGTAAACTTAAGCTTCGTTTTCAAAAAATAGGGGTAAAATCACAACGATGACAAAGCAGGGGTAAAATCACACCAGAACGTCAAAGTAGGGGGCAAGAACGCAATAGCCCCATAAAAATCGAGTTATTCTAGTCCATACAACACTTGATTTTCTTGACCCTTGGATCTAGATCAAATAAACAAAAAAACTATCCAAACAACACAAATAAAAAACCATATTATTTTTATGTAAGTAAAAAATTGGAAAATATCAAAGGAGAACCAAATAAAACATACAAAAAATAAATAAAAAACCAAAAAATAGCCAGATTATTTGCATGGAAGCCAAATTGAAAAATTTCAAAGGGGAACCGAATAAAACATACAGAAAATCAGAAAAAGCCAAAAAAAGATCAGATAATAGTTTGCTGACTATTCTTATTTACGAATAATCAATCTACATCAGTTGAACACAGAACTTATGTCCAAACAGAAGTAGTAAAATATGGTACAATAACATGTAATCTGCTCATGTTAAAAGAATGAATATACATACAATACATAGCTAGAGTCTAGGTGATTAGATGGGGCAGCATGTCCCTTCTCCTGCAAAGCAGCAGGCAACTGCATGCACTCCACCAGCCTGGAAGAGCATGGTTGCACGCTCTGAGCAACTTGCACCTGTAGTTGCGTCGCTGCAGTTGTGTGCAGTAGTGCCCAGCTACTACAGTAGTGCCCTGCTGTTGCATCTCCATCGTCTGCTACAGAGCACATCCGCAGTAGTGCCCTGCCGTTGCACCTCCCGCGGTTTACCGCGCCATGCGCCGTGGCGCGGCAGTGCCGCGCCCAGATCCGCGGCGTGGCAGCTTCTACCACGTCACCGGTCAGCGTTTCGGTCGTCGCCATGTCATGCCTCTTGCCGCGTCACCATGCATGGCGTGGCACAGGGGTTTTGCCGCGCCATGGAAATAGGTGCCCTCAAAAGTGTTAGTTATGGAAATAAAATTTAAACAATGTTAGATTTCAAATTAGTTTAAAAAATTGTTAGTCCACCGCGTCACTGGCCAGCCGCGGCGCACTGCCCGCTCGCTACGCTACCTGCCCGCCGCCCGCGCGCAGCCAGCCCGCGGCGCAGCAGATCTGCCATGTCGCCTGCCCGCCGCGCCGCCCCATGCTTCGAGCACCACGATGCCAGACCTAGCGCACAACCTCCTCATGGTAACGGGAAAAGGGGAGTTGAGGCGGCAGATAAGGGATGGCAGGATCGTACTTTCCCATTTATTTTATCGAAACATTTTTTTCTTGGTTCATTATTTACCAGCAGCTCACAGGGTTGAGAAACTGGGGCAGACTGAAGCTTCGGATTGAAAAAAACAGGAACAAATCTGCAAAGTTAAAAAAAAACATGGGCAAACATACGGTTAGAGTTGAAAATAAGTGCAGTAATACAATTGTTCCTTTTATTTATTGATTTGGCCATTTCTTTACCTAATTATTTCACTGTTTATTTTATCAATACTAGGAAAGTCAAGGCTTGGGATATTTGAAATCTTACATCGTATGAGGTTACCAGAGTACTGTAATAAAACTCTTCTCATATTCATATATGACGTTGTAGCTTTAAAGAAATTGACGTGGACTGGGAGTAGGCTAATTAATTAGCCAAAAAGCTACAAACCTCTCCAGACTTTGAACTCTTTTGCACTACCCTATAAATGGAGCGAGGCATAAACATAGCAACACAACGCTGGCGTGTTGTAAGCACTTGTAACCTTGCTCGCAGCGAGCGTGAAGACCCACACGCACCCTCTCCTTTCGTTGCCCCGTGCACCCAAACCGCCATGGCCGGCCCCTTGAAGAAGCGCGGCATGCCGGCACTGGGGTGGTGGCTCATGGCTGTCGGCACCTTCCGCTCCGCCTTCACCTGGTCGTGCTTCTTCGGCTCCTCGTCGCTCTGCTCGGCCACCTTCTCCGAGATACAGGGTGCGTTCTGGTGACCTTCAGACTATGTCCTCAACTCCTGAGTCTCGCTGCTTCTTTCAACTTGTAAACCGTACACTATGAGATGGGATTTTCAGTGAGCAGCGTGCATGGGCGCACGGTTGCGGTGTGGACGCTGCTGTCGTGCACGCTCTGCTTCCTGTGCGCCTTCAACCTCCACAGCAATCCACTGTACCTAGCCACCTTCCTGTCCTTCGTCTACGCCATCGGCTACCTGAGCGTCGAGTGCGTGGTGTACCACGCCATCAGTGCAGCTAGTCTCGTCCCGTTCACCTTCATCGCAGGTAGTACAACACATGTATCAGATCACAGGGTCGACATCGAAATCCTTGAGTGGAACTGATATTTAACCTGATTTTACATACATATTTCATTGCAGGGACATCCATGTTCTGGATGCTACTTCAGTGGAACTCGGATGGCGATGGCCCCAGTCTGCGTGGGGCAACTTCCAAGCAGCCCTGACACTGCCCGGTTGTTTTCCTATGAATAATGGGCATCTCCTGTACCCAATGTGGCCACAGTTGACTTCAACTATACATCAGTGCATGCATGCAACATGGAAAACTCTGTAATATTTTTTTGTTGTCGTCCTTGTACTTTGCTATGGTACACCAAATTAATAGTGGACCATTGATCTAGATGTTAACTAGCACATATTACCTCATATAAAAGGTAACAGAAAGAAAGTATAATATCGTCTTATTAGATCTATAATATATAGGTATCATCACTACGCCAAAAACATTACTAGGGATATGATTTGTGGGGATACCTCTTTTTTTAATAGAAGCGGCTCGATTTACAACCGCCTCAAGAAATGGTTTCTGCAACGTGCTGTCTCTAACAAAACATCTTTTAATTAGATCTATAATATGAATGTATCATCACCACAAGAAAACAAAATATCCACTAGTACAGAAAAGATTTGTACTGGCGTTTCTAAACCCATTTTCACTGGCGTTTTTACCAACCGTCAGTGTTGAAAGGCCAGTAAAAATAGCGAACTTCACAGGCGTCATCTAGATAACCACCTCTACAAATATTTACACCGGCGGTTTTCTAAGAACATCGCCACAATAAATGGTTTATACTTGCTATTTTGTTAAGAAAACTGCCAGTATAAATGTTTTTTCTAACATTGCAAATCGAGCTCAAAAAATAGCAAAAACAAATTTATTCAAGGAGGCTTGCACAAGGCAGCCACACACAGTTCGGCCTCAAGTCTCGCGCATTACACCCCTTACCACTGCACCACAAAGTCACTTGTGACTAAATATTACAAATATTCCTTTAGTATTTACTCCGACACATTTTGAAATGGAGATTTAAAGCACTACACCGATTCAGGTGAAAAAAGTTTCAACTACAAAGTTTTAGATCTCATCGAGATCTACAACTTTGCTTTTAATTGTTTTGTAGTCAGAGGTTATTTGAGAAATTCAAAAAAAATAGGAATTTTAAAATCATTAACCTTAAAACATGATTTTTGCACCCCAAATGATTGTAAATGAAAAGTTGTCAACTACAAAGTTGTAGATCTTATCAAATCCTATAACTTTTGTTCAGACCATTTCTCCATCTGAGATCATTTCAAAAACTCAAAAAAATTAATTTCAAATAATTTGTATTGGCGCTAGGTTATGAAAACCGCCAGTATAAATGGTTTTTTACTGGTTGTTTTCTTAAGGCTACCGCCAGTAGAAATCATGTATTTTTACTAGCGGTAGTGTTAAGAAATAAAGCAGCCAGTAAAAATGAATTTACACTGGCGGTTCGTGGCTAGGCCCATAGTTTCATTTCTATTGGCGACTATACATTATGAGCCACTAGTAAAAAAATAGCAACCATCAGCGAAAATCAATTGTGTACTAGTGATCCTTGAGGCAAGCCAAAAACCTTCAAGAAAACCATGAAAACGACCAAGGAAATCAGTCAAAGTGACCAAGAAAACATAGACGTGGTAACTTTTTTCACATTGTCAAGAAAATATAACAACCCCATTTATTTATACATGTTCTTCCAAGAATCGAACTCATGACACAAGGCTTCACATTAATCGAGGCGATCACATTCAACCGCCTCGTAAAATCCATTTACGGAAAGGTTAAAACATAACCGCGTCTCCTAAAATCTATTATGAGGCGAGGCCTTATAGAAGAGACCCGCCTCCAAAAATATCCCCATTTTCGGAGGCGGGCCTCTTATAAGGCATGCCTCGGTTAATAAGCTGAGGACTAGCAAGCCCATGAAAACCACGGCCCATACTACCCTTATCGGGATTATATATATATATATATATATATATATATATATATATATATATATATATTGCAACTTAGGGTTTTCTTCTTACTTGCTCTCTTTCTCTCTCGGCTCCTCCCCAATAATAGCGTAACGTCGCACCCGATGCCCCGTTCCTCTCCCTCACTCGCCCCTTCCTCTCCCAAACCTCTACCTCTCCCCCATGGCAGCCCCAGCGGCAGCTCCTCCCTCTCCTCTCCCTCTCCCCCACAGTCGACGCAGCCAAGGCGCATGCGCCTCCCTCTCTTCTCGATCTCCGGCGACGGTGGCACAACCCTCTCTATCGAGCTCGCCGGTGCACAGGGAGGCCGGATCCGGCCTCGGCGGCTGGTGGATTCGGCGACAGTGGTGTGCTGTGGAGGCTAGATCCGTCCCAGCGTGGGGGATCCGTGGCGTGGCGCGTATCCCACTCCATGGAGATCAGCCAGCGCACGGGGAGGCCGGATACGGACCAGGCGCGGGCGGATCTGGCAATGGTGGGGCATGGGGAGGCCGGATCCGACCCCGGCGTGGGCGGATCAGGAGACGTTGGTGCATCCCTCTCCCTCTCCCTCATGCTTGCATGCAAGATGGGTGGCGGATCCGGCCGGGCGTGGCGGATCCGGCGACGATGGCAAGACAATGAGGCCAGATCCAAGCCCGATTTAGGGCTAGGCTAGGGCTTTTTTTTTTTTCTCTTTTTTAATTTTATTTGCCGAGGCAGGCATTTGAAGCGCCTCAGAAAGAATTGTTTACCGTGACCTTTCCACAGAGGCGGTTGGGATACCCGCCTCGGGAAATGCTTTTAGGCGCCTCGATTAAGTTTATAGTAGTGTGTAAATTAAATAAGTGTAGAATAAATTATACTTTCGAGCTGTAATTATTGGTCATGAAGCTCCACTTGTTTTAAATTCCTCTATAATTACTCTCCCCATTTTTATGCGGCATTAAGTCTTAATATTTTTTGTGCAGAGATGGATCGAGGTAACAATTCTAAGCCTATTTCAATTGTTGATAATAATGTGCTTAGAAAGGATGGCAATGGTACCTCATTGGTTACAATTGCAAAACATCCCGCTACTCATACTAAAGGTATGTCTAAGTATGTTGCTCCTAACTTGAGAGGACCCAAACTTATTTGGGTACCATCAAAAAGTGGATGAATGATTGTAGGTACCATGGCATTGGAGGCTTGATTCAATTGATCTCACATTGTTCATCACATATTAAGTCAAGTTATAAAGCTTAGTGCACATCCAAACTCAATGCCAAGTGAAAATTTAGTGAAGTCCAAGTGCTATCAACATACAAGTGTCATATTCAAGTTGTGGTGATTTATTGGATTATTTGATGGCTTGAAAAATTATTTAAGTTGAAGCTTGCTAGTTGGATGATCATGAGCTAACCAAGGTATATCTCTTGTTGATCATTTTATTTGGGTGCATATGAGTTGATTGAATAGGATAAATATGCAATGTTGCTTGCTATAAGATGTTTTTATGGATAAATAGCTTAGTAATCAAGTTTGGGTTGATTTGTGTTCGATAAGTTCATAAGATGACATTTAGTAAGTGGATTGAATGGATATATGTCTTGTGGAAGTATTCAAACAAATTAGTTTCAAGTTTGATTCACATTTGATGAAGTATAGCTCAATAGTTGAAATCTGTCCTATATTGAAAATCTGAGTGAGCTGTGATCTTAGCCATGTTTGAGTGATCAAAACTTATTGGATTGGAATAACAATTGGTGTACATGCTGTAGACTTAAGATATAAGATGTTGTACAAATTTTATGAGAATTGTATAAGAGATGCTTCGGTTTTGGAGTAGATCTTGTCAGCTATAGTGCAGCAGTTTCAGCATATAGGAGTGGTGGAAGAATTAAAATCTGGTAGCAATCTAGAAGTCAAATGAAGATCAAATTTTTTCAGTTGCTAGATAACTTAGTCAAGCACATCTCCACCAAATTTCGTGGTATTTGGATCTATACATTGGGAGATATACATTTTTCTTTGAAGAGTACAGAATCTGCCAGAAAAGTGACAATTATTGGATTTATTTGGAGTAACTTTGATTGAAAGGTCCTCAAGTTGAAACATGTTCATAAGTAATTGAGGCATCTAAGTTTGGTTTTGAGATAATTTAGAAGCATGACAAGCAAAGAGTACAAAGCCATTTGATTGTGGAAGTGTACTTGGCACACACTTGGTACTCAAATTGGAAGATCAAGATCAAACACAAGATGGAGATGAAGTTTAAATTCTAAGTGATGTTTAGAGATCATTTGGAAGAAAGAAAATGACTTAAACAATTAGAAAGAAAAGGACTTAAAGAAGAAATCAAGGTTACTCATCAAGTTAAGTCCATCACTTGGATCAATCAATCAAGTTATTTTAAGTGAGTGTCAAGAATGGTTCTTGGAGAGAGGTCACTTCTCCCTAGTGTAGGGTCTTACCGCCTATGTGTAGGTAAACTAAGTGTGGTGCTTAGAAGGCTAACATAGAAGTGGTGATCCGAGGAACATTTGAGATGCTTAGTTAAAGTAATAAAAAAGGTTGATCAAGAAAAGCAAGCAACACCCAAAAGAGAGCTAGTCACGACAATTCAAGTGGCATTCCAAATAGTTCTCTCATACAAGCATTAATCAAAAGATGAAGCAAGCTAACCACAACAAGATAGTGCACTTGATCATATTAGTGGTTCTCAAATCATATGGGTGAAGTATGAATTTCATTATTCATGATTGATCTTCACCAAGCTTATAATTGGACTTCACATTGCTATTGGATTAATGAATTAGAATCTATGTGACTATCCTCTACTCCAACATAGCAAAGGTATCATTGTAATGTGCATGATCATTTCATCCCTTACTAGTATGCGATTAGTGCATATAGTACATGCTTCATAGGATCATGCATAACAAATGAAATGTTTAAATTCATAGCCTACCACTATTGCTTGAATGATAAGCTGATCTAGTGTTTGGTATATGAATTTGTTCATGAGCTAGTGAACCCAAGTACTTGATTTAATTAGGATTGCCAACAAGTGACAAGTACAAACTCGGTAAGATAACCTCCAAATGAGTGTGAAGAAGCTTAGAGAGGGTTCAAACCGGACTTGGAAGCTTAGGCAAATCAATTTAGCTCAAGTCAACCATAGAAGCTCATGATAATGATAAGAGTACAAGCACAAGACAACAATGCAAATGGATATCTAGTTTGTTTGTTTCAAGAGGTATCTAGACTTAAGTATTTCATCAAGAATTCACAAGTGATGTCTAGATCAATTCACAAGTGATATCCTATAAGTAGTACTCATGAAGATATCCAAGGTTCAAGAAATGATTTTTATTGATAAATCCAACAAGTGGTTCCATACTAGAAAATTCTTTCAAGTAGTATCACATCTACACGTGTTATCAATCATGCAAGACGATGGTTCCACAAGTGATCCTCAACTTTAAGTGATCATCAAAATGAAGAATGCATCCCTCACTTCCAAGAGTTCAAGTTTAGCAAATGGATGACCCATGATATGACATAGGGGGAGGTGTCCCACAAATTGGTATCAAGGACGAAGATCCTATGTGTGGTATCTCAAGGGCTACAAGAGGTGTCATTCCAACAATCAAGTGATGTCCATAAAAAATGCAAGATTCAAGCCTCAACCATCTACCCCAAATGTAAACCTTTGCATCAATGAGAAGCACACCTTTTATGGAAATTGATGACAAAGGGGGAGAGATTGTATAAAGATATGAAAGCTTTGGGAGAGATTGAGACAAAGAAGTAGAGGTTTGACATGGACTTGGACAAAGAGGGAGCAACATTGAAGAAAAGAGATGGATCATAATTCTTGGACAAGAGAAGCACACAAGTAGGGAGAGCAAGCTCATGAACTTTGATTGGTTGCATTTGATATGTGCATAGTCATGTGCTTCTTTGCATTGCATAAATCTCTTAAATTTGATATGCATGCTTGTGTGATGTATGCTAGTTGTAGAACTTGAATGATGATTTGATAACTAGCTTGCATAGGATGATAGCTAGACACTTGGTATGCTTTTCAAGTAATGCTAGTACCTTGCTTTTAATGTTGATCTCACGAGGTATCAAGTGATTTTATTTCCAAGTAATATTTAGCTACTCATGGTGCTAAGGATGGTGTTAAAAAGTGCAACTCCGATTGGTATCACGCTTCAAAGGTTTACTCTATACACCTTAGCATCATTTGGTAGTAATTACTCTCCCACAATTCCAATCTATGCATATGTGTGAGCTTCAAACCAAACACTCTAGCACATATGTAGGGGGAGCAAATACTACCATTTCAAGTTTTTGGTACTTGCCAAAATCATTTACACATGGTAAAATTGCTTGGGCAAGCAACATGAACCCAAAAGAGCTTAATTTCCATATCTTTGTAGAATTGTCATCAATTACCGAAAATGGGGAGATTGAAAGGTCCTTGTATGGTTTTGGTAATTGAGTGACAACCTAGGTGGACTAATTGTGTTTATGTGAGATACACAGGTGATTAGTCCACAGGTACTTGTGTGTGAGCAACATATGCCATGAAGGTGGAAATGGCTCGAAAATGTTAAAAAGCTCACACATGTGATGATGGAGGAGCTCATTGCACATGAGACATGACATTGAGTCATGTGATCAAGGTGGAGAAGATCAAGACAATGACTTGGCTTGATGGACCGGTTGCAAGCGTGAATGGCAAGTTGGAGGCTTTGAAATGATGGACCACCTGGCGGTGAAGCTTAAGCAAGACTTAGCGCCGATGGATGGAGGCAACAGTGAAGAGCAAGTGTAGTCAAGATCGATGAACCAATATGATCACGTGATGATATGAAGTGGATCATATCATTGTCGATCGTGTTGGTGCATGTGTTGCATCGATATTGGAGGAGATGGAATGGAATGCGCAAGGCAAAGGTATAACCTAGGGCATTTCATTTCATCGGTCATAGGTGTGTAGAGAAGTTGATGACCGGGTTTAGGATAGATGGCCGTACTATCAAGAGGGCAAACTTGTTTGCATATCGGTCATCTAGTGCCACTCGAGTGATCTAACTTTGCATCGTTGCTACGATCGAGTGGCGTGGCAAGTTGAGTGGTTAACTCCTTGAAAAATGTTTGTGAAAAGCTAACACACATACACATGGTGGTGTACACTTGGTGGTGTTGGCACATTTACAATGGAGAAGAAGTTGGAGTTGATGTGGATCAACTTGGTGAAGAAAAGGAGGCGAAACAGGTCACTGGAAGTGACCGGACTCTGCGCAGTGCAGCGACTGGACACTGGCTGGTGAGTCCGGTCATGTGTTCCTGAGAAGGCGCGATCTCAGTCAAGTGACCGGGCACTGGCCTCGGTAGGACCGACACATCCAATCACTGGTATCAATTGGGCACGGTCTTGGTCAACTGACCGGAGGCTGCATAGTAAAAGTGACTGGACGTGCAGGGCCTGCGTCTGGTCACAGGTGACATACGGTGACGTAGGCGGCGCTAGAGTTGGCACGTGGGCGCAGAGCTGATCGGACGTTGGTCTGTGTCCGATCGTGCAACAGCGAACGTGACCGGTCGTGGTTGAGTGACTCTAGGAGCTCTCTAGACTCGACCGGACACTACCCCTCCTGCGTCCGGTCATGGTGGACCGAACGCGTCCGGTTAAGAAAAACTGGCTCTGGTAGCTTACTGGAAATGATCGGACTCCAGTGTAGAGCATCTGGTCACTTTGAGGAGTGTGTCCGATCGCAACTTAACCATTGAGATTGGGCGCTCAGCATTTGAAGCCAGGGATGACGTGGCAGCCATCTAGTGATCGGACAGTGGCAGGGTGCGTCTGGTCGATACGACCGGCGCGTCCGGTCATCCCAAAAACGCCCAGTGATGGTGTAATAGCTATTTTAGCTTGTGGGGCTATAAATAGAAGTGTTGGTCGGCCTTTGGCCGAGAGCTTGGTAGAGCTGAGCACACTAGAGCCTTTGGTGGCTTTATGTGGCAGTGCTTGGGAGCCCTCTAACTCACTTGAGCTTGATAGTGTTCATCCAATCAGGTGTGTGAGCGATTCTAGTGCGATGGCATCATGATGTTGCAGCGAGTGGCACTAGGTGGTCGTCTTGCAAGTCGGTGGTGCTTGTTACTCTTGGAGGTTGCCACCTTCTAGATGGCTTGGTGGTGGTCTCCATCGAAGCCCACAAGAAGCTTGTGCGGTGCTCTGGAGAAGAGCTTTGTGAGGGGCATTGTGCTCGCCCCGCGGGAGCCACGAAGAGCAACTCTAGTAGAGCAAGACATGATGGTCGACAAGTGGTCCGGCCGGGTCAAGTGCTAGAGCTTGTGGTAAGCACTCCACGTGGGAGAGTCTGACTTGTGGGTCACCACTAGCAAGAGGACCGGTGGCAACCTTGGAGCTTGTCTCAATGGGGAAGTAGCATGTTGGCAAGCACATGAACCTCAGGAGAAAAATCACCGTGTCAACATTGTTCTTCCCGTTGGTTTGTAATCCCCTTACACAAGCTTGTAATTACTTTTATATACATTGTGCTTGTGTAGTTGCTCTTGTAATTAGTTAGCTTGTGTAGCTCACTAGTTACCTTCTTGCTTGTGTAGCATAGAAGTACCTCCCTTCCGTGGCTAATTTGGTTTGTGTAACCTTGTTAGTCACATTGCTTAGTTTGTGTAGCTAAGTATTTGCGCTCTCTAATTTGGCATTGGTTGCCTTGTTATTGAGTATAGCTAGTGAGCTTAGGAGCTTTGTGCTTTTGCTTACTAGCATGTGTAGGAGCTCCCTCGTTGCTTAAAGTACTAGTGGCATAGGTTTATGTGACATTGCTTCTAGAATTTGTTAGGTGAGCTCTAGCTAGCCCGACACCCTTATTGCTTAATTAGGACCTTTATAAGGTGTTTGTGAACTTCAAAAGAGGGGTGTAGTCTTGGCTAGACCGATTGTTTTAATTCCGCATTTGTTTCGGTTAGCCGACATGATTAAATTTAGAAAGGACTATTCACCCCCTCTACTCTGCCATCTCGGCCCTACAGTCGTGTTGCCCATATGCCCGGGTTAATTACTCCCAAAACACTTCCAATGTGAGCAGGCAGGGTACACTACGATGCTATTCCCCAGTCGTTCTAATAAGGAGCAGCCGCTAAGGATTCCATCTCCCAAGTGTTATGGAGTCATCTCCAATAATGACACTAATACTCGTAGCATAGTACACACCCTGGGGATGAGGCCCATACCCAGCCTGGTATGCCCCTCTTGCCCTTTTAGTAAGCTGCTATAAACTAGAAAGAGCAAGGAGTCTTGGACTAAGACCGAGCTATGTGGTCCTCATGGTTATCTTTGTAAGTCCTGAGTTGCCACTTAAAGATGAGTCCTTATGGAGAGAAACTAGAGCACCATAAGAAAAGGCCCAATGCTCTAGCCCCTTGGTTCCATGTTGCTAAAACATCTTTTAATACCATGTTGCAAATATATTTAATTGCATTCTTTAATCAATATTAGTTGGAGCAAACTCGAGCATACTACCCACATGCTAAACCCATAGGTAAATCAAGGACGGGATAATCAATATCAAGGTAAATAGACTCCAAGTGGTTCATTAACATATGCATATGAATTGAGATTGCATTAAAGTGAATATGTAAGAAGGAGCCTCATATTATACTTGCCTTAATTCAAAGTATCATTTGCTAGTCTTGATCCTCAAAGAGTTGCTCCAGATCACCAACACAAAACTCACTGTCTACCCGAGATCAAACAGCACCGCACAGGCATCCAGACATACATGCATACCAAACAAATATAAGCTAATTAAAACAATACACCAAACAGTACAAAATCGAAGTTAAAAAGGTTTTAAAACTGTTCTACGCGATGCTACGAGCACACAGGCACGAGAATCACTCAAATCGGAGTTAAAATGGAGATTCTACGCTAATTTCAAGGTTTGGTGGCAGTTTTGTAGTTTGCAAGATGGACCTATACATAATTTTGATTATAAACATGAGATCTAACCTATAAAACTACCTCTATTGGACGACAGGTTCTAATACTTGGAAGTTTACGGGGTTTTCTAGAAGAAAAAGGACTTAGTTTGAATTATGTTTGAACTTGGAAGGAGCTGCGGGTTCTATAACGTGGATCTGCAGGGGGCTAAGCGCAAAAGTGCAGCAGCAGCTGGCGGTTGACCTGGTCACAAGCTGCGTGGCGAACCGGGATTGGCCGGAGTGGTGCACCGGCCATAGACCCATACGGTGGACCTAGTCTACACTGTGATGTGAACCGATTAAAGATGTGAAAGGGTATGTTCTAATCTAGATTGTTGATCTTGGATCAGACAGCTGAGGGAGGCAGAGCAGGGCTTGCCAGCCCGAATAGTGACGGCGATGAGAAACTCCATGGACTCTGAATGGCGCACTCTGAATGCAATTGAAACACTTAAAATATGTTTCTGAAACACTTGAAAAAACACCTGAAAATACTTGAAAACCATTGCAACCATACGCAACATCCAAATAAAATACATGCAACGTATGTGTGAAACACATGCAACATCCAGATAAACACACCTGTAACATGTGCTGAAACACTCAAAATATACGCTTGCAATATGCCTCTGAAACAATTACAATATATGCAACATCCCCCGATCTACTTTTGCACCATCCATACGAAACAAATGGAACATACATTTAAAAAGCCTGAAACACTTGAAACATACATATGGAATATAGGGGAGGTGATGGATGGGCGGTCAATTTTGGCCCCAGGGTGGGGGGGGGGGGAGCTTGGTCGCCAAGGTGAGAGAGGCATGACCGGGGGGGGAGGGCGCCACTTGGGGTGGGGAGAGGATTACGGATCACAGTGAGGGGTAGGGGAGGCGCCGCCGGGTGGGGGAGGCCGCGCCTGGTGGGTGAAGGCGCCGCCGCCGGCCAGGAGGCAGCCATAGCGCAGATCGGGGTGGGTCGGGGCATGAGTCGGAAGGGATAAGAATGGGAGGAGGAAGCGAGGTGGCGGTGCGTGCAGGGAGTGACCGATGGGAGCCAGCGTCCGGACCGCAGAGTCACGCAGCAGTGTCCTGATAGGAGCATTATCGATACAATTAATATTAATTATTTTACATTTCAAAATTATTGACATAGTGCACAATACACGTACTAGTACAAAAATAATTTATTGGAGACAACACCTTTTATTTATATAGAAGCAATCTAAAAATTCATGTATCTCCTAAAATACCTAGTGAACTCTAGAGGTGCTTCAACGAAGCAATCTAAAAATTTGCATAATTAAAAATAATGGAAAAACCAAGATTATCTCGGCTGGCCTTTCCTTTCCTTATCCTGACGCCGCAAGCATGGAAAAACAATAGGGAAAAAAATCCTGTCATGCAATCTTCATCCGAGATTTTTGCTAGGATATTGTGCACATGTTATGTTGAGATTGTTCGCCTTGTACGAACGTACAAGAGATGCAATCAAGACGAGGTCATCTCATGGCTGGGTTACACGTAGCATACGTGCGTACAAGATATTGTGCAATCAAGACGATGCACACATAACAGAAAAAACTAATTCTAGTTAGTACCTAGTAATTATATGTACTTAGGGTATGTACAGCTTTACAGACGGGGGTCGTCTGTAAACACCTCGAATTTATCGTACAGACAGGTAAAAAGACAGGACATTCAACCAATGGTCTATTTCGTTGTCTACAGGTTTAATGCTTTGCATGTCGCCGTGTGATTTGGCTGCGAAAAATCCATCCCCGGCGCCCTCAACTTCCTCTCATGTGCAGCGTCCGCAGATGGATGGATCCTCCCGCTCGTCGACTCCCTGCATAACGCGACTCTAGAGAGCGAGGCTTCTTGGACCACGAGCCACGCTCGTCGTCTCGTAAACGACAGGCGAGCTCGCCTCTCACAACCGGGTTCTTTTTGTAAAATATCGACGTACAGACGGGGGTGTACAGACGCGCTGTACATGCCCTTACACGTAGCAAGCTGTCATGCACCTTGTATTGTGTGACATATCAATTGAAACATATTTGGATATTGCCCTTCCCTCTTGTCGCTGAGGATGGCGCAGGCCCGCGTGGAGCGCAAAAACAGAGTGCAGCACACGGGCATCCGTCCGGACGTCCGGTCTCTAGCACTGCCGTAAGTGTATTTATATTGACATTATAAATGAATGCCAGGTCCTAAAATGTTCTAACGAAAATCAAGCCCACGGCCCACCGTTGCCAAAAGCAACAACCACGCTAGCTGCTACTTGCCATGGCGAGTGCGGTATCGTACATTCGTACTGCTATTACAAGCTCACGTTTTGGGCTGCTGCTACCCGCGCCTGTCCAGCCCAACAGGCTGAAGCCCAGGCCAGGGTGCAATATTATTACACTTAGGAAAAATAAAATTCCATCCGATTTTTCTCCCTGAACTACAAGACTAATTTTTGACCTCTCTAAACTTTTAAAATCAATTATTTTTCTACACGTAGTTTTAATAGTGGTTTTCATTGATGTGATGTGAGTGCGAATAAGTTGAAAGTTCAGAAAGTAAACAGACTAGAAATATTTTTTTACTAAATAATATGCTCAAAATCTTAAAAATAAAATTTCAAAATTATCCAAATATTTTACATGGGAAAAATGAAAAATAAAATCCTAAAATCTAGTTTAATCTTAGAAAAATTCATAAAAGTTTGCTTTACCTCAAAAAAAATTATGAAACAAGTTTTAGATTTTTTTCAAAAGATCATGCTCTATCCTTATTTAATCAAGGCACCATAAGATAGAAAACAAATTTTTCTATGGATTTTTTATCAAGAAACCTGATATTGTAGTTTTAGAATTTATAATTTAATTAT